>CM064918.1:28254399-28898739 GCA_032727855.1 Quercus ilex subsp. ballota | reverse complement strand
TTTTGATAAACTTGTTTATTACTTTCTACTTTTCTAGCATCTGGTTTTCTTAATTCCCAGCATCTGGTTTTCTCTACAACATGCACTGATTGGTTCTTCTCTTTCTTTTTTTTCTTTTTTTGATGGAATGATTGTTTCTTCTCTTGAGTCTGAAGTCTAGACATAGAAATAATACTAAAGAATTATAAATAAACCCCATTGTTTAAGAGTGTTACAGAATAAATAATATCATTTTAAAGTAGGTCTATCTATCGTGGATTATTCAGCCCAAAAATAAATAAATAAAAATTCGAAGGTCTATGTGGAATACAAACTTTGTGAAAGTTTGGGATTAAGACAAAAGGTTGCATTATTTCATGCTTTGGGAGAGCATATATTCATTGGGTTGTGTGTAAAAAGCATAAGCTGAGAACTAGTTCTCCCATGCCGGTACAAGATAGTCTAAGGCCTAATGGAAAAATTGTAAATGGGCATTGGGTAATTCTACAGTATTCCATTTTTTTTTTTTTGGGTATAGTACTAGCGACCTATTATATCATGTTACCAAAACATCACATTTGATGGTACTATCCTCACATTGTGTAGTACTAACATCACATGTGATTGTACTTTTGTCACATTCGGTAGTTCCCTTATTTTTTTTCACATTTGATGGTACCATTCTCACATTGTGCAATACCAACATCACATGTGAGTGTACTTTTGTCACATTCGGTGGTTTCTTTATTTAGTGGTTCCCTTATTTTTTCTCACATTTGATGGTACCATCCTCACATTATGCAGTACCAACATCACATGTGAGTGTACTTTTGTCATATTTGGTAGTTCATTTATTTATTTTTTTTCTCACATTTGATGGTACCATCCTCACATTGTGTAGAACTAACATCATACATTCGGTAGTTCTCTTATTTTTTTCTCACATTTGATGGTACTATCCTCACATTGCGCAATACCAACATCACACGTGACTATACTTTTGTCATATTCGATTATTCCTTTTTTTTTTTTTACATTTGATGGTATCATCCTCATATTGTATAGTACTAACATCACATGTGATTGTGCTTTTGTCATATTCTGTGGTTTCCTTATTTTTTTTCTCAAATTTAATGGTACCATCCTCACGTTGCGCAATACCAACATCATATGTGACTGTACTTTTGTCACATTCGGTGGTTCCTTTATTTTTTTTCTCACATTTGATAGTATCATCCTCGCATTGTGCAGTACCAATATCACATGTGACTATATTTTGCTAAATTTGGTGGTTCCTTTATTTTTTTTTCTCACATTTGATGGTACTATCCTCACATTGCACAGTACCAACATCGCATGTGACTGTACTTTTGTCACATTTGGTAACTCCCTTATTTTTTTCTCACATTTTATGGTACTATCCTTACATTGCGCAGTACCAATATCACATGTGACTGTATTTTTGTCACATTCAGTGGTTCCCTTATTTTTTTTTCCTCACATTTTATGGTACCAGCCTCACATTGTACAGTACTAACATAACATGTGACTGTACTTTTGTCACATTTGGTCTAGTCTCACATTGTGCAGTACCAACATCACATGTGACTGTACTTTTGTCACATTCAATGGTTCCCTTATTTTTTTTCCTCACATTTTATGGCACCAGCCTCATATTACGTAGTACCAACATCACATGTGACTATACTTTTGTCACATTTAGTGGTTCCCTTATTTTTTTTCTCATATTTGATGGTACCATCCTCATATTGCACAGTACCAGCATCACATATGACTATACTTTTGTCACATTCTGTGATTCCCTTATTTTTTCTCACATTTGATGGTACCATCCACACATTGCGCAATACCAATACCACATGTGACTGTACTTTTGTCACATTTGGTGATTCCTTTATTTTTTTCTCATATTTGATGGTATCATCCTCCCATTCTGCAGTACCAACATTACACGTGATGGTACTGTTGTCATATTCGGTAATTCCCTTATTTTTTCTCACATTTTATGGTACCATCCTCACATTGCGCAGTACCAACATCACATGTAATTGTATTTTTGTCACATTCGGTGGTTCTCTTATTTTTTTTTCTCACATTTGATGGTACCATTCCCATATTATGGAGTACCAATATCATATGTAACTGCACTTTTGTCACATGTTATGGTTCCTTTATTTTTTTTTTTTTCCACTTTGATGGTATCATCTTCACATTGGGGAGTACTCAGTTTTTGAGTCTCTGACTTTCTTCTCCTCTCTCTCAGTTTTCTATAGTCTACGCTTCTCTCTTTAGTTTCGTCTCTCTCAAATTCTTCTCACATGTGACTGTATTTTTGTCACATTCGGTGGTTTCTTTATTTTTTTCTCACATTTGATGGTTCCATTATCACATTCGGTAGTACTAACATCATATATGACTATACTTTTATCACATTCGGTAGTACTCTATTTTTTTTCTCACATTTGACAGTTTCATTATCACATTGGGTTGTACCAACATCACACATAACTGTACTTTTGTCACATTCAATAGGTTTTTTTTTTACTCACATTTAACAATTCCGCCGTGACATTAAACCGTACCAACATTACAAATGAGCATAGCCAACCCAACCCCATTGAATTATCTAATAATCGACGAATATATATAACAAAAATACTCCTAAAATCTCTAAATTTTTTGAAATACACTTAAATATACTAAAATTAACAAAACACATCCTACCACTTGAAAATTACCAAAATAACCACAAAACTCTCAAAAATTATTGGGATTCCTATACCTAAAAATGACCGAAATGACCCTAAAACCTAAAAAATGACTAAAATACCATCTAAACCTAAAAAATAATCGAAATACCCTTAGATACTAAAAAAATGACCTAAATGACCATGAAACCTAAAAAAATGATCGTATTGCCCTGAAACCTAAACACTTACCAAAATACCTTTGAAACCTAAAAAATAACAGAAGGACCCTTGAAATCTAAAAAAGACCACTCTATTTTATACAACCACTCTATTTTTTTCAATTATTATTTTTCTTAAGCTTCTTTATTTTAATTTTAGTAACATTTTTAATAAATACATGAGCTAATAAAAAAAGCTATTGATAATCCAATTAACAAGATGATGACTAAAAATCTGTCATTATAGCCAACTAAATTTTTTTTTTTTTTTTTTTTGCCAACTATTGACAGCTAAAAATATTCTATATCAACATAAAGAGAGAACTTAAATGCATAAATTTTTTCTCAACATTTAAAATCTCAAACTAGAATATTTTTTCTCAAAGTTCTTAACAGCCAAAAAGTTCTATTTCAAAAGAGATGATGAAGTATCCAAAATATGTGTTTTTTACACAAAATTCAAAACAAAGAAGCCATTGATAGACTAATTGACAAGATAATGACTAAATATCTTCCATTATAGCCAACTAAAAAAATGTCTTGCCAACTCTTGCCAACTAAAATATTTTAGAGAGAGAGAGTACAATACATGGGTTTTTTTAAAACAACGTTCAAAATCTCAAACTAGAAAATTGTTTCGAAGTGGATCTTTTCTACTCTTTTTTCTTTGACAAGGCTCAATTGCATAACTTATTGATACCAAATGTTGACGTGTTGTTGTGCAATAGGAGAATTCATCACTTTTCTCCTTCCTCAGTCATAACTTCAACTGCATCGTCCATATATTTTGCACCAACTCCAGGAGCTCTATTCCTCCCAAACAAAATCTCAGGGTCCTCCAATTTTCAATAACTTTATTTTTATAAGTACATGCTTTTGTATTTTTCTAAGGAGAAAAAAAAAAAGCAACAATGAGTTAACTTAAATAAAATAAATTGGACAATCAAGCAAAGGAAAGGGGGGGGGGGGGGGGGGGGGGGGAAGCAAGGCATTATGTGATGATTGTATAAGTGATAAACTTATGTAGAAATGAAAGGCATTATGTATCCGCAGAATTTTCTCTAAGTAATCTTTAAACACATGGACAAAACTTGTTATAGCTTGAAAAATGCAATACCAGGAAGTAGTTAGCACATGGCCATATAGTTGAGTTAGCCCTGGGAAGTCGTTCAGTTGAACAAACATCACATATGACCCCTCTCAGCCATTTAATTTAAAATATTTTGAAATTTTAAATTTCATATTTTACACAATTGATACAGAAACTTATGCCTTTTTTTTTTTTTTTTTGACATTGATTGGGCAAATTTTGGGTGTTATAATATTTTAGCGCTCTTGATCTGAATGCTATATGAAACCATTTTTCAACAAGTTCATACCACCTACCTGCACTTGGAGCTAAATATGGTGTTTTTTACCTCATAATAACGATAACTTGAAATGATATACAATCCAGTTTCATGTACTACAAACAGGTCTCTTGTTGTAAAGTATCTAAAGAAAGTTGAAAAACTACAAAGAAATCTATTATATGTATCTCGACTACTACTTATTCTACTACTTGCTCATCATAAGAACGAAAAAATTCATTTACAAAGAAATCCACTCCAATGTGTTTCTTCACATCTATATTTGAATACCATCATGGCAATAATTGAAAAAGAGATAATCAAAAGCATCTTGCAATTGGTCTACATGTCTGGATTATTCATTCCTAAGTTCTCAACATGGCAACTTCTAACTTGTAGGAATTTTTGCAGCTCAATTGGTAACTAAAGTATCTGCATTTACATGGTATAACTATCAACACTTAGAAAAATGAGATGTTCATAAGGGCACACCTTGTTGCATAGAGAATTCTGGTAGTTTTCTACACATCAAAGGGGAATTTATCAAATAAAGCATATAATAAAGACATTATGACTAAAGTGATAAACACAGAAGGAACACAAGAATTAAAAATAAATTAAAATCCTTAAAATTTATAACAAAATATTTAAATGCAAGCATTTTCTTAGCATTCTGTTTGGATTCTGATAATTTATGCAAAATAATAGACATGGTTTTGGTTGATAGATTACACAAATTATAAATGTTGTATATGACCAAGACTTAAAAAGACATTTTAATTAACATGCACTCTAATAACAAAGTTCTTATGATCTAAAACATATGCCATAATTCATATAGGACATCTAAAAATCCAGCCACGTTTACAACACCAAAAGACATCCAAACTTTTTATGCAAATTTATACTTTTATAACTCAAGAGGAAGACCACAAACCTACAAAATGTCCATTGCTACGCTGGACTGCATGCAAAATTACAATGTCAATAACAATAACTTCAGGCCCCTGCACCCTAAAAGAAAGGACCTGAGTACCCAATTCGTATATCTAACTTCCAAGTTCCAAATAGTACATTAACTAAGGGTCAATATGTGATAGACAAAGGAACTTCCCACATTAAAGAAAAATATAATTTATTTCTATTGTAGCCTTACCATATTTTGCAAAGTACATGGTAATTCATGGGAGATACAAGAGCCACCCCACTCTGATTGGATGGAACAGGAGTGGCCTTAGAGTTCATAAGGTTCCAAAACACAATCTCAGGAAAACTATTGAACCCGTTCTCCCTAAACTTTATGTGATGCTTGCTGTGTGCATCACCACCTTTACTTAAAAATACAAGGCGACTTGCAAAGTCAACAAAATAAGCACTTGTCATATAAAATGGAGAAACTCAAAAATAATATAGCACTAAGGCATTTTCCTTGAAATCTTAAGCTTGTTCCACCAACCACAGCTTCAGAAGGTTTTAACATCTAGACTGGTACAAAATTTTGATGCAAAAAAAAAGAAAAAAAAAAAGAAAAAAAAAGGAAGCTTTTAGGCTATGGTTGAATTTAATTGACAACTTTATTCACCTAATCCTCATCAACAAATAAACTAGATTGAGATATGCACAAGTTGCCAAAATCCTCCACAAGGGTTTCTTCCTCATAATCATGTATAGTTGAAAAAGGAAAGCAAAGCATTCATTAGTACATCAAAAATAGATTAATGAATACTTCCATCAAAATATAATTAAGGATTAAAAATTATGATATACCTGATACTCCATATAAGTATAACCAATGACGATCACATAACAAAGCTTCTACAATTTGTGGCAAAAGATAACTGCAAAACTTATCAAGAATGTGGCCACCAATATTTTAGTCTGAACTCTTCATATTTCAGAATAAAATATTCAATGCCTATCCTAAACTACATACAATCCACTGAACCACTACTCCTGTATACAACTAGGAAAGTGAGGATTCTGTTGGCAGTTATCTTTTGAAAGCAAAAGCACTAGACAATACAGTCTACCAAAATATTGCGTTAAACTTAAGCCTTTAGACTTTTATCTTTTTCTTATATAGAAAACACAAAGATGCTGACAACAAATTTGATAAATAATATTCACTCCTTCTCCCTCCTTTCCACATTGTTGTTCAACCATCCAAAAATGTGAGTAAAATAATCTAGAATGAAGAATTTACTACAAAATAAAGTTTATGAGACTTAAATTACTCTTCAAGGCTCAAAGGCCACAACATAAAAGGACAAAAGGATCCAGATTGTAAGTCGTAACCCTTTTCAGACTCTGAAATGGTGGCAATGGAAATACAAATTCTTCTTGCCCTATATTCTCAATCCTTATTTATCAACCACAATTTGCAGAAACCCTAAAAATAAAAAATCAATCAAATATATTGACTAAATTTATTTACAAATAAAATTACTTAAAACAAAAGAAAATTTTTTTATATAAAAAAAAAAAATCAGGAATAGAATAGAATACTTACAACAAATTCAAAAAGCGTAGCAAAAATCTGGATGCTCCTCCAATATTCTTTTTCCGAAACCCTAAAATTCAAATTGAAAAAAAAAATCAAAACCAAATGAAAACAAGACATCTGAATCAAATTTAAAATCAAAATGAATCACAGCAAATAAATAAATAAATAAAATTATCACCAGTGACAGTGGTAGATTATCTGAAGGTGGTGGATGGTGAGCGGTGGCATTCGCACTCTTGTTCATCCTCTTACCCTTTTTCGTTCTCTGTTTTTTTTTTTTAACCAATCATTCGGTCTCTATTTCTTTCTTTTCTTTTATGTTTTGTTTTGCTTTTATACCCTACCCATTCTATCGGTAATACGTTTACTACTAAACTCAAGTAAACATTTAGGATTGAAATAATAAAAATAAACGGCTAAGATTTGGGTAGGTACTTAAAAAATAGGTGGGTACCATAGAATGACCCATGGGTATTTTTATATTTAAATATCATTTAAATAATATTTTATTTCGGTTGTCTATATATTAAAAAGATTTAAGAAGTTTGTTATGATTTCAAAAAATATAAAAAATATTCCTAATTTAATTAGATAATTTTTATTCCTAAAAAAAAAAAGGTTAAAATTGTAATTCAACAAAATTCAAAAAAAAAAAAAAAAACTACCAAGAAACTTTTTCCCTAAAAATTAGCACATACTCTCTATTTAAATATGTCTCACATACGTTTATTACGTTTTTTCCTAAAAACTAGCACATAACCCAACACTTTATTCCTTTTCAAAATCCTAAATTTTAGTTTCTTACAAATCACTTCCTGTAACTTTTTCCCTAAAAATTAGCACACACTCTCTATTTAAATATGTCTCACATACGTTTGATACATTTTTCCCTAAAAACTAGCACATACTAAACCCAGCACTTTATTCCTTTTCAAAATCCTAAATTTTAGTTTCTTACAAATCCCTTCCTGTATAACCTCACTAACAATAGATAAATTCAAATTGAAAAATTACATTAAACTTGAAAAAGAAAAAGAAAAAAGAAAGAGCCTCATCACATGTGTGGAGCATGTGTAATGACATCCGTTTGACCAAATTTTATTAAATTAATATTAAAAATATTGTGTACTAACTTGCTCTTTGTTTAAGGGAATGATTCCAAAATTATCGGAAATTTAAGAATTAAAATCCATTGTTTTAAAGTTTTAATTAAAGTGTATTTTAAAATAAAAAGTATGACCTTTGCTCCTTTTTATTTTTATTTTTATTTTTTTTTTCAACGAATTATGGAGATATTTGTGGTTGCAAGTGTTTTGGTACTTGATAAATTTTTATTCTAAATTCATCAGTTGTATTTTTACTAACCATGGTTAAAAATTTGCGAAGAGGTTCTTATAAAGATTTTAAATATTTCGTTACTAATATAAATAGAAGGGGGTGAGTGTTAATTTTTTCAAATCTCAAGGGACGCGAGTGTTTTTCCCTTTCATGTTTGTGGTGGAATGTCATTCCCCCGAACCTCAAGGCAGGAGAATGTAACTACCCCAATGCAAAATACTTTTTTAAAATAACACATGCACTATTTAATGATTTAACCTATAAAATTTATATTATACTCTCTTATAATTATCTAACATTTTCTCAAGCATCGCATGGGTCTGCGACTAGTTCTTACCAATTAATAAGACTAATTCATCCAAAGTGAGCTAGTGATACTATGTAGGTTTTACAAATTGACGTGTCACCAATAAAAAAAAAGTTATTGAAAACATTCATTTATTAAATAGTTTGAGTGACACAAATTATATTCTTGCCACATCAATTCGTAAGTTTTTTGCCATAAAATTTGTATTAGTTTTAGCATTTTTCATTCACTTAATGGTGAATTGGTGATTGTGTTGTATTTCTATATTAATTCATAAATTTTTTTTCCTGTGGGGAAGATGCTAAAGTTACTACAATTTTTATTATAAAAAACTTACAAACTGATGTGACATTTCAATAAAAAAATAAGTGAGTATTGAACTGATGTAAGTTGTAACTTAGTTTGTATTGAACTGATATTACAAACTGATGTGACAAACTAATGTAACTCACTTTTTTTAATTTAAAAAAAAAAAAAAAATTTACTGCACCCATATTAATTTGGGGGTTTCTACGTTAGGGCACCTTAGGCCATGGCCTAAATGGCCTAGGCCTAGGGCTGGCCTGAGTTCTCCCAAAACTTGATGGTAAAAAGAGTAGAAAACCAGGAAAAAAAATTGGAAAATACCAACAAGCTGCAAAAAATTTCGTTAGTTAGCAACGTTTTCAAACTATTTAGAAAACTAACATCTCGAGTTCAGTGTAGCAACTCAAGTCTTAGAAACTCGAGTTCTATGTGTCCACATAAAACTCGAGTCTTAGAAAGTACTTCAAATGCAAAGGCAAATTCAATTCTCTCTCATGATGGTTGGTGGTTTCCTAGATCCAAGGATCTAGTTGCTATTCAATACAAATGCTTCCATGGGAAATGAAGTAAGCAAGCTACTGTAGTGTGATTTTCTTCAAGTTCTGCTGTGTTGTCTTGTAAATCTACTTGGGAGGCTAATAGAATGAAATTACCTAAGGTGGACTGATGGAGATTGGCTTGGAAAATTTCCAAACTTAATTATCAAAAAAAAAAAAAAAAAAAAAATCCAAACCACAACTTTAGTTGTTGGCTTTCCTAGGGGAATAGACTGTCTACAAAGGATAGGATGATTCAATGGGGTTATCAAGGGAATACTTTGCGTGTTTTCTGCAGAAGGAAGCGTGAGATCAGGGACTACATTTTCTTTGATTGCTCCATATCTAGAAGGATTTGGCATCAAGTCAAAGTTTAAGTTTGATGGAGGACTCTGGTTATGGCTGGGGTTAGGTGCTTCAATGGAGTAACAGCGCTTGAAGAATAAAAGCTTTAAAGTGCTCTGTCAGCAGGCTTATCTTAGCTGCTGCAGTGTACCACATCTGGTTACAGAGATACACTACACATTTTTAGGAGCAACATTAATCTAGAGTTAGGTTCCGCATGAAAGTGAAGAATTCTAAGATCAACAGGGTGATTTGTTGCAATTGGGGTGTTAGCTTCTCTGTGTTTAATGGAAGATGGAAGCAGGAATGCTGCTTCTAGTTTCTAGTTTCTAGTTTCATTGTTGTAGTCTAACTGCTGTTTAGCTTAGTTTTTTTTTTTTTTTTTTTTTGCCATGTTAGTAACCTTGGCTGCTTTATGCAGTGTTTGTAGGCTTTCTTTTATTGAGCAGTTTCTTTAGGGCTGCTGGAGCTGTAGAATTTCTGTACTTTTTTGCTCTTAACAAAATCTCTCACATTTATCTAAAACTGAGAATTTGAGATTGCTTAAAACATTGATGAGAATTCTGAATGTGAGAGGATGATAAGAATTGTTTTGCTTTAATGGAGAATTGTTTTTGTGAGTATCCACCAAAGGCACTGCGCTGCTTTGGAATATATATAATCTTCAGCTCGTCAATAATCTTAAAATCAATAATTTCATATATTTTGTGAGCGTTTGGTTTGCGCGTCTCTCCCCCTGTGTCTGCGTTTCTTTCTTTTTTTTTTTTCTTTTTTTTTTTTAAACCAGCGCCTATTGCACGGTTCATGGAACATGAACAGTGCATTTAGGCTAATGAACAATAACTGTCGTATGAACAGTAACTTTTTTGTTATTTATTTTTTTTTATTGTTTTCAACAAAATAAGCGTTTCCAAATGGAAACTTTGTAAATATAAATTAACCTATGTTTGCACTAAGTGTGTCATTTTATTTGATGAATAATAAGTGTATCATCTGGTAATTCAAAGAGACAAGAAAACATGCAAAAATTTCAATATAAACTCACCGAGTATTTTGGTTTAAATGATCTGGAAAACAGAAATTTCAATTCTTTTACAGCACTCTAAAGAGAGACACAAGACTTCTCTCCAAACTATCCTACCAGAAGCTAATTTCATTTGTGGGTAAAAAGTTTATTTTCTTCAATTACACTCAGAAATACTCATCATTTCAATCTTGCTCTATGCATCCATGCGGATAATGCATCTAAGGCCTTCACCTCTAAGCATGTACTCAAAGGCCTTGTTGATTTCCGAGAAAGAGACTTCATGGGTGATGAACTTCTCTAGCTCAAGCTCCTGCCACAATATAAAACAATTAGACTGACAAAACTAACCAAAAAACAAAGAAAAGAGGGTGAAGCGGAATAAATTACATGGATTTCTAAATAGTAAATACAAGCCATGTAAAGGTAATTCTTGATAAATAATGAAAGAGAAGACCTTGAAAGCAAGAACAATCAAACAAGAAGGAAGAATTAAAGGGGGAAAAAGAAAAGAAAAAAGATGGTCTTATTCCATTTGGGGTTTAAGCATAATTTCTCTGGACTTTTTGGATTTATATTTTTATCTTTTGTTTATTCCTCAACTCTTGTCGGATCTTGAGGCAAGATTAAAGCATTCAAATGAGTACTTAATTAAGGTATACCATGGAGGCCACTAGAGTCTTCTAGTGGCCATTAGAACATTTTCTTGATTAAAATTGCTGTCAATCACGTGTACAGAAACTAGCATTCTAAGTAAAAGAAGTAATCCTATATGCGGATTGCAAAGTGATCTAATCCATACATTCTATTTTTCAATAAGAAATTCAGCTTACCTTATTCATGTACTTTTCAACCACCGAAGGCAAGTCAGACCGCGGTTTGTAGTTGCCAAAGAAGGTACCCTTGATAGTCCTCTCATTCAAGATATTCATTGGGTGGGTTTTAAATGCATCATCTTTGTTTGGGACACCAACAAGTACAGCAACACCCCATCCCTGCAAAGAAACATACCATATGACAGATTTTAGAACAATGGATTCGAGATAAAATCTATTTATTACATGAACAGGAGATTGTGGGAAATTACATCATGAACACATTCAAATGCAGAAATCATGGCATTGATACTTCCAGTGCACTCGATACTTCGATCAACTCCACCATTGGTCATTTCAGCAAGCACCTAAAGAAGTCAAAGAAAGTTAGAAACGCTGTGAAAGTTGTTTTCACCTTCACCATGGAAAAAAATTTCTAGCATTTTAAAGTAAACCAACCTCATGAACAGGCTTGTCATGGTCTTTTGGGTTCACAAACTCAGTGACACCAAATTTCTTGGCTGTTGACAACAAGGAAAATGAACATAAAAGACTAATAAATGAAAACCCAGCACATCAAGCATTCCATACTATATCATCAGATTTTGATAGCACCAAGTATCACAATACCTTCGTCAAATCTCTTTGCATTCAGATCAACACCGATAATCCTTGAAGCACCCGCAATTCTAGCCCCTTCAGCAGCCTAATCACATAAAACCATAAAATCATGTGTGTGTATATACATATATCTTTACTAGAAACAGTAATGCTGCAGTAGTAATTCCAAAAAAGAGATATATCAAATAAGTCATCAACATCAGAAGATAGGAGAGACTCACAGCTAGTCCAACAGCCCCGAGTCCAAAAACAGCTACTGTCGATCCTTTTTTGGGTTTTGCAACATTCAAGGTAGCACCAAGGCCTACAGAACTCAATTCTCAACAATAAGAGAAATGAACATATAACTATCATGCAAATAAATTCAAACGGTTTTTAACCAACCTGTTGAGATTCCACAGCTGAGAACACAAACTTTGTCCAGAGGAGCAGCAGGATTAATTTTGGCAACACTACCAACATGTAGCACTGTGTATTCACTAAAGGTAGAAGTCCCAACAAAATGGTAAATGGGTTGTCCATTAATAGAAAATCTCGACTTGCCGTCATTGAGCATCACGCCTCGGTCAGTGTTTATCCTCAGGAGGTCACACATGTTGCTCTCCTCTGACTTGCAATGCCGACACTCCTTGCACTCCCCAGTGAAGACAGGAAGCACATGGTCACCAGGTTTGAGGTCTGTCACACCCTCACCAACGCTCTCAACAATCCTAAAATACCAAAATGACCAGAAAGACAACTATATGGTTAGATAAATGTATTCAACTGTATATGAAAGGAACTGAAACACAATTAAAACTATTTGATTGTAACTAGTATGTTCTAAATCTTTTTTTTTTTCTTAAAATGTCCATACCCGCCGGCTTCATGACCAAATATGCGAGGAAACAATGGGGTCTGTCCCTGCATATTCAAAAATCAATCGGTTTAAGAATATCTAGCACAGAAAATAAGAATTCACCAGAATAATGCATTTCTATACACGCATAAATCATATATATATATGATCAAAATGTGATTACCTTGGCTTCCCAGAAGTAAACATCTGTGTGGCAGAGGGAGGTGAAGAGGATCTTGAGACGAACCTCCATGGCCTGTGGTGGTGCCACTTCCACTTCTTCTATCACTAGTGGCTTTCCAGCTTCC
The DNA here is from genome assembly GCA_032727855.1 of Quercus ilex subsp. ballota. Lineage (NCBI taxonomy): Eukaryota > Viridiplantae > Streptophyta > Magnoliopsida > Fagales > Fagaceae > Quercus > Quercus ilex. Next base: position 28,885,541 of record CM064918.1, on the reverse strand, counting down.
CATGCCACAGCAGCTGCAATGCACATTCATCAAATAATTAATTGGCAAAGAAAAAAACAACATAAACATAAATAGGATGCAGTTTTGACACTGCTAAAACATAAAACTGCCTGCTTGGGGAAAGCTAAAAAGTATGACTACTGTTAAGAACAAAGAAGGAATGCCCTCAAATTTAAACTAAATCATTGTACAAACCTGGCTTGTTTGGACTTCATACTGAAATTGGAATGTAAATCCTAAACTTAGAGAAAATTTATTTACAAGCTACAAATGTATCATCCTAAACAACACGTAAATAGAAAATGGATGTTCACATTCAGTCAATTCCGGTACCTGCTTCAAACTTCTTAAGTAGCCCTGTTCCTAATGGCAACTGTTTTTCCTTGTTATTATCTTGTGTCAAACACACAGGAGTTCAATTTGTATGGGACAATCAAAAGCAAAACATGTTGCTGTATTGATCATTATTTTTGGTACACAACTAGTATATCCTATTTCAAACAATTCTAGTTTTGGGAATGACAAAAGATCATGGCGCATCCTAAAACTAGAAACAGCTCAAGATTTAGCAATTAAACGGAGCCCTTTAAAACAAAAAAAAAAAGTGACAACCCAACAAGGGACAAAGAATTGAGATCGTCATAACAAATGGTATATTAAAACAACAAAGAAACGGAAAGAAACCCATTGAACAATCACATGGCTGAAACAAGGAAACAACAACAAGATCAACAACAAAGAATGTCAGAAAAAATGAAAAGGTAGTACCTTTGCAACGTATGACTTGACCAGCAGTGGTTGAAGACATGTTTTTTTTTTTTTTTTTTTTACTTTTCTTCCCTCTTTCTTGACTTTGATTTTTGATCACAGATTGCTTTGAATTCTTTGTGGAGAGATGGGTATGCTCTATGAGGGTATATATAGCGTTTAGAACACAGAGGGTTCCCATATTTGCCTTCCAATAAGGTTCCAAATCCGGGATTCAAAACCATGATTTGGTACCGCTAGTTTTCAAAAGCCAGCAACCAACAGCTCCTTTGTATGTTTACTTTTCTTTATAAACTTGTTTATTACTTTCTAGCATCTGGTTTTCTTGATTCCCCAGCATCTGGTTTTCTCTACAACATGCGCTGATTGGTATAAAGCCGCGATAGACGCAGGATTTTAAGCTAGCGGGTGCCAAGGGGTAAAAGAAAAAAAAATTCAAATAAGTTCGTATAGTATTATAAATTATAAATATACAAAATCGTTTTTTTTAAGTAGGTTTAGATACAATTATTTACTAACAAAAATAAAAGTAAAATATTATTTTTTAAATACTAAGCTGGTTAAGATTTTTTTTGGGGAAGTTAGAGCATTTATAGCGGTACTGATAAACATTTTAACTTTCAGTATTTTAAAAAACTATTTTAATTATTTTACCATCTTATTTTATAATACAATTAATATCAAATGTTTTATTTTTTCACATCAAAAAAAAAAATTGTTCTATTTTTTTTATCGCTTTATTTAAAATAATATAAACAATTCATTAAAATAATAAAAGAAGAGAGAGAATTTGAGTTTTTTAATTGAAAGAAGAAATATAATCTTAATAAAATATTGTATTTTATTTTTAATAACTTGCTACAGCCAACTGGTATTTATATCAAATTACTATAGTTGCAAAAAATTTATCTTTAACTTGTCTAATAATACATAATTTTTTGGTTCTTTTGTGGTAAAATAGCTGTTTTTTGCTAAAATATAATCACCATTGTGAATGTTTTTATAATTTTTGTCAAGTTTTTAGGTTAGATAATTATTATTTGACTGAGGCTAGTTAGGCTTATTGAGAAGAAAATATACCTAAAATTTTGTAAGAGAGTTCAACTACAAAATAAAATATATAGTAACTATAAAAATTTGGAACAACGGGGCGTGCCCCCTTGGGCCCCACCTAATTTCTTCCTTAGTATAAACCCCATTGTTTAAGAGTGTTACGAATTAAATAATATCATTTTAAAGTAGGTCTATCTTTCATCTTATCTATGTGAATGATTCAACCCAAAAATAAATAAATAAAATTTGCAGGTCGATGATGGCGGCATCACCAGGGCGTACTAGTAGTAGCAGCAAAAACGCACACATTAGGAAGTCAAGGAGTGCCCAAATGAAGCTGGATTTGGATGATGTCAGCAGCGGCGCCTCCCTAAGCCGAGCCTCTAGTGCCAGCTTAGGCTTGTCATTCTCCTTCACCGGCTTCACCATGCCTCCGGGGGACATAGATGACTCAAAGGACACTTGGATTCCACTAGCTAGGTAGAGCGGCCTTTGGTGCTTGCAAGGACACTTGGATTCCACAAATCATTTACTGGGGCATACTATTAATACCATTACCTTTGTGCTTGAATGCCTGTATTTATTCTTGCATAGTTCATATATAATCTAAAGTATTTCTTGTTCGCTAATTAAAAAAAAAAAAAAAACAAATCTAAAGTACTTCTTGTGCAATAAATAACTTCAAAAGAAAATTTTCCACTTTCTTATTTATGTGATTTACATGGTTGGTAAAGATTTTAATGGGGTCGATCATGCCTCTGCTAAATGTGGTTTTGATGCTCATTATTCTTTAGTTTGTAATAATTCTTCCCTTCCCATTGTACTTTGGATGCATGGAAAATAGACTGTTCTATTTCTTCTATTTTAATTAAACTTTGGTTTTAGGAAAATAACAACCTTGTTTCAATTACAACTATATATTATTCAAAGAAAAGGATAAAAAGAGTAGGAAATGAAGATGTGTATTTTATATGTCTAATTTAGAATATTGCTTTTAAAGTTGGATAATAAAAATTTTAAATTTAAATTTTATTATGTAAAACACTAGAAGGTACCAATTAAACTATAAGATTTTAGATAAAAAATATAATGTTTAAAAGTCAGACTAACAATAATAACTTTTATTCACTAATTCCTTTAGTGATTTTAAAATTATATATATATATATATATATATATATATATAGAAAATATATTAAAATAATAATTAATTTATGTATCGAATATATCCACCCTCTTTGAATCTCATATATTATGAAAGTAATAATACATATATATTATGAAGGTAATAATACATTGATGTTTCATCTAATTCTAACCCGTATGAGTTGGCTAACACAAGGAATGGGGACTTGCATTTTATATTGAGTGGCAATGGCAATTACAATTTTGATATTAAGGTCGGATGTTGTGGATTTGTGAGTTTTATAAATGATGTAAATGACTGTGGGTGTTTGGGATGTGTATTTTGTTTTAAAATTAAGGAGAAATAGAAAGCCACATTCTATCTCAACTTTTATTCTATAATATTCTTTCAAAGTTTTTTTTTCTTCACATTACTTCAATTTAATAAATATTGGATATGTATGTGTAATTTATAATTGTTGTTTTTATGATGAACTCATTACTAATAAAATTTTATAACAATTATGCTATAATACTATACAATATTCTCTCAAACCATTTTACATAAAATATTACAACATTATTCATATATCGCACGAGTGACTTACTAGTTTATGGTAAAAAGAGTAGAAAAAAACCACGACATGGCCAATTCAGATTCAGGCTTTTAGAAGATTTATTTTGGAAATAGTTTGTGACCTGTCATGATGGTTGTCCCTTTTTTGGCCCTAGCAGAGCCACCCTCATACAGTTTCCATCCATTATATACACATTGCCCAAAACATTGGTCGCGTGTATTTGCACGCAATGTATGAAATAAACACTAACCACATAGTTGTCAGTATTATACGATACGCGATACGTATCATACAATATGTATCGTATCGTGTACAAAAAGTTTCGTATAGCAAGTGCGTATCATAAGTGCTTGTGAATCGTCCGATACATAGGTGCGTATCATATGAATCGTATCGTATCATATCAGTGAATCGTACATATCGTACGATAAATAGACATGTGGGTATAAAATGAGTTTTTTTTTTTGGGTTAAAATTTGTGGTTTTATTTGATTTAAACAAGTTATTAGACTTTTTTATCACAAAATTATTGGGAAACTTAATTGAATCTACTTCCCATGATTTTTTTCTCTCCCTTCCCTTTCTCCTACAAAATTTAGACTATACTCATAACACTCACTTTCATATGTGCAAATTTATATTCTATGATATTAAAATGTATTAAATGAAAATATAATTTTTTTTTATTTTGTTATTATTATTATGAGTCTAAAAGCTAGAATGCCAAGAAAAAATATAAAGAAAAATTATTAGAATAAAAAAAATAGTAAATGTTGATAATAATGAAGAAAATGTCTATGAAAAAATAATTTTGCAAGATGTTGAACATGAGGATAACATTGACTTAGATGGAGTTGATTAGATAAGATGATGAAAAGATATTATATTTTGGTTAATATATCATGTATTATCACTTCTAAGTTTAATCAATTTTTTTTGAGAATCTGAGTTTAATCAATTTGAACGTGCATGTTATAAACATAAGTTAATTTGACTTATTTAGTTAGCTTTGTTAAATATTATTGCATAAGTAATGATTAAATTGGTATTTAATTGAATATATTTCGAATTAATAATAAGTATACCTTTTATATATGTATATCTATAATTATTTTATAATTTTATTAGACATTTGTGTATCTTACGATACACGATTTGATACAATATCCGATACATAAAAATTAAAAATTGATTCATGATACGATTCACGATTTGACAACTATGTCGGCTCAAAGTAAAATTCACATAAAGTCACCAACCCAAATAATGATGTTGTTTGGGCCTTTTGGGGGATAGGCCTTGAAAACTCTCATGGATTGTGCATTAAACTCACCAACCCGATAAACCCAACTCTCCTAACACTTGGGAGTGGTTTTTGTGGGTTGATGCAACTGGGTTGAGTTCTAAAATTCTTTTAAAGCTTGGGTACACCATTAGGATAGCAAGTCTTGAGCCTTCGTGATAGGCTCTAGCTTGGGAGTGGTTTTTGTAGGTTGATGTAACTGGTTTGGGTTGGGTTCTAAAATTCTTTTGAAGCTTGGGTATACCATTAGTATAACAGCTGGGCACTAGCCTTCATGATAGGCTCTAAATGGTTGCCTACCTTAGAATTAACAATTTAATCGTTTAACTTAATCCTTGATGTGCAACAGGTATCCTTTGACATTAACAAAAATCTTATCCTCAAGGACCTCAACATCCTGTGGATTAAATTAGCAGGTCATTACTGCAGGCTTTTTAAATCACATGTCAAGTATTTTTACAAAGAAGCTAATGGGTGTGCTATTAGCACACATGCAAAGAGACCAACCACAACTTCAAACCACCCCCCCCCCCCCCCCTTCTTTTTTTTTCTTTTGACAGTAGATGAATGTGTTAGTTTACTTCATGCATACCTTTTCTGAGTCATTATACCATAGAATTAGTGCAATTTAGTTATGTTTTATAATATTTTATGATCCCCCCACCCCCACCCCCACCCCCCCCCCCCCCCCCCAAAAAAAAAAAAAAAAAAACATAGTCGATCTCATTTATAAATTTAGTCATATGAATAATAAGACCATCTTGTTACATGTTGTGATTTTAACTAATAAGCCACAAACTGAATGACTCATTGTGATTAAACCAATTAATTAATTAGCCAAGTTATTAATTAATCAATTTAACATGCAAATACGTGGAAGCACAAACAAATCACCAAATACTAAATATGCAGCGGAAAATAAATAACACGGTGATTTGTTTATGAATAGGGAAAACCCTAACGGCAAAAACCCCACAGGGTGATTTTCAGGTCACCACTCCCGAAACTCCACTATTATCAAATCAAGCAGTTACAAGTAAAGGAATCTCAAGTACCTTACCAACCTACAGTTGAACCCTTACCCCAATACCCAATTGGACTTGATTTGTAGTGACAATTTCCACCTTTGATGCACGGCTTCCAAGTACGTGACTAACCAATGCGCGGATCCCAGTACGCGACTTCAAACACCAACTAAGAAGGAGAGGTTGGCTGCAAAATTCTTCAGTTCATCCTATACGATGAAGATCAGGAAGATGCTTGATTACAAAACCCTATGGTGCAAATATACAGCAACTTCTTGAGAGAAGACGAACTAGGTCAAGAACTTCATTTTTTGATCACAATTTGCTTAAACAGAGATTACTCAATACTTTTGCAACTTGTGTACAATTTGACGGCTCTTAAAACAATCATTTTATATGTTTAGGGTTAGAAGAAAAGAATGCCCAAAAGCATATTCATGGATCCCAAGGAAATCAAATCAGAAAAACTGATTTTGTAATTATCGACAGATAACAGGTGTCGAGGTAGCTATCGAGAAGGTGTCGAGAATTAATGAACTTGCACTTCAGCTTGCTTTTTCTTGGATAGACTTGATAACTTTAACACTTGATCTTGAAACATTGTTTCTTGAAGTATTAAAAACACCTAGAACTACCCAATTACAAGTAGAGTGCGTTTTGTCAAAAGGATTAGCCAATTTATATAAACAAGTGACATATGTTCTTAACAAGTGAACACACATATGTCCTAACATTAACCATTAATTAAATTTAGGGTCCTATCATGTTGTACATTATGTAACTATTTGTTAATTTCACATCATATTTTTTTAGCCAACATTTTTTTATTTTATTTGACCAGCTATGTTTAGTAAATAAGAGGACTATGGTGGGTTGATTGAACCAATCTTGTTTGCTGGAGAAGTGAAAAAAGTATACAATTGTGAGAACTGCAACAAAAACACATAAATGTAAAGGTTCAATTACATATGAAGAAGGTGGTAGACATCCCAAAACTAATTGATTTAATTAGCCTGATCGTGAACACTATTTTTTTTTTCCCAATACCATTGGAGGAGGAAAACCAGGTGAGTATGGGAAAGTGAGCAATGGACTAGACATCTCTCATTTTGAATAGAATGGCTGAATATGTACTTTTGTGGCATCTTTTTTTATTATCAAAGGAGAATATTGTGCATATTGTAGATCAACTTGATTTCTCTCTACTTCATGGTTTTCGTGCTTGCTTGAGGCACTTGAAGTTTCTCTCTACTTCATAGTGTTTTTTTTTTTTTTTTTTTTTTGGCTGAGTAGATCACATTGCCTAGTTCAGAGCAATGTAGTTTGTCCTCTAATGATGGCTGGGTCCATTTGAAACTAGTGTACATGGTTATGCAATCTTCATCTATCCAGACCAGAGGTACATATACCAAACAAATTCATATTCACAAAATTAAGTCATCTTGCATTTTCATGAAAACATGAATGAAGTCATGAAGAGACAACAACAGAAAATATGCTGAAATTCATTACAGAATTGTGAAATTACATTGTTATACAAGTTAATGGGGGATTTTGATTCTTTTAAACAAAAAGCAAATGAAAGACATAAGAATTAACCAATTTTCCTACAAGAAGCACTAAAGTTATTTTTTAGATACACTCAAAAGTGCTTATCATCTCAATTATTTTCTATGCATCCATGCGGATGATACATCGGAGACCATCACCTTTTAGCATGAACTCAAAGGCCTTGTTGATCTCTGAGAAAGGGACTTCATGGGTAATGAACTTCTCCAGCTCAAGCTCCTGTTTAAATTAGAAATTGTAAGAGTTACAGCATCGACAAAACACTGGGTCCTTTTGAGCAGAACCCAAAAAAATGATTTTTTGAATTTGACTTTACATACTGACTTCAAAAATCAAGTCATGTACTCTGCATGTGACTCTTAGATGAATTGAGTAAATAAACAAATCTAAAGACTAAAACAAAAATAAATATGCTGGCGTTTTTTAAGAGTGTAAACAGATCCACTTCAAAGCACAGTTAGATTGGAATAAACAAAGCATAGTTGAAAGTTACATATCATTCTACTGGTCATTATAATGTCCTTTTCCAATTTAATATTGTGCGCAGTAATGCTTATTGGAATCATACTTATCACTCCAAAATGAATTTCTACATGTATTAATTAGTATGAAGAATGATCCAATAAATCATACTCAATCCTTTAATAGGAAGATCAGCTTACCTTGTTCATGTACCTTTCAACCACAGAAGGTAGGTCAGATCTTGGTTTGTAATTGCCAAAAAAGGTACCCTTCAGAGTCCTCTCATTTAAGATATTCATTGGATGCGTTTTGAATGCATCATCTATGTTTGGGACGCCAACAAGTACAGCAATACCCCATCCCTGCAAAGAAACAAGCATTATGTCATAACTTAGAAGCATTAAATTATACCATAATTACCATAAATTTCATCAAATAACTAGAAAAAAAAGTTCATAGGGAATTACATCATGAACACATTCGAATGCAGATATCATAGCATTGATACTACCAGTACACTCAACACTTCGGTCAACTCCCCCACCAGTCATTTCAGCAATCACCTAAAGACAAGAAGAAATGTTATCAAAATAGTGAAATTTATATTTCTTTATTCATTACAGAACCAACTTTGGAAATATACAAGGAAAACAAACCTCTTGAACAGGCTTGTCATGGTCTTTTGGGTTCACAAACTCAGTGACACCGAATTTCTTGGCTGTTGTGTTGACAAGAACAAGTAAAATGAGCATATAACAAAAAACAGCAAACAACATTCCATACTAACACATTGCATGTTAATCTTGGATCTCACTAACCTTCATCAAAACGCTTAGCATTCAGATCAACCCCAATAATCCTTGAAGCACCAGCGATTCTAGCCCCTTCAGCAGCCTAATCATGTAAAACAACAAAAGCAGCCTCCTCATTAGCACAAGCAAAGGAGAATTCCAAAAAGAGGTACACCAAAAGAACTTCAATCCAAAAATTGATAATGTTGTACAAGAAAGGAGAGACTCACGGCTAGACCAACAGCCCCCAATCCAAAAATTGCTACTGTTGACCCTTTTTTTGGTTTTGCAACATTCAAGGTAGCTCCAAGACCTACAGAACTCAATTTGATCTAATAAGAAAATGAAATGCATAAAAATTTTACATAAAGTAGTTGCAATGCTTCTTTTGCTGACCTGTTGAGATTCCACAGCTGAGAACACAAACTTTATCCAGAGGAGCAGCTGGATTAATTTTGGCAACACAACCAACATGTACCACAGTGTATTCACTAAAGGTAGAAGTCCCAACAAAATGGTAAATGGGTTGTCCATTAATAGAAAATCTCGACTTGCCGTCACTGAGCATCACGCCTCTGTCAGTGTTTATCCTCAGGAGGTCACACATGTTGCTCTCCTCTGACTTGCAATGCCGACACTCCTTGCATTCCCCAGTGAAGACAGGAAGCACGTGGTCACCAGGTTTGAGGTCTGTCACACCCTCACCGACGCTCTCAACAATCCTAAAATACCAAAATGACCAGAAAGACGACTACTTAGTAAGATAAATGTACCCAATTGTATATGAAAGGAACTAAAACACAATTAAAACTAATGGCTATTTGCCCATACCCGCCAGCTTCATGACCAAATATGCGAGGAAACAATGGGGTCTGTCCCTGCATATTCAAAAACCAACTGGGTTAGTTTCTCAAAAAAGGAAAAGAAAAACTGGTTTAAGTATATCTAGCACATAAAATAAGTCTTCACAAGAATAATGCATTTCTATACACATGCTTAAGTTATAGATATGATTGAAATGTGGTTACCTTGGCTTCCCAAAAGTAAACATCTGTGTGGCATAGGGAGGTGAAGAGGATCTTGAGACGAACCTCCATCGCGTTTGGTGGTGCCACTTCCACTTCTTCTATCACCAGTGGCTTTCCGGCTTCCCATGCCACCGCGGCTGCAATGCATTTCCATCCATCAATTAATTGACCCAAAAAAAAAAAAAAAAAAAAAAAAAAAAAAAACCATAAACATAAATACGACATAGCTCTAAAGCAGCTAAAAACATAATACTGTTTGCTTAGGGAATGCTTAAAGGTATGAATACTCTTTATACAATGAGACAAGGGAGATTTGAATCATGGCTCTCCTCTTATAGGAGACTAGACAATACTCTTCTAAGAACAAAGAAATAATACCCTCAAATTTCCTACTAAAGATTCGGCAAAGTAGGCTTGTTTAAATTTCATACTGAAATTGCAATGTAAAGCCTAAATCTAAGGAAACACTATTCACAAACTCTAAACGTATCATCCTAAACAAGTAAAAAAAAAAAGAAAAAAAAAAGAAAACGGTCAGATTCAATCAACTCTGGTTACTACTTCAAACTTCTTAAGTAGACCTGTTCCTATGGCCAGTGTATTTCCTCATTATAATGTGTAAAACACACAAGTCACAAGAGTTCAATTTGTATGAGACAATCAAAAGAAAATCATCTCTTTGCAGTGATTAACACTTTTGGTGCACAAATAGTTCATCCCCGTCCAAAATTATATATATATATATTTAGTGACAACAAAACAAGGGAACGCGTTGAGAATTGAAATCATCAAAACAAATATAGTATTAAACAATGACAAAAAAAAAAAAAAAAAATGGAAAGAAACCCATCAAACAACCATCTGACTAAAACCCAGAAACCATAACAAAGAATGTAAGAAGAAAAATCAAATGAGTGGAGTGGTATTGTATTGTGTTGTGTACCTTTGCAACGTATGACTTGACCAGCAGTGTTTGAAGAAGACATCTTTTTGGCTTTTTGTCTTCTGTTACTTGACTTTGATGTTTGAAGAACACAGATTGCTTGAATTTGTTGTGGAGAGATGGGTATGCTCTTAGAGGGTATTTATAGCGTTTGGAACACAGGGGGCTCTCATATTTGCCATAATCAGTAAGGTTGTACCTACGGGAGGCAAACCATTTGGTACCGTGGTTTTCAAGAGGCTGCAAACAACCAACAGCGCATTTGTTTGTTTTCCTAATTCCCAGCATCTGGTTTTCTTAGCAACTTGTATGTTTTTTAAATTCCCACCATCTGGTCTCCTATAAACTTTAGTTTTGGTTTTGACTTCCTGCACCTGGGTACTTTGAAAAAAACTAACTGAATGAAAAAGACCTCTTAAATATTACCCCACTTCCAACAAGAAATCATCTATACTATTATTTAAAAAAGGAAGTATACCATTTCTCGGTAATACTAACTCAGCATTTATTTTGATATTTCTTACTCAATAAATGAGTGACACCTGTTTTGAAAAACCACATTAAATTACTCTAATAAATGATTAATCCCCCTTCCCTCATATATGTGTATGTGTGTTTCCCAAATAAAAAAGATACTCAATGTTGCCAAGTCATTCCACATCGGTAAGGTGTGATATTGAGAAGGGATTTATCAATTGCTCCACGATACTAACTGTTGCATGCAGTTTTGGTGTTAGCATGTGAGTATATTCTCTTATCTCATCCCCCTTCCCCCATATGTGTGTGTGTGTTTCTCAAATAAAAAAAAATGATTAATTTATATTCCCAATAGTATAGAATACCGTGATTAATTTATTGGAGTAGTCTAATATGATTTTTTGAATCAGGTGTCACTCATTTATTGGGTAAGAAATACCAAAACAGATGTTGAGTTGATATTACCGAAACATGATATACTTTCTTTTATACTATTATTTAAGGGGCTTCTCCTATTTAGATTCCTCATTTTTTTTAGTTTAAAAATGCCCCTACACTCCTATTTTAAGTGGAGACAAAACTGAAGGACAGTCTGATAAAAATGCAACTCTAACTTTCACTAAAATATTGCCTAAAAAATAAGACCACTTTCCTATTAATTTTCAAATTAATTTATTCACTTATAAATTAGATTTTCAAAAAAAAAAAAAATATATATATATATATATATATATAAAATAAAAATAGGACCACTAATAAAAAATAAAAATAAAAAGCCTCATCGCACGTGCGAAGTGCGTGTGATGAGACTAGTTCTCTATTTAAAGGGTTTTTCCTGTTTGAATTCCTCATTTTTTTAATTCAAAAATACCCCCTATATCACTATGTTTGAGTAAAAATAAAACGAAAAGACAATCTGGTAAAAATGCAACTATAACTCCCATGAAAACATTGCATAAAAAATAGAACTACTTTCTTGCTAATTTTTAAATTACCTTATCAATTTATTAATTAGATTTTCAAAATAAAAATTATATATATAAAATAAAAAAATACAGCTTTTTTTTTTTATACAAAATAAGACCACTAAAAAAAAGTCTCATTGCACACGCTTCGTGTGTGTAATGAGGCTAGTTATTTAAAAAAAAAAAAAAAATACTATATCCCCTATTTAAGTATTACAATTTTTTTTTTCAATTTTAAGAAATTCAATGATGTTAAAAAAATCAGTGTAAATCATGTACATGCTTGGAGGTATTTTTCTCAAACCTATTATGTGTTGATTAAATAGGCCATTGATGTAAGGCTGGATTTTTCTGGATAGAGTGAGTGTCTAATACCTTCTCGCTCTATAACTTAGTATCCAAATCTAGAATTTTTGTTCAAAGATCATTGTTTTATCTTTTTTTTATTATTATTTAATTTTGGTAGAATGTATTTAGGACCAAAACTTTATATTTTCATTAGAATGTATTTAGGACCAAAACGATATAAATCTTCTATCAATTATAAAATTTTTGATGCAATATAAAATATTCAATGAAATTCAAATTTTAATTTGGTTTTTCTTATTTTTTTGAAATTAAAAAATAAGTGACTACTCCACAAAATAACCCAACCCAAAGAGATTCCACAAATCCTCTTTTGATAGTAATTCCGGTTCCAGTCTCTCACAAGTATTTCACATTTATAGAGTTGGAGTATGTCCCAACTCCACTATATTCTAAGTCCTCAAATTACAAACAAACAAAGTCTACGTAAAACATTTACTTCAATTTCACTACTCTTGAAGAATGGCCAAATATCATTTTCTATACAATAAGCAGTGTACAATATTTTTTATACCTTTGAGTTCTAAAAAAAAAAAATCTAAAAATTTATAGTTTGATTATCACTTAATGAATGTTAAAAGAATGAAGTGAATTAATTGTTACAAAAATATCTTCCAAAAAATACATTGATACTTTTACATTCCAAACACCTTATTTTTTCTTGGGCATGAGAATCACATATCAAGTGACTTGGAGACACATTGCATGGAAAAATTTCAAAATGAATTATTTCAATCCAAGTAACCCATAATTCCAATCCCATTCCATAAAATAATTCCAAACCTTAATTAATTTCCCTATGAATGAAATGTGATCAAAATGATAAGAATCAATTAACATAAAGAGACTAAACAATCAAAATAGCAATCTCGATACTTTTGATTTGGTAATCTATATCTATATCTATATAATCTAAAAGTTTGAATGTAATATTTATTGTTGCTACGCTCCAGTTGAACTACATTAGCATCCATGCCATTATCCTTTTCTTTCCAATTTTCCTATAATTGTTTTTAACATTTACTCTTTTTATTATTATTTAATATTTACACTTTCTCCCTCCCTTACCTTTTCATCTCCCCACTACCCTCTATATTAATAACATTATTCCTCTTTCCCTTCATCTTTCTTTATTTTGTCTCTTCTTATTCATACTCTCTTACTATAAGTTTGTCACTATCTTTTCCATTATATGCATAGTTTTCCCTCACAAAAAAATGTTGTTGTTGTTGTTGTTTTATTTATTTATTTAATTTTGTGTTCTTTTTTATTGTTAAATGTTATTCTACTACGTTATAAAAATATAATATTATTCTATTACATAACATGATTTAGAAAATTTGGTATTTATTGTTATATCTTTTATTTTTACTTTTTTTTTCTTCTCATTTTATGTTGTTCAACATTGAAATCCAGTTACATTTTTCATATCATTAAATTACTTATATTTTCTCTCCTTAAAAAAAAAAAAATAGAATATTTTATTTAAAGTAAATTAAAATGTCCTAAAAAAATAGTACTCATTTTTTTACATTTACAATTTGTCCAACCTTTCTCCTCCCATTTATCTATTCATCTCCCCACTACCCTCTACCTTAAAATCACCCTTTCTTTTTTCCTTTATCTTCCTTTATTTTGTTTCTTTTTAATCTCATCATCTTAGTATAAATTTATCATTCTCTATTCCATTTTATATATAATTTTATCTCACAAAAAAAGTTATTTCTCTCTCTTTCTCTCTCAATTTTTTGGTGGATTTTTTATTTTTATTTTTCTTGCATCTTTGCTTTAGGGTGATAAATTTTTGTGTTCTTTAGAACTCTACTTTGGGTTGATGCTATTTAGTTTTGTTTTTTTTAAAATTTTTTTCTTTGATTGTTAAACGTTATCCTATTGCATTATAAAGAATTAAAGATAGTATATAATAATATGATAATATTCTATTACATAGCATGATTTGGATAAATTTGTGTTTATTGTTATATCTTCTATTTTCACCTTTTCTTCTTCTCATTTTATTTTATTCAACATTTAAATTCAGCCACATCTTTCATATCATTAAATTATTTATATTTTCTCTATTTTTTATTTAAAAAAAATTAAATTTTAATATTTTACTTAAATCCAATAAATATAATTGTCCTCATAAAGTGGAGTAATGCTAGAGACACATTCATTCTCAAAACCAATACATCAAAGGAAAAATGTAATATAAAACAAATGTCGATTGAGAAACACTAAATTAAAAAATAATAATAATAATAATGAGGATATCAACATTGAAATATAACATAAAGAAACTAACAGTTCTGAATATACTAACTTAAGGGTAGCAAAATTAAATGTTTTTGAAAAAAAAATTGCTACAATGCATATTTAATGCAATAAAATCATCATCAAATTTTGGAAAATAATAGGTTGCTAATGAGGAGAGAGAGAGAGAGAGAGAGAGGGGGGGGGGGTGTTAGGACATATGTGTTCTCACTTGTTAGGAACATATGTCACTTATTTATGTAAATTGGCTAATCCTTTTGACAAAATGCACTCTACTTGTAATTGGGTAGTTCTAGGTGTTTTTAATACTTCAAGAAATAAGGTTTCAAGATCAAGTGTTGAAGTCATCAAGTCTGTCCAAGAAAAAGCAAACTGAAATGCAAATTCATTAATTGTCGACACCCGTGCAATAGCTACCTTGACACCTGCTATCTGTCGAGAATTACAAAATCAGATTTTCTGATCTGATTTCTTTGGATCCGTGAATACGCTGTTGGGCCTTCTTTTCTTCTAACCCTAAACATATAAAAAGATTGTTTTAAGAGCCGTCAAATTGTATACAAGTTGCAAAAGTATTGAGCAATCTCTATTCAAGCAAATTGTGATCAAAAGACGAAATTCTTAACCTAGTTCATCTTCTCTGAAAAAGTTGTTGTGTATTTGCACCATAGGGTTTTGTAACCAAGCATCTTCCTGATCTTCATCGTGTATGATGAACTGATGAACTTTGCAGCCAACCTCTCCTTCTTAGTTGGTGTTTGAAGTCGCGTATTGGGATCCGCGCATTAATTAGTCACGTACTTGGGAGCCGTGCATCCAAGGTGGAAATTGTCATTACAGATCAAGTCCAATTGGGTATTGGGGTAAGGGTTCAACTGTAGGTTGGTAAGGTACTTGGGATTCCTTTACTTGTAACCGCTTGATTTGATAATAGTAGAGTTTCGGGAGTGGTGACTTGAAAATCACCCGGTGGGGTTTTTGCCGTAAGGGTTTTCCCCATTCGTAAACAAATCACCGTGTCATTTAATTTCCGCTGCATATTTAGTTTATTGGTGATTTGTTTGTGCTTCCACGCGTTTGCATGATTAATTGATTAATTAATAACTTGGCTGATTAATTAATTGGTTTAATCACAAGGGGTCATTCAGATTGTGGCCTATCAAGTGGTATCAGAGCAGGCACAATCTGATTAGGTGTAATCTTTGCTGTGTTGATCCATTGACCCCTGTTTGTCATGGATAAAGGACAGTCATTAATCATACCTCCTTTATTTGATGGGACTAACTATGCATACTAGAAAATGCGGATGAGAGCTTTTTTGCAGTCTTTAGATGAAAAGGTGTGGCAAGCTGTTGAGATTGGCTGGACTAAGCCAAAAGAAGCGCCGGCCGATTGGGATGAAGCCAAGATTAAGGCGGCAAACTTCAACAGTAGGGCATTGAATGCGTTGTTCAGTGCGGTCACCAATGAGGAGTTTAAGAAGATATCCTCAACTGAAACTGCTAAGGAGGCGTGGACCATTCTCCAAACAACCTATGAAGGAACAAAGGCTATCAAAGATTCAAAACTTCAGAGGCTCACTACAAGCTTTGAAGAGATTAAGATGGAGGAGGATGAGTCGTTTTATGAGTTCTATGCTAAGCTCAAGGACATAGTGAACTCAGCCTTCAATCTTGGGGAAACTATCCATGAACCCAAGATTGTAAGGAAGGTGCTCAGATCTCTACCTGAGAGATTCCATGCCAAGATTATGGCAATAGAGGAATCAAAGGATATAGACAAGATTCCTCTAACTGAGCTGGTTGGAAACTTGCAAACCTATGAGATAGGGTTATCTAGGATTGGCAAGTCAAATAAAGGCAAAAACATGACCTTGAAGGCAAAGAGCAGTGATATAGATAAGTCTTCCGATGATGAAGATTCCAAGATGAAGTCCTACATCACCCGGCAGTTCAAGAAGTTTATGAAGAATACCAATGGAAGGAGCTTCGACAAGGACCGCAGGCAGTCCAGTTCTTCTCAGTTTAAAAGCCAAGACAAAGGGAAGAAGGATGCTAAGGATGGCGGTCAGTATACTGTTCCCGCAGGACCAAAGTGTTTTGGATGTCATGGGTTCGGACACATGAAACATGAGTGTCCTACATATCTCAAGAGCATTGGGAAAAGCAAGGCACTTGCTGCAACCTTAAGTAACACTGAGTTTGAAGATGATTTTGACAATGAGGATGACGGAATCTTAAATGCCTTCACTGCCACAGTCAATCCTACTAAAGGGATTGTTGAAGAAGTGGATGAAGAAGAAGAACTGGTGAAGTCCAAATTTGAGAAGATGGATGATCAAGATGATATCCATTCAGCCTATGAGAAGCTTTACAAGCTCTCTGAGAAGCATGAGAAATTGTATAGGCTGGCCACCAAGAAGCTCAGTGATGTGGAACTTGATCGTGAAGAGTTGTCCACAAAGTTTGATGAGGCGAATCAAACTATTGGAGCACTGAGATTTGAGAACAACTTTTTGGTTGAGAAGACCAAGAAGCTTGAAGTGGAGCTGTTTCAAGTCAGAGCTCAACTGGAGAGGACTTCAAGTGCAAAGCTTGATGAAATGCTCAGCAATCAGAAATCTGCTTTGGATCGAACAGGCTTACGGTATGGTCTTTCTTTCTCTAATACTGCTTCTACTAGTAATACTGTTTTTGTTTCTCCTGCTAATAACACTGAAATTAAGAACACTGAGGTTAAAACTGAATTAGCTAGTGAGAACCTAGATAAGAGTAAATCTATCTTAGGAGCACCCCCTAAGCAAGATAAAAAAGATGCTAAAAATCCTAGGGTTAAGAAGGCTAACTCTCAAAAGCCTAAACAAAAGAAGCAGCATCTCTGTCATCATTGTGGAGCTGCTGGTCATACTCGACCAAATTGCTATAAGTGGTTAGCCACTTAACAGAGCAATGGCATAATAGCATCTGGAAGCCAAAATCAGCTTCAATCCTCTCTTGCTTCTCTTAGAGATCTTCTGAAAGCTCTTATGTTCCTTTCGAACTTGAACGGTTTCAATCCTTCCCCCTCACTGCCGGTTCAAGGGTTCAATCAAAGGAAAGGTTCTTCCAAAGTGTGGAAGAAAAAGGACTCTAAGTGATTTCATCACTTTCTTTTCCCTTCTTGTTTTTCTTGTTTGTTGCATTGCTTGTGTGTTTTGCATTGTTGAGTCAGTCTAGTTTTTGCTTTGCTTTGATAACATGTTTTTGTTTGTTTATTTTCAGTTTTTTTTATTTTGTTTTTTTTATTATATAAAAATAAAAATAAAATTAAAAAAATTGAAAAATTGAAAAATACAAAACAGTGTGTGTTATGTGTACTTTGGTACTTGTGTACCTTGGATGGCCAATGTAACAAAGTCTTCTAAATTTTGTATCTTTTATAGCTTAGATGAGTATCTATATGCACAACTAAGCAAGTGAGCTTTGTGGCTCTTGTTTGTGATGAGTAAGATTAAGTTATCTCTTAAAACTTAACACTCATATCACTCTTTTTGACGGGTAGGACTAGAAAATTCTAAAAGAAAAGGCATAAGTGACCATCTCACCACTGTTGCCCGCCAATCATAGTATGACACATGTATGTTTAGCATAGCAAAAGTGCAGTGTCATAGACACCTGTATGCTTCGGCATAGTAAAAGTGCAGTGTCAAAGTATAGTGTGTGTTATGTGTACTTTGGTACTTGTGTACCTTGGATGGCCAATGTAACAAAGTCTTCTAAATTTTGTATCTTTTGTAGCTTAGATGAGCATCTATATGCACAACTAAGCAAGTGAGCTTTGTGGCTCTTGTTTGTGATGAGTAAGATTAAGTTATCTCTTAAAACTTAACACTCATATCACTCTTTTTGACGGGTAGGACTAGAAAATCCTAAGAGAAAAGGCATAAGTGACCATCTCACCACTGTTGCCCGCCAATCATAGTATGACACATGTATGCTTCAGCATAGCAAAAGTGCAGTGTCATAGACACCTGTATGCTTCGACATAGCAAAAGTGCAATGTCAAAGACATCCGTATGCTTCGGCATAGCAAAAGTGCAATGTCTATGCTTAACATGTTGGGTATTTTTTTTCTCTCTTTTTATGCCCATACATGCTATGCTTAAAAGAAAATATGCAAAGAAAATAAAAAGCAAAAAGATTAAAATGTTTTAAATATGATTGCAAGCGTGTTTTCTAGGAGATGTGGGAGTCATAGGATGTACCTCGAAGGTGATAGTCCCCATCAAACAGTTATGATTATGTGTGAGTTAAAGTTATTTTCTCATAATTCAGATCGTCATAACATGTATACACATATGCAATCTTGCGATGTTTTTTACACACAACACGCAATATTCTTTGCTACTTTTGATACATGTGCAGGTACAATGTGATTTGACCATCACAAGTGTTTACATGTGCTAATGTATGCTCACTAAACTGTCTTGACTTGTTTTTGAAATATAAAATTGGTTAGACTTGTTTAGTGTATGTATGTGTGTGTGTGTTTTTTTTTTGGAGGATCCATGTGCTTTAAATTCTGTTGAGATATAATTTTGAGAGCTTAAAATGTTGATTGGATCAATGGTTGAGGTGTATGTTGGATTGCATTCATATCTGTGTTTTTCACTTCTCGAAAAACTGCTTTTAACTGATGGCTCGACACTTCCTCGACACATCCTCGATACCTGGTCATTTGTCGAGCTTCTCTAGCCTTTTCTTATCGCAATCTCGACACCTGTCTCGACACCTAGTGGATCGATCGAGAAATCTTCTGTCTTCTCGATACCTTCTCGATACCTTGTCGATCGATCGAGCTTCTGTTCTTGGTTCTGGTGTTCATTCCTCGACACCTTCTCGACACCTTCAGCTGTCGACGACCATTTCCTCGATACCTTTCTCGACAACTTCCTCGATACCTCTCGACACCTCAGCTGTCAAGATTTACTGAGGTGTCTATTTAAGGTTCTATCGCGATTTTCTCTCATTTCACTCGATCTCTCTCGATCTGTCCGTGGCGGTTCCTCTCCCAAACACCTCTTCTCACTCAAATCTTCCAACCCACTTGGATCTTGACCATTCCTTGCCTCTAATCAATTGGTAAGATCATTTTTCCCTTCCTTATTCATGCATTTCATGTTTTGAAACCTAGGTTTTGGAATTTTTGAAAATTTTTGGGGTTTTTCAAAATTAATAAGTTTTTCTTGAAATTTTGGGTTGGGTTTTCACTAAAATGAGTTCAAAATGTCATACATTGCATTTCATGTGCATTAGAATGATATTTACATGCATTTAGATGTGTGTTCTATGTTTGTGTGCTGCTAGGATTGGATTGGGCTGAGCCCATGATGTTTTTCCTTTGCATGTCACATGTTCATGCATTCCCGTGCATATGTAATTGTTGTTTAATATATTTGATATATATGAACTGTTTTGGGACTTTTCTGATTGTCTCCCTCTCTATCTCTTTCTCATTCTTTTATGTTAGTAGTGTCTATGGAACCCAAACGTAAATCCACTCCGGCTCGGAACTCTCTGCGTTCTGGAGTTTCCTCTTCTTCTAATTCTGCTCTTCTTAACCTTCGGTTCCGTGATGGAGATGCCCACAAGGCATTTTCTGAGAACTTTTCTAGACGAGGTGTTCATTCGGAACGCCAAGTCATTTTGGCGGACTTCGCCGACATTGACCTTCCTTCTGTCATTCACAGTAGGGGATGGGAGTCACTGTGTGACGTCCCGGTCACCTGTCCTCTCGTGCTCATTCAAGAGTTTTAATCCAACATGCATGGGATAGATCGTTCAGTACCTCTCTTTTTCACTCGCGTTTAAGGTACGCGTATCCCTGTTACACCGTAGCTAGTTGCGGATGTACTTAGGGTTCCTAGGATAGATTTTCCTGACTATCCTTCCTATGAGCATCTGCAGACTATGTCCAAAGATGAGCTCATCTCTACCTTTTGTCAGCGTCCTGCTGATTGGGGTGAGCATCAGTACACATCATGTAAGCCTTTTGCTAAAGGTCCTAGATTTCTAAACATGGTGATGACCTTTGTACTCCATCCACTCTCTCACTACAACTCCATCACAAAGCCTCGTGCTCGATTTTTGCTATCACTTCTAGAGCATCTTACTATATATTTTCCTTCTCATTTCATCCTTTCTATCATAGATGTCCATCTAGATTTGGCGTCTCGTGATAAGCTCATCCTTCCTTCCGCTATCACGAGGATCTTACGCCAGTTTTCTATCCCTTTTCCTATGTCCGACCACTTCACACACATTTTGTGCCATAGATGCCGCTACCGTAAAACGTAGTGAGGCTCAATTTAGGTCGAGACAAACGGATTCCACTCTTCCTTCCCATTCGGCTCCATCCAGATCTGCTCCATCTACATCTGCTCCTTCTTCCTCTGTGGGCGATGTATCTCTTGGAGACATCATGGCGCAGCTGCAGCGCATGGATGCTCGCCTCGATACACTCTCTACTGAGTTGTATCAGGTGAATGTTCGTGTTGGTCGTATTGCACGACGGCAGGCGACCATGGGTGGTTTTGCTTCTGAGGCTACTCCTTCACCACCTTCTCCAGCGGGTTCTGACTCTGAGGATGATGATGATGATGGTGATGATGATGATGCTTCGGATGATGATGGGGATGCTAGCTCTACTGGTGAGATGTCTACATGACACTCTACCCTTTGTCACTTGTGACAAAAAGGGGAAGTAGTTTTGGGTTATGAGAGTAGTCATCTTAGGGGGAGAGTTAGTATAGGACCTTTTTGATAGGGGAGTGTTGATATTTTGAGGGATGTAGTGAGGTTTTGATGTATCTTTTCTTTTCTATTATTTATAGATACATTGTTCTTGTATATGAGGTCTTGTGACCAGTTTTACATACATTGTACTTATCTTCTTTCTATATATGTGGATGTATGTTTCTTTCACCTCTCTCTACATGTGTTGTTTCTTTTCTCTCTCTATATACATGTTTCTTATACTTGTATGCAATCTATTTATTTCTGTTTCACACAAGATGCCTTGATGAGTTTTGTTTAAAGTGTTTCAGAAATACAAATTGTCAAAGTCTACTTGCCATAAACTCTCTTCTTGCAAAATTTTTCAAGAGTTTGTGTTAGGATAGATTTTATTGTATTCAACAAGTGAATATGAGTTGAGTGATTTATGACTTTTCTCATATGTTCATTTGTTTGTTGTGGTTTTGTCACGGATTGCCAAAGGGGGAGATTGTTAGGACATATGTGTTCTCACTTGTTAAGAACATATGTCACTTATTTATGTAAATTGGTTAATCCTTTTGACAAAACGCACTCTACTTGTAATTGGGTAGTTCTAGGTGTTTTTAATACTTCAAGAAATAAGGTTTCAAGATCAAGTGTTGAAGTCATCAAGTCTGTCCAAGAAAAAGCAAGCTGAAGTGCAAATTCATTAATTCTCGACACCTGCTCGATAGCTACCTCGACACCTGCTATCTGTCGAGAATTACAAAATTAGATTTTCTGATCTGATTTCCTTGGGATCCATGAATATGCTTTTGGGCCTTCTTTTCTTCTAACCCTAAACATATAAAAGGATTGTTTTAAGAGCCGTCAAATTGTACACAAGTTGCAAAAGCATTGAGCAATCTCTGTTCAAGCAAATTGTGATCAAAAGACGAAGTTCTTAACTTAGTTCATCTTCTCTGAAGAAGTTGCTGTGTATTTGCACCATAGGGTTTTGTAACCAAGCATCTTCCTGATCTTCATCTTGTATGATGAACTGAAGAACTTTGCAGTCAACCTCTCTTTCTTAGTTGGTGTTTGAAGTCGCGTACTAGGATCCACGCATTGGTTAGTCACGTACTTGGAAGCCGTGCATCAAAGGTGGAAATTGTCACTACAGATCAAGTCCAATTGGGTATTGGGGTAAGGGTTCAACTGTAGGTTGGTAAGGTACTTGAGATTCCTTTACTTGTAACCGCTTGATTTGATAATAGTGGAGTTTCGGGAGTGGTGACCTGAAAATCACCCGGTGAGGTTTTTGTCGTAAGGGTTTTCCCCATTCGTAAACAAATCACTGTGTCATTTAATTTTCGCTGCATATTTATTTTATTGGTGATTTGTTTGTGCTTTCACGCGTTTGCATGATTAATTGATTAATTAATAACTTGACTGATTAATTAATTGGTTTAATCACAAGGGGTCATTCAGATTGTGGCCTATCAGGGGGGAAGAAATGGAAAAATAAAAATCACATCAAAGTCAAAGTACTTCTTCCGAATATGTAAAACATTTCAAACGTGATGTGATTAAGCGAAATATCCAATGCATAATCAAATTCAAAATTTTTAATAAGGTTTTGGTGTGAAGCAATAGAAATATGTCACTATTCCCAACAAAAAAAAATTGTTGGTTATAACTTTATATATAATGATTGTAACCAAGAGTACAAAGGGCAGAATTTTAGAGAATTTTTTTTTTGAAAAAATAAGACGTATTGTGTTAACACTATCATAATTTAAGCTAACAAATCTAATCCAACATATGAAAAATGAATAGATAAATTAATAATTTAAACACAAAATTGAATTTGTTTTCTTAATAATATCAAAGAATACGCAAATGAGGTAAGGAATATGAGTAATACATAAAATTTGTAAATGCTTAAAACAATTACTCAAGCATCTAAAAATATCATACAATAAAGACATAACAATTTACTCCTAAAACTATATTAAAACTATTAAGGAAATATATAAAAATGAAGACATAACAATAGTATAAAGAAGTTTTCCAATAATGAAATATATAAAAAACGAACTGCGCAATCGAATGGAAGATCGGTGAATAAATGATTGTTTGGTTGTGTACATTGAAAAAAAAAAAAATATAGCTTGCAATGTTGATAATGAGACTATCATATAGCAATTTCAAAATATGAAAACTCTTAAAAGAAAATTATAAAACTTTATGTATTTTCCATTTTTTTTTGGTTAATATATGTCTTTTTATTAGATTTTTTATAATTAAATTTTTTTTAAATGACCACCTTGAAAAAAATTCCTAAAACTGTCATTGGTTTCGCTTGACTATGAACAATTAGATCTTAGCTTTTGAGATCATAGTTATAATTAGTGAAAGTTGTACCATTTGATTATATTATTCAGAATTAGTAAATAACAGTCTCCACTAAATAAAACCGTGCTGGCTATTCTAGTTGTATACAAAGTACAAAAGCTTCTTAAATAAGCAAATCCAAATTTTAACAGTGGTTTATATGCAAGAGGTTTTTTTTTTTTTTTTCAATTGGGTCATGATATATATATATATATATATATTGGGTCTCTTGATATTTGGAATTAAAAGACAAAGATTATTCCTTTTTATTTTTATAAACAACAAAGATTATTACTTAACGAAGATAACATAAATTGTTATTGAATACATGTCAAGGAAGGGCACGTCTGAGAAATAAATGTAAAATATAGGGGTAAAATGGGAAAAAAATAATGTAACAGAGAGCTGTTAGTTTTGAATGATACTAATAAAAATCCATCTGCTCAATTTTGGTCTCTCCAACTTAGAGATGGACAATGCAGCCCCAACTCTCAACTAGCCATTGCATTTACAATTTGTGATTTAATTTCCTCTCCTCTCCACTTAGGAACCCTATACATTACATTACAATGTTTTTTTTAATTAAAATAAATACACTCATATTTGGGGTTGGGATATAGAAGCATTTTACAAATGCCACTTTAGGCCCTTGTAAGACAAAGGGCCTATAGTGGCACTTATTAAACGCAGCTATAGGCTCCTTAAATTTTTTGGGGTTGGGCTATAACAGTGTTTAACAAACACTGCTATAGGCCCCTCAAATTTTTTTTTTTTGGGTATGGGCTATAGCAGTAAGGGCCTATAGTGGTGTTTATTAAACACTGCTGTAGGTCCCTTATTTTTTATTATTTTTTTTTTTGGAGTTGGGTTATAGGAGCGTTTTACAAACGCCACTATAGGCCCTTGTAAGACAAAGGGCCTATAGTGGCATTTATTAAACGCTGCTATAGCTCCTTTTTAAATATTTTGTTTTTCTCGGTTGGCTTTTTTAAAATAATTTTGAATGGACCTATAGTGGTGTTTTTAAGACACTGCTATAGGCCCTTTGAAACGCTACTGTAGGCTCAAAATTTTAAAATGCCATTATAGAGCCCCCGAATGTGGTTATAGATATGCCTATAGCAACATTTTTTTGAAAACGCCACTATAAGGTACCTATAGTGGCTTTTTTTGTGAATGCCACTAAAAAAAACACTGCTATTGGCAACTTTTTTTGTAGTTCTTCCCAAATACAAACTAGCCATTAGTTTTGAGGGTTTGGTTTTTGAATGCTCTGCTCTTTGTTTTTGTTATCTCCGACTTAGAGACGGAGAGACTTGACTGACTTAAACCCAACGCAAACCCAACTCTCTCAAATCAACTAGCCATTACTTTTAGTGTTTGGGTTTTGAATTATGAATCACTCTTAGACTTGGAGATGGAGAGACCAACTCTTTTTAGGTCCCTCATTTTTATTTTTATTTTAAAGGTTAGGCTATAGCAGCGTTTTACAAACGCCACTATAGGCCCTTGTAAGGCAAATGGCCTATAGTGGCATTTATTAAACACTGCTATAAGTCCCTTAAATTTTTTTTTTTTTTTTGGGAGTTGGGCTATAGGAGAGTTTTATAAACGCCATTATAGGCCCTTGAAAGATAAATGTTGGTGCTTATTAAACGCTGCTGTAGGTCCTTTTTAAATATTTTGTTTTTCTCGGTTGGCTTTTAAATTTTTTTTTAAAATAGATCTATAATGATGTTTTTAAAACGCTTCTATAGGCCCTTTGAAATGCTACTATAGGCTCAAAGTTTTAAAATGCCACTATAGAGCCCCCGAATGTAGCTATAGATATGCCTATAGCTGCATTTTTTGAAAACACCACTATAGGATACCTATAGTGGCCTTTTTGTGAATGGCACTAAAAAAAACACTGCTATCGGCAGCTTTTTTTGCAGTTCTTCCCAAATACAAACTAGAAGTTAGTTTTGAGATTTTGGTTTTTGAATGCTTTGCTTTCTATTTTTGTTATCTCTAACTTAGAGATGAAGAGACTTGACTGACTTAAACCCAACTCTCTCAAATCAACTAGCCATTACTTTTAGTGTTTGGGTTTTGAATTATGAATCTCTCTCAGACTTGGAGACGGAGAGACCGACTCTTTATAGGTCCCTCATTTCTATTTTTATTTTAAAGGTTGGGCTATAGCAGCGTTTTACAAACGCCACTATAGGCTCCTGTAAGGCAAAAGGCCTATAGTGACGTTTATTAAACGCTGCTATAGGTCCCTTAATATTTTTTTGGAGTTGGGCTATAGCAGCGTTTAATAAACGCCACTGTAGGCCCTTGTAAGACAAAGGGCCTATAGTGGTGTTTATTAAACACTGCTATAGGTCCTTTTTAAATATTTTGTTTTTCTCGATTGGCTTTTTAAATTTTTTTTTTAAAAATGGACTTATAGTTTAATTTTTAAAATGCTACTATAAGCCCTTTGAAACGCTACTATAGGCTTAGTATTTTAAAATGCCACTATAGAGCCCCCTGAATGCAGCTATAGATATGCCTATAGAAGCATTTTTTTCAAACGCTACTATAGGGTACCTATAATGGCTTTTTTTTTTTTGTGAATGCCACTAAAAAAACACTGCTATAGGCAACTTTTTTTGTAGTGCTTCCCAAATACAAACTAGCCATTAGTTTTGAGGGTTTGGGTTTTGAATGCTCTGCTCTCTGTTTTTGTTATCTCTGACTCAGAGACAGAGAGACTTGACTAACTTAAACCCAATGCAACCCCAACTCTCTTAAATAAACTAGTTATTACTTTTAGTGTTGGGTTTTGAATTATGAATCACTCCCAGACTCGAAGACGAAGAGATCGACTCTTTTTTTGTTCTCAAACTCAGAGACGAAGAAGCTTACTTGAACCCAAAGCAACCCCAACTTTCTCAACAATTTGTGACTTACTCTAACTCTACCCCACCCCACAATCTTATATATTACATTACAATGTTTTTAATTACATAAATTTTTCACTATCACACCCATATTTCCATAAACAACAATAAACCCTCTCTCTCTCTCTCTCTCTCTCTCTCTCTCTCTCTCTCTCTCTCTCTCTAGTTTTATCTCTTAAACTCATAGAGAATTCATCTAACCAAAAACCCACTTTGTAGCCCACAATTGCTTTCTGTTTTTGAGTATAGAAACATAAATTAAGAAATCTTAGAGGCCAATTCAACTTAATCCAATGACAATAATTGAATATTTTAGGTCTCTCTCATCCCTGCTTTTTGTTTGATGTTTTATCTCTGTAACTCACAGAGAAATGATCAAGAAAGAAGATGAAAACCATGGAGACTAGTCCCGGTTCACATCCTCCTAACCTTGGTGAGTGTGAGTCATTCAATGCATTGAAAAAAGAGTGCACCAAAGATTTAGCAGAGAATGGAAAACAAGGGGTGGACTTGGACTTGCTCACTCTATGTGTCTCGAAAGACTTGAATCAATTCCTCGCTAAAAAACCTTCTCCGCCATTGCCTTCAGAAGAGAAGAAGCTCCAATATTGTTTCGAACCCCTTGGGGCTCCTCCTATAGAAAAAGATTGAATCTTGGCTCATTTAAGCCTCATTCCCATTACCAATTGCCAAATTTGAACGTCAAAAGGAAGAGGTTTTCTCAACCCACTGGCACTATGGATTCAGAATTGAATGCTTCGCCACTACAAGGACCAGAACCAGAGGGTTGTACTGCACCAAAGATCATCCTACGCCTCAAAATAATCCCACCCAAGAAACCCCATTTGGGAATCTCTGCTACTTCATCCATTGCTGCTCCCAACCACTCTGAATCTGCACTCCTATCTATGGAAAAGTCTCCCAAACCCACACCTAGAGAAATTGATGGCCACAATTGTCAAGATTTTGTTGGAAAACATAGTTTTGCATCTCATACAAAAACACGTAGCGGAAATAAACGGATCTACTTCATTAATGTGAGATAACATGGAACATCTACATTTTAGAAACAAGAATAGGAAGACGTACCTTGATGCAGTGAAATTCAAAACAAACAAAGATTGAACTTGGGAAGAATTTCAGTCTTCACCCTAATTCCACATGTGCCCAAGATGTGTGGCCTCTCAATCAGTTCTATATGTAATTGTTCAAGAGAATGAGAGAGTATCTTGAGAAATCTATAGGTTTCTCTTTTAATAATACGTATATCTCTTTTAACTGCACTTGGCAGTTACTTTATTTAATAACTCTTATTAAATAAATAACTGATTATCTAATTGGGTTAGCCTTTTAGGTCAGCCCAATTAGGCTTTAGTGTGTAGGTCGGAGTGGGACCAAAAGGGACAAATAAAGTTCTAACTCCAATGGGCTTTAGCCTTATTTGTCAACTCTTGACAAGCTCAAAATTACCATTAATTATATTTAATACCACTGTATAATTATAATTTCACTCCATGCCTTATTAATAAATTATATCTCAAGACTTTGTTATCTAAACATTTAACCCCTTCATGAAAATATTTATAGTAATACAAAATCATAATATATAACTGTTACTTTGAAGGTTACTACCTCTTAATTCTTGAGTACCCGGTTTAATCTTTTAAGTTATTCATATATATTTATGAAAAGCAAGGTCATAAAATATAAATTTTAGTAACTCTTTACTAAAGTTGTTAAGCTTAACACTCTGAATAACCAAACTCATTAAACTTATCTTAAGAGAATATTTTATATCTCTATAAAGAGATTATGAATTCCATCTTGGAAATATGTGTTCCTTCAACACTACGTGTGATTGCCCAATATACTGAGGTTTTGACCGTTAGATTAGATCCCACTCTTGATATATTAAAGTAACCTACATTTCATGTCGGATTAACTATTCTCTCATGATTGAGAGTTTATGTAAGTAAAAGTCGTGAGATTTATTATTCATTTGACAATCGTTAATAGAATAATAAATCTCACAGCGGTCCAGTTCAATATGTCTTATACACTTAAAACATATTAACATATCAATTAGAAGTCTTCACTTCCATGATCAAGACAAATCATCTTAGTTGACACGTTATAGTCTTCGCAAATAAAATGCCCAATTTCATCACCGACTACAAACTAAGATTCTGAGTTTACAAAGAACTTGTGATTTACATCTTCTATGACTAAATCACATATTATGTATCTCAAGGACTATATGATAATGTTCAAATATTCATGTTGCCTTTATTTTAGATAATAAAACAACTTTATTACTTATAACATAATGTCATACATAGCATTATACAATAAGATTTTAGGATACTAATCCTAACAGGTTTGAAACTTGTTAACCAGAAGTAAAGAAAAGCCACCAAAGAAGCCCAAATTGAACCCAACCCATCCACTCTCAAACCCATCACCAAAACTGCATCAAAATCTCTAAAATATCATTGACACAATGGGTAGAACCCAACTGCTTTTGGTTATATAGAAACCTCTCACTAAGACTGACCTAAACCGATATAACAGTCGGTTGTCCATGCCTTTAAGCCAAATCAATGGCAGTTTCTTGAGAGATGTAGAAAGAGAATATCTGGATCAACAACAAGCAATGGAAGTCCCCTTCATGGAACCCTCTGGTAAGGTAAATTAGATTGTTTTGAGGAAATGGGACATGCCCAAGGAGTCAGAAAAGAAAAGCCCGTGCTATATGATGATAAAATCTTGGAATGAGGTGGTGAAAAAAAATAATCTTGGCAGAAAGCTTAACCAAGTGATCCAAATTTGGTCTTTTAGAGTAGGTAATGAAGATCAACTTTGGCTAGCTCTTGTTGTGTTCAAGAAAGGAGGGAATAAATGTAGTAGCAGTGGCAATGATAGAGCAAGTAGTAGTAGCCAAGGAAGAGAAGGGTTATACAGTATTGTTAGTACCAGAGTTGGAGATGCTAAAAATATAGATACGAGATGAACTCCTTAGAGTCCCATCAACATGACACTAATTTTTGCCTTTTCATTTGATCATTTTACTTTAAATTAGATATTTTGTTTAGAATTTATTAGAAAGCATGTCAATATGTTATGTCCCATGACCTATTGTTTATTTATTTTTATAATTTTTGGATGGGGATCTGTTGTCAATTAATGTAAAAGTTTATTCATTGAAATTTTGGTTAACGAAGTTCTTAGTATGAAACTGAACCACATTTTGATACACAATTAATGAGAGTTGAAAGCTAAAGAATATGACTGATTGACAAAAGACATATGTTAAAAACTATAGTTGTGCCAAACCCACAATAGTTTTAGCAATTAGGGGTTTAGTTTGTCATCATATATTTTAGGAGAAATTATACTTTACTACCCTAAACTATGCACCAAATTACACTTTGCACCCTAAACTATTCGAACGCACACTTTACACCCTAAACTATCACACTTTGCACCCTGGTGTTATTTTTGCTATGATGATTAATGGAATCTTATTGCATGCGACAAACATATGCTTCGAGCTTAGGTGGAACAAACTTAAAAGACCGAAACACCCTTCCTCAAAATCAATTAAAACAAAAGCCAATTTCTTTCACATCTCTCTCCCTATCTCTCGTGCATGCAGCCTCTTCCACAAATCCAGATTTTTATAAACCCTAAATCCCCAATTTGAAAATTGCTTTCGCTCCACCATCCCTCCACCACCGTATGGAAACTGATGAGATATAACTTTATGGGGAAGGTAACATCATCTACACATCTCCTCTTCCAATCAAAGCTCCTCTGTTTCTCTATTTTACATCTTCACCACTCTCTTTCTTGCTCTCTACAACTCTCTCTTTTTTTACCCTTCTTTCAATGGAGAACACAAGTATGCCCTCCCAACCCATCATTCCACTTGCTCTTCCTCTATCTTCTTCATAGGTAGGTACTACCCAACCCATCATTCCACTTGCTCTTCCTCTATCTTCTTCATAGGTAGGTACTACCCTACCCTCCATTTTTTCCTTGAATTTTTGCATTCAATGATTGTAATTTTTGTTTTAGGGTAATGAGTTTTTTTTTTTTTTTTTTCCTATCAGCTGAATCTGTTTGAATTGTGCTTAATTCATGGAACACAATTCATAGAAAAAAAAATCTTTTTTTTCTTGATATAACTGATACAAGTCTGTTTGAATTGTGTTCAAATTCAGATCAAGTTGAGATGGAAAACTGTAATGGAGTAGTTGTAGTCTCAGCAATCTTCAATCACCAAGACAAAAGAGGGTACTTTTTGAAGAAGGCTGAAAGTGCTACTTGTTTTTATTTTGTTTTATTTGTCCCATATATGGGTGTTATGTGCAGATGAAGGACTTGATGATATTGTTAGAAGTGCATGCTATGTTGCACCTGAAGTCCTATATACGTCGTATAGTCTAGAAGCAAGAAAATAGAGATATGGAATCAACTCCTTATTAGAGTCTCCTCAACATGACACTAATTTTGGCCTTTTTATTTGACCATTTTTCTTTTAATTAGATATTTTGTTTAGAGTTTATTAGAGAACATGTCAATATGTTATAACTCATGACCTATAGTTTATTATTATTATTATTTTTATTTTTATTTTTTTTGTATAGGGATCTATTGCCAATTAATGTAAGAGTATGTTCATTGAAATTTTGATTAATGAAATTCCTAAAAATTTTGATTAATGAGACTGAGCCACCTTGTTTTTTTTTTGGATAACTTGAGCCACATTTTGATACACAATGGATGAGTGTTGCATGTTAAAAACTATAGTTTTATCAATTAGGGATTCAACAATTATCTAGTAAATTGTTGCCTTCGAGTAAATACTAATCTGAGGTATGTGCTTAAGTGGGTTTGCAATTGGACCAATTACTGGATTTGGAATTCAAAAGAAATTTCAACAAATAGGCTTTTAATTTTTATAAGAGAATATCTGTAGGCCCCGACCAATAATGAGTTGTACTAGCTGACCTTGTTTTTTGTTTCTCAAAAAAAAAAAAAAAGAAAAAAAAAAGAAAGAAGGTGACCTGGTTTGTCAAAAAAAAAAAAAAAATTAATTTAAAATTTGAAATTTCGGCTCAACTTGGCCCAACCCAGCCCATTTAATTAAAGAGATCATCAATTTTTACTCCTAGCCCATCAGTTTGTCATCAAATATTTTAAACAATTACGAAGTCAATTGTTGCCTTGGAGTAAATACTATGCATAGGATTCGGCTAAATTTTTGTGGTACTAATCTGAGGTATATGCGTAAGTGGGTTTGCAATTGAACCAATTACTGGGTTTGAAATGCTAAAGAAATTTCAACAAATTGGGCTTGTAATTTTTGTAAGAGAAAATTTATAGGCCCAAACCAGTAATGAGTTGTACTAGCTAACCTAGGTTTTTTGTTTCTCAAAAAAAGAAAAGGTGACCTTGTTTATCAAAAAAAATTTAAAATTTAAAATTTCGGCTCAGCTTGGCCAAGCCCAGCCCATTTAACTTAAGAGAACATCAATTTTTATTCCTAGCCCATCACTACCCAAACTAAGAAGCATGGACCCAAACATGACATGACATTGGATACAAAGACATGTAAATAAAAAAAAAATAAAAAAAAAAATTACACTTTGCCTACATAAAGTTTGCTCGAAAAACACTTTACCTACTTGTAATTTAAAAATTTGCACTTTACCTACCTGAAGTTAGGTTTGTTTATCTCCTGTTACCCATCTCTGTTAAAAATAGAAGTAAATTTGTATTTTTATTATTTTTTTATGTCTCTCTTCTCTCAAAACATTTCAAAAAAAAAAAAAAAAATACTAAAAGATTAAGAGAAAAGAAGATCTTCTATTTTAACACATTAAAAATTGAAATTATATTTTATCAATTTAATTTATTCTTTTTGGGTTTAACTCATTTTCTCTTTTAACACCTTTCCTTTTAATTTTTTTTTTAAATTTATTTATGGCAAATGGACTTCAATTCATAATTCTTCTTAGTTTTATTCTTTGATTTCTTGGTTCAGAATTTGAATTTCTCATTCATTCTGTGGTTTATCTGATTTCAATTTACTTTCACTTGGTTTTCTCAAAACTTTACGTCATACTCGATTCACTAGATCTAGAAATTCGAAAAAAATCTGATTTTTTTCATTGACTCTGATTAATGGGTTATTGTTTGTTTGTAAAAGTTTTGAGCTTTAGATAGACATTTGTTGAAAAATATATACTTTACTAGAGGTCATGTAGACACATACCTTTGGTGGAACAAATCACCAAATTGCCGGATCTTTCTCTTTACTTGCTTTACGAACTCCTCACGATCTCCTTTCTGGAACACCTCCAAGTCGCAGGAAAGGCTACTAGAGTCTCTCCTAATTTTCACGCTCCAAATTCTAGGGAACAGTAGATGATGTCCTAGAGAGATGGCTTATTTTGAGAGAGCACTCAAAACTATACGTATGTTCACTCACTGTGTTTGACCTCTATTTAACTGATGTAGGAGTATTTAAATACTAGTAGAGATTCACTTACTATCAGATATATGTGATCCCTAAAAGATCTCATCTTTTTAAGTTTCAAATTACTCTACTACTGATATTGATAACCCATATCAATATCTATTAAGTTTAAATTACCCCACTACTAATATTGATAACTCATACCAATATCAGTTAGTTTAAATTTAAACTTACTTATCAGATAACCCATGTAGACGATCCATGGGCCATGGTTTATGGGTTGGATCAAAACCAGCCCAATTTCTAACATCTCCCACTCGTCCACACTGGGTACTACAGTCAAAATTGGCTCCTCTCAATCTCTTGTCCAATCCTCTCTTGAAAAATGGAGTGTGCGACCTGACGAGAAGGTGTAAGGTAGGAGTACTATATTAAGTCACCATTTAAACTAACATAGTACATCACTCATAGTATCTCGTCTATGCCCCAGATTATTTGATCACACCTGATCAAGTTTCTTTAATTCCTCATGAGTTCAAAACTCAAAGCAAAACTTGATCCAATACCATATAATATGCTCATGATTATGTTGAAAAACAAATTCCTCATCATTGCCCGGGCTATGAGCCATAAAATAAATGGTGTGTTCTAAATAATCTTCCCCAAACACTCATGTCAATTCATTTACACTTGACCGGTTTCCTAGACATGCTCTGCGAGACCGTATATATCATGGCCCTGAGATGACATGCTAAAGTAGCGACATCAAACATTCACTTCATGACATAGTTCTAGGTCGAAAAAAGGCACAGAATGGACCATATAATGGTCGACTAGGGCTCACATAGTGACGGAGTAGGGATCTATCCAATCACTCCCCTAATTGGTCGGCTATAGCACATACAGTATAATTTGTATGCTACGGTGGAGCTCCCACTCAACTGGGCTTGTCACACTCAAACACCGTACAAATCTTAGTCCAATTGCCACAAAAGCAACCAACCTGATTTTCTTAGCACAATTACACATCAAGTTCCTGTCCAAGATCTCACATTTGGCTTTATTCAGGCTTCATGAAGTTATGGATACACTTCAAGTGTGACTCCCATAAGTCTCATCTTAGCCTAGCTAAGGCAACATTCATTATATTATCTTGCACGCCTCCCTAAGCGTCAAGATGATCACTTACTTGATTTATAGAAAAACAAAGTGATCACTATGTCTCATCCTGCTCGCTACTCAAGCGCTAGGGTGATCATCTATGTGAGTAGACCGATCTAAGCCTGGTGACATATTCTCAAATAATGTGTGCTCAGTATGCAATATCAATCACATCACAAGATGAATCAAAATGAATAACATCATTATTGCATAAAGTATGATTAAACATAAATGTCCATAAGGTATCCAAAAACATATCAAATCCTACAAAGTCCCAAACTCCTAACATGAGCCTGAAAGGCATCTCTAGCAATGGCTTTAGTAAGTAGATCAGCCACCATCTTGCTAGTGGAGATATGTTGGAGGATCACCTCTCCTTGTGTAATAGCAAGATGAATGTAGTTATAACGAGCCTGTATGTGTTTGCTTTTGCTATGATACTTAGGATCTTTAGCATGAGATAAGGCTGCCATATTATCACAATACATCTTTACAGCTTCATCTGCAAGAGATGTCACCCTTAGGTTTTGGAAAAATCTCTTTAACCAAACAGCTTCTTGTGCTGCTGCTGAACAAGCAACATACTCAGACTCCATTGTGGACAAAGCAATGCAAGACTGTTTCTTACTGCATCAAGAGATAGCTGCACCACTAAGTAGAAATGCATAACCTGTAATGGACTTGCGCTCATCTCTATCATTGGCCCAGTCAGCATCAAAATAACCTCTCAATCTCAAATCTTCACCCTAATAGCAAAAAATGAGATCCGATGTCCCACGAAGGTATCGAAAAATCCTCTTAACTGCTTGCCAATGAACAAGTCCTAGATTTCTTTGATAACGACTAACCATACCAACTGCAAAACAGATGTCTGGTCGAGTACACAACATAGCATACATCAGACTTCCAACTACACTTGCATAGGGAACTCTTGCCATTTCTCTCTTTTCCTTTTCTGATTTAGGGCAATCTTCAAGGCTTAATGTATGTCCCTTCTCAATTGGAGTGTCTATGGGTTTGGAATTATGCATACGAAATCGCTCTAAAATTGTCTTTATGTAAGTTTCTTGAGACAAACCAAGAAGCTTCTTTGAGCGATCCCTGAAGATCTTAACTCCAAGCACATAATTAGCCTCTCCTATGTCCTTCATTTCAAAAATAGAGGACAACCACCTTTTGGTGGTGACAATCATCTCCATATCATTTCCAGCCAACAAAATGTCGTCCACATACAAAGACAGGATAAGTAAATTCTTTCCTGATCGTTTGACATACACACAATGGTCTTCTTCCATCATTTCGAAACCAATCGAAATAATAGCCTTATGAAATTTAAAATACCATTGTCTAGACGCTTGCTTTAGGCCATAAATGGAACGCTTAAGGAGGCACACTTTATGCCCTTGTTCCTTGACCTCAAAGCCAATAGGTTGATCCATATAGATCTCCTCGTCTAGTTCTCCATTGATAAATGCAGTCTTTACATCCATTTGGAAGAGTTCCAAATCCAAATGTGCAACAATAGCTAGAATAAGGCGAATAGAGACAAATCTCACCACTGGGGAGAAAGTCTCATCATAGTTTATCCCTTCTCTTTGGGTATAGCCTTTCGCCACAAGACGAGCCTTATATTTGTCAATTGATCCATCTGCCTTGCACTTTATTTTTAAAACCCACTTGTTTCCAATGGTTTTGCGCCCAAGCGGAAGGTCAACCAACTCCCAAACTTGATTCTTTGCCATAGAATCCATCTCACCCCTCATAGCAATTATCCATTCATGTGAAGCAGGTGAAGCTAATGCTTCCTCACAGGAAGCAGGCTTATCAAGGTCCAGTGAATCACATATAAAAGATTCCCCCTCAATCTCAAAATGATGACGGGGAATAGTTCCACGTTTACTTCTACGTACCTTGGATCCTTATGTGTCACTATCTAGTGGTTTGCTCCCACTAGGAGCAAAATCACTTCCACTATCTTTGGCAATTTCAGGATGAAGTTGTGATTCTCCACCCTCGCCCAAAGATGGTATGACACCTTCAAGTTCTTGCAGCTCATAAAGCTGAAGATCTTGTTTTGCTTCACTAATGCTTGGAAAATCATCTTCAATGAAGTTGACATCACGAGACTCTATCTCAGTCATTCCACCATTAGAATGTTCACCATACATTACATACCCCTTTGAGCTTTCTGAATATCTTATAAAGATTTTCTTACTTGCTCTAGGGCCCAATTTCCCATACTTATGGGAAGTACTATGAACAAAACCTGCACAACCCCAAGGCCGCAAGTTCTCCAAATTGGGTTTTGCACCAGTCCATAACTCATATGGTGTTGTGGGAATTGACTTAGAAGGCACACGGTTAAGGATGCAGGCAGCAGTCAGCAATGCATCCCCCCAAATCGAAATTGGTAAGTTAGCTTGCGCCATCATTGATCTAACCATTTCTAATATAGTACGATTCCTTCTCTCTACAACACCATTTTGTTGTGGAGTACCAGGAATCATCAATTGCCTGTGTATCCCTTTTTCTTCACATAGTTCTTGAAACTGTTTAAACAAATATTCACGACCCCTATCAGTTCAAAAAACCTTTAGGCACCTTTGTTTCTGATTCTCAACCTCTGCCACAAAGCTCTTAAAGCAATCTAATGCTTCAAAGCGATGGGAGATCAGATAGACATAACTGAAACGTGAATAGTCATCTATAAATGTGAGAAAATAAGAGGCGCCATGGCGTGCCTTAACATTCATAGGTCCACATATGTCCAAATGGACTAATTCCAAAGGATGAGTTGCCCTTGGAGCCTTACCAAAAGGCTTCCTACAGGCCTTTCCAGCTAGACAAGGTTCACACATAGGTAGGCTTACATTAGTGATAGACCCTAATAGGCCTTCTCTAGCTAGTCTAGCCAATCTATCTTTTCCTATGTGTCCAAGTCTAGCATGCCACATTACAGAATCAGAAATATCATCATTATGAGCAATAAAAGAAAAGGAGGAATGATCTAAATCCAACATAAAGAAATTATTAGATAAATAACCATGTCCATACAAGGTTTTATTTGAATAAAAATCCAACTGAGAACCATCAAAACGAAAACTAAATCCAAGTCTAAGTATAGTAAGTACTGAAAATAGATTACATTGGACACCAGGTGCATAAAGCACATCATGAAGAAGTATAGTACGTCCCAGACGCAATTTGAGTTGGTAGATTCCAACTCCTATGACTTCTTCTTGAGCTCCGTTACCCAAAATAACGTACTGTGTGCCTGTTGGTATCTTTTTGTAATCCACACACCCAACTTTATCTCTGGCTATATGTTTGGTTGCTCCTGAATCTACAATCCACCCAGGAATAGTATGAGCAACAAAAACATGTGTACAAACATAAGTAATAACAGAGTTGTTAAGAATGGATACCTTCTTCGGCTCAATGCACTCACGAGTGAAGTGACCCTTCTTACCACAGTTGTAGCACTTGAACTTTGCCTTGTCCTTCTTAGCACGCTTGCCCTTTTGGTGCTTTGCTATCTTGCCTTCTTTAGGCCCAAGGTTACCAGCTCCTTTGGCATTCCTCCCTTGTCCGTTGCGTTTAGGCCTGAATGCCTTCCGCTACCTAGATTGGGCGACAAGGAGGGTGTTTTGGTGCACCCCCATGCGCTCTGCCTCAAGCTCGAGATGACGAGAAATATCAGCAAAAGTCTTGATATTCTCACTATGTGTCAAAACAAGCTTCATTTGCCCCTAAGTAGGTTCAGGCAGTGAACGTATCACCGCTGTGACCTGTTGTTCATTAGAGAGATTATTGCCAGCAGCCTTTAGGTCACGGATCAATGCAGACATTGTCCTTAGATGTTCAGCTATGCTATGCTTTGAATCCATAACATATTGCTCAAACTTCAAAGTAAGAGCTCGCAACCTAGTTGCTGAAGTCCCTCCATAGGCAATCTTAAGCTGGTTCCACATCTCTTGGGCATTTGGGTAGTTCTCAAACTCCCCAATAAGATCATTGTGCATGCTACTCAACATAGTGAAGCGTGCACAACGATCTTTCTTAACCTAAGACTCATAGGCCTCTAAGTCACAGCGATGTTGGGCAGTATTCCCATTTTCAGGTTGCATCATCACATTGATTAGGGTTTCAAGGACCTCTTGTTCATTAAGCAGATATTGAATTTTTCTATGCCACATATCATAGTTGGTTCCATCTAGTTTCTCTCCCTTAGTTAGATCAGCAACTACATTCTTAATGGCCATGTTCACTACATTCATTACACAAGTTGACATTGACACTTACATTTTTTTAAAATTTTATTTCCAAAAATCCAACTAGACTATGATATTCCTTTCTACATAGTAAGATTGAAAATTTCGCTAAGCTCATAATCATCTCTCACTATGTAAATTGGAATAACACATCTAATTGATTTTTTTTTTTTTAAATAAAATTTTGTGAAGAATAAAACATCACACCATCCACATATTAAATCATAGATATAACATGTGTCCATACATCTTTGTGCACAACACATTGTGCATGGGCTCCACTATAAGCCCTATTGGTAATTTCATACTTCATGCTAAGACAAAATTTGAAAACTATAGGTAACCGTGAAACACATCCCCTTACATAGCTTCCAAAATTAAATTACATTGCCAAAAACAATGGCCCAAAAAAAATTGCCAAAAAAAAAAACATTGGCCCAAAAAATTACATATTCAAGTATCCTACTACAAAGATTCTATTTGTAATTAAAAAATTGGGGATGCCACGTTACCAAATAATTTCAAAATTGTCTTATCCATCCACGATAACAGTAAATAAAAATATACATGTTGCATAAATTACCAATATAATCTCTAACTATAGAGATGAGCCAAAAAGTCTCATAAACCCTTTGGACACATATTCATCACATAATGCATTCATATAATATTAATTCAATCATATCACAATATGTTAAAAAGACATCATAAATTAATTCAAAAATTGAAACCATGCATAATTATATAGAAAATTTAGAAAACTAGTTTCACAATTTTCTCATATTATCACAATTCTATTTTAACATCACAGTTAAAAAAAATTGCCACTACAATTACATATATTATATATATGTCACACCAGGTAATGTCTTAAGTGCAATGTGCTTCTATTGTTTAGCTTGGGATTTTGTGGGGCCTCAATTGGTTCTCTTTTAACAAAAAAAAATTGTTAGTTTAAACAACGTCTACTGGAAAACAATTTCAAATCATGCTTGCTGGGAATGATGACCACTTGCACCGAATAACCCAAGCTATTGATCTAGTCAGGGAGAATTTTAGTGCTCCCAACAAAAAAGAGTCCTTATCAAAAAGTGTAACTATCTATTTTTATTTTTATTTTTATTTTTTTTATGAACGGTCAAAAGTGTAACTAATACACTGAACGTGGGGCTCTTTTTGTTTTATTATTAAATTTTAGATAACCACTCAATGGTTAGTGGAGCCCGCACGGTACACCATTACAAAACAATTTTCCTTTTATAGTTCATCGTCTTCCACAGTTCCACGTTAGACATCAAATTTTCAGATTTTATCAAATACAACCATAATCTATAAAAGACCATAACTTTCCCATTTAAAGTCTAAAATAAGCATGTAAACTGTCGTTTTAAAGCTTATGGAATGTACTTTCAAAAAAAATTACAGCTTTTTATTTCTCTCTCTACATGCCATAACATGCCTAAAAAGTTACAGATCTTAAAAATTAAAAAAAATTACTTAAACATTTAATTTTAGCATGCATATAGAATTATATATTTCAAAGATCATGGCATCATTCAAGAGTGAAAACAAGCATAAAACGGCTCTAATACCAATGTTGAAAAATATATACTTTACTAGAGGTCATGTAGACATATACCTTTGGTGGAACAGATCACCAAATTGCCGGATCTTTCTCTTTGCTTGCTTTACGAACTCCTCACGATCTCCTTTGTGGAATACCTCCAAGTCGTAGGAAAGGCTACTAGAGTCTCTCCTAATTTCCACGCTCCAAATTCTAGGGAACAGTAGATGATGTGCCAGAGAGATGGCTTATTTTGAGAGAGCACTCAAAACTATACGTATGTTCACTCACTGTGTCTAACCTCTATCTGACTGATGTAGGAGTATTTAAATACTAGTAGAGATTCACTTACTATCAGATATATGTGATCCCTAAAAGATCTCATCTTTTTAAGTTTCAAATTACTCTACTACTGATATTGATAACCCATATCAATATCTATTAAGTTTAAATTACCCCACTACTGATATTGATAACTTATACCAATATCAGTTAGTTTAAATTTAAACTTACTTATCAGATAACCCATGTAGATGATCCATGGGCCATGGTTTATGGGTTGGATCAAAACCAGCCCAATTTCTAACAACATTTAACCCAAAATTTTCTTTTATTAATTCACTATTGTGAATAACATTTTTGGGTTTCTCAAAAAAGTTTCAAAATTTGAATAAAATATTAAGAAAAATTTCATTAGTTGTTTGGTGTTAGTTTGTGGGGTTCTCTTAGAATGGTCACAGTTTATCTTGGAACGCTCCATAATGTGCTGGACCTCATTTATGGTGCATTTATGCACAGAACAAAGATAAGCCCTCTATTTTTCTCTAGAACATGGGGTGGCTCAAAGCTTGAATTGCTGGAGAGAATGGTCAAGCAGCTTTTCCCAGAAGTAGTTGGTCAAAATTGGCGAGGAGGGGTTGTAGAAGAAGAAGGATTGCCTCGTGCTAAGCATCGACAACATTTGCCTCAAATTCTAAACCTTTCTTCTCGAGTTTGCGTCATTGGGTTTTACAGCCTCTCTCTCAATAAAGAAATGAAAACAAGTATAGATTGAAGTAAAAGTTAAGTTTTAATTTTTAGAAAATCTAACTTTGAGATCTTCTTTTAATTTGATTTTTTAGCTTTTTATATTTTGAGAGGAGAGAAACATAAAAGGGTAATAAAAATACAAATTTATCCATATTTTTAACAAATATGGGTAATAGGGGACAAATAAAGTTAACATCAAATTGGTAAAATGCCAATTTTCAAACCACAAGTAGGTAAAGTGTTTTTCAGGCAAGTTATAGGTGAGCAAAATGTAATTCCCCCCCCCCCCCCCCCTCCCCCCAAATTAAGACTGGAAATACTACAATTAATTAATTAATTAATAATATTTTATTTATTTATAGGCTTTTTCTATAATATAGGTTTTTCATAATAAATATCTATTAAACATGGGTTAGAGACGAACACTTTGTGGGGTTTTGAAGTGTTTATGCTTTTTTAGTCAAAATCAACCAAGCTAACCAAATCGAACCCATGCAAGCTAATTTAGGTACGATCAACTGACTACCCCTAAATAATATGGTTCAATCACTCTTTTGTGAAACTGACCATTGCGGTGCGATGCAATACAAAAAAGTCCTAATTAATTTGCCACAATGTCAATTGTTGTTTAGCCTCTACTATTATTATGCTATAATCTTAAGGTGTTTATGAGTAGAAAACCACAAGTTGCAATACTTATTTGAAAAATCAGTTTATATATTAAATGTACGAGGTATAATTTTTGGTTTGCACAAAGACCAATCTAAGTTAAGAAAGT
The DNA here is from genome assembly GCA_032727855.1 of Quercus ilex subsp. ballota. NCBI lineage: Eukaryota > Viridiplantae > Streptophyta > Magnoliopsida > Fagales > Fagaceae > Quercus > Quercus ilex. The sequence goes on along the minus strand of CM064918.1, from coordinate 28,843,467 downwards.
CAACACCTATATCTTTATTTGGTATTAAAGAATAAGGTGGCACTTGTATCCGGTGACCAGTTCCACTAGACACGTTGCGATGTGAACACATGTTCATATCCCAATGTGTCAAGTGGAATTGGCCACTGGACACAAGCCATTCCCTAAAGAATAATACATATGAAGGAGTTCACAACCGCCTTTGACCTCCATTTTAAATCATATTGAAGGGGTTCCTTGGTTTATGCTGAGCCCAAGTACTCTCTTTTGGATTCATGAAAAGACTCTTAGAGATCTTTTTTTGCTTTGGAAGATATTATCCAAATCCATTGGGTAACGGGTAGCTGACTCGACTTGAAAATTCTGGGTATTACCTTATTCATCATGGGTGAAAGATAATCAGGTTGGATTTTGCCCGAAACCGAAATTCTTGATTAATATTTGAAAATTAATTTTAATATTGTTTTTAATCTTGTCCCCTTAAGTGAAATTCTAGCTCCACCACTATAACTAGCCAACCAATATTGTTAGTATTCATTCATATGGTGTTGGATTCTAAGCATTTTAAGTTTGGACATGACCAAAAAAGCCAAAATGATAATTTTGTATTTCTTTTTGGGTAAGTTACTCACCCACTGGTTTGGTATTGAACCAATAACCTTACCTTCCACCTTACTCTTACAAGGGGAGGAGGTGCAATATTAAAGCTTGCACTCATTTTATATATATATATATATATATATATATATATATATTTAACCACAAAAACAATATCAGCCAACCAAAAGCAATTTCCTAAAGAAATAAATTCCATAGCATTACCTCTACATTCTTATGCAAGATAATTGTCCACATGCAAGATAATTTTCATATTATTATGCTATTTATTTCAATATGTTGAGTAAATTCTAATTGTGGATCCTCCAGTTGTTTATGGTTTTCTATTCTTGAATATCAAGTACAAAATTTCTTCTTGAATTATCAGTCATAAATAATTGTAGGGACTAGGGCCCAAAATTGTATATTGGGCCTTGGGTTTCGTCCGAGGAGGTTGACTAGTCCGAGGACCAATTAACGGTAGTGAGAATGTCAAGTTCAGAATCCCATGAGTGAGATGCAAACAGAGAGATTGGGGAAGTTAGTCCGAGGAGGCGCACCTCCTCGGATGAGCAAAGCACATATCAAATACATGTGCTATCATTCAAGGTGACCTTCCTGGATGTTTTGCTGACAGGGACGTGTATTGTGAATGCACAAGAGGGATGGAAGCTCAGAAATATCTAAGGAAAAACTATTACCACCGCATTAAATGTTCTGCAGCTAACTTTCTGGTCACATTTATGTGGAGAAGACCCCTGAACAGTGCTACCTTGGCTATTCCAACTCATAGAGAGTTAGGGAGAGTGTTCGATGGGACAAACACTCAAGTAGTGGCTTAGATGATCAACAAATGGAAGGCCAAGATCATGAAAAGGGAGATATATAATGTAAGAGACCCCTGGAGGAAAATGGATCGAAAAACCAAGAAAGAAATACTGTAGCAATCTAGAATCAGACTTATAACCATACTTGAGAACATTTTATAAGAATCAATTTCCTCAGACATTACCAAGGACCTTTTTTCTTCAGTTTAAACTTACTTATTTTCACTCTTCTATCATCAAGCCTACCTAACTTGTTGTTTGATTAACTAAAGCCCAGTTTTCTAACCAATTCTCTATAAATTCATTGTTTTGGGCTTTTTAGGCCTAAGTCCATTTATACCTTAGGCTAGGAATTCAAATCTAGTCCTTAAAATTGGCGTTGTTTGTGGGAAGAAAATTATAGGTGTTATAGTGAATCTAACTTTCAACGATGGTAGGTTTAGGTCCACACTAGGCAGAATCTATGGGGTCTTAATGCCAAGATCACTTTTGTGATCTTGAACGGAGAAGGGACTGAAAGGGAAGCATACATACTATCCATACCAGTAAGAGCCAATCTCAGGGTAAAAGCCACGTCTCTAATGAGAAGAATGCCAAAGCCATGCAAAAGGAGATTGATCACCTGAAGAGAAGCTTGTGCCATGAACAGCGAAAGTGAGCTCCATGCAACTCTGACTTCTCTTATGATGGTGAAGAGGATGTCAGCTATAGGTGTAGATCAAGGACTCCTCATAGCGAGTCTTTTTCATATGATGAGGACTGCCATTATGAGCGCAGAAGCAGAAATTCATCCTCGGTAGGCCTAGGAAATGACGCTATGAGTAAAGCGTTCAACCAAATTTCCATGTCACCTTTCACGTGCTGGATTGAGAGAGGGAGACTTCCTCGGTGGTTCACTTAGCCCACATTCACCATGTATAACAGTAGAACAGACCCTGTGGAGCATGTTAGCCACTTCAATCAAAGGATGGCAGTACACTCTAAGAACGAGGTCTTGATGTGCAAAGTATTCCCATTCAGCTTGGGGCTTGTGGGGATGAGGTGGTTTGATGGTTTGAGAGCAGGCTCCATTGATTCCTTCAAGGAACTCACTCAGGCGTTTGGATCCCATTTTGTTACATGCAACAGGTTGCCCCGGCCTTTAGCTTCCTTGCTATCTCTGTTCATGAGAGAAAGAGAAACCCTGAAAACATATTCAGACAGGTATTGGGAGATGTTCAACGAGATAGATGGTGATTTTGACGATGTAGCCATCAGCACTTTCAAGCTCGGCCTACTTGCTGAGCACGACTTAAAAAAGTCCTTGACTATGAAACCTGTTACCAGTATATGCTAGCTCATAGATCAAATTGACAAGTATAAAAGGGTTGAGGAGGACCAGTAGTAAGACAAAGGAATGAGCAAGGTTATCCCTCAAGAGAGGAGGGATTTCAGGTCGGACCGCTACAACAATAACAGACCTCGGAGGGACTTTGTTGGGTAGTCTGCGCTGGCAACTCCTTAAACGGTCAACGCTGTGTTCCGAGAATCGGTGCATCAAGTTTTAGAGAAGATTAAGAACGAGCCATACTTCAAATGGCCAAACAAGATGAGTGGAGACCCTTTGAGGCGCAACTAGAGCCTTCATTGCCAGTATCACCAAGAGCGAGGCCATACTACCAAGGATTGCAGAACACTATGAAACCATCTGGAGCAACTGGTTAGAGAGGGAAGGTTGCAATAATTCCTGTACCGGCCCAATGGACAAGGGGACTAGTCAAGGTCAGGGGCTCAGGGGAATGCTCCTTCAGGGCCTCCGTTAGGCACAATCAATATCATCTTTATTGCACTAGGGAGAACCGGTTCCCACCCTTTCAGGGTGATGTCTGTAGCTAGGCAATCAGTCGAGGGCTCTAACTCTGAGCCGAAGAGAGCTAGAGTGGAGGCTCGACTGTCATTGAGTTTCTCGGACAAAGACATGATTAGAACCATCCAGCCACATGATGACACTTTGGTGGTCATCCTCAGAATAGAGGGGGATATGATGTGAAGAGAGAAATGGTAGACCAGGGCAGTTGTGCAGAGATTATGTACCTTGACTTATACAGAGGGCTGAACCTAAAGCTTGAAGATTTGACAACCTATGATTCACCCTTAGTAAGTTTTGGTGGGAAAGTTATTATCCAAAAAGGCCAGATTCGGTTACTTGTACAGGCAGGATCAGAGGTAGTTGAAGTGGACTTTATTGTGGTGGATGCGTACTCCCCCTACACGGCCATTATGGCCAGACCTTGGCTTCATACCCTAAGAGCTATTTCTTCAACGCTGCATCAGAAGGTGAAGTATCCATCAGGGGATTAGATCGAGGAGCTAGTTGGGGACCAATCCATAGCTAGGCAGTGCCTCGTGTCCGCAATTTTGCACCAGCCTACGGCCGAGTACTTGGCCTCTGCTGAAGGAGGATTATAGTAATTAAAGCCCTCAATATTACCTATGAAAGGGCCAGCCGTGGTGGCTAAATGTGAAGATCTAGAGAAGTTTACTGTAGGTGATGATCCAGAGAACTTTTTTCAGGTTAGAGCTCAGCTACCACCTCAAGAGAAGGAAGATTTAGTGGAATTTCTTAGGAAGAACGTTGATGTATTTTCCTAGAATGCCTACGAAACCCTAGGGGTGGATTCGAGCTTCATCTGCCATCATCTAAATGTTAATCCATTTGTCGCCCCAAGGAAGCAATCACCTCGGCGCTCGTCCCAGGATCACTCTGATGCTATCAAAGATGAGGTGAAGAAGCTTAAGCAGGTAGGGGCTATCAAGGAGGTTTTTTACCCTGAGTGGCTGGCCAACACTGTTGTGGTGAAGAAGAAGAGTGGGAAGTGGCGTGTATGTGTGGATTTTACAGATCTAAATAAGGCTTTTCCAAAAGATCCTTTCCCTATATCTAGGATAGACCAGCTAGTGGATGCAACTGTAGGCCATCCTCGGATGAGCATTTTAGATACCTTTCAAGGATATCACTAGATACCATTAGCCCTAAATGACTAGAAAAAGACAACTTTTTTCACTCCCACTAGAAATTACCATTACAAGGTGATGCCCTTTGGTTTGAAAAATGCAAAATCTACCTATCAAAGGATGATGACTAGGATGTTTGAGCCACAATTGGGCAAGAGTATTGAGATCTATATAGACGACATGGTGGTGAAAAGTAAGGTGGTGTCTGAGCATGTAAGAGACCTCGGAAACATTTTTGAAATTCTGAGGAAGCACAAACTACGACTCAATGCTTCCAAATGTTCTTTTGGGGTCAGATTAGGGAAGTTTTTGGGGTACATGGTTACACATCGCCGAATTGAAGTTAACCCCAACCAGATTAAGGCAATCAACAATTTGTAGCCACCTTGGAATCCTAAAGAAGTCCAGAAACTGACCGGAATGACTATTGCTCTGAATCATTTTATCTCTCGATCAGCGGATAGATGCAGACCTTTCTTTCTATTGATGAACAAGTGGAAAGGATTTGTGTGAACCGAGGAGTGTGCCTTAGCCTTCCAGCAGCTTAAGGATTACCTCTCTTGGCCACCTATCATGACCAGTCCTAAGATGGATGAGGTCCTGTTTGCTTATCTTGCTATGGCCCTTCATGCCGTAAGCTTGGTCTTGGTACGAGTTGATAGCGGCATACAAAGGCCGGTTTATTACGTGAACAAGTCACTACATGAGGCTGAGATCTGTTATCTACCACTGGAGAAGGCCATTTTGGCGGTGGTACATGCTACGCGTAAACTCCCCCATTACTTCCAGGCACACATAGTAGTTGTCCTAACTCAGCTCCCATTTAGAGCTCTGCTCTGAAGTGCTAATTACACGGGGAGGATTGCTAAATGGGGCACAATCCTGGGAGCTTTTGACATCAAATACATGCCTCGTACCTCTGTCAAGGGCTAGGTCCTTGCGAATCTGGTAGCCAAGTTTGTTGAATCCCCATTGGAAGTAGAAGCAGAGAAGTGTAGCATGGATGGAAAATCAGTTGGCATGGTCTCCCAATAGGATTCCTTGTCTTGGAAAGTATACGTTGACGGTGTATCAAATCATAAGGGATCCAGGGTGGGGCTAGTTCTAGTATCCCCCGAAAAGATTACTATTGAGAAATCATTAAGGCTAGGCTTTTCGACCACAAATAAAGAAGTTGAATATGAGGCTCTCCTGACAGGAATGGCCATAGTTCAAAGAATGGGCAGAAAGGCAGTAAAGATGTTCTCGGACTCAAGATTAGTCGTTGGTCAGGTGAAAGGAGAGTTTGAAGTGAAAGATGGACGAATGCAAGGGTACCTGAGTCAGGTTAGACGCTTGCAATCAGGGTTCGAATCTTTCAACCTATTGCATATCCTTAGAAGTGGAAACACACATGCTGATTCCCTAGCCACACTTGCAACCTCCTCGATGCAGAGCTTACCTCGGGTCATCCTTGTAGAGGATTTATACAAGCCCACAAAAGTGAAAAAAGAGGTGGTCCATGTTCACCAAGTTAGAGTAGGGCCTAGCTAGATGGACCCTGTGGTACTATTCTTGAAGGAGGACACCTTGCCCTAGGAGAAATTAGAAGCTGACAAGGAACGGAGAAAGGCTCCTCGGTTTTGGCTGTCTGAGGACCAAAAATTATATAAACGCTTATTTTTTGGGTCATACCTGCTATGCATACACCCCGAAGCAACAGAATCACTCCTTGAGGAGTTACATGAAGGGATTTGTGGAAGTCACACTAGAGGCAGGTCTTTGTCACATAGAGCCATCACTCAAGGCTATTGGTGGCCAAACTTGCAAAAGGAAGAACAGGAATATGTAAGGAAGTGTGACCAGTGTCAAAGGTATGTGCTAAACATACACCAATCAGGAGGAGTCCTTAATCTTCTATCCAGCCTTTGGCCATTCGCTTAATGGGGCTTGGACATCGTAGGCCCTTTCCCCAACACAGTAGGAAATAAGAGATACTTACTAGTCGGCACGGACTACTTCACTAAGTGGGTTGAGGCTAAGCTCTTGGAAAATATCAGGGATGTAGATGCCAAGAAGTTTGTTTGGAAAAACATCGTCACACGGTTCGGGGTCATTCGTACCCTTATCTCGGACAATGACCTTTAGTTTGATAGGAAGTCTTTCAAGAGATACTGTTGTGGTCCATGTTCACCAAGTTAGAGTAGGGCCTAGCTGGATGGACCCTGTGGTACTATTCTTGAAGGAGGACACCTTGCCCGAGGAGAAATTAGAAGCTGACAAGGAACGGAGAAAGGCTCCTCGGTTTTAGCTGTCCGAGGACCAAAAATTATATAAACGCTTATTTTTTGGGTCATACCTGCTATGCATACACCCTGAAGCAACAGAATCACTCCTTGAGGAGTTACATGAAGGGATTTGTGGAAGTCACACTAGAGGTAGGTCTTTGTCACATAGAGCCATCACTCAAGGCTATTGGTGGCCAAACTTGCAAAAGGAAGAACAAGAATATGTAAGGAAGTGTGACCAGTGTCAAAGGTATGCGCTAAACATACACCAATCAGGAGGAGTCCTTAATCCTCTATCCAGCCTTTGGCCATTCGCTTAATGGGGCTTGGACATCGTAGGCCCTTTCCCCAACACAGTAGGAAATAAGAGATACTTACTAGTCGGCACGGACTACTTCACTAAGTGGGTTGAGGCTAAGCTCTTGGAAAATATCAGGGATGTAGATGCCAAGAAGTTTGTTTGGAAAAACATCGTCACACGGTTCGGGGTCATTCGTACCCTTATCTCGAACAATGGCCTTTAGTTTGATAGGAAGTCTTTCAAGAGATACTGTTGTGACCTAGGAATTATGAATAGGTATTCTACCCCAGCTTATCCCCAAAGGAATGGACAAGCCGAGACTGTTAACAATGTCATAGTGAATAGACTCAAGAATAGGCTAGATAATGCGAAGGAAAAATGGGTGGAAGAGCTGTCGCAGGTCCTCTGGACATACCGAACCACACCTCACAGATCAACAGCGGAGACCCCCTTTTCAATGACTTATGGAGCCGAGGTGGTTATTTCTTTAGAAATCGGCTTCCCAACGCTGAGGACAAGCTCTTTCAGTCCGAGCGATAACAACAAATTACTAGAAAAGAGTTTAGACTTGATTGAAGAAATAAGGGAAAACGCCATGGTCCAGTTGGCATATTACCAACACAAACTCAAGCAAGGGTATGACACTAATGTGAAGTTGAGACTGTTAGCGCCTGGTGACTTGGTGTTGAGAAAAGTTCTAGGTATTGCAAAGAACCCAGCATGGGGAAAACTGGGGCCCAATTAGGAGGGGCCATATCGCATCACCTCGGTGGCTGGTATAGGAGCATATTTCCTCGAAGACCTAGATGAACATGTAATACCACGCATTTGGAATGTACACAACCTAAAAATGTATTACTATTAATGAATGTTTCTTTTGCCATATGCTCATTTATTGTTTGAATACATCGTACTTCCTATTATTATCTTCCTAAGTATTAAACAGAACCATGGTCATGCCTAGCACCTTGGACCACATGTTTTGGCTAAACTAATACTTAATGACATCTTTTTAAGTGCTTAAACAGAACCTTAGACATGCCTGGCTTTTCGGACCACATGCTTTGGGAAAATTAACACTTAATGACATCTTTCTAAGTGCTTAAACAGAACCTTAAAGATGCCTGGCTCCTCGGACCACATGCTTTGGGAAAATTAACACTGTAATATCTATTGGTCTTTTACTAAGTGTCAAAACAAATCTAGGAGTATACCCAACTCCTCAGATTAATGGCCTTGAGTAAGTTGAAGTCCTTATTTATTTATCTAAGTGATGAACAAGGTTGAAGGTTGTCTACCCCTTTTATTTTTTACTAAGTATATAATTATCTTTATTAGATTCAGTCTTCATTACAGAGGATTCAATTCTCAAATATGAATATGTGATAGACCTCTTTATTGCTGGTACTTGGTCAAATTACTTAGATCGTTAGTAGTGTGTTATTGTTAGTTTTTATTGAAGATAGGGTAGTAGCAGTTCAATGTTATTCGCAATAGTAATAAGCTTCAAAGCATATAAAGAAAAGGTCTCCCATCATAAAGAGTGAAGGTGGGAGTCTCATACTTTTCCGAATATGGCTTTCTTAGTAACTCAATTGGGTATGGTGGCCTTCGGACAAAGTGCCTTAATTCCCTTGGTTAGCTGATTCTTTCCTTTTCTAGCAGAGTAGTGAGGTCAGTTAATGTAACAAACTAAGGAGGATAGGCATTTTGCTTACCAGATTGAGGATTTTCAGTAGCTGATCCTCTTTCCTACTATGTTCTGGGATTTAGACCCTTAGGTAATGGCTAGAGTACTGGTTCTTGAGCCTCTTTCAAGACTCTCATAGATTTAGCAAGTTCAAATTGAGCTTGTTGCATTCCTTGTAACATCTCTAGGAGAAAATAGAATTGAAGGTCAAAATTCTCTTGGTTAATTTCAGGTTGGTCAGCTTGTTCATCTTGTGTAGCTGGGCTGTGACGGCTTTGTGTTACTGAAGGTCTATTGTTTTGAGTCCCTTCTTGTCAGCTATTCCATAACCTAGGAGGCAGGGTGAATCTTGTCTTTAGTAGGCTCCCTAGTGGAGTCACCAAAATGTTAGGGGCAGAAAAGTTTTCCCTCTGACAAATGAGATTGTAGTTGGGTTGGGGGCTTAAACTAAAACTCGTTAATGGGCTTGAAGCACGGCCTAAAAGCTATCAGTGAAAGTTTTGAGAAATTCGCCTTATTTTATGCCTTGGTCCTAGGTTAGCACTGGCAAGGACTATAGGATGGCCTAAAACGTTCCCTACAGTAGACACGTCAACACAACAGAAAACCCCACTACAATAAAGAAATAGCCTAACAAGAAAATATTCCAGTAGTAAAATGTTATAGCAATAAAATATTCCAGTGGTAAAGTATTCCAGCAGCAAAATAAGACAACAGAATAAATCTCCAACCGTTAATTATTTCATAAATTAAGGAAAGTGTGTACATCTCCAAAATCATCATTTGAGGGATCCATTGAAAGAAAGTCCTTCATTATAACAACATGAGGGAAAAAATCTATGGTAACAAATACATTATAGCCTTCAATAGTAAAGGGATCGACAAACAACATGGGGTCCATTATAACAAGTAATGGAGAAAGCTTAGTGTGAGATGTAGGAAGAGAGAGAGATTCTAGCTAGCGCAGCAAGATCATTATTATACCAAGGTATGCTCATGGATATAGTATATGTAGTGAGTAGTGAGTAGTGAGAGCCATTTTGGTAGTATGAGTAGTGAGAGAGAGTGTATTTAGCAAAGCTGCTGGGACTTTCTACTAGGAGATAGATGAGAGCTTATGAGTAGAGGTGTGAGGGGTATTTGTGAGCCAGGGGTCGAAGAACTTAGTTTCTAATTTTGAAACTAAGAACTCAGAAGCTCAAAACCTCACTAAGAGCTTAAGAAAATTAGAGAGAAAGGAAAATAGAGAAGTTTTTGAGAGAGTTGCTCTTCCTTATTGGTGTGTCTTAAGGTATTGATAAAGGGCTCTATTTATATTTGAGTTTAAGGGAGGGGGGTTTAAGCAAATAATCTCTGCCAAAATCAGTCTCAATCTTCAGAAAATCCCTAGAAAATCGTTCCTAGGATTTGGCCAAGAATGGTAAGTTCAGCTTTAAGGTGTTCTTACTATTTTGGGTAATAGCAATTGGAGGTTCTGATTTAGCATTAAATGCTAATTGTCCCCAGCTAATGAGATTAGAGCATGTATTAGGCTGATGATCTTGGTTGTCTGCTACTAGTATCAGAGCTTCCTAGGGTAGATTGTGTCATCCCAAGTCAGGTGTCAATCTTAGAGCCCTCTACTGGAAACTCTGATGGAGATCTTCTTAGTGCCCTCCAAAACACATTTCCCCAAGTTTCTCCATTAGGGTTCATGTGCTTGGTTCATGAACCAGAAAATATACATTTTTTGGCATGGTAATGATCTGGTTATAAGTGATTCTAGAAGCTTCCATGGTCTGTTCATGGCTGCCCCTTGTTTTTTGACTGATTGTGTTAGAGAAGAGAGAAAGCATGGCTGGCTTTAGCCTCACAGCTTTATGTCTTGTTAGCACAACTTTATGTCACATCAGTAATCTTGAAAATTTGGTTGCCAAGGAAAGGTGTAAGCTCAGCTAGACATGTGTCTCATATTATTCTGATTTGATAAGCCAAAAGTGATGGTAGTGGGTCTAGCAATTTGTGCTGAAACTTGACTTGTGGCTGGTCTAGCAATTTTAGTTACTCAAGTGAGCTTTGGTTGCTGAGATTAGCACATGGGTTAGGCTGTCTCGGCTAGGTCTTGTTTGAATAGTTTTGCCATGGGTTTGTAACAAGGAAGACGATTTCATACTGTATCAGCCGGTACTGCTGGAATATTTCGTTCCGGCGCCTGAATCGGTACAGAAACAGGGCTAAATCATACCGCCCAAAATACCAGGGTATACTGGTTTGTTTCGGCTATTCCGGCGAATTTCGGAGCTTTTCGGCGGTATTTTCGTTTTGGACCGGTACAAATATAACTGGGTTTTTTTGAAAAAACTTAATACTTACAGCAACTTACAGCAACTAGTGACCATCATTGAAGCATCAACTTGCTAGATCATCAACAACATCATCTTCTTCTTGATTTTAGCCACTTAAATCTTCTTTTTAGCCATTGTAATCACTCCCTTCTTCGTTTGCTCTGCCCCTGCTTCGTTTACTCTGCTTGTTAAAATCCTTTCTCTACTTTTTTGAGAAGCTTTGTCTGCTTGAATGTTTTAAAATTTACATTAATGTACTGCTGTACCTATTTCTCTTGGTTTCTTCGCAAACTTTTCCCAAAGCCACGTGACTCTCCTTGGTTCTTATCTCTTGCTTATTTTGCTCTTTCAATTACTTTTTATTTTTTAGTTAGTCAATTACTTAGATGGGCAAGTGTCAACTTCTAGTGGCATGGAGTTCAGTTTAACTGATTACATGGGTCATAAATAGAAATTTAACTATTCTTTGAATATATTAACAAATTCTTTTAAGTCCTAAAGAACATAGAAGGTATAGGCTCTAAGAGGATTATTATTATTATTATTATTATTATTATAAAATAGCGGTAAACTCGAAACGATACACCGGTATTGAACGGTATCCGAAATATATCGTACCGGTGGCCAAACCGGTATAGCCTCCAGTACGGTATTGACTTCCTTGGTTTGTAATATACATGGGCTTTTGTAGTTAAGGTTTCTTATGGAAAGAATAAACATAGTTCCCATAAATTCTGTAGGAGAAATAATTTTGAAATATGGGTAATAATGTCATAAGTAATTTATGTTTCCCATGAATTAGGGAATTTATTATATCATATATGTTTTTGCCAAAGAATAGTTTTGGGCTTCGAGCATAATATAAATCTTTTTTCAAATAATATTTGGGTTTTGGTAGAATAATTATTTGCCCAATAGTTTTGCGGGTTTTTTTTTTTTTTTTTTAGAAGATGTCAAAATAAAGTTGCCAAAATAATATTGGGATTTTTGTAAAAGTTGCTAAAATAATATTGAGCTTTTTGTAGGAGTTGTCAAAATAGTATTGGACTTTTTGTAAATAGTTGCCAAAATAGTATTTGAGCTTTTTGTAAATAGTTGCCAAAATAATGCTGGGCTTTTATAAATAGTTGCCAAAATAGTATTTGGGCTTTTTGCAATTGGTTGCCAAAATAGTAGTTGGGCTTTTTATAAATAGTTGCCAAAATAATATTTGGGTTATTTGTAAATAGCTTGAGACTTTGTAAAAATATTGCTGTGTAGCAACAAGCTTTGTAAGAGTGCTGTGTAACAACGGACTTTAGGTTGCCATGTAACAACGGGCTTTGGTAAGAGTGTATGTGCCTTTTAGGGTTTTGCCCACAAGATAAATAAGTTTGGGCTTTTGTAGAGATAATATATTTTTGTGGCCCAATTTTGATAATGGTATGAGAAGTATTTGTGGGGGCCCAAAGTAATTTATAGGGTTTGTATGGAAAATTTTTTTGAGGGCCCAAGATAATCTCGTATAGGTAATATTTGTGAGAGCCCAAGTTGGGTAATATATAGGAAATATTGGGTAATATGTGAGAAATATTTGTGAGGGCCCAAAATAATTTATGGGGCTTGTATGCGTATTTTGTTGAGTGTGCTAATGAAATTAGGGCCTGAAAATTTGTACCTCACCAGCTTTTTCTAAAAAAATTTGCAACCCAGCTATAGTAAGATGGTACCTTTACAACCCTACTGTATCTGGTTGCAAACTTGATTTAAAATATTTTATTTCTCTTTGGACCCAGATCATTCCTTCACTGACTCTTTTCTCTCATTACTCAGTCTCTCTCTCTCTCTTTTCCCACTCTCTATTTTGTTTTTACTCCTTTCTCTATCTCGGTCCATCTATATCAGATCAGCATGAAGGTTGTGGAGTAGTAGGGATCAGCGTGGATGGGGCATGGTTTTGATGTTTGATTTTGGGGCAGTAGGTTGTGGGTGGGCGACAAAGACATTTGGATTTTGCTTGCCGTGTGTCGTGGGTGAGATTTGCTTGCCGTGGGTGGTGGGCTTTGCATGCCGTGGGTTTGGGTTTTGCCGTTGTGGGCATGGCTTTGTTGAATCGATGTTTGAGGCTTGGGTTTGAATGGGTTGTTGGTTGTGGGTCTTGGGTTTGATGGTTGGTGGTTGGTGGTTGCTGGGTGTTTGGGTGGCTTTAGATGTTGGTGTGGTGGGTTTTGGGTGTTGTTTTAGTGGTTGTTTGGGTGGTTTGGATTGGTGGATGTTTGGGGTAGTAGGTCTTTGGGTGTTGGTTTGGATTGATGTTTGGCTAGATCGATGGGGGTGGCAATGGTTTGGACTTTTGGTGGGGGTTTGGGTGGCCGTGGGTTGTGATTTGGAGGCAGTGGGTTTCAATTTTGGGTCGGTGGGTTGGGATTTGGGTGGGGGTGGTTGGTTGGTTCAATTTTGGTGATTAGTTGGTGGTGGTGGTGCTTGAGCTTTGGTGGTAGGTGGTTGTTGGTAGTGGTGGGTTTGCCAGATGTGGTGGTTGCTGCTAGGTTTGCTTTAGAGAGAGAGAGAGAGAGAGAGAGAGAGAGAGAGAGGAATAGAGGAAAGTGACTGTATGGGTTTAATGAGGGAAGAGAGAGAACAGAATTGTTTATATTATTTAATGTTGTAGTTTATATTATTTTAATAAGTTGTATGTAAAATAGAAACTAGGATGTTGAGTGAGTTGTAAAATGAGATGGTAAAATAGATAAAGTAGGTTTTTAAGGTGTAAAATAGAACTTTTTTGGCCTCCCAGATACTAGTGCTGTTAGTACCTTTTTTTTTTTTTTTTAAGATACAATAGGTCCTTTGTTATTTGATTTGTATTTTATTTTTACATGTTTCCATAAGTTATCCATCCAATCTAAATATGTGTAAAGGTTACTATAATGAAATTATGAATTTAAAATAATTACTTTGTATTATATTAATTTATTGACTTATGTGGTAAATAATATTTTACTCGTTTAAAGTATAAGTGATTATATGCACAATAGAACATGTATGAGCCCCTTCCAATTCAATCGTGTATTATGAAATAATCAAATTATAATAATTATATATTTACAATTTAATTATAATTTGATCAAGAAGGCCTTTTGGTTTGAATTGGGGTTGGAAACCAAATCTCCTCAAGAGGATAGATTGGGCGATTCAGGTGATAAATTAGATTGTTGTTAGGATTTTGAAACATTTACATAAAATTAGGATCTATTAATCTATACTTTAAATTTAATTTTGGTTAAATTATAATTTTTATTATAAATAATATTTCATTTATTCATAAACGTTTTCTGTTATAAATTGTGTGAATGGAACTCGAATAAAAACATTTAATTAGTAATTTTGAATCTCAAGAAGGAAGTTTGATTTAAAGTTTTAACCGTATGCTCCAAAATTCATTAAACATCTTGAAACAACCTTACACGTACTTCGAGGCTATTATTATGCAAGGGAATTCTAGGTGGCACTGTCAGGTACCCTCTGATTGGACTTCTTCCAACTCTCACTGCAGTTGTAATTAAGAATTCATTTAATCAAATAATCCCCATTTCAAACCAAAAGGAAAAAAAAGAAAAGAAAAGAAAAATCAATGCCAAATTTATCTAACTAAAGAAAATTCTCCTTTACTAAAGAGTAAAGAAGCAGTAAATGAAGCATCATGGAGCTACACTCACAGGGGAAAAATGCTCATACACCCCCTAAACTTTTAACTACTGGCCAAAACACCCCTTGAACTATTAAATTGGCCAATTTACTCCTTAAACTATACATTTCTGTTAAATCAGTACTTCAGTTAGTCTAACGTTAAAACACTAACAGAATAGGCATGTGAGATGCACATGTTCCAACTTACAAAACAAATTCAATCATCTGTATTGCTTAATAGTAATATTGCTAAAGAACTCTCTGATTTTTTATCTCATGTTGCTCTCCCTTGGAAAGCTGCGATGGTGAAACCCTAGCCTAGTTTTGGCCGCCTTTTTCCCCTGTTTTGGTAGAACCTTAGCCCTCTCACCTTAGCTTCTGCTTGTCCTTCATCCTATTCTCTCATCATCTCTACCACACCTCACCCTTTAAAACCGTGGACAACTTCACTGGTCAGTGTGCCCGCCTCTCCCTCCACACAAAGGAATGCTAGACCATCCCTTTAACCTTTGAATTTGAGAACAATAACAGAGTGCTTGTGGCGAAGCTCTTCACTAGATGCCGTGTTAACGTGGAGGCATTGTCTTGAACACTTAAGAGTATGTGGAGATTCGCCCAAGACTTTGAAGTTCGTGACCTGGCCTCAAACACTATTCTGCTACTGTTCGCCCATGAAGCAGATGTGCAAAAAGTCATCTTGCAAGGACCCTAGTCGTTTGACAAATACTTGATAGGTCTCTATCAACCAAGTGCCTCTAAATCTGTGGAAGACGCAAAGTTTGTCACAAGTCCCTTATGGATTCAAATCCATAGCCTTCCTTTCAGCCGTATGAATCAAACCAATGCAATAACTATAGGGAGCACCATAGGCATGATGGAAATAAATGTGAACGCAGCGGAAAAATAACGGATCTACATCGTTCGAAATTGACAACATGCGTTAAGTAAATTTCAGAATTTGAGAACAAGAGAGCGTATCTTGAAGCGGTGAATTTCAAAACCGAAGATGAAAGCACTTAGGAATACTTTTAATCTTCACTCTAATTCCACTAACGCCTAAGAAGTGTGGACTCTCAATTGGTTACAAAGGGATCGTTAGATAGTGACATACACTCACTTCCACACCATTACAATGTTGTTTTTCTCACACTAAAAATTCTGTACGTTTTTCCCTTTGTATCTAACCAATTATCTAATTGGGCTGACCTTTTAGGCCTTTCCAATTGGGCTTAAGTGTGTGGCTTGGAGTGGGACCAAAAGGGACCAATAAGACACTAGCTCCAATGGGCTTTGGGATTTTCTGTCAACTCTTGACAAGTCCAAAATTACCATTAACTATATTTAATACCACTATATAAATATAGTTGCACTCTAGGTCTTATCTATAAATTATATCCCAAGACTTTATTATACATGCAACCCCTTCATAAAATATTTGTAGTAATACAAAGTCATTAATGTAGATTGCCACTTTGTAAATTACTACATCTTAATCCTTGAGTACTCAGTTTAATCCTTTAATGTTATTCATTATATATTTATGAAATCCAATTCCATAAATATATACTTTAGTCTTACTAAAGTGGTTAGGCCTAACTCTCTGAATAACAAACTCATTAAACTTATCTCAAGGGAATACTTTATATCTCTGTTAAGAGACTATGAATTCCATCTTGAGAATACATGTTCCATCAACACTAAATGTGGCTGCCCAACATACTGAGGTTTTGACCATTACTATAGATCCCACTCCTGATATATCAAAGCAACCTACATCTCATGATCAGGTCCATTATTCTTTCAGGATTAAGAGTTCATGCAAATACAAGTTGTGAGATTTATTATTCATATGACAGTCCTTAGGAAAATAATAAATCTCACAGCGGTCCAGTTCAATATGTCTTAACTCTTAAAACATATTAACACATCAACCAGAAGTCTCCACTTCCATGATCAAGACAAATCATTGTGGTTGATATGTTATAGTCTTCGCAGATGAAATGTCCAATTTCATCACCGACTAGGAACTATAATTCTGAGTTTACAAAGAAATTGTGATTTATATCTTCTGTGACTTTTCACATAAATCACATACTATGCATCTCATGGACTAAATGATAATGTCCGAATATTCATGTTACCATTATTTTAGATAATAATAAAACAAATTCATTAAACACAATATTAAGTCATACATAATGTCATACACAATGTCAAACTTAATATCATACAATAGGATTTAAGGCCACTAATCTTAACAAGGAAGAGTTGAGCAGGTGGATGCGTCACCATCTGGGGAATGTCGAGGGCATTGCATTAGAGTCCGAATCAACATTGACATTGAACAACCTCTCTGCCGCGGACGTTATGTGGAATTAGGTGGCTCGGACCCCCATTGGATTTCCTTTCAATATGAAAGCTTACCTATCTTTTGCTACTGGTTTGGTCGCTTAAATCATGATGAGAGGGACTGCAAGCTCTAGACTGATAATGGTGAATCCCTGTAGAAGACAGACCAATAATATGGTCCATGGTTGTGAGCTTCAATGACTGCCATACAACAACCACAACTGGTACGTACCAAATCCTCCCAAACCACAGCCCCACCTCAACCTCACCAACCCACACCTTCCCCGTCTATGAACCCATCACCTCTGATGAAAATCATGCCACCTTCATTGCCGAACCCACCTTCTACAGCACAAAATGTGGTAACCGTGATTCATGCCGAAAATTCCAATACTATCGGACCCAAATATGTTTGACACGTTTATCATGGACCTTGACCATGATCTAAACTACACCCCACCTTCAAACATAACAAATCCACTCCTACAGCTGGCCCATGCTCCAAACACGGACTTTCAAAAAAAATTCCTTTTGCCCCAATAAGTCAACTATCCCATCAAATGAAAGTACGACCATTTTGTCCACCACCCAACCCAATATTCCCTACCCGACACCTATCCTTGACCCTTCTAAAGCCCTAGAACCCATTACTATTCCCACGTACCACACTGTACTAGAAAAAACCGAACCTTTGCATGGTACGTGGCGCCGAATTGGGCCACCTCACGACACCATGAATGCTAGTATCTCTAGTGAAACTGTGTTGGGACCTAAACGGAAACAACAGGATGTACTCTCACCTGCTGACTCACCCATTGACAAGAAGCAGAAACTCTTCAAGATGGAAGAAAAGTCGTTGGGTAAGCTCATGGTAGAAAATTTAGGATCGAGCAGCCACCACTGAACACAATGATCATCATGAGCTGGAACTGTCGGGGGCTTGGGAACCACCTGGTAGTTTGAGTTCTCTCCGACCTGGTGAGATCAAAGAGACCCATAGTTTTGTTTCTTATGGAAACTAAACTGTCAGTGAATAAGATGATTCCGATTAGAGATGAACTGGGGTACCATCCCATGCTCACGGTACTAAGTGTGCGATGAAGTGGGGGTCTGGCCCTACTTAGGAAGGATGATATTAAGGTTGATACTCAGACTTACTCACTTAATCATATTGATTTAAGAATTATGGTTTCTTTACAAGTAGAATGGCAATTGACTAGAGTGTATGGCCATCCAGAGGATCAAAGGAAGAAGGAAACTTGGGCTTTGTTGCGGCATCTCCATTCTAGGGCCTCCTTGCCGTGGGTTTGCATTGGTGACTTTAATGAAATCTTGACATCTGATGAAAAAAGTGGTGGTGTGTCTAAGCCACTGGGGCCTATGCAAGATTTTTGAAGCACCTTGTTGCACTGTGACTTAGCTAATTTAGGATACCAAGGGTATAGATATAGATGGAGGAACGGTACACTAGTCGACACGTTTGTGGATAAGCAGTTGGATAGAGCCTATGTGAACCTGAAGTGGAGGGAGATGTTTCTGGCTGCTAAAGTTAGACACCTAACAGCTTCTTACTCTAACCATGACCCTATTTTACTCGAAACAGAGATTGCTCAGTCAAGACACCAGTAAAGGAGAATTCAGCAGTTTGGGGAAAAGTGGGTAGCCCACGTGGAGTGTGAAGATCAGATAAGAAGGTCATGGACCCAATCCCACCTAGTTAGGAGCCCAATGTTTTGTCTCTTCAAAAAGATTAAAAGTTGTCTTATGGACCTTGCAAGGTGGAGCCAGGATGCCTTCGGGAATATGAGGGATCACCTAAATACCAAACAACAAGAGTTGCGGCAGATGGTTAATTCCAACTACGGAAGTAATGTAGAATGCGTTAACTAGACAAAGAGAGAAATCAATGAACTTATGGATAAGGAAGACGTTTTTTGGCGACAACATTCTTGAGCTATATGGCTCCCGGTTGGCAACAAAAATACCAGGTTTTTCCACCAGTGTGTGAGTCATCGAAGACAAAAAAACCATGTTGAAGGATTGGTTGATTCGGATGGGATGTGGCAAACAGAGGAAAATAAAGTGGCCGAAATTGCCATGAACTATTTTTAGATTCTCTTCACAGCTTCTACCACTACTCATATTACCAAAGTACTGGAAAAGGTAAACAGGGTTGTGACGGATGATATGTAACGCACGCTAATGCTCCCTTACACCAAAGAGGAGGTGGGTGTGGCTCTCTTCCAAATGCATCTGTCCAAATCCCCTGGCCCCGACAGTACGTCACCATACTTTTTCCAGAAATTATGGCACACCGTTGGCCTTGATGTCACATCCGTTGTGTTGTCTGTGTTGCATTCTGGATGGTGTCTACACAAAATGAACCTAGCCCACATTGTACTCATACCCAAGAAGAACAAACTGGAGCACATGTGTGAATATCGTCCCATCAGCCTTGCCAACGTGGTATCAAGGCTGGTCTCTAAAGTCATAGCTAATCGGTTGAAGACAATTCTGCCAAACGTCATATCTGATGCCTAAAGCGCTTTCGTGCCGAATAGACTTATCATTGATAATAGCACAGTGGCTTTTGAGATGTTACACCGTATGCAGAACTGACGGAAAGGGAAGATTTGGCACATGGCAGTGAAGTTAGACATTAGCAAAGCATATGACCGGGTCGAATGGAACTTTCTCCAAAAAATAATGCTTAAGATAGGGCTACTTGTACAGTGGGTGAACATGGCCATGGAGACAATACAAATGGCAACTTACTCAGTCTTAATTAATGGTAAGCCTTGAGGATATATTACTCTAACCCGTGGAATTAAACAAGGTGATCCTCTTTCCCCTTATATTTTTTTGTTATGTGCTGAAGATTTGTCTTCTTTGTTGAGAAAAGCCTCAGAAACCAGAGATTTGCATGGCATCACTTCGTGTCGAGGTGGCATCAAAATATCACATCTCCTTTTTGCCGATGATAGCTTACTCTTTTGCGAAGCCACTCTAGATGAATGTCATTGCTTGCTTGATATTTTGGCCAAGTATGAGGCTGCCTCTGGCCAAGCCATAAATCGCCAAAAGACGTCCCTTTTCTTTAGCCGAAATACAAGACATGCAGTGAAGGAGGAGATTCAAGGTTTGATGGGAGCACAAATTATGACTTGTTGCAAGAAACATTTGGAGTTGCCGATGGTTGGGGGAAGTTCCAAAGTGTCCACGTTCAAAGAGCTATAGGAGAAAGTCACAAAAAAGGGTCATGGGGTGGAAGGAGAAGCATATTTCAAAGGCGGGTCAGGAAGTGCTGATCAAAATTGTTGACCAAGTGATTCCCACCTACTTGATGAGCCTCTTCAAAATCCCCAAAACAGTCTGTGATGGTATAAACTCTGCTCTATCTAAGTATTGGTGGGTCAAACTAAGGATGAGAAGAAAATACATTGGATTAATTGAGAAAGGCTATGCATGTCGAAAAGGAAGGGCGAAATGGGATTTTGGGACATACATGCCTTTAACCTGGCTATGTTGGTAAAGCAAGCACGGTGGCTTATCCATGAAACGCACTCGCTATTTTACCACCTGTACAATGCCCGCTATTTTCCCTTATGTTCCTTTATAGACGTGGAATTGGGAGTAAACCCATTTGTGGTATGGTGTAGTCTGTTGCAAGCACGAGATGTGATACGAGAAGGGTCTATATGGTAGGTGGATCAATACTCATAAGTGGCTGCCTCGACCACTAAACTTCAAGAACGGTGCTGATAAGAGTTTGAAGGTGGTTGACTTCATTGACGCTATTACAAACCAGTGGGATCGAGCTAAGGTGCACGCCATCTTCAACCCAGGTACAAGGGAGGATATCCTAAAAATCAAGCTAAGTAACATGACCTTGAGAGACAGACTGATATGGAAAGAAAATAAGGCAAATAAGTTTACGGTGAAAACAGCCTATCAAGTGGCTCTTAGACTCCACCACCCACAAATAGGAGAGCACTTCCTAACAAGCATGGATCAGAAGATGTGGAAAAGGATATGGTTTATAAACGTCCCTCCCAAGGTTAGGAATTTTATTTGGCGTGCATGTTCTAATATCTTGCCAACCAAAGCAAATCTATTCCAAAAGAAAATGTGAGTGGACCCCACTTGTGCTGTTTGTGGACAGTATGATGAAACAATGGGACACATCCTATGGGAATGCCCTTTAGCCCGTAACGTGTGGGCGCTGGTTAGGGGTAAAATTTAGAAAACAAGCTCCTCGGAGCCAAGCTTCTTCCTTCTTACGAGATAGATTGTGAAGAGACTCTCGGAGAAGGAATTTGAGCTATGGGCTATGATTGTGTGGGCGATATGGAATGCGCGAAACCGTATACACTTCCAGAACACAAAAACCCATCCAATGGAGATTCGCAAGCAAGCAACTGAGCTAATGGGGGACTACCAAAAACTTGTTAAAGATCTTGTGCAAAGGCAGAAAGCTTGAAGCCTATTAGGGCACGTTTGGTACACTGTAATGATTATTACATGAGAATAGAAATAAGTATCACAAAAAATACATTAAGTTGGAATGTAATAAGTATTACTATTTATTAGTTTGGTGATCATTTATGAATAGAATCTTAAATATGCATCCACAATTTAGTAGAGTATATGGTGTAATTAAATCATTTTTAAGTCAAATTTCCTAAATATTCATTAGTTTGGTGACCATTTAGGAATAGAATCTTGAATATGCATCTACAATTTAGTAGAGTATATGGTGTAATTAAATCATTTTTAAGTCAAATTTCCTAAATATTCATTAGTTTGGTGACCATTTAGGAATAGAATTCTGAATATGCATCTATAATTTAGTAGAGTATATGGTGTAATTAAATCATTTTTAAGTCAAATTTCCTAAAATACACTTATTTTAGGGTGTTCAAAATACAGCTAATAATTAACAAAAATGAAATTTTATTTTCTTTCATTTTGAAGATGTGGCAACTAATGACTTTTTAGGAAATTAAAAAAAAAAAATTATTACATAAGGTGAAGGAATAGATATTCAGTACTGAATATCTATTCCTCATTTTGAAGAATAACTATTCATAGAAAATAACTATTCATTGTAATAAAAATATAACTAAATAACCGAATAATTATGTCATAGGAATATCTATTACATTACAGTGTCTATTACAATTTACCAAACGAGCCCTTATTGTTTTTTTGTCAAGACCTTTGGCGGATTATAAGGAACTTGCTGTGGACCCTCTTAGTGGCTTGTTTAGTTTATACTTTTTTTTATTGTTTTTTGTTTGGTTTCGTAGGAGCTGTAGGCCACGATGCATGATTTTGCATGGCTTTTTGTATTACAGCTCCTCAGCCAAGTCTCTTTCTGTATACTGTTTCACTTTTCTTCTTTTAATATATTCTATCTTCGACGTCAAAATAATAATAATAATAATAATAATAATAATAATAATAATAATAATATTGCTACTAAAAATAAAGAAACAATGAAAACCCACTTCACATAATCCATGCCAGACCCGTAAGAAATATTGTGAAAATAAAGTAAAAATCAAAATGACATGCAGTGTAGTGGACACTATTTCGCAGAGCAATATGGGCAAACATATCGTGCGCACAAGATCTTTGATGAAAACCCAGTATACAACTAGCAAGAAGAGAACTCAGTATCAAATCGCCAAGTTTGAAATCAACCAAATCCCAACAAAAAAAGAGAGAACAAACCAGCAAATAGGGGAAAAATAACAAATTTCCATTGAAACCAAAATAAACGTACTGAACAGTGTCTCCCTCTCTTGCAGGTCGTGGGTGATTGGAAAAACAACGGCAGTAACCATGGTAGCTGTCGACGGTGAGGCGGCTGGCGACCGTGTTTCTTTTGGTTTGATCGTGTCTCTCTTTCTCTATTATGCTATAGGTTTCTCTCTCCTCTCACCCAATTCAGTCCTTGGTAATATGTTATTTTAAAGTTCACGTGGGATACACATGTATTATGTTTGTGTTTTTAATAGAGAGTAACTGGTGTGTTGATTTGCCAATTATGAATAGTTTAAGGAGTAAATTGACAAATACAATAGTTCAATGAGTGTTTTGATCAATTGTTGAAAGTTTAAGGGGTGTCTGGACATTTTTCTCCACTCATAACGTTCGGCCCTGATGGATGTTTTATTGCCTTTTTAACCAAGAAAAAAGAATCTTCTTTTATTTAGAGTAAACTCACAATTTTTTCAAGAGTAATATAGAATGCATGATGGATTTCTAATATCCACAAAAGAAAAAAAGAAAGAGAAAAAAATTGCAAAATGGATTATGTTCTTATCAAATTTTTATGTTAACTCTAGCATTGAGTTTTTAAAATTCTAATCATTCACCGTTAAATGAATGATATGGATAGATGTCTTCACATCAATATTTTAAATAGAGACTAAAAAATACTAGTCAATTAATCTTTGTTTAAATGTTGATTATGTGATAAAATTGCAACCATCTATTTAACTATAAATGGTTTGGATGTTAAAGAACATCATAGTGAAATTACCATAGAAAGTTAAAAGTTTATTTATTATTTTAAAAAAATATAATTCGATAGGTTTTTTTTTTTTTTTTTTTTTTTGAGATAATTCAATACTTGAGTATTTGAACCTTAGATGTTTTTGGTGGAAGCATAAGGAATTGTCAATTGAGTTAAAGGTTTTTGGTAGACAATTTAATAGTTACAACAATGGGAGAAGAGATTTGAAGTTATTTTCTTCCAATCTACTGTATAACAATTGAAGAAATTATCTATATGTAGTTTTAGTTACAAACTTTTTTAATGAATCATTTAACTTATTTAAATAATACACATAATTAGTTTTATAAATTTTCACATGAAGGAGATATAGCTATAAACTAATTTGGAGCTAAATTTTGTCCATAAAAAGGAAAGAGTATTTGAATAGTAATTTTGTAAGTACATCTAGAATTTCACTGCCATTTTGCCTTACACCAAGATGTATGCACTACCGTTTTGTTTTGTTTTATCTTTCTGTTTATTTTCTTTTTCTTTTTCTTTTTCTTTTTGTGTGTGTGTGAGAGAGAGAAATTTGAAATTTGAAATTTGAACTTATTAGTGTTCAATATTAAGTTAACAAAAAACATTTTGTCATCAATTAAAAAAAAAAAAAAAAACTAATTAGCTGAAATTTGGTTGGAGTAGAGGAGAGTAGGGTATAGTTGGCTAAAAATCGCAGCAATTTTCGGCCAACTCTACCATACTCTTCCTCCCTCTCTTTCGATCCAAAGGTCATTAAAGAGTGTTGGAGTGGATAAATTATTTTATTTGCTTAGAGTACAAGATTAAAAGTCAATGTTGTATGAACATTTGAAAGTGCTCTCTTGACTTATATTTTTGGAAAAAATAAAAGGTGGTAGGGCCTGTGTTTGTGGTTGTAATTGTTGAATCAATTAGTGAAAATACGAAGCTTTGATTAAATATCGAGACCCTTGTTAGTGGCATTGTTGAAAACTTGGCACAATTGAAGAAAAACATAGATTGAGCATTGTTTCCAGACAGCAGAAAAAAATGTCAATCACAAATAGTCAAAGACTTAAAGATAGATTCAATAAGTATATATAATCAGGAGCGTAGTTAGAAATTTATACTTGAGGGCCAGTTTGTTGTAATTTTTTTTAGAATCTCCACAACAAAAATTGTAGTATTAATACAATAATTATAATTCAAAAATCTATTAAATACAAAATTATCAACTTTGATATGTCATCACATTCTCAACAATTATTTAGTTCAATATAGATGTAGGGACTCCAAATATATTGGACCCAGAAAAAAGACAGGTTTCTGGCCCAACGAGCCCAACAATAAATTTTTAGAGCGTGGGTATAAGAATTAGTTCTATTACATAGGGAAAGTCATAGTTACAGTATAATAAAGGATGCTTCAAGCTAGCTTTAGGGTAACAAATCTCCTCGGCTAATTTTTAGAGGGTATCTCCTTCAGTTTTCTTTCTCCTTTCTCCCCCTTTCTTCCAGAAATCCAAAAGTCCCCTTTAATGTCACTTGTTTTCATGTTATATACTGCCTTTCTTTCACATTCCCACCGTACACATGTAATTTCTATCCTGAGAATGACTTTCTGTCCCATCCAACATCTCCCGGAACTTTTGCTTAGTGGCCATAAAGCTGCTTGGTTATTGTTCAGGTATCACCTCCACATTAATGCGGTCAGGGAGTTAGCTGGACAGCATTTAATGTGGAGGTAGCAGCTTTATGAGATATTTGCTATCTTACCCGGTTCTTCCTGAAGTCTATACTCTCCTTCTCGTTCTATTAAGACTTTGTGGGATATCTTGGATAAAGAAATAGTTATACCTACCTCGGACCATAGTGTCCGAGGTGAGTTCTATCCTCGGCCACATTTTATGCTTGGTATATATGGTTTCTATCAAACCACATCTCTGTAACCATCCTCGGACAAGCAGATGTCATCGGATTGGGCCTTTGGGCCCCAAGCCCATTTCCCCCGATTCCTACATCTTTTTAGATAACAAGCCCCACAATAGATATATACAAAAAATTTTACTATTATTTTAAAAACTATCAACCCATTATTATTTGTAATATTGAAAATTTCCTATATTTTAATTTTTTAATGAATTATTTAGCACCTAATTTCAAACCCAAAAAAAAAAAAAAAAATCAACTTAAAAAAATGATGACATAGAGAGAAAAAATATATTATAATATAGCAAGCAATACAAAAATTGAAGAACAAAATCTTGATAAACAAAACATATTCATTAAACTAATTAGAAATGCAAAAACTCATATGGTCAGATCCATATCATAATAAAAAAGAAAAAAGAAAAAAAAAACATATGACCATGATCATATGTATAACAAAACTTAAATCTAAATGCCCATATGCATGAGTTTATTTGGTTGTGTTGAGAAGTGAGTTAACGTATTGACTTGAGAGAGGGTAGTGTAGGATGGCAGAAATAGAGAGAAGTACTAAAGGTAGCTTCTTGAGATTGAAAAAAAAAAGGGTAAGTTTTTGTTTGAAGAAGTGATTAAATGATGCTCTTTTGAAACAGTTGTTATTATCCATTGGGTACGCAAAGAATCATTTGGACAACTGGAGGGCTAGCTAGACTAGCTAGTATATTATTTGAGGATTTGTGGACTTTGTGTCATATATTTATTGGACTATGTTTAGATCTTAGGAATAATTTTGGGGGGGGGGGGGGGGGGTCATATTTTTTGAGGGGGCCTACTGCCTATTACTTTCTTGTTGGACCAGACCTATAGTCTAAAATTACCATAACAGTAGAAGAAAATTAAAATTTGGGAGAGAAGGAGGGGGGGGGGGGGGGGGGGGGGGGGGGGGGGGTGGAAGCAATAAGGTAGCTCCGCCCACATAAACTTATTGATTTTTTGATTAAGTCAAGCGGCTATATCTTACTGAGCAATGACTAATGAAATTGACTTTTAACTAAGTCATGGTTACAGACATGCTAGCTGCAAGTTCAACGTTTGCGAACAATATCTGACAATAATATTTAAAGGATACAAAATGTTCCATAGACAATATTATATATCGTGGCTGCTTGGAGCATTGAGGGCTTTGAGCGAAAATTGAATTAAATAATTTTATATTTTAAATATAAATTTATAAAAATTTAAATGTTATTTAAACTCCATTTTCTTAGGTACGTTATAGGTAAAGTTACTAATTAATCACGTAAGTTTTTTTTTTTTTTTTTTTTTTTTTTTTTTAACTCTATATACATTAAAAAAAAAAAAATACAAAATACAAAACTTTTCACACTTATAAATAGTACATATTGATAATGGTAAGTAAAAATGTGATATTAGTGAAAAACTTAGATGAGAACTATAGTAAGAGTTTTTTAACTCAATTGTTGTGAAAAATGTTGTAAAATTTTTTGTGTATTACTTTTTTTTTTTTTTAGAAGTGCTACATTCACAACATTTTTACAACAAACCATTAGTGTTAAGTTGTTACTGGTTTTAATTTGAGCCCACCACTAAAATTATTTTTTTGTCTACCAATAACAACCAATAACAATTTATCACTAAGGATTTATTGTGAAAAATGTAGTAGACATAGCATTTTTCTCTCTCTCTCTCTTTCTCTAATTTGATAAAAATATATATATAATTTTATTTATTACACTAGCATTAACTGTACACCATTTTTAAAACCAAAATCATGAATTGAAGACAAGATTTTAGTTTAAAAAATCTACCATTTATTTATCTGTGGAAGGCAGAACAAGAATCCAAAGTCCAAACACATATATCACGCATGTTATTACAGTACTCTCAAATATCAATGGGTTAGTGGTCCAGATTTTTTTTTTTTTTTTAAATCATAGGAAATTTACAACTGTGAGTAATTAAAATTGGCCAAATTAACGGATTGTAAGGTTGAATTTAATCAATCATTTTGTTGGCTTTATTCTGTGCCAATTTGCTTGTAATTCAATATTTAGAAACCCTGTATTTATGTGGGAATTATGTAAGGGTAGTGTGTGAGAGAGTGTGAAGAAAAGCTCAAAAGTGTGCACTCAGCAAGCCCTTGCGACTAGCTCGCGGTTGGCAAGTCACCAAAAGAGGCACGTGTGTGAAGCATGCAGAGGAGCTAAAGAGTCACACCAGCTAGAGCACTACAGGACAAAATTTCCAGTCTAGCTAGGCAATTAGCTTGCGACTCAGTCAAGTCGCGAGGCCAAGTCGCCAAACCACTCTGTTTGGGAAAAACTGACCTTTCGCATTCCAAACACACACCAATATAAATACACCTTATACCCACATATTGTAGAGAGTTTCTAGAGAGAATTTTGAGAGAGAAACCCTAGAAAAAAATAAGATTGACTCATCCACAATCTTCATCCTTGATTCTCCAAATTTCTCTACTCTCACCCTCTCCATTGTTACATCCTTGAGAGGTACATTAACCAAATCCTTATCTTACCATACCCATATCTGTGAGAATGTTATTTGGTGCTTGGGAAGCAGTTAGGAAATGATCAATTGATATTGGTTGATACTATGGGCTATAGCGGGATCCAATAAGCTAGAGAAGACAAAGGTTCAGCGTAATCTCGTTGGAGCAAGAAGCTTGGAGTGCTTAGGTACACTAAGTAGATTAGGCTTGGAAGGTCTTCTGCTGTTCATGTATCCCAACTTTATTTTCTAGTGGATTATTGACCGCTTGGAGGGCAGCGGAGAGGTTTTATGCCGAGGACTTCAATTTCCTCTTCGATAACACATCGCTATATTGTCTTTGTATCTGCATCTCTCTTCCCTTAATCTTTGCCATTTAATTTCTACTGTGGTTGTGGTTTTATTTGGTTTAGATTGTTTTATCAATTCTGTTTTAGCTTATTTTCATATTTTGCACATACATTGTTTGATAATAAGTTTGAATTGATAATTTGTAATTTGGGGGGTCTAAACGTTCAAGGTCTTTTACACACTAAATTGAACGTTCAATTAGTATCAGAGCAGGTGCACTAACTGTTGTTTAATTACCTTATTGCTATCCTTGACCCCGTTTGAGATGGACCAGTCTCAATCTTTAAATGTTCCACCATATTTTGATGGTAGCAACTATGCCTTTTGGAAATTCCGAATGAGTGCAATCTTGTGTTCAATTGATGATACTGTTTGGGATGTAGTAGATGTAGGATGGACTAGGCCAGAGGCTACCAAATCCACATGGGATAAGGCAGCCCTCGCAATGGCTAATGCAAATAGTAAAGCACTAAATGCTATTTTTTGTGGTGTATCTCCAGATGAGTTCTACAAGATTTTTGACATCACTGTTGCCAAGGAGGCGGATCAAATATTGGAGACCACATATGAAGGAACAAATAAGGTGAAAGACACTCAGTTACAGATGCTAACCACTCGATTTGAAGAGCTGAAAATGAGTGAAGACGAGTCGTTCGACTCATTCTATAGCAAACTGAATGAGGTGGTTATTGGCAAGTTCAACTTGGATGAGAAAACAGAGGACTCAAAGATAGTGAGGAAAATTCTTCAATCATTGTTGGAGAGCTTCCGTGCAAAAGTTACTGCAATTAAAGAGAGCAAGGACTTAGATGATATCAAAGTTCAAGAACTAATTGGCTCACTTCAAACATATGAGCTGTCATTGCCATCACAAAGAAAGAGAAAATCCCTTGCTCTTAAGACAAATAATGAAAGGGTGGAAGTTCACGACTCATCAGATGAGGATAAGGTTGATAAAGATGTGGCATATCTTGTGAAGATTTTCCGAAAGTTCTTGAAGTTCAAGAAGAATGGAAAATTTGTTGAGAAGGGAAAATTACCAAGTTTCAGAAAGGAGAAAAAGGATGGGAAGGAGTTTCAATCCTCTTAAGGAATCACGTGCTTCGAATGCAACGGACGTGGACATTTCAAGAAAGAGTGTCCCAATTATTTGAAAGCGAAGGGCAAGGTGTATGCCAGCACTCTTAGTGATTCCGACTCCTCTGATTCAGATTCAGATGAAAGCTGTGATGGAGAGGGAAACTTCTCTACATTCATGACCATTGCTCCAGTAGAATCTTCGGATGATTTAAGTGCGCTAGTGGAAGAGCTTGGTGAGCACTCTGAATTGGAGTCAATAGGGATAGTAGAGGAATCTAATGATGAGGAAGATGAAGGAATAGTGGGATTGCAAGAGACCTACAATTCCCTTCTTGAGAAGACGAGTGAATATGCAAAAGTGGCTAATGCAACCATAAAAAAGATGAAGAGGGCAAAGCAAGATTATAGAAGTCTTCTAGTGCAATACAAGGAGACCAAATGTGAAATGGAGACGCTAAATGGAGAGTTAATCGAAACTTATAGAAAGATAAAATTCCTTGAGCTTGAGGTAATTCAAGCTAATGCTAAAGTAGAGCGGGTTTCCTCCAAGAAGCTTGATGAAGTGCTTGCTCATCAAAAACCTTTCTCCGACAAAAGCGGATTGGGATACACCGGAGAGAGTAGTTTGAGTGTCAAAGTTTCCAAAGATATGAAGTTCCTGAAAGCTAAGGAACCAGTGGTAGAAACTTCAGTTGTTGAGAAAGTGAAGCTGGAAAAGTAGAGGAATGTGACTGACCAACGGTTCTTGACTAAGCCTCCTAACCAATCAGTGGTCAAACCTAAGGCTCAACGGAAATCACTCCAAAAGTCATAAAGAGATCCGAGAACTCAACATTTCTGCCATCACTGTGGAATTCAAGGATACATCAAACCGAATTGTCATAAGCTGTGGGCACTAAAGAATGGCAACTATCGAAGGCCACGTGGACAAAGAAAAGATAAAGGGAACCCCAAGCAAGTGAAAGGGGGAGAAGCTGAATCTAATATTGGAGATGTGATGAAGATGATTGATGTTTTCACCACTTGTTTGGCAAGTTTCTCCAGAAGGTTTAACAGTCATAACTCTCGTACCCAGTCCTCTAAGGATATCACCCCAAACGCACGTGCTGTGTAGGTGAAGAGGGGTACTCATGCATAAGCATTACAACATATCCATGCATTAATACTTCTTATGCTTTGTGACTTTGATTGGTTGTGTGCTTTTTGTTTTTGTTCCAGCTTGTGCTGAAAAATTTGTGTTTGTTTGTTTGCAATTGTTTTAAATGTTTTTACATTTTTTTTGGGTCAACCTTTTCTTGCTTTTATGTCAAAAATCCAAAAACACATAAAAAGTAGAAAATCCAAAAAGTTTGATTGACATTATTGTGTTTTGTCATAAGCATGTTTTGCCTTGTATCTTTGTGCTAATGGCTTTGTGCATTTACGAGCGTAGCTTGTTGTCAATGCACTCATATGATTGTGGGAAAAATCTTGAAATCTAGGTGACTGTTGTAAATAGATCTTCAAACTTGTCATGAATGATTAGTCAATGGTCTTGTTGATCTTGAAACTTGTATAGACTTGTACCTGTATATCTTCCTACTCTTTTATTTTTATTTAAAGAGCTTAACAAATGTAAATCTCAAAATAAAAAGAGATAGTGAGCTACAAAAGCTTTCGCACATACTAGTATTTGACTAGGAAAAAGGGAAAGCAACTTTTATGAAAAATGTATGATGCCCAAAAAAGCCAAAGGCTTACTCATCAAATTGAAATGTCAAAAATTTCAAGCATCAATCTCAAAATGAGATGTATTGATTTAAAAAGATCAAATGTTATGATGTAAATGGAGCCAAATGAAAAGCTTCATAATAATGTTATCAAGTTTTGTGGGAGGTCATATATGCATATTTCTATAATTGAGATATGTCACTTTTCCTCGTGCTAATTGTGTATGTCTTGGTTGAATTGATCATTGAAACTTCACATTAGACTAAGGACTATCTCATCTTTGGAATCTACACACACACACATGTCTATGTTCAATAAATGCCTTATTCATTTGTGTGATTGTACTTGATTAAATGTGTTTCACATACTCAATTTTTGTTGATCAAACACAAAAAGATTTTTTAGGGTTTTAATTGTTTTTGGAAAGTCTTTTGTTTTTGCAAAATTATCAAAAATTTCAAAAACTGTGTTGCCCTGTACTGGTGACTTGGTTGCGAGCCATTCCAGTTGCAAGCTTACACAGAAGGTTTTCGCACCTCACTGGCGGGTCAATGTCCTAGTCTTGAAAAAGACTTAGAAAATTTTCCAAAATTCTGGGTTTTCACAATTCTCGCGACTCGGTTTGGCGACTTGTTCTCGAGTGGAAGCTCTAGGTGCGAGGTTATACAGAAATTTTTGCGACTCCCTTCGCGACTTACTCACGGCTGGACCTTCCCATCGTGAAAAACACTTAGACAAATTTTTCAAAAATTTTGTCTCTAAGGTGTTTGGCAACTTGTCTTGGCAACTTGTTCATGATTTGGTTTAGTCGCAAAAAACGAGTGTTTTGCGCTTTTAGGACAATTTTTAAAATTTTTCAGTTTTCTCTCAAACATTTTGACTGTTCATTGTCTTGTCTGTTCATCTCCCTCACAAACTCACCGTGTTTCACTTTAAAATCCACCATTTTCATCATCTTCTCAACTACAATACTCAAGAAAAGGTATGGGTTTTCTTATTTTCTCTAAGTATTTCATGTTTATAACTCTTAAATTCTTGGATTTTGAGTTTTTGATGAGTTTTTGAAAAACTTGAGTTTCAAATATGGTTTGGACATTTTTTATTGAGTTTGTTGAATGGATATTGTTGACATTGATAATATGATGCATGTTATACATTTTTGCATGTTTGTGTATCATTTTTGAGTAGTTTATCATGATTGTGTTGTGGTACACAGATCGTGCTTATTGTAATGTTGTCTCAAAAGATAGTTACTCGTGCTACTGAGGATTTCATAGATTACATTGTGCTTTGCTGTGCCTGCACACTCATCACATTTGCACACCACATGCACTAGTGTTGCTCATGGTTAAATACATGATTAAATACTGCATACTTGGTTCATTTACCATGATTGAGTGATATGTGTTTCTCAATGATAATGAGTGTTTATTTCATGGACTAACTTAAATCTAATCAAGTTTATGTTTATGTCTTGTGGTTTTGTACTTGGTTCTCTGTTGTTTGTATGTTATCTTGCAAATGTCCTATCGTTCCTCTTGAGGAAAAGAGCCTGTAACTGATGTTCCATCATCCCCTATTTCAAAACGGACTTGCCGTTCGTCTCAAGCTTCCAACAGTGAGAGATTCAGGACTTCGCTTGATTCACAGACTTACTCAAGCATTTTTGTAGATGCTCCTACTGTGGTAGAAAGGGTTGTAAAGTTTGATACCTTGAGAACAACATTTATTCCTAGAATCTTTGAAGCAAAAGATTGGGCTGACTTGTTCGGAAACTTCGAGGACCCGATTGAGGAATTGGTTAAGGAGTTCTATGCAAATGCAGATACACCGGAGTTGAGTTGTAATGTTGGGTACGAGGAAAGGAGTTTAGCATCAATCCAGACTACATTGCAAAGGTTCTTTGAATCAATAGACTGGCAAATGTAGATCTCACTCCATATGATGACAGACTTCTTAAGGTTCAAGATATTCTACAAATTCTTGGACCAAATCATGAGATTTCATCTAAAGGCACGTCCATTGGAACAGCAAAGTTTGCACCTGATCTGACGACTCTCAAATTGATCATGTTCTTCAACCTGTATCACTCTCGAACACTGCATTCATCAATCTTGGAAGAGCGCAATTTCTATGTGATCTCATCACCGGAGTTCAAATTGACATCTTTGCTCACATCTTCCAGTTAATAGGGAGAATAGCAGCTCGGTTGATAGCACGTACATGTCTTCCTTTCTGTAGTCTTCTCATGAAGATCATGGTCCTTGAAGGTGTTCGTACACCAATGGATGGAAAAATACTGCCACATCATCGGCCAATATCCATGATATATCTTCAAGCAAGTAAGAGTCGCTCCTCTAAAGCACCTAAGAGTGAATATTTCCATCATGCTACCTCTTCCGGTCATGGCTCAGCCACTTACACTACGCCTGTGCATACCAAGTCTGCATCTCCTCACACTTCTGAGTTACAGATGACTAGCACTCAGCCTACACAACCTAGCACTCAATCTGACAGGTTGAGCACTTTGTTTGAGGGTCTGTACCGGCGTATTTCTGGATTTGAAAGGGTTCTCTACTCCACCAACAACCAAGTTCAAATGCGCCTAACAACCATTGAGACACAGTTGGATGCTATTCAACAAAAGCTAGAGGGTAGCCTTTAGCTATTCGTGCCAAAAAGGAGGAGAGCAAAAACTCATTTTATAGTTTGGATGATAGCATACAACAAGGGGGAGAGCAACACAAGAATGGTAGTATACAGCAAGGGGGGGAGCAACACAAGAATAGGAATTGTGCATATTAAAAGAGGGAGTTGTGTGAGCTCAAAAGGGAAATATTGTTTCATACACTCATACTTTTGGTTTCTTTTGACTTTAGTTTATTTGTGGTTTTTACTTTGTGCTACTGTTTAAAGCTGTTGGTACTTTGGGTTATATGTTTAAGTTTATATTCAGTATGCTGTTTTTGTACCCATGCTTTATAGCCTAGTACCTGTTGTTAAATGTTATGCATTTTCTATAAGTACATCACTCTTGTGCCTTGTGTTGGATTTTATATCCTTAATACAATTACCTTGTGTTGTTATATTGGTTGAGTGTTGGACATGCAAATGATACTTTGCATTAAACTTATTAGCTTGCATCTCCTGATGTTCATTCCTTGTGTGAATGAGCATTATGGTCTCTATTTATAGTGATTGTTCATTTTTGGTCAAGCCATGCTTTATTGCATTAATCTATATTGCTTGATCGCATTGTGCTTGCTCCATATGCATTACAAGTTTTCTGCATACAATGATCATATTGTGTTGTTGTTTTTCAGGAGATACTTGTTCTTATGGTTTAAGAGCTATACAGATTCTAGAGTTAGGTGTGAGTGAGTTTTGTTCAACTGTTCCCAACTCAAATGTTAAGTCTAGTGTTTGTTTTCGGGTTTTGTCACGGAATAGCCAAAATGGGAGATTGTAAGGTTGAATTTAATCAACCATTTTTTTGGCTTTATTCCGTACCAATTTGCTTGTAATTCAGCATTTAAAAACCTTATATTTAGGTGGGAATCATGTAAGGGTGTTCATTTTTGGTCAAATCATGGTTTATTGCTTCAATCTATATTGCTTGATCGCATTGTGCTTGCTCCATATGCATTACAAGTTTTCTATATACAATGATCATATTGTGTTGTTTTTCAGGAGATACTTGTTTTTATGGTTCAAGAGCTACACAGATTCTAGAGTTAGGTGTGAGTGAGTTTTGTTCAACTGTTCCCAACTCAAATGTCAAGTCTAGTGTTTATTTTAGGGTTTTGTTACAGAATAGCGAAAAGGGGAAATTGTAAGGTTGAATTTAATCAACCATTTTGTTGGTTTTATTCCATGCCAATTTGCTTGTAATTCAACATTTAGAAATCTTGTATTTAGGTGAGAATCATGTAAGGGTAGTGTGTGAGAGAGTGTGAAGAAAAACTTAAAAGTGTGCACTCAACAAGGCCTCGCGACTGGCTTGCGGCTGGCAAATTGCCAAAGGAGGCACATGTGTGAAGCATGTAGAGGAGCTGAAGAGTCACCACAGCTGGAGCACTATAGGACAAAACTTCCAGTCTAGCCAGTTAGCTTGCGACTCAGATTCACACATCAGTCAAGTCACGAGGCCAATTTGCTAGACCATTCTGTTTAGGAAAAACTGACCCTTCGCATTCCAAACACACACCAGCATAAATACCCCTTATATTCACGTATTGTAGAGAGCTTCGAGAGATAATTTTGAGAGAGAAATCCTAGAGAAAAACAAGATTGACTCATCCACAATCTTCATCCTTGATCTAGCCAGTTAGCTTGCGACTCAGATTCATAGCTCAGTCAAGTCACGAGGCCAAGTTGCTAGACCACTCTGTTTGGGAAAAACTGACCTTTCGCATTCCAAACACACACCAGCATAAATACCCCTTATACTCACGTATTGTGGAGAGCTTCTAGAGATAATTTTGAGAGAGAAACCCTAGAGAAAAACAAGATTGACTCATCCACAATCTTCATCCTTGATTCTCCAAATTCCTCTACTCTCACCTTCTCCATTGTTACATCCTTGAGAGGTACATTAGCCAAATCCTTATCTCACCATACCTATATCTGTGAGAATGTTATTTGGTGCTTGGGAAGCAATTAGGAAGGGACCAATTGATATTGGTTGATGTTATGGGCTATAGCGGGATCCGGTAAGCTAAAGAAGACAAAGATTCTGCGTAACCTCGTTGGAGCAAGAAGCTTGGAGGGCTTAGGTACACTGGGTAGATTAGGCTTGGAGGGTCTTCTGCTGTTCATGTATCCCAACTTCATTCTCTAGTGGACTATTAACCGCTTGGAGGACGGCGGAGAGGTTTTATGCCGAGGACTTCGGTTTCTTCTTTGATAACATATCACTATGTTGTCTTTGTGTTTGCATCTCTCTTCCCTTAATCTTTGCCATTTAATTTCTACTATGGTTGTGGTTTTATTTGGTTTAGATTGTTTTATCAATTTTGTTTTAGCTTATTTTCATATTCCACACATACAGTGTTTGATAATAAGTTTGAATTGATAATTTGTAATTTTGGGGTCTAAACGTTCAAGATGTTTTACACACTAAATTGAACATTCACGGATGTTTTTAGGATATTTGTTATCAAACAATTTTAGAAAAGTTTTAATACCAATTTTATGAAAAATATAAAAGATTTGCCAAAAAAATTAGTTTTTTTTTTCCCCTTTCTTATAAAAAGTTTTCAATGGTATTTCCTAAACGAATGCCCTTATGACATCTATTAACAAAATCCAATTAGAAATATTGTGATTTATCAAAAAAGAAGGGTTTGGTTAACGGTTTGTTAATGGACAATTTTAAGAAAGTTTTGATGCTACTTTATGAGAAATATAAATAGTTGAAGAAAGAAAAAATCAATTACTTTTTCTTTTCCTATAAAAAGTTTCTAAAAATATTTTCTATACTAGTACTCTTATGGCTACTATTAACATTTTCAAAATAAAAATACTTTGAACCAGAATCGTTGAAATTTCCCACGTACATTAATTTTCTAGTGAAATAAAATCTTACTATAAATGTGATGGTTCAGTCCCCGTGGCCTAAGACCTTGAGTTTTAAGTAGATGATATGGTCTTGATGTTTTAGCCATGAAGTATAAGTTGTAAGATATATTTAGAGTTGTGAAAGAAAATAAACATACCTCTAGCCATAGTTGTTTTAGTCTTTGAATAAAAGAAGACTCACTATATGATGATAATGTATATAAAAAGGTCTTCTAGTCTATGACATTTACCTCACATATTTCCTTTTGATGGAGACAAGCTATAAATATAGGCTAATTTAGAGACCCTTTTAAATTAAGATTTGTTTCATAACCTCCTTCCATAAAGGAGTTTAAAACTTGTAATTTCAAGGTGTTTACTAACCAAAAGGGTCATACCCATTGAGAGTTACTTAGAAATTGTTATTCACCATAGTGTCTTTTACAAATAAAATCCTTAAGACAGAAGTTTTCATTTATTATTTAAATGTGAGTCACATAAAGTTTTTTTAAAATCTTACATAAGTATCTGGACTTCTAGATCTAGCCATTCACAAAGGACGGGTGGATTCCACTTTTATAATTAACTTTCTATATGGTATGCTATATGAATAAAATTTGGATGCTTTATTAAACTTAGAAACTAGTTGTAAAAAGATTAGCTACTGTCCAGATTGATTACACTTTCAAGTTGCATTGGGTTTTTTATTTTTATTTTTAAAGTTGAATGAAGGAGGTTTTTGACGAAAGAGATGGAAATATTCTCTCACAGTTACGCAAAAGAACCGACCCAGCTAGCATATGTACTTCAGTACTTGGTACGTTATATTGTCTGAAGAAGCCGCATATGCATCATGCATAGTTCAAATTTCAAACTGATAAACAGTCCAATTTTTTTTTTTTTTTCAAACTGATAAAGCTAAAAACAGCCAACAAATAAGAAATATATATATATATCTGTAGTACATGAAGGCAATATAAGTAATAATCCAAGCACATTTATTTATCTCATGAAGTACGTAACTGAACGGTACAACATTTTATTCATACATATAAATTAGCTCTTAATCAGCACCCTTATTTTGCATACTTGGCTTTGTAGTCTTTCCAAAGCTGATCAACATTCTTCCCTAGTAGTTCAACAAAAAAATTAGCACTATAACCATTCCTCAATTTCTTATTCAATTCAGCCACGAACCCATTTCTAAGACTATTGCAATAGTCCAAAAATAGAGCCGTAACGTCATAGCCTTGATCCCATCTATCACCTTGTCCAGGCTTCACCCAGTGGCTAGGCGCGTACCCTGCCTTCAATCTCACATAATCAGCAATTCCTTCAATCAATCCTCCTGGAGTACTTTGTCCATTACCATTCCACTGCCATATGTGTGTACTTTCATGGTATAACACACCAGTGATTTCCGTTTTCACATTGCCAGAATAGCCATTGATGTACCTTGCACTAACATGGATCTCGTTGTTGCTAGCATAAGCAACTCCATTCATGTCATCAACAAACAAGCTCACTTTGGCCACGTTCTTTCTGTCCGCGTCACTGTTTTGCCGGAACAGTCTCCATATGAAATTTTTGGCAGAAATCAAAGTTTGCTTACTGTATTTAGACCCAATTTCATTGTGGAATCGAGCACCACCAGGAGTGTTCCCAGCATTGTTGGTGACAACATATTCAACTGCATGGATTCCACTAATGGCTACAACTACGGTTACTAGGAATGAGAGGAAAAGCATGTGGTGAGCCATAGTTGTCTTGTAATTTTTTTCTTTAATAGTTGGTTTTGCACAAGAAATGAGGTTGGCTCTACGATTTATATAGGGAAACTATGACTGGTGCTAGGGCATTTAGTCATGATAGAGGATAGTACACGGGCCACGGCGTGGTTTTTATAACTTATGGATGACAACATTGACTTTGACCAATTTATCCGACAAAAAATATTGACTTTAATTTAGATCAGGCCTATTTGCCCGAAAATTATATTTTGCACCCAGCATATATGCCGGGTCTCTCATATACAGGCAGACCTCATACATTGTGAGACTTGTTAGTGCGTGAGTGACCCGGCATATATGCCGGGTACACCATATACTAGCTCCTATTTGCTGATCTAAAATCTGAAAATTATGATTGTCTAAACTGCGTAATACTTGTCTCTATTCTAAATACGGTCCTTAACCTTATTATTTTAAAAGATCCCAACTGAAGTTTAAAGGTACATACCTCTCCTCTTTTTTTTTTTCTTTTTTTTTTTGGTACGGTACCCTCTAGTAGGCAAACTATTATACCATGTTACCAAATCCTCATATTTGACAGTTCTATCTTCACATAATGCAATTCCAACATCACATGTGATAATTCTTTTGTCACATTTGGTGGTTCCCTTATTTTTTTTTCTCACATTTAACGGTTACATTCTCATATTGTGCAGTTTCAACATCACATTTGACAGTACTTTTGTTACATTTGGTGATTTTTTTTTTCTCACATTTGATGGTTTCATCTTCACATTGTGCAGTTCCAACATTACATATGATAGTTCTTGTCACATTTGGTGGTTTCCTTTTTTTTTTTCTCACATTTGACAGTTCCAACCTCACATTGTGCAGTTCCAACATCATATGTGACAATTATTTTGTCACATTTGGTGGTTCTCTTATTTTTTCTTATATTTGACGATTCTATCACCATATTGTGCAGTTCCAACATTATATTTGACAGTACTTTTGTCACATTTGGTGGTTCCCTTATTTTTTTTTCCTCACATTTGACGGTTTTATCCTCACATTATGCAATTTCAACATCACATTTGACAGTTCTTTTGTCACATTTGGTGGTTCTTTTTTTTTTCCTCATATTTGACGGTTCCATCCTCATATTGTGCAGTTTCAACATCCTATTTGATAGTTCTTTTGTCACATTTGGTAGTTTTTTTTTTTTTTTTTTTTTACATTTGATGGTTCCATCATCACATTATACAGTTATAATATTGCATATAACAGTTCTTTTGTCAGATTTGTGGTTCCTTATTTTTTTTTTCTCACATTTGAATTCCATGCATGGCTACAACTACGGTTACTTGGAAAGAGAGAAAAAGCATGTGGTGAGCCATAGTTGTCTTGTAATTTTTTTCTTTAATAGTTGGTTTTGCACAAGAAATGAGGTTGCAATTATAATATTGCATATAATAGTTCTTTTGTCATATTTGTGATTCCTTATTTTTTATTGTCTTGTAATTTTTTTTCTTTAATAGTTGGTTTTGCACAAGAAATGAGGTTGCAATTATAATATTGCACATAATAGTTCTTTTGTCATATTTGTGATTCCTTATTTTTTTTCTCACATTTGAATTCCACGCATGGCTACAACTACGGTTACTTGGAAAGAGAGAAAAAGCATGTGGTGAGCCATAGTTGTCTTGTACTCCCTCCGTCCCTTTTTTTTTTTTTTTTATCCTATTTGAAAAATCAAATTTTTTAAGGTAACATCATTTATTGTATTGTCTATTTTTAAAAATGTATAAGTTTCCAAAACTACCCTTAAAAAAATTTATCAAAAAATTGAATTAGTAAATTAATAAGGATATAATAGGAACATTAGTAAATTAATGACTTTTATTTTTAAAAACAGGACAATATTTTAGGACATCTCAAAATGAAAAAAAAAAAAAAAAAAAAAAAAAAAAAAAAAAAAAAAAAAGGGGAAGGAAGTAGTAATTTTTTTTCTTTAATAGTTGGTTTTGCACAAGAAATGAGGTTGGCTCTACGATTTATAAAGGAAAGCTATGACCGGTGCGAGGGCATTTAGTCATGATAGAGGATAGTACACGGCGTGGTTTTTATAATTTATGGATGACAACATTGACTTTGACCAATTTATCCGACAAAAAACATTGACTTTGATTTAGATCAGGCCTATCTGCCGACCTAAAATCCGAAAATTGCGGTTGTCTAAACCGCATAATACTTTTCTCTACTCTAATTAAATATGGAGTCTAAATATTCTGTACAACTTTTTATTCTATTTTATATTCTACTAATTATTATTTGTCATTTTTTATTTTACTTTTTCTTATAGAATAATTGAAGTTTAAAATGAAAATTAATCATACACATGATAAGTAGTGACTAGTGAAATATAAAATGATACACAAAAAAAAGTAAAGAAGATTTGAACTTCTATATATGATCCTTATCCTTATCATTTAAAAAGAACCCAATTGAAGTTTAAAAGTTGGAGCAAACATAATTTCACAGGTTGTGTGTATGGTTATATCTAACTAATTTTGTGCAATAATAATTAGCCAAGAGATATAAGTGTGTGCGGAGTCTATTCATTAAGTTGTAGAAGTCTGATGTGACATACTGATTTTGGAGGGTGTAAATAAATAGGTTTACATCATAACCTTATTGAATTTAAACTCAACAATTTCAACAATTTTT
This sequence comes from Quercus ilex subsp. ballota, assembly GCA_032727855.1. Classification (NCBI taxonomy): domain Eukaryota; kingdom Viridiplantae; phylum Streptophyta; class Magnoliopsida; order Fagales; family Fagaceae; genus Quercus; species Quercus ilex. The sequence goes on along the minus strand of CM064918.1, from coordinate 28,802,330 downwards.
TTTTTTTTAATACAGGAAATACTGAATATACTACGTAATCTTCAGTGACTAACATGACAATAAATACAATTAATACTTAATAGATTATAAAATGAAGATAAATGAATAATATTTGATTTTTTTTTTGGGTGATTGGTGACGTACATATCAGTTTGTGATGGTTATGTAATAAAATTTTTAATTTTCGTAACATTACTTTTTGAACTATGCCTAAAAGCTAAACTATGCATAGTTCCTAAAATTTATATCTTTCCTATCATTACATTGAAATTAAAGAAAAATGTTAAAAATATTACAAATTGATTGAATGATAGAGATATTAAAAATTTTACTAAAAAGAATTTAAAAACAGAAGGTGATCTATCACTAAATTTTTTTTTTTTTAACATTCGTTTTATTTGATGGTTGAATGAAACCCACCATTCACATTCATTATGATAATAGTTTGCTTACAACTAATGTAATAATAGATATAATTAGTTGATTTTAACAACGTAACAAATGAATATTAAATATTTTTATGATTGATAATCAAATTTGTAGTGTTATTGCCTTTACTCAATATTAAATGAAAAGGATGTCCAGTCGTCTTATTTAGAAAAGTTGGTTTTGAGATGAAAATTCTCCTTTATTTCCACCATCTTAATCATGGCATAGGCAAGGATAAATAACTAGTCGTTTTTAATTGTCATTTGGCAGGTCTAGGATAATATCTTAGCTAAAATGAAATGACAAAAAGGTGGAATAAACCGAATATGCCAACTACTAACGACATAATTTAAAACCAGAAGATAAAAAACTTGGTAACTTTAAGACAAAACTGCTCAACTTAACTGACTTGTGTATGACGACAAATTGTAGAACGACAAAAACAACAGGACACGACTCTATCTCAACAAATTGAATATAATCAAGAGGTTTTATCAAATATTAGTGCTATTAAATTTGAGAAATGCTACCATCGTACACCTTTAGTGTGGTGGTCACTCCACAAGTATAAGTGTTTTGTGGGGTGTTGGGATTCAAGTCTCTAGGAAGGAATTTCACACACATATACACTTAGATTAAACTAAAGTAGAATTTCTATCTTGTATAAAAAAAAATAAAAATAAAAATAATTGAGAAATGCTATGTACATGATATTTTCATAACACTTTCACAATCAAGTCTAAGTGACAAGTTGTTATGGATTATTATTGATGGAGCAAAAAAGTAATTTCAGTGATAAGTTTAAACTAGAAATGTTGTGAACATAGTAATTCTCATTAAATTTTAATATATTTTCAAGAGTCTTGCAACTCAATAACATTACTAGTTCTTTATGAGGAAAAAAAATCTTTCACGTAAAATTAACCTAAAAATTATAGAACATCTTAATCGAAAATACACTATTTTCCCATATATTATCTAGAAATCTTCAACAGATTTCCTTTTAGTGTTGTTCCTAATCACCTCTTTATAAATAAGAAATTAAGCCAAATAAAAAACATCAATTTCAAAATCTTTATTTTAACATATATGGATAAAAAAAAATTAATTCAATTCTCTAAGTGTTGTACTTTAAATTTTTTTAATTAAATTTAAACACATAATTTTATTGATTAATGTTATTCAATTTTCTTATCTTTCTCAACGAAAACTAATTTTAATATAGTAATTGAAGAATTAAGGTACAATACTAAAAAAAAAAACTGTATATAAAATTTTGTTTTCTACACACTTTTTTTTTTTATATCAACCAGAAAAGAGCACCTTCCAAGCTTGTTGACTAAGACTAGCTATAGTGTGTAGGTATGCTGGTAACCAAAGCAGCTATAGAATATACATTGTTAAGCACAAAATTAGGCACAAAAAGGAACCTAAAGACTAGCCCTTTTTGTTTTAAGGATAAGATATTTTCAAACATAGTTTTTTCTTGCCACTTGGGTTACAATTCATGTTGAAAAGCTGGACTAGTCTCTTACTGCTACTTAAAACCAAAATCTGGTTGAAACCATGTATTCTAGCTTGTACTGCTGCCTCCATTAGAGCTTCTAGCAATGCTCCATAGGCTGATCCTGCTGCACTGCTGGTACACCCTTTGAAAACAGTGGCCCCCTGGATATTCTGGGCCGTGTAAGAGTATGCACTTCTTTGAACTCTTTTCTTTCGAACTCCAGCTATCTTGATGATGAGATTCCACTGTCCACCCAACCTTTGATGATTTATAAAATGCTGTTCAGCATCTCCCTTGTCAGCAGCGTTGCTTTTGTCAAAAACATCCTGATACGTGCAAAATAGATGTTGTGAAGTTAAAATGACATTCATAGGGTTAGGTTATATTCCCTTGTGTACAACTTTACTCCTATGATTCCGTATAGACCAAAGAGTGGTGAAAAGAAGTTGCAGATATCTTATATTGTCCTCTTCCACCTGTTTGTGTCTAAAGATTGTACTGCTAACCCACTGTTGGACTAATATAGGGCCTAGATCAGAGGTATGGATGGCTAAAGGGGAGCCATACCAACAGGCTCTAGCAAAGGGGCAGTGGAGAAACAGGTGGGTGGAGGATTCTTCATCTATATCACAAAAGGGGTAGAGGCAAGTAGTTGTAATTCCTCTATTTTTTTAGAGTAAGAAAAGTTAGTAGACTGTCATGCAATAGTTTCCAAACAAAGTTACAAGTTTTTAAAAGTACTTTACCCTTCCAAATGAGGTTCCACTCAGCATTGGGTGGGCTATGGGACATGTGGGTGGGTGGGGATGTTTGGTTAGCATCTTTCAAGAGTACCTTGTATGCTTTATGAACTTTATGTTCCCATAAATTGGAAAATTTCCACATGAGCTTATCCGAGAATACTCCTGTTTTGGAAATAGGGATGCTTAAAATCTCAAAACACACAGGGTAAATAAAGATAGTTTTAACCAAATCAAGTTTCCAAGAACACGAATTCTGGTCGATCAGGTTTGCTACAGTGCCTGTTGTGAGATTGGGGTTTTGCAAATTCTGGGTTGGATACCAAGTGTAAAGAGGGAAAATTCTCGACCTATCACAAGCTGACACATCATACTATCAAGTCCACAAAATACAACCAATTACAAAGCTCCATGTATTGTTGCTAGGTTTTGCTATCACTACTCAGAAACCAACATAAATTTGCCAAGTGTCATGCAAAAACCAATCACGCATCAGGACATATAAGCGATGACATATGCTATCTCGCACGTGTAAGCGATGACATAATCAGTCAAGTACGTGTAAGCGATGATATAAGCGGACCAATCAGGCTGTGACAAGTGTCACCAATCAGACTTTGCCACGTGTCGCTCACCCACCTTAAGAGGACACCAAACCATCTAGAGTATAAGTAGTATCAAAGAAGATTCAGAAGCACTCAGAAGTATAGAAGCTTTGCAGGAATCAAGCCTCAAAACCTTCAAGAAATTCAAAGTCAAAATCAAAGAACATTCGAAGCAGAATCATCCAAACTATCTGCCTAGATCTCAAAGTTCACCGGAATCAAGCTCAAAATCCTCCATAAACCTCAACAAACCATAAATCAATGAAGCTCTACTGATTCAAGCCTCTAAAGCACCGAAGAACTTCCACCACAAATCTTCAAAGACGAAGAATGCACCAAGTAGCTAGAGATTCATTGTGATTCTGTTTCAAAGGTCCTCAATCCATCCTTCAGCCAAATTGAAGAATATTTTGTGTTCGACTCAAAATTACATTATTACAATTCCAATCAACAAGTTTTTCAAGGAGATCGAATCAGAGGATCACTCTTTTTTAATTTTGGAGAATTGTACCACACATTCATAAATACAAATTCACATTTGTGAAACTATTTTACTTGTTTGATTTATTTCAAACTAGAAATTTAGTTGTCTACAAATTCTAACACGCCTGGTAGGACATCCCTGCCTCTCATCTCTTTCTCCTTTAAAAGAAAAGAAATTCGACATCATTTTGCTACCAGCTTCAATGGCCTCTAGCAAGAATATCTGAAAATTAGTAGTTGATGCTTCCAGTGCTGATGATTATATCGGTCCAATCACTCGTAGTCGATCCAAAGCTCTTGATCGACTTCAACCCCAACCAACCAAAGAAGGCAAGCTTCATACTACCATCTCTCTGGACTTTCTTGCAAATAGGAAAGCTACCGCTAAGGATTCATCTGTCTCGAAAGATTTGGAGATCAATAATGAATCATCCCCAACAAAGACCTTTTCTATCAACTCTTCACCTATGATGAGAAACTTAAGGAATGAAGTACCTTTGACTCATCCTGTTTCGTCATTTTCTCCATCATATCTAGAGGTCATGCCAGTAATGATGACTAACACCTTTACCATGGAAGAAAAGATGGTTGAAATGGAACAAAGGGTCATCCTTCTCACCAAAGCACTTAAAGAAAAGGACGTCAAAATTGCAACCCTAATGAATAAGCTGGAGGTACAAGATTTGGGTGAATCAAGTCTTGGCCCTAAGTACCCACTTGGCTTTACCTTGAAAGGAGAAAACGCTAGGGTTGATAAGGGAAAAGGAGGTGAAGGCACTTCTCAACACGGACATTCCACCTCAATGGCCTTGATATCTGTCCAACAATTGCAAGACATGATAACGAATATCATTCGAGCACAATATGGAGGTTCTTATACGAGTTCTCTCATATATTCGAAACCCTATAAAAAGCGCATCGATAACATGAGGATGCCAAATGGGTATCAACCCCCAAAGTTCTTGCAATTTGATGGCAAAGGAAACCTTAAGCAACACGTTGCTCACTTTGCTCACTTTGTAGAGACTTGTGAGAATGCAGGGACTCAAGGAGGCCTCTTTGTAAAGCAGTTTGTCTATTCACTGAAGGGGAATGCCTTTGATTGGTACGCAAACTTAGAACCCGAGTCAATCGATAGTTGGGAACAACTTGAAAGGGAGTTTCTCAACCAATTCTACAACACACGACGCACGGTAGGCATGATAGAGCTTACCAATACCAAACAGTGGAAAGATAAGCCCGTCGTTGATTATATCAATCAGTGGAGTTCTTTGAGTCTAGATTGCAAGGATAGACTTTCTGAAATATCTGCTGTAGAGATGTGCATCCAAGGCATGCATTGGGGGCTTCTTTACATCTTTCAAGGGATAAAGCCCCGAATATTTAAAAAGTTAGCAACTCATGCGCATGACATGGAATTGAGTATCTCTAGCCATGGAAATATGAAACCTCCCGGACCTGAGGAAAGGGAAGAAAGACGAGAAACACGTAAAAATGACAGGAATGTGAAAAGTAATATCAAAGATTCAATGAATGTCAATCCTGCCTCAGTCAAAATTTCAACAAGAAATGTGAAGGCTAATGAAAAGAGGCCTGAGGTAGGCCAACAGTGTGAGACGCGTCGCTCATCACTTAAGGAATGGGAACAAAAGGCGTATCCTTTCCTAGATGCTGATATGCTCGAAATGCTAGAACAACTGCTCAAGTTGAAATTAATAAAATTGCTAGAATGCAAATGACCGAAAAAGATGAGAAAAGTAGATGACCCGAACTATTGTAAGTATCATCGCATCATAAGCCATCTAATCCAAAAATGCTTTGTTCTTAAAGAACTCATCATGAAGTTAGCCAAGGAAAGGAAAATCAACTTGGATTTTAATGATGTTGCTCAGTCAAACCTTGCAACATTTTCTTGTGGGTTACCTAGTTACATGTCTCTAACTACTAAACAGGGGGCAAATACCATGCTTATCCAGTTTGGTTCTCTGGAACCTGTTCAAGTTTAGATCTCACAAAAAACATCTGATTATAACTCAAATAATGATAAAAGGTCAACAGTGGATGAGGAAGAGGGCTGGACGATGGTTACTCGTAGAAGATGGAAAAAGAGACAAACATTCCCTCTACATTTAATCACCTAAGAGTCCAGAAGAGCACAAAACCAGATTCAGCCTCGGTCAAGAAGAAGTGATAAAAGGCAAGAAAGACTGGGAACAAAAATGTATGACGATTCGGCACAAGCCTAGAAACTTCGAAATCTCATCACATTGGAAGAATTCTTTCCCACAAAATTCTTTCAAAATAACTCAGCGAAGGTCATTCATATGGTCTCTCGTTACGAAGTTCATGACAAAAAGGAGGGTGTTGACCATGGTGGTCCAAATGAGACTTTGTCATCTTTAAAGGGACTCCAATCTCAGGTTGATGAAGTTGAACCTTGCAATCCTCCACCTCACCAAAAGAATTGCTCACCTAAGCTCTTGAAAAGCCAGAGATGTGCACCCCTCATACCAACACGCTTCAACAAACACAGGGATGTTACGCATGCTCTCTGGACTCAACTTTCACTGCCGAGGATCTGTTGTTAGGCTCTAAGCCCCACAATCATCTACTTTATGTCTCTGGCTATGCTCATGAACAAAAGATCGATTGTATTCTCATTAACGAAGGTTCAGTTGTTAATATACTACCAAAAATGACAATGAGACGACTTGGTCTTACTATGAAGGAATTATCACACAATCATTGGTCATTCAAGGTTTTAACCAAGGAGGACAATGCGCAATCAGCATGATACGCTTGGAATTAATCATTGGAGAATTGACAAGCAACGTTTTGTTCCATGTCATTGATGCCAAGACAACCTACAACATGTTGTTAGGACGTCCATGGATCCATGGAAACGGAATAGTGTTGTCAACTTTGCATCAATGTTTCAAGTATCTTCAAAGTGGAATAAAGAAAGTCAATGCCGATTTGAAGCCTTTTGCTGAGACTAAAGCTCACTATGCTGATGCAAAATTTTATGTAGAAGATGACATTCCTAGTAAAGTTCTCCCAGTTGAGATCCCGTCCATGGAAAGTAAGTAGGGTGAAAAGAAGCATGTTAAATTCATCACTAGAAAGGATATTCCTTCCCCAAAGGAAGGTCCAAAATATGGGAATGATCATTCTAGTGAATCTACCAGTAATTTAGCGAGAGCAAAAATTTCAACGCCTTCCAATATCCCTCCATTCCTCCGGTATGTACCATTATCACGTTGCAAGAATGGACAATCACCATTCGTGAAATGCCTTCAATCTACAGAAGACATGGGAAGGCCTCCTGCAAAGCTCACGATGGAGGATGTAGCCATATTGAAAGAAAATCATGTCATGCCTTTAACTTCATCCACAAATCCTTTGCCCTCGAAGCCACTAAATGGATTTGTGAGGTCTTCGCAAAGTCTGACAGAGCATGGTATTCTACCAAGTCAGCAGATGAAAGAATGGTTCGACTTAAAGGCATATAGGCTATTAGCCAGAGCAGGCTACAATTTCTCAAAACAAAGGGACTTAGGGAAACTAATTCCAGAAGCCACCAGAGAAAAGATGCATGGCCTTAGCAAAACACAAAGGAAAATGCGGCTTGAAGGGCATGAAATTCCTATCCCAAAGACTGGATTAGGTTATATTCTTGAACAACCATCTCAGATATGGATCAAGAAAAGAAGCAATGCTTCAAGTTCCCAATACATAACAGTGGAGGTCAGCGAAAGTTCGAATCAAAGAAAAGATCACTCTTACGCGTGTCTCGGTGTTTGATCGCATCGAGGCCTCATGGTCATGAATAACAGTGTTCGACAGGTTAAATACAACTTGCTTAACACAAAATCGGGACACTTTTGCTTATAAATCAGTCTTTGATTGATTGGGGGCAACAGAAAGGCCTATTGATAGTCATTCCCAAAATTCAATAAACTTTGAAGTTCAAGGGGAGAAGAAAGCTAATAATGAGATCTGTAGTAGCATTCCTTCATGCATGAAACGTAACTTTACCTTAGATATCAGCACTGAAGGATCGCTCAAAGTCAAAAGACGAACGATTGTACACACAAGTTAGTCACTTGTCCACAATGAGCAAATTGAAGAGGTATCATCCTCGTTTCATATTACAATAAAAGAGGATACATCGTCAGATGCTGAAGCAACCAATGAAAAGGTCAATGAAGCTCCTCCAGCCTTGGAAGATAGAGGACAGGCTACAGTTGATGAACTTAAAGAGATCAATTTAGGAACTGCTGAAGAACCCTGGCCAACTTTCATCAGTGCACTTCTCACCCCTGAAGAAGAAGAAGGGTACCTCAAGCTCCTAGTAGAATACAAAGATGTGTTTGCATGGACTTACAAGGAAATGCCTGGGCTCAATCCAAGTATTGCTCTACACCATTTGGCAGTAAAGAAAGGCGTGCACCCAATTAAACAAGCCCAAAGACGCTTTCGGCCAAAGCTTATCCCTCAAATAGAAACCGACGTTAATAAGCTAATTGACGTGGGCTTCATTCGTGAAGTACAGTACCCATAATGGATTGCTAACATTGTCCCTGTCAAAAAGAAGAATGGACAAATCGAGTGTGCGTTGACTTTCGTGATTTGAACAATGAATGTCCCAAGGATGATTTTCCATTACCCATCATTGAGGTCATGGTTGACGCCACTACTGGTCATGAAGCTTTATCTTTCATGAATGGTTCCTCAAGCTACAACCAAATTCGAATGAATCCTAAGGATGAAGAGCTTACAGCTTTTCGTACCCCTAAGGGCATTTACTGTTACAAAATGATGCCTTTTGGACTAAAGAACGTTGGTGCTACTTATCAACGGGCCATGCAAAAGATCTTTGATAATGTACTTCATAAATACGTGGACTGTTATGTCGATGATCTAGTGGTTAAAACAAAAAGAAGGGAAGACCACCAGGCAGATCTGTAATTTGTGTTCAACCGCCTAAGAAAGTATCAGCTTAAAATGAACCCCCGCAAATGCACTTTTGGCATAACATCTAGGAAATTTTTTGGTTTCATTGTGAGGCATCGCGGTATTGAAATTGACTAGTCCAAAATTGAAGCTATCTAGAAAATGCTAGAGCCCAAGAATCTGCGAGAACTTAAAGGCTTGCAAGGAAAACTAGCCTATATACGATGATTTATTTCAAACTTGGCTGGTTGATGTCAACCTTTCAATAGATTGATGAAGAAGGATGTGCACTTTAAATGGGATGAGTCTTGTAGCAATGATTTTGCACGCATCAAAAGATACCTGCTTAATCCTCCAGTCTTAGGTGCTCCTATCCCAGGAAAGCTTTTGGTGTTGTACATCACGGCACAAGAAAAGTCTTTAGGTGCTCTTATGGCGCAAGAAAATAAATAGGGGAAAGAAAGAGCCCTTTATTATTGAAGTCGAACTCTCAATGGGACAGAATTAAATTATTCTCCTATCGAAAAGATGTGTCTCGCTTTTTTCTTTGCCATAGACAAACTGGAGCACTACATGCAAGTATATACAGTCTGTTTAATAGCAAAATCAGACCCGATTAAATATGTCCTCTCCAGGCTAGTGGTTTCGGGTCATATAGCTTGATGGGCAGTCCTGCTACAATAATATGACCTTGCATACGTTCCACAAAAAGCTGTCAAAGGACAAGCATTGGCAGATTTCTTAGCTGATCACCCAGTTCCATCTAATTGGGAGTTATCTGATGATTTTTCGGATGAAAACATGTTTTACATTAAAGTAATGCCACCATGGATGATGTTTTTCAATGGGGTTGCACGTAGAGAAAGAGCGGGGGCAGGTGTGGTGTTTGTTTCTCCATAATAGCAAATACTTCTATACTCGTTCTCATTAAGCGAACTTTGCTCTAACAACGTAGCCAAATATCAAGCATTGGTTATTGGTCTACAAATGGCCATTAAGATGGGCATATCACAACTTGAGATCTTTGGGGATTCCAAATTAATTGTCAACCAAATCTTGGAGCAATATGACATCAAGAAGGAAGATCTTATCCCTTATTGCAAATATGCGAAGAAGTTGCTAGCAAATTTTGAGGCCATCACATTGGAGCATATACCAAGGAAAGAGAATAGATAGGCTGATGCTTTAGCTAATTTGGCTACTGCCTTAGCATTATCCTAAGAAGAGACAACCAAAGTTTCTATTTCCCAGAGGTGTGTGGTACCTCTCGTGGTTGAAGAAGAAGAAGAGCAAGCCAACATCATTTCTGTATGTCTTGTTGAAAAAGAAGATTGGTGACAAGCGATCATTGAATACCTTCAACATGGAAGACTCCCGGATGATAAACGCCACAAGACTGAAGTTTGGCGGAGGGCTACTCGATTCATTTACTATAAAGACACTCTCTTCTGCCGTTCATTTGATGGATTGTTTCTCCGTTGCTTAGGAGAGGAGGAGGCTAAACAAGCCTTAGAGGAGGCTTATTCTAGAATATACATCACACATCAGTCGAGTCCTAAGTTACACTACAGGATCAAACGAATGGGTTACTATTGGCCTACGATGGTGCAAGATTTTATGGAGTAAGCTAAAAAATGCGAAGCTTGTCAGTATCACGCAAACTTCATGCACCAGCCACCAGAACCTCTACACCCAACGGTAGCTTCTTGGCGTTTTGATGCATGGGGGCTTGACGCGACAGGACCATTACCAAAGTCATCCGATGGCCATTTGTACATCTTGGCTGCAACTGATAACTTCTCGAAGTGGGCGGAAGTTGTGCCCCTTAGGGAAGTGAAAAAAGAGACGGTGGTCAATTTCATTCAAACTCATTTGATCTATCGATATGGTGTCCCTCGTTATATCATAACTGATAATGGAAAATTGTTCTATAATAGGCTGATGACAGAATTATGCGAGAAGTTTGAATTTAAACAATACAACTCCCTCAACCCCTTGACCTTAATCATCAACTGGGTTGAGTCCTTTCAAAGCCTCAAAGGAAGGGAGGGCAGCCTGTGCAGTTTGGGGCTGCTCCGAAGACTCAGGAGCAATGGCAGAGAGGGATGAGAGGCCAACGGGATTTCACGGATCTCGGGGTGGTAGTACACTTTCCCCGGTTGCCTCCACTCCGAGTCTGCAAGGACTCCTGCAATGTTGAGGGCTTCTACCCATGTTGCATCGCAGTAATCCCTATATACCCCAGCTAGCTCCTCAATAAGCCTGGCCTATGTTTCTTCCACTCCGAGGGTGTAGGATGCTTGTTTTTCAGCCTCGGCTGCCTTCTTAGCCAACTGAGCTGCTTCTTTAGCCTTCTGCAGTTGTGCCTTCAGATCCAGCACAAGTTGACTTGAAGTGGCCAGCTCTATCTCGGTCTGATAAAGCAACTTGCGCTGGTCTTCTGCTTGAGTCTCGGCATTCTTTAATCCTGCCTGAGCACTCTTTCTCTCCCTTTCCTTAACAATCAGCTTGAAGAGCAGCTCATTGTTTTCCTCCCTTGTGGCCCCCAAGGCCTTCTCAGTCTCGAGGGGGAGGTGGACCTCGTTCTTCACATTGTTCCAGGCCTTCTTGACCTATTCCTCGGCCACAAAGACCCCCTGGGTAATTTGCACAAAAACAACATAGCAACCCTATGTGAACATAAAGGAGAGAGAAAACCTATTAATACTTAAAATAAAAGGTGTGAGGCTGTGAACCTACCATGGCTAGGTCCTTTTTTAAGGACATAAAGAGGTCTTGCTGCTTCAGCTTCCTCACAACATCCATATCTCGAGGTAAGAGAAGTGGCTGCTCCAGGGCCTCAGCTATATATGCAAAATGACCTCTTTGGCCTTGGAAGTCTCAAACAGAGGCATTCCATGGGATGACGGCCCCATCCACCTCCAGCCAAGGAGAACAGGTGTGTTGCTGAAGGCACACCTCGGCCATAGTTTGATCCTCTTAACTGTCCACAGAAGTGGACCTCTTGTCTTTAAGGTCTTTGGCCACTTTCTGCTACTTGGTACCCTTCTGAGTGGCCACCTCCCCTTCCTCAAGATCCTGCACTAGTCTCTTCTTCTTTAAATTTGGAATAATGTGCAGTCCTAGGTTAGCAGGGGGTAGAAGGGGGGGAGGTGGAAGAGTGGGAGGAACTTGGGACTTGGGACTTGGGGGCTTCTTTCTAAGTTGACCCCTTATTCCTTGCGGCCATGAGCTCCCTTAGGCTTTTGTTCCCCCGGTTTGACGCCATTTTGCCTTCCTTTTCGGAGGTGCTGTCTGGATGAGAAATCACCAGAATCGGAGCGTGAACACCCGAGTATCTGTTAGGCTCGTCCTCGGCGTCCGAGATGTGAACCACTTGAGCCCCTTGAGTCTCCCCTTCTTTAAAGTGAAATTTATCTATCTCCTCCTCAAGTGATAAACGTGAAGAGGCAGTCTCCTCCCTAGGCGCTACTACTACTTCAGGCAAAACCCGTTGAAAAGGTAGTATAACCGAAGGAAGGTCTTCTTGGGCTAAGAAGTTTGGGCGTGACACATCAATCCGAGCCAGCCACGGGTCGCCTACTCTTATGGTGTGGCCTACCTCTTGAAATATCTCTGAGATGGGCTTGAAGTCCAAGATCAAGTGGACGGCTCGTAACTGTCTATCCTCACTTACGAAGATCTCGGACCTCAGCAAATAGTTGAGAGCTGCAACGTTGGTTAGACTGAGCCTGGGCTCTACCTACCTCTTGTTTGCAAAAACAGCCGAGGAGTAAATCATGGTTAGAGAGTCAAAATCCATCATTAGAGAAAGCAAAACAAAAGATAAATAATAACATAGTTAGGGTTAAAAGGTCTAAATCTCTTGCTACAGAACCTAACTCTAAAGTGCCCCACCTGGCTCTCCCTCTCGGACGGGGTAGTGAAGGCCATTATGCTGCACTCTTGAAGCTATCAGGTAGTCGTATTTCATACCCTTATTAGATTTGGGGAGGCATGAAATGAGCCTAACGATAGGCAATCTGGACTTGAGGTAAAACCCCATGTCAAAGAGTGAATAAACACTCGTACATATGGACCACATCATGCCAGGTGAGCCCCAAACCCAAATGCTCGTTTAAAGCATCGACGGTGCCTAAAGAGGTTTGGAGCGCACTAGTGAGGACACAACCTATGGTTAATGAGATAATCTTGAATTACTCTGCCCATAGGGAGTGTCATTCCTTCTTCTATAAAAGCTATCATGGGAATGACGACTTCCCCTTCTTCTCTATGTTAATACTTGGTTTGGAGCACAATACCGCAGAGCAACTCCCTGTGGTATGTGATATCTGGCCTTAAAGGCCTCTATTTTTGCAGGGGGGTCTTCAAGGTGCTTAAACCTACCCATTGGGACAAACTATAAAGGAACAAATGAAGTTTCAAGGGAAAGAATATGAATTGATGACCGAAGAGACCGCCTGAGAAGAAATAAACCTAGGAAAAGAAGAAACTTACTAAAGTCAACACTTGTGGTGCCTCTGGTACTTCTCAAAGGTTTAAATTTTAAAAGGAGAGGATTGAGGAATTTTGAAGGTTCGAGAGGAGTTAAAGATTTAAGAGCTAGGAATCTCTAAGAGTTTGAGAGCTTGTGAAATGAGGGGAAATGCTTTTCCCGACTCCTTTATATAGGGGATGGGATTGAGTGGGAATTATCCCACTCAAAATTCGAGGAAAAATTTCAACTACAGGATCTGCATCCCACCACTGGATGCGGGGAACAGAGTGTTGCTTGGAGCAATTAATGATGCATTGCAAACTACGAAGCGGCAGTGACGGTTATAGGACGCGTAGAACGGTACTCCTGCACGTGCAAACTAAAGAATTTAATGATTCTAACCCTTAACAAATTAAAACCCCACTTTTTCTCCTCGAATAAAAGGGAAAAATCAAAGTTTTGAGGGGCTATTGTAGGGACTAAGGCCCAAAATTGTATATTGGGCCTTGGGCTTCGTCCGAGGAGGTTGACTGGTCCGAGGACCAATTAACGGTAGTGAGAATGTCAAGTTCAGAATCCCATGAGTGAGATGCAAATAGAGAGACTGGGGAAGTTAGTCCGAGGAGGCTCACCTTCTCGAATGAGCAAAGCACATATCAAATACATGTCCTATCATTCAAGGTGACCTTCCTGGATGTTTTGCTGACAGGGATATGTATTGTGAACGCACAAGAGGGATGGAAGCTCAGAAATATCTAAGGAAAAGCTACTGCCACCAAATTAAATGTTCTGCAGCTAACTTTCTAGCCGCATTTATGTGGAGATGACTCCTAAATAGCGCTACCTTGGCTATCCTAACTCACAGAGATTTAAGGAGGGTGTCCGATGGGATAAACACTCAAGTAGTGGTTTGGATGATCAACAAATGGAGGGCCAAGATCATGAAGAGGGAGATATATAATGTAAGAGACCCCTGGAGGGAAGAGGATCAAAAAACCAAGAGAGAAATGTTGTAGCAATTTAGAATCAGACTTGTAACCATACTTGAGAACATTTTATAAGAATCAGTCTCCTCGGACATTGCCGAGGACCTTTTTTCTTTAGTTTAAACTTACTTATTTTCACTCTTCTATCATCAAGCCTACCTAACTTGTTGTTTGATTAATTAAAGCCCAATTTTCTAACACATTCTCTACAAATTCATTGTTTTGGACTTTTTGGGTCTAAGTCCATTTATACCTTGGGCTAGGAATTCAAATCCGGTCCTTACAATAATCATATTAGAGTTCTAAATCTTCCTTGCGATTCACTCTTATAGTTCTTATTTTCATATTAATAACATAAGAATACATTTCTTAATAATTTTGAAATTAAGAAAACAACGCTTATATCTCTATTCGGTATAAAAGAATAATGCACATAAAGAAGTTCACAACACGTAGGCCTTCTACCTCCATTTTGAATCATATCTACAAGATAATCATGGGTAAAAGATAATCAAGTTGGATTTTGCCCAAACCCAAAATTCTCAATTAATATTTTTATATTATTTTTAATGTTATCCTTAATGTTGCCCCCTAAAGTGAAATTCTAGTTCCACCAATTCATCATGGGTAAAAGATAATCAGGTTGGATTTTGCCCAAACCCAAAATTCTCAATTAATATTTTTAAATTATTTTTAATGTTATCCTTAATGTTGCCCCCTAAAGTGAAATTCTAGTTCCACCACTATAACCAGCCAACCAATATTGTTAGTATCCATTTGTTCGATGTTGGAATTTGAGCATTTTAGGCTTGGAAATGACCAAAGAAGTCAAAATGGTAATATATATATTTATATAAACCACAGCACAACATCAGACAATGAAAAGCAAATTCCTAAAGTAAGACATTTAAAAGCTGTACAAGCAATACAAAACTAAGTTTCAAGTCTAAACCTTGTGAAAGGTAGGTTATTGGTTAAACCTCCAAGAATATTACCCAATAAAATTCTCTGAATGATTTCAATCTTGAGAATGTTGCTACAGCATAAATTTTCATCAATTTTATACGATGCAAATCTTTGAATTTTAAATGAGTCATTACCTTAACTTTCCACATTGGATTTTTTTTCTTTTTTTCTTTTTCTTCCACAATAATGCTCAAGAACTGGAATAGTAGCATGTGATTTACAAGAGGTTCTAGCAGGGTTAGCTCCACATTAAAGGCAGGGTAGTCATAAGACCACCTGTCAAAACACCTCCCTAATATGGGGGAAAAAAAAAGTATATATATATATATATAATATTTTTTTAAAAAGAATTTATGATTTGTCTCCCCTTGAAAAAAAATTTGTGACTACCCTAAACTCTTTTAGACCCAACAAAATTAAACTTTGGTCTCCTTAGCAATATATCAAGCCCTTTCAAAGAAAAAGAAAATGCTCAACAAACAGAGTTCAATCCATTTGATTTTTCTGAGGTAGATTTCTCGGCACTTGGCAGTCTACTTCATAATTATATTTTTAGTAAACACAACAATGACCTACTTTTAGAGCTTAAAGGAAATTGGTGACCTTGTTGAAAAAGTTGTGGAGACACAGAAGCATGTTATATATTCATTAGTTTATTTGCTTGTGAAGTTAGTATTGATTCTTCCTATCTCAACTGCAACAGTATATAGAAGTTTTCCAATAATGAAATATATAAAAAAAAATGAACTGCGCAATCGAATGGAAGATCAATGAATAAATGATTGTTTGGCTGTGTACATTGAAAAAGAAATATAACTTGCAACGTTGATAATGAGACTATCATATAACAATTTCGAAATATGATACTCTTAAAAGAAAACTATAAAACTTTATGCATTTGCATTTTTTTTTTTTTTTGTTAATGTATGAATTTGTCTTTTTATTAAATTTTATATAATTTAAATTTTTTAATGACCACCCTGAAAAAAATTCCTAAAACTGTCATTGGTTTCTAGTGACTATGAACAATTAGATCTTAGCTTTTGAGATCATAGTTATAATTAGTGAAAGCTGTACCATTTGATTATATTATTCAAAATTAGTAAATAACAGCCTCCACTAAATAAAACCCTGTTCTTTTTCCTTTTCTTTTCTTTTCTTTTTTTTTTTTTTTTTTTGGCTGAGTAATAAAACCCTACTGGCCTATTCTAGCTGTATACAACGTACAAAAGCTTCTTAAATAAGCAAATCCAAATTTTAACAATGGTTTATTTGTAGGCATTGGTTTTTTTTTTTTTTTTTGGCAAAACCACACTATTAGTCCCTAAAGTTTACTCTGTGTGTGCAATTGATCCCTTAAGTTTCAACTGAGCACAATTGGTCCCTCAAGTTTAAAAAATGGGTCGTATTAGTCATTTTGCTAACTGTCGTTAGTGGTTTTAATTATGTGGCTAACAAAACTATGACTTGGCATTATTTTCAATGATGTGGCATTTTTTTAATTAAAAAATTACAATAACTAATTTCAACAAATTGACTTGTAATTTTTGTAAGAGAAAATTTATTGGCCCAGACCAATAATGAGTTGTACAAGCTGACCTAGTTTTTTGTTTCTCAAAAAAAAAAAAAAAAAAAAAAAAAGGTGACCTGGTGTGTCCAAAATATTTAAAATTTAAAATCTACTTGGCTAAGACCAGGCCATTTAATTAAAGAGAACATCAATTTTCACTCCCAGCCCATCAGTTTGTTATCATATATTATTTTAAACAATTACCAAATCAATTGTTGCCTTGGAGTAAATACTATACATAGGATTCGGCTAAATTTTTTAATACTAATTTGAGGTATATGTGTAGGTGGGTTTGCAATTGAACCAAGTACTGGGTTTGGAATGCTAAAGAAATTTCAACAAATTGGGCTTGTAATTTTTTTAAGAGAAAATTTATAGGCCCAGCCCAGACCATTGTGATGTGGTGCTGTGCAAGAAAAAGCCTAATATATTATTTTTATAAGAAAAACTAAAAAAGCCTACTTTTTTTTTATAAGAAAAAAAAAAGGCCTAATTAATTGGCCACAGTGTCGATTGTTGTTGAGCCTCTACTTATTTAACATTTTTAATCTTGACATTCTTGTTCGTAAGTTCTAAATGTTAAAAATTCAAAATCACTCAAGTTGGGTTTTGGATACTTGAATTTGAATTTTGAATCAATGAATTTAAAATGTCTTGATTCTAAATCTTTAAATTTGAAAATTCCTTATTTGCCCATCAAAAAAAAAAAAAAAATCCCTTATTTGGATGCAATTTATACTAATGAGGTTTTTTTTTTTTTTTTTTTTTTTTTTTTTGATAATTTGATAATAGTGGTCAGGAGATTTAAACTTTGAATGACTCCATTAAAAATACACAATGTGTCAGTTAAAATATATGACTCTTAGCTATACATAGAAGGATTTGAAGTTACAAAATTTAAAATCTATTGAAGTATAATTTCAAGTCCTTTATTAGGCATCTAATTTTCTAAAATTTAGGTCCTTTGATTCTTTAAACTATCCAAACAAAGTATTTAGATTTTACTCACCTAAATCCAAATTTACAAGCTCAAACAAATAAGAAATGACTGAGAATGTGTCCCGTTCTCCACCTTGATACATACCATGTCACTGTCTCACTGACATAACTAAGAGACATATTGGTTAACAATCAACATGGGAAAGAAACAAAGATGAGATGTAGATGATTTCTTTGTAAAAATTTTCTGTGAGCCACAAGCATTTGAGGTCTTGGATAAGATAAGGAACCTGAAAATTAGTTTCCACTCAAAAAACTGAATTTTAAAAAGTTTTGGACATACATGTCAAGTTCTTGCCTCCCACTCTCCTACCATTTTTTCTCATTTATCTCTTTCTTTTCTTTTATACTTAAATTTATTTATACCTTTCACGTATTTTGTCATACTAATACACTTCAACACACACTCTCAAAAAGAGCATATAGATGGAGGCAAGTGCAGAGGTTAATCAGCGCATTGCTAGGATCACAGCTCATCTCCACCCTTCAAATCTTCAGGTCTGTCTTGGTGGTGTTACACTTAAAGAAGTCTTACTTGTGTAACTAAGCCATGGTGATCATCAATGTTGCATGAGATTATTCTTTTCATCCATCATGTTATTATGATTTTGGCTAATGCCAAGGTTGCATCAAGTACTTGATAATAAACGAGAAGCCTCTATTGATTAAATTATATCTAAATAGAAATGCTCTCAATCTAATGAGCCCTTCAATTCAAATAATTGCTCTTCCCTACTATTGTGTATACTGATAACCACCATGGCTCATAATGAAAATCATCTCTGATAATTTTCTTCTTGCTGACCTCATTTGTTGTGCATTCATTTCTACGTACTTTCTGTATCAAAATCTAGTTATCTATATGATACATAATCTTCAACAAAATTGAAATTGTGGTTCCTTTCATGCCTTCTGATGTTTGGAAATGAAATTGATGTGTTATGTGGATTATATGTAACAAAAGATGGAGGAAAATTCTAGTTTGAGGGCAGCAAATTGCCGAGCAAAAGGTGGGGCACCTGGGTTCAAAGTTGCAATCTTGGGTGCTGCTGGGGGCATTGGCCAACCTCTTGCTATGTTGATGAAGATAAATCCTCTAGTCTCGGTTCTTCATCTCTATGATGTTGTCAACTCGCCTGGTGTCACAGCTGATATTAGTCACATGGACACTGGTGCTGTGGTAATATTTCATTATCACTGCTATTAAATATTCTTCTTCTTTTATGTTGTTTCCCCTTCCTCTTATGCTGCAACTTTTTGTTACAATCAATAGTAAAATTGATTATTTTCTTGAAACTTTGATATTTACCTGATATTAAAACAATGAAATTTAGATTTCAACCATTTTTTTTAAACTCTATTTCTAAGTTGGGGTTTTCAATCAAGGATCAATCACATGAAAAATCTGGTGCATATTTAAAATGCAGAACTAGAAAGAGTTGATCTATATGGATTTGGAAAGTAAATGTTATCTCTGGGTTCTAGGTGCGTGGTTTCTTAGGACAGCCACAGCTTGAGAGTGCTCTTACTGGCATGGACCTTGTAATCATACCTGCTGGTGTGCCAAGGAAGCCTGGAATGACAAGGGATGACCTTTTCAACATCAATGCTGGAATTGTCAAGACCCTCTGTGAAGGCATTGCAAAGTGTTGCCCCAATGCTATTGTCAACTTGATCAGCAATCCAGTGAATTCCACTGTTCCAATTGCAGCTGAGGTTTTCAAGAAATTTGGCACTTACGACCCAAAGCGACTTCTGGGAGTTACAACACTCGATGTTGTGCGAGCAAATACTTTTGTGGTATGTAACAATAGCTAGATATTTTTATTTGTGCTCTACACAGTAAGGATTCTGTTAATTCTCATTTGACTCGATTTGTTGTTCGTTAATAAAAATGACAATTGTCCAACAATAAATATCCTTCAATTGCAAATATTAGGCAAACATCAGGTAGTTTTATGAAGTAATCAAGTAAAAGACTGCTCCAAATGTGCAATACATATGCATAAAGTAATATATAAGTTAAGTACATCATGGATCCAATATACAATGCTATTGAATATTGATTCTCTCTTCTTCATCCCCTCTAGTGACAAGATGATCCATAGCATTACCTCTGCATTCCCATGCAAGATAATTGTCCATATTATTGTGGTGCTTGTTTCGAAATGTTGAGTAAATTCTAATTGTTAATCCTCCAATACGTTGCTCATGATTTTCTATTCTTAAATATCAAGTACAGAATCTGTTCTTAAATTATCAGTCATAAATAATCATATCAGAGTTCTCAGTCTTTCTTGTGATTCACTCTCATCGTTTTATTTTCATATTGATAACATGAGAATACATTTCCTTAGTAATCATTTGCAATTTATTGTATGACATAAGAAAATTCCTACATCATTTAATGCACATCTTCAACAATGGATTGCAAGATTTTTTTTTTTTTTTTTTTTTTTTTTTTAAGAAAAGGATGAATTCTGCCAGATCATGATAAATAATGGTAGTGCACTAGTGCTTGCAGAGTGCCAAGTAAAAGCATATATGTTTAATTGATTTATGCTTTATTTTTGGATAATAAGCAGTATTTTATGCCATCCAATGATTTTTTACAGGCAGAGGTGCTGGGGCTTGATCCTAGGGAAGTTGATGTTCCAGTTGTTGGAGGTCATTCAGGAGTGACAATTTTGCCTCTTCTGTCACAGGTCTTATAGAAATGAATTTTCAACTTCATCAATTTCAGATTTGTTAATCCAGCCATCTAAGTAATGCATGTTATAATGTAATCAAAATTGTGAAATTAAAAAAATAAACAAAAATTTTCAGGTTAAGCCTCCCTGCACTTTAACCAAAGAAGAATCTGAATACCTTACAAATCGCATTCAAAATGGTGGGACAGAAGTTGTTGAGGTAATGTCACTCAGTGCCTTTCATATAATGCGAATCAAATTGGAAAATGAAATATGATCAGATTATCATTGGAGATTCAAATGTTTTCTTGTATTCCTTGCTCACGTATCCACTGGCTAATGTCTTCTTTAATGCAACTGGAAAGGCAAAGTTTTGGCATACAATTTCATGCAAGCATGTACCTCTATCAACTTGGTTATTTATCAGGCCCAAGCAATACATATGCAAAATCATCACTCACATTTTAATAGGATGTTTTGAAATGTTGGTGGAAGCTAATTGCTCTTAAGTGAATTAAGTTCAGAGAGGAAGAGGAAATAGGTAATACTTATAACTGGGGCTTGGGGGGTGGGGGGAAGAGCAAATTGTGATGAATTCATAGAGCTACCTATTGCAGACTGTCTTTTGTACTTTATTGATGAAATCTTTGACTTCAACCCAGACAGAGTTAGAAGCTTCAAAACTTCGGTACCATAAAATATCTTTATGGGTTATGGTTACAAGATTTTGGACAATTTCCTACAAAATAATTAATATTTCTTCATTTGGCTAGCAATGAGACTGTAATCTTGACGTATGCTTTTATTTAATTCCTTCTCTAGTTAGCTGGTATAGTTGCTTCAGTCATCTGATACACTGATACGCCAATTGACCAGAGGCAAGATGCCTAGACAAATTGCACCATAGGACCAAAAACCAACCTAGTTTGCACTTTTCTGATACCAGATTTTCTCAAGAAAATTGTATTCTCTCTCTCTAGGTTAATTATGCTTTAAACTATTTTCACTACTTCTGCATTTGCTAATATCAATTAATTAAATCATAGTTTATATGGTTTTTTCATGTTACGTAGGCGAAAGCCGGGGCTGGTTCTGCAACGCTGTCAATGGTAATATTTTGTTCATTTTGTGACCTCCTAGACATAGAGCTTCAAATATTTATTCAAGCAAATAAGGAAAACTAATATCAGTAAGTGCATTGTATAGGCATATGCGTCCGTTAAATTTGCAGATGCATGCCTTCGAGGTTTGAGAGGAGATGCAGGTGTCGTGGAATGTGCCTTTGTAGCTTCTCAGGTGCCTTGTTCAAGCTGAATTTTTCTATATTAATGATCTTGGATTTTTATTTGAATTCCAAAACTCATTTATAAAGCATGCCCTTTTTTTGCCAAAATGTTGATAATAGGTGACAGAACTTCCTTTCTTTGCATCCAAGGTACGACTTGGTCGTACTGGAGCTGAAGAGATTTACCAACTGGGACCTCTAAATGAGTATGAGAGGTATGATGATATGCATTTATTACCACTACATGATCATTTCTCTATTGGAAGCCAAGTATAAAGCAAGACAAAATATAATCTACTTTCCTCATGATTCTTTTGATAGAGTTGGATTGGAGAAAGCAAAGAAAGAGTTAGCCGGAAGCATCCAAAAGGGTATTTCCTTCATTTGGAAATAACTGCTGAGAAGATGCTAATCACAATCTTATCATCTCCTTAAAGGCTCTGTATAATTTTTGTTTACTATCTCAAATTCCCTCAGTCTTAGTAATCTCCTATTGTATCCTGAACCAGTTGGAAATTTCCCTCAAACTATCTTTCGATCCCCAATCTCTTGGGTTGAGTTGCAGCAATTTAACAAAGGGATGTTCAGGGCATTTCATGGACTCTGCATAGGTTTGGTTGCCTTAACATGCAAACAATGCAATACCATCTGATAATCTTTCTTGCGGAACTAGAGTGTGCTTACTTTAGAAAAGTATAGAAAACATATAATGTGTAGTCATCCAAAAGACATTACGGGTGTGGTTCCCAGAACACCCTCAAACAAATAAGGCATCAGAGCAAGAGCAATATCATTTGTCAAAAATATGAGACATTACAATACAAGGTATTGTTCTGTTAGTGAGGACAAATCTTTATTTTCAATAATATGGAGAGGATTCTATTATAGAGCGTACGTTTTTGGTATATTATACGGAGTAATAGTTATTAAAATGTAATAAGAATTGTTTTCAAAAAATAAATAAATAAATAAATAAGAATTAGTATTACAACTACGAGTGATACAAAGAGCTAGAATGACAACTATTTCTATTCATTCTTTTGGTAATAACTAATAACACAGGAATAGAAAACTGAATCAATGTTAAGCTAGTGGAATCACGTCATATTTTAGTCAAATTTCTTAAAATACCATTTTAAAAGAAAAAATAGATTTACACTTTTATAGTGAGTTTTGCTTAAAATATCAAGTACAAATTGAAAAAAAAAAAATTATATAACTAGTATTATTTTTATAACCAAACAACTCCTAAGAAATAACTATTACACTATTACATAACAAGGTTCATTATTGTCATTATTGCATATTAAACCTGCTTCTCTCTTTTTTAGTCCTCCCTCTACTCCTAAGTCGTGTTGTCAAATGCTACCGTGCGTCTTATTGTTGCATTAATTTCATGGATTGACAGAAGTGTTATTAGGACTATAACAAAATGAAGATTGCAACAATATATAATTCTCAAGAAAAAAGTGCCGATGTTTGCAATCCTCACTGAAAAGGATACGGAGAAGTCACACAATCATAAGGCAAGTAGATAGTCTTTATTACGCGAATTTGTACAGTTAATAATATCTCCTCTTTTTAACTCATCAAATATAACCAAAAAAAAAAAGCAAAAGGCAAACGAGAATTTCTTCTGTACACTTTGCTCTGGTAACTTTTTTTTTTTTTTTGATAGGTACATTTTGCTCTGGTAACTTTAATCAAAATTAAATCCCTTCAACAATTTACAAGGTGAGGGGGTTGGAGGGAGGGTGAATAATAGGAGCCTTAGACATTGTCACATTCCCCGCAGCCACATTTGGTGCAACTGTATCCTCCACAATAACAGGGTTAACTTGCATGACTCTCTCTGGCACAATCTTCTCACCATCGACCTTTGCCAAAACTTCAAAATGCATTCTCACATTCTCTGGTTTTGTCCTCCACGCTGGAAAACCCTCAAAATCAATCCCATCTCCTTCTTTCAACTTCTTCTCAACCCCAAAACCTATCTTTAGAAATGTCTGAGCTGACACGTCAGCCTTCAACAACTTGAAGGAACCTTTCTTGTTAGCCTTAGGACCCAGCACCGAAGAGAGCAGTGTCTCAAAACCAAGCAAGTTTGAGTTTGAGCCATTGACTGAAGGAAGAGGCCACATTGTGGTGAACTGACTTGGCGTCAAGAGTGTGGTGGCATCTTCTTGAAGATCAATAGTGGAGAGGGCCTTTGATGTTGAGGATAACTCCACAAGCCCTGGTGCAAGGCGCTTAAGCTTCAGCCTGTTGGTGGAAGAGGGTGAAGATGAGGTGGGGGCTGTGAGTGAGGTAGGACCAACAATGCGAAGTGAGAGGAGTGAAGCACCTTGAGTACGGGAAGCATGGCGGAGCTGTTCAGCCAGGGTTAATAGACCAGATGCAAATCCATTTTGGGATCGGTTTAAGGGGAGTGGGAATTCAAGTGGGTGGCGTAGGCTAACTGATCTGGCACCCTTGACAGTAACAACAGCACCATCTGCTAACATCACTTTCTTCAAGACACCAGCATCCACATCATGCTGCACAATCAAGATAACAACAAAATGAATGACGAAATTTCAAAGATCACAGCAGTGGCCCTCTTATCAGATCCTAAAATGAACACTCAGTGGGTTTGTTACCCTATGACCATGGTGTTAAAGGAAAACCACTTATAAACAATCGGATGTCAACCTAAAGATACTAACTCAAAACCAGTATGTTTTCCCTTTGATAATCGTTTTTCCATTCTTTTTTTTTTTCATCTGAAAAATTTAATATCGTGCGTATATAGTATATACAGTTTCCCAAGTATTAGAAGATTTCAAAGGTTTTGCTCCGTGAAATCATTAATGTCCAAAATCTCAAACAATAGACATTACAATCCCCTAGACAATTTACATGCCAGCAACTCAGAAAATCTTGGATGGAAATTAGATTCCTATAGCAAATACTCACAACTGGTATGAATTTCTACTCACCAACACACAACAGTCTGTTTCAAATCCATCTACTTGGGTATATCAAACCCACTTGCAAGACTCAAAATATGAACTGAAAAAGTTTGAGCAAACGTTCGATTTACATTTGTGGACACATAAAATCTCTACATTATCCACAAACTCTAAACAAAGATAAAGCTTATTAGTTACTAGTTACTAACATCCCATTCCACCCACATGTTTATATAATCCATTGGATTGCCTCAAGGCCATAAATATCGAATCCTTTAACACCAAATTTTCCTATAGATTCAAAAAATTCACCTAATTCCACGCCCAAAAAACCTACAAACCATCCCAAATACAATTCATTTAATTCTAGCAAACAACAAATGCACAGATTGAGACAAAATATATATTAAAAAAAAAAAAAAAAAAACTCACTGGAAGAGAGATGCGCATATCATTGGCATCCTGAATCCAAAGCTCCATGGGTCCAGCCAACTGAAACGGAGCTAGAACCGGCAAGCTGGGATCCGATTTGCCCTTCTCAACCAACCCATTGTCCACTCGGAAAATAGGCAAATCCACATATTCCCAGCGGTTAACATCCTCCAAAAGCTTGAAGGGAAGGACCTTATTGTCGATTTCCACATCGAATTCATACGCCACTGAATGCCCCACTTGGGCATCCCTCAGATCAAACCCTGATACCTTGAAATCATCCGCTTGAAACCCTAATCCTTTCACTATCGCTTCCTTCAGATCCTATACATTAAAAATTTACAATAATCAATCTTCCCTGTTGGCTAGCTGAGATTTTTTTTTTTTTTTTTTTTTTTTTGGGTTTTCAATCGAGTTCTTCACAGTTAACAGCGTTTGGTTAACGAGAAAACGAAGAAAAATAAATTTTAAATGTAACAATTGAAACCAAATCATTCCCTAGAAACCCCAAATCATGAACCAGAAATTTTTATTCCCAAAATTTCTTCTGCTAACAAAAATACAATAATCAAAATCTTATTTCATTAAAGTCGTCAAATTCAGGATTTTGAAGCTTCCCTGATTGCTAGATGAAGGTTTTGAATCGAATGCTTAACAATTGGCCGCGTTTAGTTAACGAGAAAATATAAATTCTGAATCTAACAACTGAAACCAGATCAAAAAATAAATAAAAAAAATAAATCGCTAATCATGAATCAGAAAAAAATATAATTTCCCCAAATTTTATTTTCCTCTTAATTTTCTGAGCAACCAAACAGGAAAACCAAAACCCTAAGAACAGAAACAAAAACTGAATTTGCAATAGAATAAGTAAGAAACTTACAGAGATGGCTTTGGGGTAGGGAGGATTGAAATCTGAGGAGGAAGAAGAAGAGGAAAACAGAGGCGAAGACGACGACGTTTGGATCGCGATGACGAAAAATAGTAAAAACATGGATTTGCATTGCAGAGAGACAGGTTTTGGAGCCATTGGGTTGATTTTGATTTTGATTTTGATTTTGGATTATGGATTTTGATTTGAACAATACAAAAGAACAAGAGGTTGTTTTTAATGTGCGGGTTGTTGTAAAAAGAGCGGTTGGGGTTAATTTGGGAAAATTCGGTAAAAAAGAAAGAGTGGTGGAGGAAGATTCTGGGAGTGGTGACTTGGAGGGTTTGGACCAATGGGAGAGGAGAAGGTGATCTGGAGAGGAATTTGATTGGTTGGGATTTGTTGGCGTTAACAGATTTGTGACGTGGAAGCAAGTCAATGCGGTCTCGGTGCTTGAACATAGGGAAGAAGAAAAAATAGGATTAGGATATAAATAATAAATTTTTAAAAAATAAAAATAAAAACGTCGCCGTTTGGAGTTCTGATTTTTGTAAGAGAAATTTTAAAAAGTTTTTGGTTTGGTTTGGTTTGAAATAAAATCAATGGCGTCGCCCGGGTTCGAACCGGAGACCTTCAGTGTGTTAGACTGACGTGATAACCAACTACACCACGACACCACTTTTGTTGCTCTGGCTGGAATAAAATTATTTCTGGGTGTCATTCCCACACAATTAGAAGTGTATATTATCATTATGTCATCGTCTTTGCTAAAAAAACAAAAAAGTTTATATTATGTTATCTCAAAAAGAGATAAGTGTATATTATGCTTTTTTTTTTCACCATCAAGTATGTATTTCTCTACCACCATCTATTTACGCGAGTTGGTACCCGAGATCCTAAGTGACCTGTTGCTCAGGGGTTCAATCCCCCGCACTTACCTAGCCAAAAAAAAATATATATATATATATATATATATATATATGCATTTCTCTCTTCAATCAATAGAAACTCAATCAGGCTTTCCTACATACGTCGGGTGAAAATATTATTTTTTTGAAAAAGTAGTACAAATCATTTGCACTGGACAGTCTGGACCAAATGGACTAGAAAAAATATCTAGCATGATTGCTTCCTTATTGAGTCTCTAGACACCAGAGAAAGTAAACATTCATTTATTATTATTATTATTATTATTATTTTTGATGGGAAAGCTAAATAACATTAAACAACAGAAATATCAGATACAACTTTATCTTGAGCACACACGTGCTCTAAGAAACTTGGACATTCCTTAACCCAGGCAACAAAGTCCTCAATAGACTTAGCGTGCTGGGCCAACACATGAGCAGGGACATTTCCCTGTCTTTTGGTATGAGAAATACACCACTGTCTAAACGATGAGGCTTGAAGGAGGAAACTAGCTAACACATTCGCCACAGAAGACGGCGGGGATAACCAATTACATGTAGGGTGGTCCGTCTGCTTTACCTTTGGGAAGCAATCCTTATGGCTTTACCAGCCAGGGTGATTTTGATTGTGATCAAAATACATCTAAGAAAATCCCCTATAATAATCATTTATGTGAATCTAGAGGTTTGCAACAATACAAGTGCCATATGAGAAGAGAGAAGCCAATTGATTTGCTCAGAAGCAATTGCAAGGGCCAATTGTGGTGCACCTGAACTTAGGGTCCTTTCGGTTGGAGGAGTGGAAAAGTGGGAGGATAAAAAATTGTGGAATGATAGAAAAATGGGCAGATGGAAAATATTTAGTTTTCCCTCTTGTGTGTTCAGTTGAAGGGGTGAAAAAGTGAGAGGGTAGAAAACTCTTTTGTTTGGTTGGAGAGAAAAAAGGAATGATGAAAAATGTAATTTATATAAATTGACTATTATATCCTTGTTACATATTATGTAAGAAATAGATTTATTTGTACCCATTAAATAATATAAAATTTATCACATTATATATATAAATTTATATTATTATTTTTATTATTATAATATAAAAATTAATGTCATACGAAAAAAAAAAAAAACCAAAAAATCAACAAGAAAAAAAAAAAGAAGATTAATGAGGAGTATAATGGGGACAATAGATCAGGTCTCGTTGAAAAAAAAAAAAAAAAAAAAAAAGAATGTCACGTTGAAAAAAAAAAAAGCAAGTCACTTTGAAAAAAAAATGGAAAAAAAACATAAGAGCATGTCAGTTGGAAAAAAAAAAGGACAAACAAAAAAAAAGCACACACACAACGTCACGTTGAAGAGAGAGAGAGAGAGAGAGAGAGAGAGAGAGAAAGAGAGAGAGAGAGAAGAGAACCTAGGAAGGGCATTTGTGGAAAAGTGCTACACTAGCACTTTTCTTTCCAAGTTTTCCTCCCAATTTGGGAGGAAAAAAAATGTGGGTCCGGAGAGAAAACTTTTTCTCTAGTTTTCTATCTTCCTATTTTCCTTCCCCAAATGAACAGTGGAAAACAACATTTTCCACCCTATTTTCCTTTCTTTATTTTCCATCCTCCCTATTTTCACTCCAAACGAATGGAGCCTTAGAAAAATTATATAATCCTAATGGTAAACCATGTTACTTATCCATCATTCTACTAAAAGACTTTCACATGTTTAAAATTGAGTCAGTTGTTGATAATAATAAAAATTTCTTGAACCTCAGTATTCTTATGTGCATTTAATGCCCTGGTGTTCCATCATAAACTTGGTGTACATATATCAAAGGTAAGCTGTCCAGGCTTGTATTGAGCATTATCTCATTCAATGTTGCGAAAATATTTATTCATGTTCACAGTAGTTGGTTCTAAATTAAAGCCTGAGGCTAGGCATTAGGAACTTTGATGCGTGTGGCTCAAAATCTCATTCAGAGTCTCAATGTAAAATAACATTTTATTAAAGACACAGAAGGACCCTGCAACTTACAGTATTTTGATGTCTAAAATGACAGGACTGAAAACAATAGGTTAGCAAATAAAATGAAAGGAGAATTGATTTAAAGAGGAAAATTAGAATAACAATGAGAGTGAGATAGAGACATAACAGAAACAGTGAAGACGAGGGAATATCAAGCAATCTGAATATAACTATAAGCTATGAATTCCGAATAATCTCATTACCCTTAAAATATCCTAGACGAGAGAATTGTCGTCAAAACCTTGAACAAGATCAAAAATAAGGCCTATGATATAATAGAATCATAGGCCTTTGATTCTATTATAAGAAATTTCACTGAAATGTCTAACAAGTCCATGGCTGCAGCAGCTTCATATATATGTTTGTATGTCTGTATGAATAAAAACGCAAGCAATCAACCATCTTTCGAAGTTTCGAGTAGGTGAGACGTATTCCCTTCAAATTTAGCAAGTAAAAGATACCTAAGAAAACCCCTGACTGAGCATTACCTCTTTCTGACTTTTAGCTAGTTCAATCTCCATTGCAATTGCTTTTTCTGATGCCTGGTAACACCGCACTTCCTCAGCAATTCTTTGGCAGATGCTATTCAATTTTTCAACCATTAGAGACAGTTCCTTCTCAGCATTTGCAACAGCTTCTCCCGACACACTGGCAACTTGAATAGATGTTCCCATTTTGCCACCATGAGGCTTGCTTCCTCCACCATTCATTGTACCAGATGTTTCAAAAAGAGCACCATCAAGTGTTACCACACGTCAAAATTCTTTGTTTCCACTGTATGCAATACGTGTTGCCTGAAAATGAAAAATAGAAGCTATTTAAAAATTTGCCAGACCCAAGTCAACATGAATGTGAAATCTCCAATAAACCATATAAACTTCCAAGATCTACTTGCACCAATATGGCAATATTGGATATTTTACTCTCAATAAGATGGAAACCACCCACAGACTGAACTTGAGGATTTAACCTCATCAAGAGACCAATGCAAATTAGGCATTAATGATAATTCCTTTTGGTATATTAAACAGATTTACGTTTCTGATACAATGTATGGCAGGGCTAAGATGCCCAAGGCCTTAAGAAATGATTTCTTATCTCTTAGAATATGTTTGCTTACATTGTGACATATTCCACTTAAGATTCTATCAGCAGTAAAACATCTAAAATTTCCTTCTCATTTGTCTTGGATTCCAGTTGAAAAGGATCTGTCACAAGGTAGATTGCGCAAAATTTTCTTTAGGAAAGTGCGCACGTGCACACAGGCAATAAGAAATTAAAAAGTTATAAGCTGACAACTTTAGTTACTCCAACGCAACTAATCCAGATAAACCAAGCACAGGCAGCTAAAACCAACTAATTAGCCACAATGCCAAATTATCAAAACACCAGCTTGCTTTTAGAAATAAGTGAGCAAACTTAACACTGCATTTTTTTTTTACAATTTTGAATCAGAAGAATAATCCAATGATTTAGAAAGAAACTGGAAACTGCCCAGTCAAGATCCTTAACTACGACAGTGTTTCCCAGTGCTGCAAAGAAAGCAAGTTTCATTCTTTCATCCTGAACTTTAATTAAATCAAAAGATGTGGAACTCCCTCTGGAGTGCTTATCTTCTCCTTCAACTTGGGTAAAAATTCAACTTGCTTCTCCTGCAAGGGGAATTTAAAATTATAAAATAAAAAATAATGTAGTCATAGTTTTATGAGTCCTCTTCAATTAATGGGAGTCTACCATATATGAAGGAAAGAGATTTATACACACACACTACTGTATGGCATTAAATATCAAGGTGGCCACCAAATCTGAATTATCATTTTCTAAATTTATTGACTCCTCCATCCTGTTAAGTAAGTTGTGATATTAAATGCTTAATTCAGATTTTACCTATCATAAAAAAATAATAAAAAAATTGTGATATTAACATTTCAAAACCCCTTTGACTGCTGCAAGTTTTGGTTGCACATCACCAAAATGTTGACCAAAAATTTTTGCAACCCAAACCCAAATGAGCAACCCCATAGATCCTACAATATGTAAAGATTTGCTTTGTTATCTACATTGTCTCTTCTTACTATTTCAAACCAGCTAGTAGATTCAATGGGGACAATCTATACTATCATAATTTTAAACTAGAGGATCTACAAACTGGAGATATCAAACTTGCTCTCATTAAGATATTCTAGCCTTAGACACAAGGAAAAGAACATTAACAGGTGTCAAAATTTTGACAAAATGCTATTTTGGGGAATGAACAAAAAATATTTATTTCAATAAAGTGAAGCACAAAGTGACAACATATTTGATGATAGCAGGGAGCATCAAAGATGTAGCAATAGGAAAGCAAGTTTTTTGGCAAGTAACAGGAAAGTAAATTCATATAATAAAAATAAAAATAAAAACCCCAGATTGATAATGACAGCATCAGCTGGAAGGATACATGTTCTCATCTTAATGAAGAACACTGAGCTATTTTAGAGGCCGGCTCCCCATAAACAGCCCATTTGCAAGTTATACCTTCCATCCTTAACTTTCAATTTTTCAGCTAACTAACAAGAATTATGCCTCCAATTAGCATTAGCACTAACACAAGTAATAGACAAAGTGCATCATTAAAAATAGGATATTGATGTAGCAAGCAGGAATAAGAGGGTAAACTTTCACTAAGATAAGATGCAAACTGTACTCACTGCTTATATGCTTCATCAAATTTTTCGGCATATTTGTTGGTGCCAATTATATCCTCAAGATATTCAAGAAAACCTTCATCATGGGGTCCCTGAGCTTTTGGCTTCATAAGTGAAATCTGCTCAACTTCATGTGTCTTTCCCCTTCACAAGTGTATATTTAATTCAGTTTTCTGGTTGAGGGCTAAATAGAAGAAATTACTGTATCTGCCCAGTGGAGTTTGCTGGGCTCAATAATTTCTCCCAATATAGGCTATACTAGTCAGGAAGTTTGGATATTATAGCAGTAAATTATATTATTTTGTATATAGTTCAGGTTTTATATATTTACAAGGATAGAGAGATTCATCTCAATCATGGTGGCTTGAAAATGTGCAAGGTGGTACTTTGAGTCATAACATCATAAGATAAAACTTTTCTTTTGTTTGGGAGCCAGTAAAACTTCATCATGAATCATGACCAATGATGTTGATTGGTGACAGTAGTTGTAGATTAATATGGTGTAAAGATGACTCAAAGTTCTTACAGTATACCACTGTGCAAAGACTCAAGAATCAAGAGGAATATTCTTCAAACTTAGAATGTACACACACATTAACACAAGAAAAAAAGAAAAGAAAAGAAAACTATTAACCAAAATATAAAAAAAGAGTTTCTCCGATAGTTTGGATCATTTCACTAACAAAGTACAAACTAGGAGATTTGTATTGTGCCTAATATTTTTAGTGATTCCAATTCATTCAACACAGAAAGACAGTTTATTCAGCCAAAGAAGAAGGCAAGGATTAAAAGAAATGGACACCATGAGAGTGCTGAGCTGGAACAAAAAAATATACCACTAGCCTTGAATGTAGAGAACATCAGCTCCTGCCCTAAAGAGCTGTTGCATGCATTGGTTAAATTAGATACCACCACCCCTACAGACTGTCAGATTCACTACATAAAATGAAAGAGAACAGTATGCCACTTCATAGCAGCAATAGTTACGAGAAGAAACTTCATATTAAAGAATAATCAATAGCAATTTCAGTTCTCTCTCATGGTTAAAATGATCAGCATGCATGTTCAATAAGGTTTTTTTGCTAAAAGGAAGGAAAAACCAGCTCAATTCAGTACATAAAATGAAAGAGAATGAAAGCATGCCACTTTACAGCAGCAATAGTTACAAGAAAAAACTACATAACAAAGAATAATCAATAGTAATTTCAGTTCTCTCACTGTTAAAATCACCAGCATAAAAACCAACTGAATTCAGTACATTTAATGAAAGAGAACAGTATGCCACTTCATAGCAGCCATTACAAGAAAAAACTACATAACAAAGAATAATCAATGGTAATTTCAGTTGTCTCTCATTTACCTATAAAAGAATTTTTCAGTTGTCTCTCATGGTTAAACTGGCCAGCAGGCATGTCCAATAAGGTTTTCTTACTAAAAGGAAGGAAAATCAGCCCTTGATTTTGGCTGGTACTCTTACAAGTATTGCTAGCAACTTCTTCAGCCACATATTATTCAGCCCTTGATTTTGGCTGGCACCACCCATCAACCTTCTCACTCACAATCGCCATACTTATTATTCAGCTTTGTCACTGGCACCAGCCTACTGCACCATATTTTCATTTTTCATCTTTCAGCCTATCCCAACTACAACAGCCATTTCAACAAATTAGCAATATATACAAGTTGTCAGGAGAAGTGGACCAGAAATTTCAAATATAGATGACATACATAGTAACATAGTAAACAAGCAAAGTGAGGGGGGAAAAAACATAGGGATGGTCGGTTCTAGTGAACAACATTGACCACCTAGTTGCTTTCGCAAACATATAGAATGGTACATCAACCTTGCCCTATTCTATAAAAGAAATTGTTATCACAGGAAGGATTTCATCTAACAAAAGAGGATGCAAAATAGTGTTACCTTTCCAAGTGTTGATTCCAAAAATTTGGTTGGAAGAATCCACAATAACTGGTTAAGAAAAAAGAAGTTGCACATTGTTGCTACCGAGAGCTGTCACCTCAAACTACTATACCCAATTTAGGGTTAATTCACTTTAGCACCCTGCTAAGGCCAGAACCTGAATTTGCAACCATGAAGCCATAGACAGGAAGCACTGGAAGCAGAAGTTCCAGTTCTCTGCTGAGTAATTAAGCTTCTGCCTGACAAGCAACTCCGGAAATTTCTTGCTTCGAGATATTAACAGATTTCTCAGAGTTTGCAACACTTTGGCCTTCATTGATTAAGCCACTTATATTGGATGCTGGAACCCATCCAAATCTAATCATACTTTCCAGAGCCTTTGCTGCATTGTCCATATTTCCCACCTTGTAAAAACCACGGATTAGAGCTCTACATGTAGGAAGATTTAGCGTAAGTCCTTGCTCTCCAGCCCCATCAAGTAACTTCAACACTTCAGGAAAATTTTCCTTTTTGCATAGGGAATCTATTAGTGCATCATATATTTCACTGTCCAATATCATACCCTTGACTAATACATCATCTACCAACTTTAAGGTTTTCATCAAATCACCTTCCTTGCAGTAAGCATCACCTATCAAGCCATATGTCATTTCATTGGGCTCAATTCCCCTTGCCACCATCTCCTCAAAAAGAGCAAACATCTTATTTCTTTTTCCCATGTTGTTGTAACCACAGAAAAGTGAAGTGTAAGTCACAATATTTGGCATGATATTCTTTTTCTGCATCTCCAGAAAGTGCTGCTCAGCTTCCTTCACTAATCCTGCCTTGCAGTAAGAATCAATCAGAATTGTGTAGGTCACATGATCTGGGGTCAGATCCTTATCGATCATGTATTCAAACAACTGGTTAGCTTCCACCAATTTCCCAGACTTGCAGAAGCTATCAATCAAAGCATTGAAAGAAGACGTGGAAGCAAAGCCCTTCTGCACCATCTCATGAGATAAGGAAAGGGCCTTCTCCATGTCTCCTGCTTTGCAGCACCCATTAACAAGGGCAGAATAGATGAAACAATCAGGTGGAACCCCCTTTGATGGCATTTCATCCAATAATCGAAATGCCTCCATTAAATTTCCAGATTTGCAGTACCCATCTATAATTGTAGCATAGGTCACACCATTAGGAGCCAAACCCTTTCCTGAGATTCCATCAAACAGTTCCCTAGCTCTCTCAATAGCACCCAACTTGCAAAGTCCATTAATTAAGGTATTATAAGTAACAATGTTCGGAGTAATGCCTTTCTGGCACATCTCTTCATGGACTTGAAAAGCTCTGTCTAAATCGCCTTGCTTACAGAAGCTGGAAATGAGAGAGCTGTAAGTAAAAACATCAGGCACCAGAGACTTGTCAAGGAGTTCAGAGAAAACCTCCATTGCTTCCTGAGTTTTTCCGTTCTTACAAAGACCATGGATGAGGACGCTATAACTTTGGACATCAGGAATGACCCCTTGTTCAAGCATACGTCTAAATGCTGAAAAGGCTTCTGTTATGTTACCCTCTTTGCAGTGCCCATCAACCAGGGCTGTACAGATTACATCATTAGACACTATTCCACACTCTAGCATTTCCCTGAAATAACTGTCTGCTAATTGCATTTCCCCTGCCTTACAATATCCATTGATGAAAGCCCCATAAGTATATTCATTAGGCTTCAATCCCCTCTCAATCATTTCAACTAAGAAAGTCTTTGCATCTTCCATCCTTTTGGCCTTGCAAAGCCCAATTATAAGAGAATTATAGCAAAATGCATCAGGCAGAACCCCATTTTCCCTCATTCCTTTCAATATCCTTATTGCCTCATCAAATCTACTTTCTTGGACGTGACCTTTAATTAGAGTTGAGTACAAAACTGCATTTGGTTTCAAACCCCCAGAAATCATTTGCTCCAGAACACTATTAGCCCGTTGCAGATCACCACAACGGCATAGACCATTTATTATAACACCATAAGTGGATATAGTGGGTTCCAATTTCCTCTTCTTCATCTCAAGAAGTAGGTCATAAACCTTTTCCAATTTTTTCTCTTGATAATACCTATCAATTAGAGGGGTAAAAGTCTGGGTATCAGGTGTTATCCCAATTGCAATCATCTCCTTCAAGATAGTTCTGGCCTTCTCCACGTCACCGACCTTACAGAACCCACTAACAAGCACATTATATGTCACCAAGTTTAACTTTATTCCATGGGCAACCATCTCGTCCTTGATTCTCAAGGCCTCTTCTACTTTACCTTCTTTCATGAAACCATTAACCAAAGCAGTGTAGGTAAAAAGATCAGGACGTAGACCCACATTGAACATCTCTTCCAATACCAACTTTGCTTCCTCCAACCTTTTCTGTCTGCATAACCCATCAACAAGTGTGGAGTAAGTATACTTATCTGGGACCAACCCCTTTCCTGCCATCGACTTCTTCAGCTCAAAAGCTTCGTCAACAGCCCCACTTCTGCACAACCCTCCAATCACTACATTGTAGGTAACCACATTAGGACGACAACCCTTCTCCTCCATCTCAAAAAGCACCCTTCTAGCCCCCTCCACATTCCTAACTTTAAAAAGCGCATTGATCACATTAGAGTAAGTATAAACATCAGGACTTATCTTAGCTTCCAACATCCCATCATAAACCTTCCAAAACAACTCCATCCCATTACACTTAACTAAATCCTTCAACAAAGAATTACAACACAACAAACGAGGCAGAAAGCCACCATTTTTAGCTTCCAAAAACACAGTAACAGCCTCATTCAAAAAACCCATCTTCCTATAAACATCAACCAAAATCTCAATCACCATAACATCACAATTAGACCCGCCACAGTCTACACGACACCTAAGAATAGAATCAAGAATTTCCAAAACTGGCTTCTGGGTCATCACCATTCGCTCTAAAACGCCACTAGCATGTGCATAAAGCCTCAAATTACACAGAGAAACAGCCAGAATCGAAAACGAATACAAATTCTGAGGACCACCACCCATTTGAGAAGTGGACCAGTCAAAGAAATGAAGGAGGCGTTTGGGGTTAGATACCTTGTTCTGAAGAAGAACGGAGCGAACAACTTCTGGGTTCAGCTTCTTTGGTATGTCAGAGGATTCGATGAGGCACTGCCAGTTCATTTGCTTGAGCATGAACGAGATTTCGTTGACGGTGTCTTCGTTTTGTTTTGTCGAGGTCTGTGACTGTGAGTGTGAGAAAGTGCAGAAGTTTAAGGATTTTGGATCAAAAACATGATGTCTTCGTTTTGCTTTTGCGAGAACATGTCGATTTCGGAGTGCGAATGTTAAACCCATTGTTTTTCGTTTCCGATCAGAGAGAGACAGAGAGTCAAGAGTGTGAAACAAACACAGCTATAACTTATATAATAGTGTGGTGTGTAGACGCATGTTAAAGAGCTTCACTACTAAAGGGGTATTTTCCTTTTCTGTTTTTTTAAGGTAACTCATTTGGTAAGCCAAAATGTCAAATGCAAAATTATTTCTTGATAATAGCTAGAATTTTTTTTTTTTAATGAAATACTTAAATTTGTAGTTGCAAGTTGCAATCATGGTTGTCATGTGTAAATGTTTTCAATTTTTGGGAAATTAAAAAAAAAAAAAAACACTAATGTTATTAGTGTAAAGTGTCAAGCTCCCATACTATCTACATTTTAAATAACTATATCTTCTTTTACTTTTTTTTTCTTTTATAATTGAGATAATATTATTAAGAAGGTTTTTTTTTTTTAATAATTGAGTTCTTTTTTTTTTTTTTTAGAAATACTTTTTTATAATTGAGATAATATTATTAAGAAGGGCCTAAGCTCCAAAGACAACAAAAACAACAAGGAGGAACTGGTCCATCATTTTCCTTGCAAAAGAACAACCTTAGCATCTTCCTCAAAGATCACAAATATCCAAGGTTGATGGCAGTGGAAATGGCAAGGAGATTTTTTACAACTACTTCAATTCTACAAGGATATTCTCTTTGGTTGATAACTATTATGACATTCGTCGTGTCTATGGTTTAGTGGGAAATAGAAGGACTTAATTACATACACAAGGCAATCAAATATTTAATTGAACAATCTTATTGCTAAACTGACAATTTATAAGTTACTGAAAGAGAAATACTATATCCACAACATTTTCACAACAAATTATAGGTGGTTAATTATTATTGGTTCAAATTTGAACTTACCACTAAGATTACTTTTTTACCCCAATAATAATAACAAGTAACAACCTGTCATTTATGATTTGTAGTGAAAATATTATTAAACATACAAATATAAAAGCTATAATCAAAGTCTTTTTCTAAGTTGAGCTCAAACTACTCATAAATTAGCTTAGTTGATCTACAACAACATTAAATTGAGGATAAAATCTTGTATCCATATAATGAAGTTGAGCTACCCAAGGGTTTGGTAATTCATCCAACGTGTTTCCAACATAAACAATCTAAGGTATACCCTCTTCGGTTAGAATTTATCCCCAAAAAAATAAAAAAAAAACAAAAAGTGTTGGGCCTAGGATACTTGGATTCACCAGACCAACAAAAACTGCATTTTGGGCCCAATTCCTAGTTTCATAGGAATAGTAGATTACTGTTGTTAGAACTTTTCTAGCTCGCACATAGGAGAGAGGAACTCATTCAACACAAACACATGCACAAAACAAGCTTTACAGTCACAGGCACTCACTGTTGAACACTTGAACCAAAACAAAAACCATGTACACTGGGGTTAGCCGAAGGCTATGTCAGATACGAAGACAGTTGCATACGGTTTCGTCGTCCCATGAGGGGCCAAGTGAGACCTTGAAGAGAAAGATTGCTGGGTTACAGAGGACGAGGAAAAGCAAGAAGAACCTTAAGATAAAGAAGGACCAGTTCATTGTCGAAGTTCCCGAGTCCAAATCCTACCTCGACACCGCTTCTTTGCCCATGATTCTCACTGTTGTCGGTGTTGGCCTCTTCGCTAAGCTCCTCATGATGGTACTCTCTCTTCTCTTCACTTCTATTCTATTCTCCATTTCTTTTCATTTTCCACGACACCCATTTCTCTCTTTTTTCTTTTTTCTTTTTTCTATATCAAGCTAATTAAAGATTGCTTCTTGTTGATATTCATATTGATTTTGATGATGGACATCTTTGTTGAAACATTTTTGAATGTGGGTACTTTTTTTTTTTCTTATATAAGAAAGGTGCATTGCATCGATTAGAAAAATCGGAATTTTGTTGTGAAGATTTTATTTTATTTTTTTCATTTTCCACAACCCCCATTTGTCATTTTTTTTTTCTTCTTTCTATATGGACTAATTGAAGCTTGTTTCTGATTGATTTTCAAATTAATTTTTGATGGCCATTGTTTTTTTTTTTTTTTTCATAAAAAATTCGTTTTTGAATGTGGGTACTGATTATTTATTATTTATTATTTATTTTTGTATATAAGAAGGGTGCATCAATTAAAAAAAATTGAAACTTTGTTGTGAAGGTTTCCTTTTTTTTTAATGAATCAGAGAATTGATATTAATGAAACACATAATTTTACAAACACGCAGTGGCGAGCTGCATACACAGAAACAGACACACTCAACTAGTCATGATTTAGCCTAAACATTACAAAGATAAAAGTTAAACACTCCAGATCATGACAGAACAGATAAGGGGATACCCGATACCCCATGAACAATTTCTTTCTTGGTCCTGATATGTCTTCCATAAAGCCTGATATTCCTATGTTTCCAAATGTTATATTATACAAGGCAACCTCAGATGCAAGATTGCTCAACACTTCCACGAAGCTGTTAAGTGTTGCCTCTAGGGTTTTGAACGCCCCATTCAACTACATATTTTCAGCAGCATTCAGTCTTGTAACAAGACACCATCCCATGATTTATTGCCAAATTCTTTTAGTAAATGATCACTCAAAGAATAATGGCTTCTGCTTTCCATGTAACTTCTACAAAATATACAACACGTCCCTCCCCTTATAGCCCCACTTGAGGAGTCTATCTCTAGTTGTCAACCTGTTTCTAAACACAAGCCAACTGATTAAGGAATGCTTTGGTATGGCTAATTTGAACCATACTTGCTTTCACCAGTTGACCTCTGGCTGCTTGGACTTGATTGTATCCCATGTTTGAGCACAATTAAAATTACCTGATTTATATATACTCCAAAAAGCTTGATCTTTACCCCCAAACTTCACAAGACATAGCTTACTCTAGATGGACACAAGAGCATCTAATCAAGCAGATTTCTAGCAACAATCCTGCCTATCAGCATAGCAGAAACTTTAGCATCCATAGTACTAGCAGAATCATATATGACTCTAAAACCATATTTGGCAAACAGAACTCCATCTGACTGCTACCAGTCATGCCAACCTGATATAAGTCTACCAGCTCCTATTACAGCTTTCAGATAAGTTCTAGCAAGGTTTCATAATTTTAATAATTTTCTCCAACCCCAAGTGCTTTCCTGAGGAACCTTAACAATCTAGAAACTCAAGATATTAGTATGCACCCATGCCACCCACGAGGAACCTGCTTTTACAAACAGATTTCAAATATGTTTTATAACGGTTGCCTTATTCCACTCAAACCTCTTTGGACCCAAGCCCTGTTTGCATTTTGGAACACAAAAAATCCCAATAAGTGTGCGTTTGGGAGTGGATGAAAAATGAATATTACTTCACTATTCAGCTTATGTTTTCTACAATTCATGGGCCCCACTGCACTATTTCAACTAACTTTTACCTTTATCTACAGTACTTTCAGTAATAATTTTTCAGTTTCAGCAAAATAAGCGGTATCTAAACACACCTTAAGGTTCTGTTTGGATTGGCTTCTGCGTCCAAGGAGTATGTGTTTTTGGCTTTTTTTTTTTTTTTTTAAGGACTAGTGCCTCTTGCACTGTATGAACAGTGTATTAAGGCAAATGAACAGTATTTTGTGTAAACAGTAATTGGAAATTATTTTTTTTATTGTTTTCAGTTTTCAATTTTTAGCAAAATAAGCGGTATCCAAACACATACTAAATGTTAATACCCTAGAGCACCATAATCTTGGCCCTTCCACAGAAACTTATTAAATTTCTGTTTTATACTCTTAATGACTTTCTAAGAAATATAAACACACTAGCCTAGAAAAATGGGATACTATAGAGTACTAATTGCAGTAGTTGTAGTCTACCTGCAAATGGGAGCTTTTTACAATTCCAAGCATTTATCTTGGCAGTGATTTTCTCATTTAATGGCTTACAATCCTGAACCTGAGTACTCAACTTGCCTGATACTAGAGAAGCACCCTAATACCTCACTTCCTAACTTACCCTCTTTGAAAATTTAACCATCAACAATCTGTTTTCTGGTAAAGGGAGAAGTGCCTGAACCAAAAACTTCACTTTTCCTCACTTATCCCAAAAAAAAAAAAAAAAACCCTTTTGCTTTTCCTCACATCAGCATTCAAACTTGACATACTTTTGAATTCCACCAACACTCATTTTATTACTTGAATGGATGGAAGATCAGTGAAAACTATCAAATCATCTGTAAAACAAAGTTGGGTCAATTGTAAGCGTGTTGGCATATATGTTTGATAAAATAGCAGATGCTTTGTTTTTGGTTTGATGCTTCCATTGTAGCTTGGCCTAGGAAATTTTATTTTAAGGAGTGGTTAATGTGACCATTTTTTTTAATAAAATGGTGCACCAATTTAAAGGTTGGATTTTTGTTGTGGAGGTTTCATGTTGGCATCTTATGTTTGATAAAATACAAGATGTTGTTGTTGTTTTGCATAGGCAATTTTAGTCTATAGACTGGTTAACGTGATTTGAATCTTATATGGTGTGGTGGCAGTACGATGATTCAAAGTCCCAGGAACTGATAGAGCGAAAAATAAAGAATGCACCTGATGGGCAAGGCACGGTTAGAATGCTGAGTCGTGAGGAGTGGGAAGAAATTCGAGAAGTGAGGCCTAGAACTCCCTTTGAATCC
Source organism: Quercus ilex subsp. ballota (assembly GCA_032727855.1). Lineage (NCBI taxonomy): Eukaryota > Viridiplantae > Streptophyta > Magnoliopsida > Fagales > Fagaceae > Quercus > Quercus ilex. Next base: position 28,760,825 of record CM064918.1, on the reverse strand, counting down.
AAGCTCGCTCGTCCTAATGCACAAATTAGAACTGGTGAACGACTACGCAAGGTCAGGCTCTTCATTCTTTTATATCTACTCTACTCTTCTTTCTTGCTTGGTTATTTTGTGGAGCGCATTGCTTATGGACATAGGCTATGACTCTAGAGTGTTTTCCTGTTCAATGTAATGCTTTATGAGGTTCTTTAATCCTCTAATCTATACAGGTCAAAACTGCTCCCACTAAGTTATGACCATGCTATATATTTATCTGCTTATGCACTTGGTTTTTTTTTTTTTGGTGTGGACTTAATACACTGAGAGTTTCATATATGCTTTTATATTCATTTGTTTAAGACACTCATTACTGTTCCTTTGATAAAATTTAAATACTTTTTTTTTTTTGGTTTGGGAGGGAGGAGGACTGAAAGACCAAATATCTTCATTCATCCTGTTTTTGCTGAAGTTGAATTATTTCTTTGCTATCGAGTGCATGCTTAAATGATGTTGATCTTCAATGTTAATGTTTTCCTAAAAATTGGATTTCAATGGTTATATATAAACAACAATGTATTTTCAATTTCATGTTAATTATACAGTCCTTATTGGTCATTAAGTAGCTTGATGGATGAAGAAATTGGTTTGGTAATTTTAATCTCTGGTTTATTTTAAATAATTGGGAATGTTTTAAATGATTATCAAAGTGTTCTTCTCTTATGTCTTATCTCATTCATTCTCTTGGGTTTATTACATATACAGTTTTTCACTCCTATCCTATAAAATCCCTAGCTTAATTAATCAAAATGCTCTATAGTCATCATTTTAAATTTTATCATTGTTATTACACAAATGCCAAATTGTTTTAACACTCATATCGCAATGTTGTTATATTGCTTTGGAGTGTTGATTGGAAAATTTTGTAGTTCATGGTAGACATTGCAAATGACCCAGTAATGTGTTTGGATGAGCTTATTATTTATTTGCAATAATCAAGTAAAATTTTCTTAACAACAAGCTGGGAAAACCAGCAACAGCATCCAATAGGGGCCTCAAATACAACACACCCAGGTCAAAAGACCAGCAACCAGAATTACAACAGTTAAACCCCTCACCCTCACCAAAGTCAAAGACCAACAAATCCACAATTACAAATACTCAAGAAAAGCACAACTCCAAACACCCTGAACACCACACTCAGGGAAAGCACTCAACACAGCCTTTAAGACCTACGTTGATAATCTACAGTATTGACTGCATCATGTTATTTCGCTTGGGAGCTTCTAGTTTCAACTTTCAACAGAGTCAATGCCATACAAGGAAGCCTCTAACATAAAGCAAGAAATGATTATGTCAATTCACGAAGCTTTCTCTGCATACTGTTTGTGGGGTCTCATGGCACATGAACTGTTGCGGTCTGGTTTCCCCATGAGAGATTTTTTTTATTGAAGGATTCCGCGTGATCAAGCAAACTTTAGACCATTTAATGTGAGGTTTTTTTTTTTTTTTTTTAAATGATACATAACAAAGTAATTCTCCATTAGATTGAATAAAATTTCAATGTGCTTATGCATATCACTGGGTCATCTCATTTATTTACTTCTCATGAAGAAAATATGCTGCCCCCTTATGATGGTGACACATAATTAATAATGCCCATGTGTGATGTTGTTTGCTTGTTTTGTGCAGGAGGATTTGAAGGATTGGACCATTGATGTGCTCACGGATGCACTCACCCGAGTTGAAGAAACTACTAGACAGAGTTCCAAGTGACTCCAGACTTTGAATACTGGTGTACATAATGATACACAGTGTTGGAGAGTGTAATACTGGAAATGTGCTGCCATTTCATTAAATTAGTTAGCCCTCTACAAATGGCATCCGTAACTAACTCTTAAAAATAAGTCAGTCTATAAGGCGGCTTTTTCTTTTGTTTCCCAATTATAAACCACATTTTTTAGTTGGTTGGGTTGAGAAAGGAAGCAGACAACTGCTGTTCATAGAATAAGCTCCACATAAATTATCAAAATTAAAATAAATTTTTTAAAAAAAAGGTACTACTAGAGTACTCTACTAGAACAACCCCCCCCCAAAAAAAAAAAAAAAAACCATGGTTAATAGCATGACAAAGCCAATTTCCCATAAAAACAGAACAACCTTTTCTTTTCTTTTTCTTTTTTTAATGTGCTTCAAAATTTAGACATAATCGTAAGAGTTCTAATTATACAGTTTATGTAGATCTCACAATTTGATCGAGTGAGCATGACTCACCAGTCTGGTAGTAATTTTTTTTTTTTTTAATTTTTATTTATTTATATATGATTTCTATAATACATATCTAGTAGCATTTCACCAAACTTATTATATTGAAAAGTTTGACAAAACTATGTGACTGTTTGGATCTGTGTTTGTGAGCTGATTTATGAGTTTGCGTTCAAAACTCAAATGGGACCCACGCTATAGTAGGCAAAATAAATGTTGAGATGATTTGAGTTGAAACGCAGGAATGAAAATAAGAGACGCACCGTTTCATTAAACTCCAAATGCGTGTGTGTACTGTTCATGGACACAAGCCAACAACAGTAATCACACAAGCCTAGTTGATCTGATCAAAACAGTGATTCATTTTGCACAAGCACATTTGATCAAAGCGGTGCACTTTGTTCAACGGCTATTTTCACATTCTCTTTATCTTTCTTCATTTCTCTCAACTACCGTGGTAGAATGTCTTCAAAGCTCTTCAATGCTCTGTCCGAATCCTCTTCAATGAATTGCACCTACCTACCAATCACAAAACCATCAAAACAGAGCACACACGGTAATTGCAAACCCATTATACGGAACATGCTCACCTGATCCCCTCTGTTCTTCCTTTGCTCGAGCTCACCTTCTCTCCGCTTGGGACATCGTTGCCGCCATTGTGGGTCTTTGCATTCACGGGTAAGTTGTGCCTAACTTCCCATGCTCTCTGATCTGTTGGTGTGGGGTTATATTGTTTTCCATGAGGCTTCAATTAGAGGGGTTTTTTGTGTTCAACGTTTATTCATACGAAGCACAACAGAAGCATTATGCATTTAGTGCACTCGCATCCATTATTATCATTGTCACACACAAAATGGAGCTACGCATTTTTGATGGACACTCACGTTGGATCACGTTCAACATTTTTTTTCCTTTTGTTTTTTTTTGTTCTAGCCCAAAATATCTTGTACACTCTCACTCGTATAACATATTGTAATCTTGGTTAATGCCATTTTCATGTCTTAATAAGCATTGCGTTTTGTTCATTCATTCATCGTGATTTCATGGCGTGTGCTCAAGATTCATGCTTCGCCTACCCATTTAACCCAAACCAATTGCAATTCACATCTCACTTTTGGTCTATCCTCTCACTATTTGCATATTTTCTTTTTCATGGCGTTTGCTCAGTGACAGTGATCCACATATAGATCTCAAGCTCAATGGTTTCATAGGTCATTTAAAAAAAAAAAAAAAAAAGGGTTTGGAATTGAACTGAACTGGGTCAACATGGACCAAGGGCCTTTGAAAGAACACACCTCATTTGCTTGGTCTCAACATGGTTTCATTTTGTTTCCTAAGATCACAATCATAAGCTCAACATATGAAAAATACAATGGGCTTCGCTTCGTTTTCATTGCCCCATTAATTTTTCAATCTTCACTCAATAAAATATAATATGGGTTGGGCTTAAAACTATAATGGGCCACTGTTTCCATTTCATAGCTTTTGGATTCATGCCTTATTTGCAGTTTAAGCCTTAGTTTCTTTTATAAAAAAAAATGTAGGGTAAAAAAAAAAAGAAAAAAAAAAAAAGAAGCTACCTCCTAAAAACAAAATGAAACTCCCTTCAAAAATAAAATGAACCTCCCTTCAAAAATAAAATGAACCATGAATTTGATAACCCTACCTCTTGCATTGCTCTCACGTAGGGGTAATCTTTTGGTTATACAAGGTTACACACCAATGTTGCAAAGGCATTATACCAATCAATTTACGCTTATAATTATCATTAACCATAAACGAATTAGGCACAAGAGCAAAAGCTGTTATATACGACACATCAACACATTCAAAAATAGATAACTATTTGATATATGCAAACTCGTACAGAACTGAATAAAGAATTGATTCCATGACAACCAGGTAAATAATTACTCATGACATTGAAACCATTAGCTAAGGAACGCCACCAAAACCAAATGCATCATAAGGCAGCTTTTTCACAGATTGCAAGACTACCTGGGTTAATTGTAATGCTCTTAGTGCAATTATCAGTTTTGTAGATCCCAACAAGTCAATCGGCCAATTCAAACACGTTGTTTCGAAGACTGCAGGTGGCATAAAAGATAAGAACACCAAGATCAGTATAAGCAAATAATTACTAGCAATAAACCCCAGGGAGCATTCAACCTACCTTATGATTATAAACTGGGCATCCTTTGTTCGGTCCTTCACATAATGCCCCACAATAGAAACATTTTTGAAGTCTGCACGCCATATGGACCAATGTAAGTGAATGAAGATCAAAAGAAAAAGAAGACAAAACAATTTAAGACGTGGGGATTATAATCGAGGATTCAGGAAAGTACCCAGTGCAGCATCAATTTTAATCCATTACATAATGGGAGGTTGGCTTGTAGTGATGAAGTGCAAAAACAACAGCGAAAGAACTCAAGGTCTGAAAGCAGTAAAAGGAACAACATTATAGGTTACTTAACTGTCAACATAATTCAGGGATTCTATAAACAGGCATGCTTATTGTTCAGATAATGGATTCTATAGAAGGGTTAAAGTCAGCAATGTTCAAAGATAACCTTTTCACCACCCGATAAATTTGCAATATTCTTCCAGTTCTTCTTTGGTGGTCGGACACTGAAAACAATCATTACTTGTAAACGCATATAATACAAGAAAAAAAAGGAAAGAAGCATGAAAGGTGAAACAAGAAGCATCAAATATGAAAAGCCCCAACTGATTGCAAAATGAAGGAGCATAGAAAAGAATTTTGCTAATCGAAAGTGGAGTTCTTCAATGGCAGAAGATCTAGCACCAGGGTACAAATGGTACTAGTTATATTTCTTGCAATTCAAACTGTTTAATGTACACTAAAGACACCAAAGAGTCAGAATGGACAATAGAATTTATAATCCAGCTAAAACTTGTGGGGAGTGATCCATTCACAAACCTGATACATCTCCTTCAGCTTCAAAGATATTGCATTGAATCCTGCCATTAACTCATCCAACCTGTTATTGCACCATATCCAGTTGAGTGAAAACTAAAAAATTGTGTAGAAAGGATAAAAAGAACATAAATCAGACCAAAAAATTAAGATAGATATGCATGCCTCTTCTTCCTCCATTCATCATACTGTCTCTTTACTTCATCGAGCTGTTGAGTGACCTTGTTTAGTTCCTCAACTCGCTCATTATATAATGATACCTTTGTCTGATATCTAGTAATCATAGTATGAAAAATTTAGCAGAGGGCCCTGAAGAATTCAACTCAAGTTGATAAACATTTTTAAAGAACAGAGAAAGTCATACTCTGTGATAGAATCAAGATTAGGATTCATCTCCTTCAGTTGGGCTTCCAACAGTGCTACCATTTCAAGAGCCCTCTTTAGGTCACAAGCCTCGTTAAGAGTTTCATCAGTCAAGGTCGCCTGAAGCTTTTCAGGGTCCACTAAGTCTTTCTGAATTCTGCAACCAGTACACAATGTTAAGCATGCTTCAAGATCATAAAGATCCCCTGCTTCTTAAGAGTTCCACAAAAATGACATACTGTTCCATATGCTTTATAAGAGCAGTTTGCAAGTCGTCAAGCCTTTTTTTGTAACCCTTCGCCTTCAATTCCAACTCCTTGTATGCCTTCTTCATGTCTTGTAATTTGTATTCAGCGTCAACCTGTGCCATCACAGAGATTGTAAACAAGATGTCAGGAAATATGAGCCAAAAAAAAAAAAGGAAACGAGAAAGATGCAAGAATTAGCATAGTACCTCTGATGCCCGTAACTCATTCACAGTCTTTCACTTTATCGTAATTGGATTTTGCATTGTCTAATGCATCTTTATGTTCATCGATCAGCTATACAAGGAGAAGAAAGAAACTAGATCACATAGCAGTATGAAAAAATCTTTTTTCTTGTGGATTTTTATTAATAATAATAATAAATTAATTAATTAAAAAAAAACCTACTGTGTCTTTTTATAATTCTCTTGAATGGTAAAAGCTTTCTGCTCAATTTCTTATAAAATGTCTCGTAATTTTTCCTTTTCCTCAACAAGTCTTTCTTTCCTTCAACTTGGGTAAAAATTCAACTTGCTTCTCCTGCAAGAGGAATTCAAAATTATAAAATAAAAAATAAAGTAGTCATAGTTTTACAAGTCCTCTTCAATTAATGGAAGTCTTCCGTATATGAAGGAAAAAGATACACACACATACGCGCACACACTACTGTATGGCATTAAATATTAAGTGGCCACCAAATCTGAATTATCATTTTCTAAATTTATTGACTCCAGAATCCTGTTAAGTAAGTTGTGATATTAAAATTTCAAAACCCCTTTGACTGCTGCAAGTTTTGCTTTCACATCACCAAAAAGTTAACCAAAAATTTTTGCAACCTGAACCCAAATGAGCAATCCCAGGATCCTACAATAAGTAAGTTTGTTTTCTACATTGTCTCTTCTTGCTATTTCAAAATCTATATTGTCAGAATTTTAAACTAGAGTGATTTACAAACTGGAGATATCAAACTCATGCACAGAGATTCAGCCAACTTTCGGCCTAAAAGATTCAAAGAATGTGTCACAAGTTCTGAAAATTTTCAGTCAAGTTTCCTAGGATCAAACAAATAAACCAGTCGACCTTCCAACTTATAAGTAAACAAGGTCTTTCAGATACTCAAAACATTGAAGTAACTGTTTGGACAGTAATGTGAAATTGGTACCAATATCATGAAAGTTGCAACACCAAGATTCACCCTCCGAAGTAGCTCAACGCATGCTTGTGCTGCAGCTGTTGTTTCCACTACAATATAATCAAGTCCAGGGCAAGCCGTTGATATAGCAACATCATATTTAACTGCAGATAGAAAATCACAAAAGCTAATAGACAAACTTTGTTTGAAAATTAAAAATATATATGGGATTTGATATCATACTATTTGGTAAAGAAAATGATGAGTTCATCGATGCATTAAACACGGCAATAATTGGAAAGGGTTGGTAAAGTAATAAAGCTGAACACAATTTCACAAACATCAAACACAAATCTCAACTCATATAAATCACATATATTGTTCTGTATACCTAGGACGAGAACTGTTGTGGAAAATCAGGTAAAAGAAAAGGCATCAATTGCAAGTCACAAAAATTGGGCTTTTGTCATTTTTAATCTTGAAAAGATGGCTAGAAAACAAAGATTATAAACTAATAACAAAGCAGAAGACTTACCATCAATGGCACCAAGATCACCCATTCTTCCATATATTCACTCAATTCGGTTGGACTCCTTAGCCTGCAAGATTGCTTTCAGAACTGATCCCTGACTCTTCTCAGTATCCAAAATAGACTTAAGTTCTGCAACCTTCTGTCTTGCAGCTTGTTCAATAGGAATCGGTGCATCTTGTTCTTTGATGCATTCCTGCAATTAGAGTCAAGTACCATCATCATATTTCCTAATGGAAAAGCAACAAGTGAACTTGAAATTCAAATTAATTACGATGAAAACACAAACTTGTTCCACTTTACGAGCTCTCAATACTTCAAGCTTCTTCTTATCTATGTCAGTTTGAATATCTGCAATGCTTGCAGATTTTGTTTTTGATTTTCCCAATATAACATCCACCTGCTTTTGAGCATCTTCAAACGCTGCATGACCAGCTTCATGCTGAAACAGCAACCATCACTTTCAGCCCACTATATTTTAATCTCTGCAACACAATTCATATTATAGGACCTTTTACTTCAAACAATGTCAATCTACCCAAGAAATGAATTGCTTGACAAACAATGAAGTGCTTAATACAATTTTTTCCATTTATATGTGAGAAAGAAAAATAACGGGACACTAACAAGTAGCTAATGCTCTCATCCCTTAGAATTAATTAAAAAGATACTATCAAAGTACCAAAACTCACCTTTTCACTCAAAAGCTTGCTTTCGGTACATGTAACTTCAAGTTTTCCCTTATGTTCAATCAGTTGCTTTTCTCATTCAGCACGAACTTTTGCAAGCTCAGCACGATATCTCTTAGTTTCAACTGCTTATTGACCAATCAGGGGTAAGTAACATTTTCAATAATTAGCTACACATGCCCATGTCTGCTAGGCGTGAGACAGTACTACACTAATTATTTGAAGGGGGATTACCTCCTCAACAAAATGGTATCAATTTCCCAACCAACAAAAATATTACATACAATACCAAGAATAAACAAAATAAACATAAGCATGCATCCACACCAATGTCACAAAAGAAACTTCTTGGTTTCTCATTGGTTCTCCCCATGGAATTGGGTGATTTTTCTTTACAGTTTTTTTTTAAACCACAACAACATGAACCCAAAAACACAAAACAAAACAAATAAACCCAATGCAGTTTCGATCATAGCTCTATAAGTATCCATGTCACAATAAAAGCCAAAATCTTACATAATTTTCATTAACAAAAGCAGGAGCTTTATTTACGCACCTCTCTGCGCATTTAAACCACGACAACAGAAACCCCCAAACACAAAACAAATAAACCCAATGCACTGCCTATCATATCCATGTCACAATTTATGGCCAAAATGTTACATAATAATTATCATTAACAAAACCATCAAAAACTCATGAACTTTATTAACTCTCAACTACACATTTTGATACACTCATTCATTGTGTATCAAAATGTGGCTCATTCTCATTAATCAAAATTTCAATGAACAGACTCTTTACATTAATTGACAATAGATCCCTATCTAAAAATTAAAAAAAAAAAAAATACTAATAAACAATACGTCATGAGTCATAACATATTGACATGGTTGCTCTCTAATAAACTCTAAACAAAATATCTAATTACAAGAAAATTGGTGAATTGCAAAAGGCCAAAATTAGTGTCAATCCTCCATATCTCTTCTTCCTTGCCTGCTGCTACTTGCTCCTTCATTGTTCTCTCCTGTGTTGACCACAACAAAAGTCAGGCAGAGTTGATCTTCATTACCAACTCTAAAAGACCAAATTTGGATCACTGGGTTAATCTTTCTGCCAAGATCATTTTTTTCCACCACCTCATTCCAAGATTTTATCAGCACATAGCATGAGCTTTTCTTCCCTGACGACTTGGGCATGTCCCATTGCCTCAAAACAATTTGATTTACCTTATCGGAGGGCTCCATGAATGGGACTTCCATTGCTTGTTGTTGATCCAGATATTCTCTTTCTGCCTCCCTCAAGAAACTGCCATTGATTTGGCTTAAAGGCATGGACAACCGAGCATTATGTCGGTTTAGGTCAGTCTTAGTGAGAGGTTTTTGTATGACCAAAACCAGTTGGGTTCCACCCATTGTGTCGATGATATTCTGGAAATATTGAGGCAGTTTTGGTGATGGGTTTGAGAGTGGAAGGGTTGGGTTCAATTTGGGCTTCTTTGGTGGCTTTTCTTCAATTTGGTATTCCTTGGTGGCTTTTCTTCGCTTCTGGGTAACAAGCTTCAAACCTTGACAGTTGGGGGCAGGACAAGCAAAACCCTGAGAAAACCTCTTCCTTTTGACGTTCAAATTTGGCAATTGGTAATGGGTATGAGGCTTGGAAGAACCAAGATTCGATCTTTTTCTTTGGAAGGAGCCCCAGGTGGGTTTGAAACGATATTGAAGTTTCTTCTCAGACTGTTTTTTAGGGTGGAATAGAATCAAGTCCTTCAAAACCCTAAGAGTGAGCAAGTCCAAGTCCAGTTGTTCATCTCTGGTGCACTCTCTTTTGAGTTCATTAAATGACTCACACTCACAAAGTGAACCGGGAGTCACCATTGTTTTGATGATCAATTCTCTGTGAGTTACAGAGAGATAGAACAACAAGCAAAAAACAGAGACGAGAAAGAGACTCCAAATTCAGTTCTGAAGTTGAATTGGCCTCCAAGAATCTTAATTTCTGTTTCTACAATCATAAAAGGAAAGCAGTTGTGGGCTACAAAGTGGGTTTTCTCTGTGAGTTTCAGAGATAAAACTAGAAACAGAGAGAGAGAGAGAGTGTTTGTTCTTGGGTATGGAAATATGAGTGTTTTTCTTTTCTTTTTTTTTGGTTGAGCAACTAGTGTATTTATATTAATTAAAAACATTCCTTCTCTGAGTGGAAGAATAAAAGCAAAGTTGGTCTCTCCGTCTCAGTCTCCGACTCTGAGTCGGAGAGACCAAAACAGAGGAGGGGTTTGTATTTGTATTATTCAAAAATAACGGCTAGTTGGGATTTCTTTGTTCCCTATTTTACCCCTATCTTTTTACATTTATTTCTCATACCTGCCCTCCCTGGTCAGCAAAAGGAAGCCACGCAATTCACCCTACCAAAACAAATGAAATGACAATTTTGCCCTCAAACCCCCGCCAGCGCCAGCGACTTTCTACCACTACGGAATATTTATTTATTTGATTTGATTTTGTTAGATGTAAGATCATTTATTTCCTTTCCTGTTAGTTACTATCTTTGATTAAATATTCATATTTTGGAACGTGTTTTCCTTGCAATTTTACTTACTCGGCAATGGCATGGGGAGAGTAAGGATTGGGGGTTTGAGGTATATCTTTGTATTAGTGGTTTGATAATCTTTTTATTATTAACTTTAATGTTCTCTAAAAATTTGCAAGTCCATGAGTAAATTTCCACACTTCATATTTTGAAAATGAAAGCTTTTGGAATCGTGTCTTCCATCTTGGACAACCTTAAATTTTTTCAGGTTTCTTTAATTTTCATCTGTTCACACTTCACACTGATGTGAAATTCTTAGTTGCTGTACTACAAATATTGTTTTTTTTTTTTTTTTTTTTTCAAAAAGTTTTCATAAATTAAGTTTGGTATCTTTCTTTCTTTCTTTTTTTTTTTTTTCCTTACTTGATTGGATTTAATGCTAGCTCTCCCACTAGGAACTACTTGGACACAGAAACCCATCTCATAGCAATTTTGAGATTGTACATGAATTTGCTGAAATCTGTCTTTGGCTACCAAAAAGCCTTTTTTGCACAGTACAATTTCCGGAGGTCTGAAATCTAGCCTGTCTTTGATACTGAGAACTTCTCAAGAACATGAATTTGGTTAATGAATGGAGAGATGATAAAAAGTAGAGTGAAATTCATTGGTGCAATTAATTGGTTGGGTTTGGATGATTTCATGGTGATGAATATATATATATGTGTGTGTGTGTGTGTGTGTGTGTGTGTGTGTATTAACTGTTGGTGACAATAATGGCACCTAAGAAAAACACATCAATCCATAGTTTAAAAAAAAAAAAATCAATATGCTTGTAAAAACTAAAGACTGTTAATTGCATAAAATTTTATTTATCAAGAAAAAATAATGATTGTCTTAGGGTTGATTCTTATTTGGCAAATGCTAGTATGCTACTGCATAAAAAACTGAAGGTCATATTGGTCAGCTGCTTGCTCAGAACCCAGAAAGTCGTATGACATGCTTCTTATTCAATGTTTCAGCTGAATATTGAGTATAGAATTTTTACAATAGCTTGACATTGCCAATGGTTACGTTACTTGTTTTGTTTAACCCTAAATTCAATTTAAATTATATATACTTCCATTCATGTGTACCTTATCTTCTTCTGTCATCTGATTAGTTATTTGGCTTTTTGCCCCATCATAACTGCTACCCCTGTCCATCTAAATCTAGGTTTCATTTTATTTTATGCTGAGATGTGTTTATTTGATTTTGATCCACCCAGTTGTTTAAGTTATGTAATATAATTTTGTTGTGAACCTGGTTCTTCAAAAACAATTAGTTTTATATCTCAAATGTGACTTACCCGTCTATACTGTAACTTCTTTGTGTAGTGATGCCGGAGAAATTTATGCAAAAAAACTTACCAACTTCATTGAAAAGCGACTCAAGTCAGAAAGGGCTGCTTCTGTAAGCTTCAACCATATGCATGATTGTAATGTTTACAAATTTTGGTTTTTACTCTGAAGCAATACTTGTATGTTGATTCTTTGTTTATAGAACCATAGAGGATCTTACCCACTTTTCCTTCCCTTTGCTCAATAAACCTCCAAATAATCTACTTTCATCTCTAACTCCTAACAGCTGATAAATTCAGGAATGTAAGTATGATTAGGTTAACATTTTGGAATTAGTTTTCTTGCTTTAAGAAACAAATTGGTAATTACTGTTCCAAGATATTAACCATGCAGTAATATAACTGTTGAGGCCTTGGGGAAGCTTCATTCACACACTTTTGGCTTCAATGTCTGAAATAGGTGACAATATCTGGACCATATAGTCTTCGGCTTGAATGAGTAAATGTATTAAACTATTACTTAAAAAATGAAATATGTTTATTAATTTTTGACTATTTATACTTAAATAAGTGCTAATTTCTTTTTCGCTTTGTTGTGGTTTAGATTTGGACAATGCCATTGCAACAAACAATTGAAATGGCCAGAAAGTTAGAAATAGTTTTGTAAGTGATGTTGTAGAGACTTATGGCTTGAAATGGCTAAAAGATTTAGGTCCTGCATCTTTTGGAATAAGCGTAACTAAAGTATGATTTAACCTAGTAAGCACTCTCTACCACTACGGAATATTTATTTATTTTATTTTGTTGCACATAATTAATTCCCTCCTTGTTGATACTCTTAATCTCCCATTCTGACAAAAAAGGACAGGGAAGCCATTTAGACCTGGATCCTTGAGGGTGTGCATGGACTTGATCTTATCAACCACCTTTTCTGCAATAGAAAGTAGACAGCTCAACATTCTCAATCTCATCATTGCACTGCTGAAAGAAACCTTCAAATCCTCTAGCCAAGAAGGATTGGATGAGGTAAATAGCTCTCTAAAATTGGCTAAGAAGTATTCCTCAATCTCTTTGGATCATTTATCCACTAGTTATCCAAGTTTATCGTATCAATGTTGTTGGACTTTCTTTGAATAATTGTGAATAAATGAATTTTTTTTTGTATTTCTGTCACCTTCTTGAAGCCAAAGTTCTCTAGATTTTTGTGTTGATTCTCAATCATAACTGCATTCTCTGGAGTAGAATCATTAGCTTGGTAGAGTTCTAGAAGCCGGAGCAATTCTTGTTTTTTAGATTGACACCACCCAAAGCACCTTTGTTACACTTCCTATGAATTTACCCTTAACTTGTCCAACTTTCTCATAAATTGAAAATATATTGATCCATTGACACTCACATCCCACAAACTTCTAATTACATCATCACTCCTTTCATCTCCCAACCAAGTAGCCTGGTCTTGATCTTCTCCCTAATTTTATATTAGAATTTAGTATAATTGTGTTGTGGCCATTTTGTGGTTGACAAGTGCATCATCCCCCCTGGTAACACACTGCCTTATATATCCTCTATCTTATGCTGGAAATTTCTCCCTCTTATTACTCCAAGTATGCCTAATTCCAATAAAACCCAAATTTATTCTTACATGAACTCTTTGAGACCTCTTCTTGAGGAAGAGCCAGCCTTGCATCCAAATTTTTTCTTCTCTTAAAAGACAGTTGAAATCCCCACAGCAAACTCAAGGGCCTTGAAATGTATTCACTGAGCTTGAAATGATCTTCCAGAATCTCTCTTTCTTGGCAAAATAGGAAGACCCATAGCTGCATACAAACAACCAATCCCTACAACCTGATTAAGAGATTACACCACTTGCTAGGCAGATGCATCCACCACTTTTAAAACAACTTCCTTTTTCCATAAAAAGCTAGACCACCATCTCCACACCTTCTCTACCACTAGTTGGTACACAATGACAATCCACATAACCTAAGGTCATCGATTTTATTAATCTTATCCTTTCCCACCATAGTCTCAAATAAGAAAATAATGTACGGGTCATGGTCCGTCATGAAGACCCTTAACCCTCACCATCTAGGCATTACCAATTCCTTAACAACTCCACATGAATGCTTGCATTGCACATACACTAAAACACTAAGAAAAAACTAGGAGGAAAATAAAGGGTCACCAGCTGACTCTGATCAATCAAATCCCCACTAAGAATGAAATCTTGTAGCTATTATACCTTAGTTTAGATTGAAACAAAAGCATGACCTGGTAAGGTAGTTTGGGCAGTGATCAAGCAATGCCGGGTGGAGAATGACAATAGAAACATACTAATGACCAGTTCTAGGAGAACAAGCTTGAGTCGCATCTAGACACATGAGGCAGAGGAGGAATCCAAATAACTGGGTGGGGATCAAAGCATTCTGCAGAGTGGAGCTTGTGATCAGCTTGGGAAAAGCTCAGTGCACTATAGCAAGAGGAAGTTGTCATGTGTCTTGGGGAACGACACGGGGAAAGCTGCACCCTTTTGTTAGGTGCTTCGGTTTACAACTTTAAGTTTCCTCGAAGGCTTGAAGCACTTTTTTGTACATTCAACTGTTTGAAAGAAATCTATTCATTACAGTTTTATTTCTTTTTTTTATATATATTCATTTTATAATTGTATGAAGATTTGCAAATTTTAGTAGAATCTGTAGACAACCTCATATGCAGGTATTTGGTGCATGCCAATGGAATCTATGCTGGCTATTCCCTCCTTATAACCATCATTGTAGCCATGCCTCGCCCCGCTCCACAATTGTTTTCAAAACCTTAACTAATTGTACTTAGAATCATCATAAAAAGCATGAATTAAATCTTTAATTCTGGCTGCTGGAGACAACCATTACTTGAAGTGCAGCTTGTGGGTCTTTAGGTGCATTTTGTCATTAAGGCCATAACATTTTATAGCCCTGAAATTCGTTGTAGTGGCTGGCTATGCAGTGCTTTGAATCATTTCCTTATATGAACTTTTCAGCAGATATGTTCACCTGTGGCTAACCCCAGCAAGGACATTGACAATTCTGCCTTCCAAGGCTGACCACAATTGTGTTCTTACAGTACATGTATCTAACGTGACGTTCTGCTCATACCATACATATACATATATATACATATATATGCTTGATGGCCATTAGCGGTGCTGTTTGTAATCTTGCTAGTTTTGTGTATGCATTATGTTACTCGTTTTTGCTACTCATATGTAAGAAGTTTTCATTTTCAGGTTTCAAATTTTTATAGTTTTGATAATTATCATTGCTATAGAATTTTTTTTTGGTGAAAAAGACGATTCAAAACAAAAAACAACTAAGAGCCTACAGCAAGAACAGGGCAGCGCCTGTCAAAAAAGAAACCATTAAAATCAGCCTCAAGGGCTTCCAAAACGTCCTCAGGTGGACTATGATAAACATCATCTACTAGTTGGTCAGAGCCCATCCTTGCCATAATGTCAGCACAACGATTGGCTTGACGATAACAATGTCTGATCTGTACCTGTTGAAAGCAGCTCATCAATTGCCTGCAGTCATCCATCAAGGGAGAAACTACAATGTTCACATAGTTGGAGTTAAGCACAACATCCACAATGACTCTAGCATCAACTTCAACTAATAAACATTGAATATTAAGGCTGTTGCAAAGGGCTAAGCCATCTCTAAGGCCCCACATTTCTGCCACAAAGCTACTAGCTGACCCAATGTGCTTCGTGAACCCCGAAATCCACCTCCCATGCTCATCTCTTACGACACCACCACATCCAGCCCGACCATTACTAGCCATATGAGACCCATCAGTATTAAGCTTCTTCCACCCAATTGGAGGTCTCTCCCACCGAATCCGCTTTATCACACTACAAACAGAATGTCTCGGAGAAATTGCACAACACAAAAACTCATAGGCTTGAGCACGGATGTAAGAAACTAAACCCGGGTTAAGGCTTCTACCATTGAACACACTTTGGTTTCTGCTTTTCCAAATACTCCACACAGCAATAGGAAAAAGAATCCTCCACTGAAAACCTCCTCGGACACTACTGTCCTTCCCATTAGCTCTCAACCACTCCTGAATATCATACCTCCAAAAATCTCGGTTTTGAAGCCCAATCCCCAGCTGACCCCACACAGCCTTAACCCTTATACAGTCCCTAAGAGCATGCAAAATAGTCTCAGGCTCCACTTGGCAAATGGGACAACAATCATCTTCCCCCATACCCCTTTTCACCAAACACCCTTTCACCCCTATACTGTTATGGCCACATTGCCATAAGAAAGTCTTGATTCTAGGGAGAGCTTCAATTTTCCAAACCCACTCCAACTTAACTTGCGGCCTATGATCATCACCTATAGAAATAGTGTAAGCACTTTTCAGATCAAAAGCACCCCTCGGATTGCCTGCCCAAGCCAACTTATCCCTTCCCCTACTCACTGCTGAAACCGGAGTTGCTTGAATCAAGGATTTCAAGTCTGAAGGGAGATCAAAAGAAATCTGATCCCATTGCCACCCCGCATCTGTGAAAACATCTTTCACCTTTAGATGAGAGGCTTCTTGGGATAAAGGGCCTTGGATTAGGTGGCGCAAAGGACCTTGAGCCATCCATCTATCAAGCCAAAAATTTAAGGAACTATCTCTTCCAATCATCCACATTGCTCCTTTGTTAAAGGTACCCATCCCATTCTTCATGGCTCTCCAAATCGGGGAGCAAGGAAGCCTATTCACATTACTTGCATTTACTCTTCTATTGTTGCAATATTTCTGCCTTAATACTTGTGACCACAAAGCATTTGTTTCCGTATGAAAACGCCAATTTAACTTGGCAAGAAGAGCATTGTTTCTACCCTTTGCTGCCTGCAAACCAAGGCCCCCTTCCTCCTTAGTTTTAACCACTTTGTGCCAGCCAACCCAATGAACTTTCTTAGTAGCTTCTAACGAACCCCATAAAAAATTCCGGTTTACCCGGTCAATACCCTCAAGAATTCTAACCGGCAATTGAGTACACTGCATGACATAAGCTGGGATAGCAGATGAGGAGGCTTGAATGAGCACCGTGCGGCCAGCTAGTGAGAGCAAATTCGCTTTCCACCCCGCTAGTTTATTCTTCACTCTATCAAGAATGTAATTGAAGTCTTGTGAAGAAGAGCCAGAGTGTCTAATTGGGAAACCGAGGTATTTTCCAAGTGATGGAGTAGAGCGGAATCCAAGGATGTCACAAAAGGACTCCCTACTATCCCTATCCACATTAGGCGAAAAAAATACTCTTGACTTGGCTTCACTCACAGTTTGCCCTGAGATATTGCAAAATTCATCCAACACATCTCTTATCATAGAGCAATTGGAGGCATCTGCTCTAGCAAAGAGAACTAAATCATCCGCAAAAAACATATGGGAAAAGGCCGGGCCACTTTGAGATACTTTAACCAGCTGCCAAAGTTTGGCATTGCACTTTTCTTGGATAAGCTGTCCAAGGAACTCCATACATAAAATGAATAGGTACGGTGACAAAGGATCACCCTGCCTTATTCCTCTCGACGGATAAATCGGATCCAAAGGTTCCCCATTGAACAAAATTTCTGTCGACACTGTAGAAACACAGCTCATAATGATGTCCACTAAATCCACAGGGAAGTTAGCTCTAATCATCATATCCCTTATGAAATTCCACTCAAGCTTGTCATAAGCCTTCTCTAAATCGATCTTCAAGGCCATATACCCCACTTTTCCTCTTTTTTTGCTAAGAGAATGGATGATTTCTTGCACTATGATTGCATTATCAACACTTTTCCTTCCCGGAACAAAGGCTGATTGGAGAGGGGAGATGAGTTTATCCAAAAAGGGCCTTAGCCTTGCAACAATTATCTTGGTGACAACTTTATAAACAGTGTTACACAAGCTGATAGGTCGATAATTACCCAACGTTTCAGGACCTTGCACTTTAGGAATGAGTGCAATGTGAGTCCTATTCAAGTACTCCGACATTTTCCTCTCCGCAAAGATTTTTCCCACTTCCTCCAAGACCGACTTGCCCACAACCAACCAGAATCTTTGGAAGAACCCGGCATGTAGCTCATCCGGACCAGGCGCTTTGAAAGGTTTGAGCGACTAAAGGGCTGATTTTATCTCCTCCTCAGAGGCAGCCCCACTGATACTCATCTTTTCCTCCTTAGACAACTTAGCTTGCCATTGAGAAACTAAGGGATGACATCGAGCGCTACTTAAAAGAGACGAAATGTACACTCCCTCAAAACCTCTTCTAATGAAGTCCTTGATTTCATTCTCCTCGTAGATCCATTCTCCAGTTAAATCTTTGATAGCCAAAATCTGGTTTCTTTTCCTTCTGACCAGCGTCGAGACATGATAAAAGGCTGTATTTCGGTCCCCCTAAACCATCCAATTCACTCGAGATTTTAAAGCCCATAATTCCTCTTCTTGCCTAAGCACCAAATCAAGCTTCTGATGAAGTTCATTCTCCAGATTGAGAAGAAAGTTTGAGGGCCTAGCCGAAATTACTCTCTGGATACCATTTAACCTAGCCATAATGTTTTTCTTCTTTTCAAAAATATTCCCAAAGTGCAAACGGTTCCAATTGGCTGCATCTTCAGTGAGTCCTATAGAATTCACTCTTTCGAAGAGAAAGCAATGAGATATGGTCAAATATTGTACTTTAGGACCTGCATTAGCATTACCAAACCGATGCAAGTTCATCAAGTCCTGAGTGATTTTTAGTACGGGTTAATCAGAAGCCATTATTACATTTTACCATCATTGGTTCCCTGAAAGCATGAGACAAGCCCAATCACATGAGTATTTCTGTCATGGTGATGCAAGTGTAATGTAATATAATGAACAGGTAAAGTTGGCCAACCAATAACCATATTTGATTATTATATGAAATGGACAGCTACTAGTGAACCTTAAGTCACTTATGAAAACTTTAGCCAAATTGTAGTGAATCATTGCTGTTGGTCATCAACAAATTATTGATCAACCAAAAAATTAAAAAAAGTTTATTGTGAGAACATAAATAAATAAACATTAAGACTTTAACACTTCCTTCGGAAGTTTATAAAGGAATAAAAATATTGAGTTTGGAAGTTTATAAAGGAATGAAAATATTGTGTTTGGAAGAAAGGACCCAAATAGTTTACTTCTAAATTAAAAAATAACAAGACAAATATAATTAGTGTGTGTTTGGCAAAAATTAAAAAGTCAGCTTATTTTACTATTCAGCTTATTTTTGTTATTATTCATGAGCCCCACTGCACTTTTTGGTACTATTTATAGGTCTCACTATACTATTTCAGCAAATTTTTACATTTATTTACCGTGCTTTCAGCAAAAAAATTTCAATTTCAACAAAATAAGCGGATCTCAAACAGATCCTTAATCTTTTTTTTTTTTTCTTTTGTTTTTTTGGAAGATGAACCCAACAGTTTCCTTAAATACAGCCATGAATATTTAACATATTTCCAGCTTTCCTCCACTTATAATCACTGGCTTTTATTTGATATTCATCCAATAGATGATAAAGAAATACTTTGTTGTCAACTAATTAGACCTTGATTAAGGTTCACTCTACATTGTCAAATTTCCACTCCATGAAAACTGGAAAGGTAGCTAGTTATTGAAGATTCTGAACCTGACAACACACTTTGCCTTCTTAAAGTCTTAATCAATAATTAAAACTAAAAAATCTACATCACCGACCATAACTATGACCAGATAATTAAGTTCAAGCAACCAAATAAAGACAAAAAAAATAGGTGAGTGGTGGAATTCAATTTCAAGCTTATATGCCATTGAATGCAAGACTGAAGGAGTGAGACAGACTTTTTTTTTTTGTGTGGAGAAACTAGTGAGACAGACTTGGGATTCATGTTTAGGCAAAATTTGGTAAATAGTATGCAGCTAAAAGTATTTAGTAAGTTGGACTATTTTTTGAAAATTAAGTTTGTGAAACTTGAGTTCTAACCCAAAATCGAGTTTCTCAAACTCGATTTAGACCTGACATGAATTTAAAAAAAAAAGAAAAAAGAAAAAAGTGGAACTCGAGTTTAGTAAACTTGAGTTCCATTTAAAAAATAATAATGGAACTCGTATTTGCTTCCCTCGAGTTCCACTTTTTTTTTTTTTTTTAATTCACCTTAGGTCTAAATCGAGTCTAAGAAACTCGATTTTGGGTTGGAACTCGAGTTTCACAAACTCGATTTTCAAAAAACAGCAACTTTTCAGCTGCATACTATTCACCGAATTTTTTCCAAAAAAATATACTATTTACCAAAATTTGCCCTTGCTTTAAATACAACCAAAACATTGAAGAAATTACTTTTTTTTTTTAGAATCAATATATGAAATTACTTAGCTTCACACACAATATATGAAATTACTTAGTTAATATCTTATATCGGTTATTTATTTGTAACATTATACTCGTTCGATTTTGACAATATCTAATGAAATTTTATTATGATGGTGTATAATTCCAAATAATAATAATGATAAAATATATATATACGCACACATTAATTATTGTTTTAATCCTATAATTTTTATTATAATTCCTAATATAACCTTACTTATTTCTATTTAGGTCATTTTTATTTTCATTACTTTTGTAGTCATTATCCAATGTGGGAAAACTAATCATATCTTTCACACGTTAATATTCTAATCCACTAATGAACACTTGCTATTATAATTTATTGGGAAAATAAAACCTTAGGAAGAATATTATTGAGAGGTTAAAATAATATATAGGAACATTACTTACTGTTAAATTAGGAACATATAGGCCCGAATTCAGCAGATAGAGTGTCACTATGGTCACACTCAGGTAGAAGACGCCAACTTAGGTTGCCATTTCTACCATTTTTTTTATATTATATATTTGACTTAATCCAAAAATTTAAATGTATTGAATTTAAGTCCAGTTTTGTTAAATTATAGTTTCTACCCAAGCCCAATGCACAAATTAATTTGAAAGAGGGATTAGTAAAATTTTTTACCTCCAATTAGTACTATAAAACCAATATTACTGCACAACGAAGAATTGTAGGAGACTTAAATCAAAAAGTTGTTGAGTAATCTTATCATACCAAACAGTTTGTAGAACTCCAATGATTTAATTATGTGAAACCATATTCAAAAATTTGGATCTAAAAAAATAAGGAGTAATAGACATAATCATCAAGGCAAAATTTGGGGAAAAAATTGGCAAATGTCCTTTTTGAGCAAAAAAAGCAGCATTCTGCCATCTTTCCCAAACTAATTAGGGAAATACCCCTCTTTTGTAACTCGATTTGCTCAAAATCCAGTTAAAAAAAAAAAAATTATGGAGCCCTATAGTGGCGTTTTAAGGAGTCTATAGTGACGTTTTAAAAACCTATAGTGGCGTTTTGCAACTCGACCTCCATGAACTCGAGTTATAGGTAATTTTTTTTTTCCTATAACTCGAGTTCATGGAGGTCGAGTTCCAAAACGCCACTATATGTCTTTAAAACGTCATTATAGGCTCCTTAAAAACGTCACTATAGGGCATAACTAGATTTTGAGCAAATCGAGTTTTAAAAGAGGGACATTTCCCTAATTAGTTTGGGAAAGAGAGCAAAATACTGCTTTTTTTTTTGCTCAAAACGGGCATTGGCCAAAATTTTCCCAAATTTTGGTAAATAGTATATTTTTTGGAAAAAATTCGGTGAATAGCATGTAGCTAAAAGTATTTAGTGAGTTAGATTGTTTTTTGAAAATCAAGTTTGTGAAACTCGAGTTCCAACCCAAAAACGAGTTTCTCAAACTCGATTTAGGCCTGACGTGAATTAAAAAAAAAAAAAAAAAAAGTGGAACTCGAGTTCCACGCTTTTAAAAAAAAAAAACCAGATTCCATTTTTAAAAAATAACGGAACTCGTGTTTGCTTAATTTTTTCTTTCTATTTAAAATATTTTATATACACAAAACAGACATATTTTTTCTTTGCAACACATTTAATTGACATGGAGACCTAATCATCTAGTTCATGGAAAAATGTTTAAAAGTCAAAGAAAAAAATACAAGAATTTATGTATATTAGACTTTAGAATTGTGGGCTAATTTTATGCCGTGTGTGACGTGTCCACTTAATTTTTTAATCTTTGAGCCAAGTGAGTTAATGAGTGCAAAATACTAAGAGTCTAATATTAATAAACTATAAAATAAAAATAAAAAAACAATCATATCCACTCAATAAAAATCACCAAAAAAACAAATATCACTACAAGTTTTATTTTATTAAAAATTAGAAGAAAAAAAGAAGAAGATCATAAGTAGTATTAAATTTAGGCAAGAATTTTAACATGTGACTAATTACATTTAATTTTTTTAAATTTATAATTTGATTAATTATTTATATTTTTATGATAAAAAATATGTTTAATTTTAAATGCATCTATGCGTATGCATGAGTTACACGCTAGTGTATAATTGTGATTGATATTAGATTGGCCTAGTATTCCGCCCTCATCTCTCTACTATAAATAATTGTTTAGTACTTCCAAAGTATAATAATGTGTTATGCAATCCTCTCACGTGAATGGTAGATTAAACTAAGAATTTAATAAATAGAACCCTCAATCATAGTTGTCAGTATCGTACGATACGCGATACGTATCGTATCGTGTGTAAAAAGTTTCGTATCGTATCGGCGTATCGTAAGTGCTCATGAATCGTACAATACAGTGTGCGTATCGTATCATATCGTAAAATTGTACGTATCGTACGATACATAAACAAATGCTTTAAAATGAGATTTTTTGTTAAAATTTGTATTTTTATTTGAATCTAACAAGTTGTTAAACTTTTTTTAACACAAAATTATTAGTTTACTTAATTTAGCCTATTAAAATAACATATTAATAAAAAAAATTTCCTCTCTCTCCTACAATTGGACTATACAGTATACACTTACCCTTCACTTTAATATTTACAAATTTATTTTATATACCATGAATAAAATATTAATCGACAATATACATTTTTTATTTTTGTCATTATTGTTATAAGTCCAAGAAACTAGAATGCCAAAAAAAAATTTATAAAAAAATTATTAAAATAAAAAAAAACATGAAGAGATCGATAGTAAATGTTAATGACAATGAAGAAAATTTTAATAAAGAAATAAGTTTGCAAAATTATAAACATGATGATGGCATTGACTTAGATGGGGTTGATTAGGAAATTTGATGAATATAATGAAAATAAATTATTATTTTTGGGTCATTTGTAATATATTATCACTTTTGAATGTGAATGTGTATGTTATAAACACATGCTAGTTTGATTTATTTAGTTAGCTTGTTAAATATTATTACATAAGTGATGAATAAATTAGTCATTAGTTGAATATATTTAAAATTTATAATGAATATACCCTTTATATATGTATATTTATAATTTTTATAAATTTTAATAAGTGTTTGTGTATCTTACGATACACGATCCGATACGATACACGATACGGAAAAATTAAAAATCGATTCATGATACGATTCATGTTTTGACAACTATGCCCTCAATTATGTGAAAGAGATTAAGAATGTACCACGTCGCCGTAATTCACTCCTCAATTATGTGAAAGAGATTAAGAGAGTAGGTACGAACTAATTAAGCCACAATACGATTTAACATCTATGATTGCAAAGCCTTATACGGTACAGCTACATTTTATTGAATGCTTGTTTGATTTTTTTGGCCTTGTGGACGGAGACCCTAAAGAGCATAATTTAAATGAGAGGATCCAAACTTTTTGTCCCAGCTTCTAGATGGCCGCCCTACAATATTACTGTCGGTGCTAGCATCCATGCCAATGTTTCTCTCTTTCTTCTTTGTTAGTTGAATGTATTATGACTATTATCCAGTATTATTATTGTATTTCTACTTTACTTGAGCCTCTCTAATTGTCCTCTACATGCTTGTTAATAATTTTCAAATAATTTGGTACCCATTTCTTTTGTTTTGAAAATAACAGTTTTTTTGGGGCCACCTGAATGGGATGCCTCCACGTAATAATTTGGCCAGTGTGTGTGGGATGGAAGGACTACACACTCAAGGAATAGTCAGATTCTCAAAAAAGTTTGGACATCCTCATTTGTTAAAAAAATAAAATAACCATTTTGTAAATTTTTAGTACTCTTGACTCTTGAGTCTTGACACCACTTGCGAAGCTAAATATTTTAATTCCCCTTTATAAAATATTTTTAAGTGGAGGAATTTGGAGAGAAATGAAATATGAAGGTTGGAGAATCTTTCCAATTTCCAGCTTTGTATTTAAAGAGATTGTGTAGTATTACTTTAATCTTATAAGATTTGGCAGGTATAGAATACATAAAATAATAATAATAATAATAATAAGTGTGTACCATAAAATGACCCCTAGTATACTATATTATCTCTTAAATACTTCTACTTTTGTCACTCATCTAAATGGTTTTGTTCTCATGTTATGACAGCTTTTGCTGCTTACCCTATACAGACTATTAGTCAAACAAAGAAAATGATCTCGAGAACCAATGACTATTTAGGTGTAAGTGTAACATCGAATTTCATATTTTCAATACTAAAGTCTCTTACTTGGATATCAATTTAGAAAGCACCAGTGCACTTCCAAAATTGAATTAATTCCTAAAACAATCCAGTCCACTTGTGTTTAAATATTTGATAGAAATTAAAATGACCATTATCCTTAGTATTTTAATAAAGAAGAGATCTGTTAGTGCAACAAGCCGGCCAAGATTGTAGAATTAAAAAGAAAAAAGTATCCTAGGAAGATGATAAATATAAAAATGAACACAGTAAAAACATAGCAGCTTACTGCTTATGTGCATTATTAAGAATCTAGCAAATCCCCATTGGTCAAAGTTTTATTTTATTTTATTTATGGGAGAAGTTAACAAATGACATTGGTTTATGATATATTTTTATAAAACTTTTATAAAAAAAGAAATATGTAATTGAATTTTTTGATAGTATTTTATATTTTCTATGAAAGTGGAATTAGAACTTTTCTAAAATAATCTATTAACAAATGCTTTTAAAGCACACGTTAACTTTTTAGGTAACAAATGAACACCATCACATCGAATCAACTAGTTAAGGAATCTATATCATTGTACGGCCAGTGTTTCCCTATATGTCCAAAAACAAATTCTCACTCATAGGGAACAAGCTAGCAACATCAAGTTTTTCCAACTTGATTATCTGTAATGTTTTGTTTTATGTTTTATGTTTTTGTATTTATTTTCAAGAGAATCTCAATGTTGTCCAACTAAGGAGGAGAATTCCACTTATATCAAAGTCATAGCAAAGATTATTATCTTTAGGTGGGGACTCTAAGATGATATGAAATGCCTTTCTTAATGCAATTGATACTGCTTAAACATTGTATATTAAATAAGAACTCTAATGACACCAAATACTCTCATTTTCATACCCTAATGATATTACATCTTTTCAAGACTATCAATTCTTTTAGTCATTATCAAATACCAACTCAATTATATTTTTACTCAACACGGTTGTGACCCTAGTTCTCAATTTAATGTAGTTGATTATTAGTGGTATTAGCATTGGTCTATAAGGTAGGTAGGGTGCAACTGTTGCCTCTGTGAGTATTAGAATTTCAATAATTTATTTAGAGTTAGCCAGAGTAACTTACACCCTACGACAGCCATATTAGAAAAACAAGTGAAAAATTAAAAAATTACATAGACATTTTGGCACAAAGGCATCTTTTAGCATATCGGACAAGAATGTCAATTACTTGATTTCAAGGCTAACTTATTTTAA
Source organism: Quercus ilex subsp. ballota (assembly GCA_032727855.1). Lineage (NCBI taxonomy): Eukaryota > Viridiplantae > Streptophyta > Magnoliopsida > Fagales > Fagaceae > Quercus > Quercus ilex. The sequence continues at coordinate 28,734,974 of CM064918.1, read as the reverse complement.
TTCTTAAATGTCCTAGATTATGTTGTAGGCACTTTCACTAAACCCAAAATTGTTCTAAAATTTTTATTTTGTCCTTATGCAATAGTGGAGCAAAAAAAACCTTACTCTCATTTCATTACTTCCCAAATATACAATATGGTGTGGCTGATACCAAATTAATTTAATTAATTACTTTTTATTTTTTCAAGTTTTTTAGTAACCAATGCTCTTGTACTTTCAATTGTGAATCGGGCTTTCTCCTAATTACTTCACATTATTTTCCTAAGTTACTCCTAATCTAAAAGTAATTAGATGTCAGAAATTCCCTTGTCACAATTTGTCACTGGTCACACATATCAGCTTCATGAACCATCATCATCAATGAGTGCTGAGATTTAAATGCTCCCCAAAACTATACAACAATTTGAAGGAGGAGGAGGTGGAGAATGCAGTTGCCTGTGAATTATAGTTCAGATTTTGATTCCATAATGGCTATTGCATACTTAATGCAAGTTTGTGTGTGACATGAGGGAGTGCATATTTCAAAAATACTTGTAGATTCTAGAATATGGAAAAGTTACAATTATTGTCAAGCAAACTGTTACAAAGTTTAATAGTAATACATTGGGAAAGAGGCACCAGAATTTTCAAGACGCCTCTAAAACAGGACAAAGAAACTACTAAAACAAGGTCTGTTATCTACACACCTAAAAAAGCATATTCCCTCTTCAAACACTTCAGGAAAGAAAGGGACATAACACTGGTTCAGTTGAATGCTTCAACATCCATCCCTCAAAAAAAGCTCAAACAAGCTGTCAGATCACTATTTTGAAACAGGTTGGGAATCAAACATGGTCAAGAAGTTAAACATGCAAAAATTGAACTAAAAAAACCCACCTGTAAAATGGACCTCACAGCAAACAAGCTTAATATGATGGTCTAAAATGGTAGAGCATAAGAGGCCTTGTAAGCAGGGGCAATTCTTACATGCTCCGGGAGCAATGCTCCCGGAGCACCTAAGTTTTTTCCTGTAAGCAGTAACTTTTGAAAAAAGATAGACTTGGACTGATTGTAAATTGAAGGTTTATTCCTAGTATTCTGAAACTTCCAGCAGCAGCATAGATCTTGGAAAGATATTCTTCTATATATATAGAGAGCTGAAATTGCAACTTCTTTTCACATGAACAATTTGAAAGCTGAGCGTAGATTCCTCACAAGATCCTTCACTGTCATGCAAAATTCTTCATCCATCTGACAATATGAAGAAGGCTTTAATGGGAAGAACTTCAAATATACATTCCCCAAGAAAGAAAATATTGTGCATGTGTGTCAGTTGGGCTTCTTTTATTAAAATTGTTTCATAGAAAAGACATAAGGAGACAAGTCACACACAGAAAAATAGTATTGAATTTACATTTTAGTGAAGCTGATATACTTTCTAGATTCTCAATCAAGGTTCAAAAGTCCTAGATTTATTTCATAGAGGAAATAAAGAAACAACCTGAGCGATAATAGTGATATCAAGAGCAGAACTCCCAAATGTCATGACACTGCTATTGATGACTGTAAGGTGGAGCTTTTCAATTTCAGTGACTGATTTCTCTAGCAGTCCTTTCCTTTTCTCACAGTGAATTCTTATTAGGACATTTTTGTCACAGAATCTTGCTTCAATTTCTGGCAGTGGCTCATCAAGGGGGTCACTGGAGGAGTTTTTATCTGAAGTAGGGTTGTCACCATCAGTGAAGAGTTGGGATTTCTTTACAAAGACCACTGATTCCATGTTTTTCTTTTTAGTCTGTTCCTCGAGTGTCTTCACTCTCTCTTGCAGTTGTTTCAAGTACTTAATAGCATCTCCAAGAACAGAAGCCTTGTCCATCTGTCAATGGCATAAAGTATGATTGCAGATTGAAAATTATTTAACAGAAACACTTATGCTTGAATAATGTACCAGTCTTTCACCTTTCTTGATACTGTATAAACTATGAATTGCTTGAACACATACAATTAAAACTGAGACCAGCGAAAATAGGACTAGTAAGATTTAACAAAAATATAAGAATGTGTGAGAGAGGTTAGTACAAAGAAATATTAAAGATAATACAAGTGTTTCAAAAAGGACCACAAATAATTTAGTGAATAAAGATAATGAGGAGGGTGCAATTTAAGAGAGAGTATAGTAGTATAGTTCATTTTCAGCTTAGTAAAGTACTCATATATTTTTTATAGAAAGCTAAGGCAAAAACAAAATAATGGATCATTAACAAAAAGCCTTATGATCCAAGAACTAAGAAAATGTGATTGCAATATAATTTGATACCTTCTTAAGGCCAGGAACTATAGCAGACAAAGCTATGAACCGCTGGCTGAGCTTCTCTCGCCTCTTCCTTTCTGCTATAATGTGATCTTGCGTTTGAGAAAGTCTAGTGCTTGTGCTTAACCTCTTAGCTCCCTCGCAGGCCTTATAGACATAATTTTGGTTCCCAAAGGAACCTTGAGCAGTCAAAATTTCAGGAGGAACGGTATCCATGCTTTGGGGACATGCTGCCTCCTCTTTAGGCTTTAAAATATTCATTTGATTCATGTAGTTTGCATTGGCAAAGGATAGAATGTTTGGAGAAGAAGCAACTTGCAGAGTTGAAACATGATCAAGTTTGGATGGTGAACTCCAGCTGTTGGCTTTGTGCTGTTTCATGGGTCTATCAATTTCACTATGTGAAGTTTCCATGGCATTTTTATAGTTGAAGTTTGGGTGTGCGAAAGAGCGTTGTAAATTCTCTCCAAATGTGGCTGCTATTGGCAGTATGCCGAGCTCATCAAGAGAGTTCATTTGCCATTGATTGATGAACCTAGGATCCTCCACACCCTGCAATTTTGATAGTTTCATCTGTCAATGTCTTATGTAAGCAAATGCTTAAATCACAAACCGTGCATTTCATAAATCAAGAAGAACAATGATATTGTTCCAAACAAAATCTAGTAACAACATCCTTCTTCACAGCATAAAGCTCTCATCAGTTTCAGTTGTCCCAATATTTCATCATGCTCTTATCAATTATCACCATGTGTGAAATTCAAAAATTATGTGCTAAGTGATTTTATACAGTTTTAGATTATCACTATCCAAAGCCAGTGAACTCTTATCTCAATTTGCATCTCTCCTCTCTTGTAAGTGTTAGGTGGAAGGTGAGGTTGTGTGTTCAAGGCCCACTGGGTGCATGTGTAACTTACCCAAAAAAAAAAAATAAATCACCATCTGAGATAATACCACAAAATATATATACTAATCTTTGTCTTGAGGACAGTCATGGTTGCTGAAGCATATTAATTACCACCTACCAGTTCAGATAACCCTCTTATGGATGAAATCTCCATCAGAACTCCTTTATTGATCAAAAGAGCTCAAGGGAGGAGGATCCTGCACGAAAGGTCAACAAAACAGATTACTTGGGAAGATGATATAGTTTTCATAAAATTTTTCATGCAAAAGTGTGGCAAAGTACATAGCAAATAAGAAAGCTCACCCTTTAGTAATGACCAAAAGTTTCCTTTTTCCAAGTTCTCACTAGAGGATAGAGATTGTCTACTTCCTCAACATTTATAGCTCTCACTTGTTACAGTTGCACTTTCTCTCTCACGGGTTGTTAATGTGAATTGGCCCCCATCTTTAATAATAAAACTAATAATGAATGATTGAATGTAAAACGGCTATAGAGTATTAGACATTCTAAATTTCTAATACTACATTACTCATTGTTAATTGAGATTATAGAAAGGAAAAAAAATCACTTATTGTATCCTAGTGGGTCACTTGAAGCTGACAAAATTAGTACTCGTAAGCAAGTCACTTTTGTTGTTTTGTGGACTTTTTGGAGGGAGCTTCACCAACTTGCCGTTGAAATTTCATTCGAGGTTTTTGCTTATGATTTACAATTATCTTAAACATGTGGCCCCTCAAAAAGTCTCGATCACCAACCCAACTCCAATCCGTAAAAAAAAAAAAAAAAAAATTATCCTCTTACTTTCATAATCAAAGCCAAAAGATTACAATAATCCAGCACAGAATTGTGACTAATGACCAAAACAGTTTAAGCCCATGTGAATTTAAGACATGTCATTGAAGTATGATTAATATATATGGACTTATAAAAGAAGCTTAAATCACTTTCATAATTGGTTTTACTCCAAACTTTTCTTTGACTTTCCAATTGTTTTGAGCCAATATACTAGTGACACGTGCCCAATTTAAGAACCGCCAAACCGACCCATAAAGTGGTCGGCTCATGATTAAACCGGATGATCCGTGATACAATTAGAGTCATGAAAAGTTGGACATAGTTACTACTATATAATAAAAAAAGAAAAAAAAAAGAGAAAAGAAAAAGAAGTAAAGTTTTGAAAGGGAACAGTGACATATATTCTTTTGAAACCAATCCTAGAAACTTGGAATCAATGGTCAATGACAAAAATAGTTACTACTGTATGCTACAAGTTGTTGAGGTTGCTGATTCCAGAATATCAATGGTCGAGGCCAGGTTTGAAAATGCTGGTTACAAATAGTTGCTATGTTATAGGTGTGTAGGTGTGTGTCGGTGCCAATACCAATTGTACAGTACCCACTTGACTAGAGAAGGGTTGGCAATAAACACAGTCGACACAGTGTGAAATGGCTTACATTTTCATTTCCAATTTCTAAGATAGTTGACTACTGAATTTTTTTTGACATCAAGCAACAGAGCATGTATTATAGAACCAGAAATACTTGGATTTGTTAATTTGGACACAATTGGTGAAGAATACTAGTAAAAAAAGTCAGTTTAATTTGTCTATAATCTAAAGCCTACAATTGAAATTATTTGCATACCTGCATAGCTAGATTATTGATTATTGAGTTAAAGAGGTCTGGCTAGCGAGCTTGGAAGTCATTCTTTCATGCAAAATAGGTACCAGACCAGACAGACCAGGTCAACAGTATTAGTTTTGTGGAGCACAGTGTACATCTGGTAAATTGTATAATGATCAGCACGTTTAGGCCTTGGATTAATTGCTGGCATCAAGTTGTAATAACTCATTATTGGTTAGCTACTAGGAAAATACTTATCCTGCTTTTGAGGATATAAATATGGCATTTGTTTTTAAACATAAGACTAGGAAAGTACTCTCAAACTGCATACTAAGTGATGGGTAACTAGACCCCCTCTCAGCAACCGTGTGTGTTGTTTTTAAGACGTGTATGAAAGTATGGAAAATGTAGCTGACTTGACTCATTTGTATAAGGAAAAAACCTGTTCGAAACAGTTTGCACAAATACACACTGCTAAAAACAACTGAAAACATGAATCGTAACTTAAAAGTAGGTCACGTTTTTAGTTGTTTTTTGGTCAATAGTTTGCACACAATGTGTTTAATAAACAGTGTCTTTTTTATAATCACTTTTAATAACCAACCGGCAACCATTTAGAACTAGAATATTGTTTGGGACAATGATATGTTTAAAGCTTATATACACTATTTGGGACAACTAGAACTAGAATATTGTTTGGGACAAGTGTGCAGGAAATCCTTGTCCTTATGTAAAGTGTACACATTTGCATGAATAGTATAATGTGTACAATGTTGTATTCATTTGTTTAGTTTACAGTGTAAAGTGTACATTTGTACACATTTGTTTAGTCTACAATGTAAAGTGTACATGTGAACATAAAAACATGATTTTACTATTGTTTTAACTTTTAAATCCATTAACGCCTTATCTGTTTAGACAATCTCCCCTCGGTCCGGGAATATGTGAAGTGTTTAGACAATTTCCCCTCAGTCCTGGAATATGTGAAGCCCAAAGGAGTTGTTTGTACTTTTCAGTAGTGCTCAGCCCTTCAAGACAACTACCTTGCTCAAGGGTACATAATTATTTTTGGCTAGCTTTTTTTGGGTAGTAAATGAACCAAGTTGTTTATAAACAACTCGAGCTCAGCTAAAAAAAAAAAAAAAAACTTATTTATGTTCATTTATTTAACAAAGTATCCAAGCTCAAACCCAAGTTTAGGCTTATTTATTAAACGAGCCCAGCTCAAACCTAATCCACCAAGGCTATCTTAGAATTCTTCTAATAGAAAATTCATTTTTAGGATTAATACTTAACTCAAATAGAATTTTAGTTGGAAAAGAAAAGTTAATATCAACAATAAAGTTGCTGTGCTTATCTAAAAAATTGATAAGATCTAGTGATAAAGTAATAGAGAAAAAGTCAGTAAGAACAAACAAATTGTTGTTTTTATCTAAAAACTTACTGAAATTTGGTGAAGCCAATTGACACAACAAAACTTATTGAAATTTGGTAGAGCCACTTGGCATAACCACAACTTCTAGTCCAACTTTTATTATATAGTTAGTATATGATATGATTTAGCAATTCTTTTTACATACAATGTTCTTATCGTGTATAGTAATCTAAATGTTGTGAGTTGTGTGATATTAAACCCGGGTTCCCACTCCCTATGTGTGTGTGTTCAGTCCGTGTCTTTCTCAATATATATATATATATATATATATATATAAATGAGAACTATGAAACAATTATTTTAATGTAAAATAAGTACTTAAAACTCTAATATGTGTACTATAAAAAAATATATTTATAGTTTTTAAAAAATGTATATTTATAGTATTTGACATATTTCAAATCCTTGTTGATGTATTCCATCTTTCTTTTCTTCAATAAATCTTTTTAGTTTGAACTTTTTGACCTATTAGTTTAAAATATACATAAGTCAGTAAACCCAAGGTCTAAATGGGTAACTTTCAAAATTAAATGAATAAGCCTGATGTTTTAATATTTGACTCGTTTATAACCCTCGATTTTTTAAGATTAATCAGTTATTCCTGGCTAGAACATTCACAATAAACTATTCAAACCTCACTTTTTCAAAATTAGTGAGTAATACTCATTTTTAGGATTCCATGAGCTCGCCACCCAATCATAAAAAAATTTCTTATTATATTTCATTAACCGGAACTCTATTTGTTGGATTCAAGCCAATTGTGGTCGATTGACCAAGCAAGTGGCCATTTGTGGCAGCGAGTGACGTCAGACTCATTGGATATATGTTGGAATTGTGGCCATTATGGCAGTGAAGGGTGTTGGGTTTGAGGATTTATGCCGATTTTTCTGCGAGTTTGGATAATTTGCTGGATTTGATAATAAAAAATATAGAAATAGTTAAATAATATATATATATATAAACATAAACAGAAGCAGAGAGAAAGTTGATTCAAGTAAGACTATTTTGCCATCTAGATGAAAAAGCTCAATTACACTTTTAACACGTATAAAGTTTAATGATTCAAAAGCTCGCATGTTACATTGCTTGAGGATTATTAAAAAACAGGTATGCGTCAAAAAACAAAATCCGAAACACCGCAACCCAAAGAAACTGTTAATGTCTTCCGCTATATCCCATTCAGTCAAAGTCCAATAAATTCAATCAAAACTGTTCGTGCCCATATATATATATATATATATATATATATAAAAGTAGAAACCTTTTGCGGAAAAACATGGGATTCTACCATGTGGCGTATTATTAGAAAATAGAATTGAACTACTCTTAATCTACAAGGTAAGAACAAAAAAATAGGACTTTCTGTTTCTTTGGTTCAATGTTTCAAAACTTTTCCTATTAAAGAATAAGGATTGTTTGTAAGACTCTTTCTTTCTTTGATTTAATGTTTCAAGATAAACCAACCTCTTGCACTTTTATTCCTTTTTATATAACTCGCAACCCTTCATGCTATCTTCTCTCGAATTCATTCTGACTAAGAATGATGTCATTTATCTTCAACCTTTCAATGACACCTACCTATCTCCAACTTTGTCATCATTTCTAATCCTAACCCATATGAGTTAGCTATAACTAAAGAAGAAGGCTTGCTTTTTTTTTTTTCTTTTTTTTTTTTTTGAGCGATGGCGGATTATGGTTTTGAAGTTGAGGTCAGATGTGGACTATGTGATTGCTTTGGTTATTTGGGTGTTTGGTGTGGATGGAGCTAAAGGGGGGCTGGGGCTGGGGCTGGGGCTGGAGGCAGCGCCCCCGAGTTTTCAAGTTTTCTATTAAGAGCACTGAAAAAATTATATAATATCTGTAAATATGTTGTAAATATACCCACCAGGCACCCTAGGATTTTGAGAAAAAGAAAAACAAAAGATTACAACTAGTTTTGTTAATCTCCCTTTTGAAATTTATTGAGGTCTCCCTCAAATTTTAGTACTGCTTCAAAAAAAGCCCGAACAAAATTAATACCAAAAAAAAAAAAAATTTGGCCCATTCATTAGCCCAAAACTCCTCCAAATTCTATAGCAGAACCATCTAAACAAGTTCCCAAATTAACAATATCCCAATTTTGTACCAAACAGAAAACCCAAATTGATTAGGGAAACAAAAGCAAAAACACCCTCCTCCATTCTCCAAGGACTCCCTTGACAACTCTCCACAGCTCTCCCATGCTCCACTCCATCATTGGTGTCACCTTATCAGAATGAAGTGGTACTGCTATCTCCTTTCAGCTCTATGCCTCTATCTATTCATGTTTGAGATTACTAATTTCTTTTGCAAGTTGTCTCCAGGTATGGCCGAATGTGTATGTCAATGACAAACCAAAACAAAAGAAAGACTAAAAATACTATGTAATATTTTGATAATCATATATGTACAGTGCTGTACAACTTGCATATTAAGTCTTTGACAATTTTTTTTTTTCATTATCAGAATTTCTTTTTCTATTATTTTATGTGTCAGGAGACTTAGAGCGTGTTGTTACTGTTATCTTTTTTGTTTTTGTTTTATTTTTTTATGAGCTATTCCATAACCGTGTAAATAAAAATTGTCATAAAATTACAGCCAAATCTTTACTAAATAAAATCCTATCATATGTCTTAAAAATACAACTATTTAATTTCTAAATCCACATATGAATATCTTCTCGAAAGAATTTAGCCTTTTGGACTTTGTAGACTACATATTAGTACATTGGGACCTGTGAGTAATTGCAATGAAATAGAAGCATATAGTCCCATAGATGCAAAAATAGATAGATAGGGACACAACACTACAATGCAAGTCACTTTTTTCCCCCTTCTTTCAGGTTTTAAACTCTAGAAAATTACCAAAATTGTCTCATTTCAGACGAGTTTAGGTACTACTACTTTGTTGGGTTATTAGTCAAACTGGTCGAGCTAGCCCATATACGCTCTAAAGCATAACCAAGTATAAATGTTTTTGATAATCTTTAATTTCTATTTAGGAAAATATTAAACATACTATAAATTTTACTATAAAAGGTTTATAAACTGGTGTGGGGGTAACGTAAGTGATTCGTGAACATCAATAACATAATAAATTAATATTAGAATTCCTTTTTTTAATTCGTGACACATTAATTTGTAAGAGTTATGTTATACAATTTATAATATCTCTAGCACCACTCTTTTACTTTTTTTTTTTTTTTTTGATAAGAAAACCACAGCTTCATAACATTAACAGTACTATATAATAAAAGTTTGGCTTAGAAAGAAGCCGTGGTTGCGCCAAGTGGCTACTCTTACTAATTAGTAAATTAATTTTTTTTTAAACCCCACATTTTGACTAAGGGATAAGATTTAACAATAATTTATAAAAAAATTAAGTTCTAATCAAACTAAAAAGTCTATCATTAAAAATTTCTAAATTTAAATCCACACAACTCATGTTTTTGTTTTTGTTCTTTTTCTTGAAATATAATAAAATTGGAGTCTAGAAGCCGTGGTTGGGCCAAGTGGCTACTCTCACTAATTAGTAAATTAATTTTATTAAAAAAATCTCACATTTTGACTAAAGGATAAGATTTAACAATAATTTAAAAAATATTTAACAATAATTTAAAACAAATTTAAATTCTATTCAAACTAAAAGTCTACTAGCAAAAATTTCTAAACTTAAATCCTACAAAACCAATGTTTTTTGTTTTTGTTTTTTTCCTCAAGTATAATCAAAGTTGGGCTCAGAAACCTTAGTTGGGTCAAGTGGCTACTCTCACTAATTAGTAAATTAATTTTATTAAAAATAAAAATAAAAATTGTCCACGTTTTGACTAAGGGATAAGATTTAACAATAATTTAAAAAAAATTAAATTCTATTCAAACTAAAAGTCTATTATCAAAATTTTCTAAACTTAAATCCTACACAACCCATGTTTTTATTTTTATTTTTTCCCTCAAGTTGCATGATTTAATAATAATTTAAAACAAATTTATATTCTATTCAAACTAAAGATCTATTATAAGGAAAAAAAATTCTAAACTTAAATCCCACACAACTCACACTTTTTTTTTCCTCAAGTTGCATCTTATTAAATTAACATTTTATTAGTATATTAAGCTACAAATTTCTTGACTAAGGATAAGACTTAACAATAATTTAATATAGATAAAGATTTATCATCTAAGTTTTAGAAATTTAAATTCTACTCCAATTAAAAGTCTATTATCAAAATTTTCAGAACTTATATATTTTTAGCAATGGCTTTTCATGGTTGCGCCAAGTGGTTACTTTCACTAATTATTAAATTAATTATATATTTTTTGTTATGATATATTTCCTCAACTAAGGGGTAATATTTAACAGCTATTTAAATTAGGTAAAATTTTATCATTTAAATTTCAAAAAATTTAAATTCTATTCAAGTTAAAAGTCATTTATAAACTTAAATCACACACAAAACTCTATGTTTTCTTTCTTTAAAAAAAAAAATCACGTTTTGACTAAGGGATAAAATTTAACAATAATCATGTTTTTTATTATTATTTATATCCCTCAAGTTGCATGATTTAACAATAATTTAATTGAAAATTTTAGCTACAAAATTTGTTATAGCCTAAGCCTAAAACTTTCTTTAAAAATTACTACATATTTTGAAAATCAAACCGTTAGATTGCATATTCTTTATGCTCTTGATACAAATCTCAAATTGGTGTTAATCAGATATTATTTACTATATGATTTATAAGCTTATATTTTATGTATAATTTCAAACTAAAAAAACTTGAAATTTAAACAATTTATTGATGGCAGCATTATTGATTTTTAATTTTCTAGAAATTTTGCGAGTATGGAAGATATAAAAAGAAAATGTAATCTAATTAATGGTGAATTTATCAAAATTAACCTCTAATAAAAAGATATTCATTTCTATTTTTTTTAGGTATAATTTGTAGCTAAAGTTTGTCCAAATTTAATTTAGATAAAACTTTATCATCTAAGTTTTAGACATTTAAATTCTTCTCCAACTAAAATTCTATTATTAAAATTTCTAGAACTGATATATATATATATATATATATATATATATATATTCAGCCATGGTTTTTCGATACAATCACTCCACATTGTTGTTGTTGTTGTTTTTTTTTTTTCTTTTTTTTTCAAAATGCAACTTACTCTTATTTCCTAATCTAATAAATTCATCTTACATATTATTCTCTGCTTCTGAATTTGCGTGTAGGATATAAAGCTAAAGAAAGTTTACTATAAAGTAGCAAAATAATAGACACCCATTTAAGTTCTTGGTTCTCTTAGGTAAGTTTTTATTTATTTTTTTTATATTCTCAAATTTTGAACTCTTTTGTGTATATTTTAATTTTTGGTTTTGGTTATTGTATTTAATTTGTGTATGTTGATTTTTTCAATTAGACTAACACTAGAAAAAAATCAGTATTAAGGAACTATTTTATATATTATTGTTTGTACTGACTAGGGCATAAATTAAACATAACTCAAGTATGAATGATCAAACTCATTCCATATCTCATTTTAAGATAACACAAAGCACAAAGAGAATTTTAATATATAAAAACAGATAAAATTTTTTTTTTATTAAAATTATTTACTTATTTTATAATTTATTATTACTATTTATTTAATAATTCAGTTTTAATTATTTCAAAAAAAAAATTCTTAAAAATATGAATCTTCATCTAGCCGTGCATCACACGGGAATAACACTAGTTAGTCTTTAAGGTTTAATTTCAGTCAATTTAATCCTTCACTTTGTTAAGACGAGTCAATTTAGTCTTTCTATCCAAAATTGTTAACAGATGAAGCCACTTAAACTATTTTAAGAAAAATTAATAATATCTATTTAAAAAAATGATTTATTAAATTACACATCAGAATGGTTTTAAAAAAAAAATTCATATTATTTTTTACATAAAAGAAAAAAGAATGTTCAAACAATATTGTTTGCTAACAAATTTGGATAAAAGGACTATATTGACTAATATTTATAAAGTGAGAGACTAAAATTGAGAAAACTTAAATATTAATGAATAATTGGACAATTCAAATAAAAGTGAAGAGGAATATTAACTTTGTTTTTTAATGGAAGAATGAGAGAAGTAGATAAAATTTAGTTAAGCATAAATGAGCACGTCTCATGCATGTCCACAATTGCTTAAGGTCACCACTGCTTAAAAATTAAATCACAAATGCTCGGTCACTACCGGTGGAAACCCATGCATAGATAGTTCGTAAGAAGGGATTGAAAATCACTTATTTGCAATCGTTACTAGTATTTTGTAGAATCTTATCTCCTACACTACTTAATAACTTCCTACCTACACTTTTTCCAACTATATCAAATGCCCACAACTGCTTAATTCACAAACGCTCGGTCACTATTGGTAAAAACAAAACATCCCGACCATTACCATTGAGCGTGTAAAACTACTAAATTGCTATTTTACATCTAAACATGCCTATATGGCCCGTTAATCGGATTATTATTGCTAATACTTTTTAGCAACTGTGAACAGTAAATTGTATTTTTAAGAACTATTGTAGCCGAGTTTGAAAAATAATATATATTATTTTATTGCTTCCCTCTCTGTCTTTCTTTATTTAATGACTTTTTTTTCACATTTTTTTTAAAATATTATTTTATTGTATAGTTATATTATTTTAATGTGTTGGATGTTAAAAAATAAACTTAGATGTTAGGTGAATTATAAAGTGAGATGGTATAATAGACAAAATAACTTTTTAGATGATAAAATAGCAATTTTTATACAAACCCGGATGTATATTTGCAAAGGTTAATATTTTGCAGAATCTATCTAGAATATGCTTGCCTCCGACAACCTCTGTTTGGTTGTATAAGAAATATATGATATAAATTTTGATAAACACGACTGATCCCCAATGAAGAATCTTCCCCTAATGGTAATGGTAAGATACCAATTCAATTAAAAGAAACTGTCACATATATTTTTTTGATGACTGATTAGAGGGTGTGCGGTGTGCCTAGAAGTCTTGGCTTTTTCATTAAAATAGATACCGATTCAATTAATATATATATATATATATATATATATATAGGATAATTATAAGTAGATATTATTTTATTTGATATCAAAAAAACTTATAACTTATACGTGTGATAATACTCATGACAGCACAGCAGAGCGTTGCATCATGCATGTGCTGCTAGAGGAAGCATTCAAAATTAAGACATTATTATTTAAGACATGCACTACTGATTACTGTCCATATCAACCTTGCATTAGCATAGCAAAAAAAAATATATATATATATATATATATATATATCTTATATAAAAAAAAAAAAAAAAAAAAAAAAAAAGACATGGCAAAATTTGCCACTAAACTTGCTGTTTATATCTGGGTTTCAATTAGCTTAACTGATAAAATCTTTGATAGTTAAATAAGAAATTTGGGATTCAATTCCCGCTTACATAAAAAACTGATTGATATCTTGGTCCTATGATAAAAAGATATTATCAGAAACAGATGCTATAGGTTGGAACTCTCTTTAAAAAAAAAAAAAAAAAACCTTGCTGTACATATCATTATCAACCTCCAAAGATTGCTGCCTTCAACTTTCACGCGTGCTTCATCGTAGAGTTTCTATTGCAAAACTTCAACTTCATCTCTCATACAAACATGTGATATATACGCCTAAAAGTAAGATCTGTCAAAAGGTTAAGTAGGTTTTGTGGTCTGCATTAATTGTTACACATGTGTTGGGTATGTTTATAATTTCTCTCGTTGTGACTTGTGAGAGGAATGATGCGTATATCTAATATATGAGATATTCATTTCTCTCAACAATAAATATTTCATATATTCGCTCTATCAAGCCCCTCACATGTTATATGTCACACACTAATGTTGCGAGACCCACAACTTGTGAGAGTCTCACTCTATGCAGTGGGGACGGATAATACCATCTCCTCCCAGTAAGACTACCTTGGCTTTTGAAAAATACTCTGCAAGCATTTGGATTGGGATTATAAATGGAAATTATTTCACTATTCAGCTTATTTTTCTATTATTTATGGGTTTCACTGCACTTTTTGACATTATTCTTAAGCCCCACTGTACTATTTCAACTAACTTTTGCCTTTATTTACAGTATTTTCAGTAATAATTTTTCAGTTTCAACAAAATAAACGGTATCCAAACACACCTCTCATAAGAACATAAGAAATTGTATATAATAATTTAATTATCAGGCCTCTTAGATTTTTAAAAGGTGTACCACATTAATGTAAACCAAATATATCATTTTTTTTTTCCATTTATTATTCTTACTTCATAAAAGGTTAATCTATAGGCCTCCTAAGGTATATATTCTTAAAAAATAAAAAAAAATAAAAAACGAAGAAGATAATATGTTAACGAACAATGAATACTTTCTGCATAAAGATCAAAACTAACTAGAAATTGTATTACTCTTTATAAAGTAAGTTATATATACAAACCTCAATTCCAACTTCTAAAAGACGAAAATGCAAGTTGGATAAAGATCCCCCATTAATTGGAGGTCATTAATTTAAGGAAAATGCTATGTTCACAATATTTTCATAACAAATTTTAAGTGATAGGTTGTTATTGGTGAGACAAAAAAATAATTTTATTGATAAATTTAAATTATGATCAATAATAACTAACTACCTATTATATGTTTTGAAAATATTATGGACGTAGCATTTCTCTTAAGTTAAATCTTCCCGCTCCTCTTTTTATGTGGCAAAAAACTTATTTACAAAATAAAAAAGAAAATGGAGAAATAGAATATGAAAAGAAAAGACAATGAAATGAAAGGAATAAAGATCGAATTCTATTTGTTTAGTATCTAAGATGAATTACAGAGTCAAGGACCTTATAGTTAAATTAGCACCTCCCCCATACACAAGGTGTTTAGGGGTCTAAGGGGAAAAGAGTTCGAACTTTGAAATTAATAGCATATTGTAATTTTCTCTCAAAAAATGAATTGATTAAATTCACAATTTTCTAATATAATAAACTTTTGAGATAATCGATAATTTATCATTTATCTCTTTCTTATCGATACTGAAATCACCTCATTATAGATGATTGTCGGGGTGAAAAAGTTTTCCTTCCGACAAATGAGATTTCTATCAAGTTGGGGGGTCTAAACTGAAACTCGATGATGGGCTTAATGCATGGCCCAAAGGCTATCGGTGAAGGTCCAAGGAATCCAATATATTTTATGCCTTGGGCCTAGATTGGAACTGACAAGAGTAGCCCATAAACAATCCCTATAGTGGTCACGTCAGCACGATTAAAAGGCATACTGTAAGAAATAACCCAGTAGTAAAATGTTTTTGCAGAAAATGACCCAGCAGTAAGGTGTTTCTGCAGAAAATAGCCCAGTGGTAAAGTAAGATAAAGCAGGATAAACTTCCAGTTGTTAGCTACTTCACAAATTAAGGAAAATATCTACATTTTCAGACTCATCATCCGTTAGCTTTGGAGAGGAATCTTCTAATATAACAATATGAGGGAAAAATTCTATAGTAACAGTTACATCATAACCATTGATAGTAAATGAATAAGTAAATATCATTGGTTCCATAATAACAAATAATGAGAAAACTTAGTGTGAGATGAAGAGAGAGAGAGAGATCCCGGCTAGTGCAGCAAGATCATTATGGTGCCAGGGCATGCTCGAGAATATAGTACATGTAGTGAGTAGAGAGAGTCATTTTTGAGTAGTATGAGTAGTGAGAGAGAGTATTTAGTGAACTGTTAGAGCTTTCTGTTGGGAGGTAGGTAGATAGATCTTTATGAGTAGAGCTATGAGAAGTGTTTGTGAGCTAGGAGCTAGGGGAACTTAGTTTCTAAGTTTGAAACTAAGAACTCAGTGACTTTTTCAAAGCTTGGAGAAAGCTTAAACAGAGAGATTAAGGAAGCTTAAACAGAGAGATTAAGGACAAATCTTTTCTGGTGTATGTCTTAGTGTATCTTGGTGTCCCTTGAAGCATTAATAGAGAGTTCCATCTATATATATCTAGGCTTTTAGAATGTGATTAGCAAATAATCTCTGCTAAATCTTTCCCAATTTTTCAGAAAATCCTTAGAGAATCATTCCTCGGATTTTAGCCAAGAGTGGTAAGCTCAACTTTTAGAAGGTTGTTGCTGTTTTGGGTAATTACAACTAGGATTCTGACTTAGCATTGAATGCTAATTGGTCTTGGCTGATGGAATTAGAGCATGCTTTAGGCTAATGATCTTGGTTATGTTGCAGCTAGAATCAAAGTCCCTAGGGCAGATTGGATCACCCCAAGCCAGGTGTCAACCTTGGAGCCCTTACTGGGAACTTTGCTGGGATCCCCTTGGTGCCCTCCAAACCACATTTCCCTAAGTTTCACCATTTGGGGTTCATGTGTTTGGTCTATGAACCAGAGAATACACGTTTTTAGTATGAAAATGAGTTGATTTCAAGGTGTTTTAGAAGCTTTAAGGGCCTTGTCATGTCTGTTCTTGGCTCTTGACTGGATGGGTTGGAGAAGAAAGAATGGACAGCTGGCTGAAGCTTCTTAGCTTTTTGTCACATCGGTTTCAGCTTTATGTCACATGAGAAATGATGGGATTTCAGCTTGTGAAGGAAGGGTTTAACTCTTGATGGACACGTGTCCTCTTCTGATCTAATTGGACAAGTTGGGACTTGATGGGAACAGGCTCCAGTTGTTTAGTTGTACTGGATTCTAGTTGGTCAGCTCACGTGACCTCTAGTTGCTGAAATTTGTGTGTGAGCTGAGCTGATCCAGTTGGGCTTTATAGTTAAGCTTCCTTGGGCTTGGTTGTCCCTACAAAATGAATAGTTTTGCCATGGGTGATATTTATGGGCTTTTATAAATCTTGTAAGAGAGGTATTTCTTGAGGGATGAATTATTATATTTTCCATGAGTGTGGGATTAGTATATGTAAAACAAGTGTCAAAATAATATTTGAATTTTGTAAATATGTGCCAAAATAGTATTTGGGCTTTATGAAATAGTTGCTGAAATAAGTATTTGGGCTTTGTAAAATAGGTGCCAAATTAGTATTTGGGCTTTGTAAAATAGTGTCAAATTAATATTTGGGCTTTGTAAAATAAGTGTCAAATTAGTATTTGGGCTTTATAAAATAAGTGTCAAATTAGTATTTGGGCTTTATAGGATTTTGTAAAAATATTTCATTGTAGCAACGGACTTAGTAGAACTGTTAAATCGTAACGGGCTTAGTAAGAGTGCCGTGTAGCAATGGGCTTTAGAGATGTTGCATCATAGCGGACTTTAGAGGTGCCGTGTAGCAATGGGCTTTGTAAAGGTGCCGTGTAGCAACGGGTTTTAGCGGTGTCGTGTAGCAACGAGCTTTGTAAATGGTGCTGTGTAGCAACGAGCGTAGTAAAGGTGCCGTGTAGCAATGGGCTTTAAGGGTGCCGTGTAGCAACGGACTTTGTAAGAAGGTTTTGTTGGGCTTTTTGTAGAGATAGTGTAATTTTGTGGCCCAATTTTGGTAGTAATGTGATAAATATTTTTTGTGGAAAGTCTAAGTTGGATAATATGTGGGATATAATGGGTAATATTTGTGGGAGGGCCTAAGGCAATTTATGTGCTTGTGTAAGGAAATATTTGTGGGGCCTCAATATCATGAGAATATTTGGGTAATATGTGGGAAATATTTATATGGGCTCAAAATAATTTATGGGCTTGTGTGGGTATTTTTGTGAGTGGGCTAATGAAATTAGGGCCCGAAAATTTGTACCTCAACAATAACAAAATAGAATTGTCACCCCCACTCCCCAAGACAAGATGAGACGAGATGGACACCCATAATCCAACCCCCCGCCTCGCAGTCTAGTTAACGCTTAAGAGTATTCACAGTGGTGATGCTAAAAAATTTAGTAGCTCAAAAAACTACTTTATCTATTTTAACACCTCACTTTACAATACATCTAATATCAAATATTCCAAATTTTTTACCACTTAATTTAAATATTCATTCTTTATTCTTGCGACTTGCAAGAGTAAGAGCAACCACCACCAACCATCATCCAATGCCAACCACCTAGCAAATCCACACCCAATGCCAGCCACCACCATTGGTAAAAAAAACAAAAATAAAAAAGCATAAAACAAGAAGATAACAGTTTGCTAGCACCCACAACCCACCACCACCACCACCACCACAACCTATGCCAGAACCCATAACCCACCTCCACCACCCCTACAACCAGTGCCAGCACCCCAACCCACAACCCACCATCACAATCACAACTTGATTTCAACCTAAAATCAAATTCCAACCCACAACCAAATCTCAATCCAAACCCACGGACCAATGAATCCACCCTAACGCCCACCACCGCATGCAACAAACAACCTACCAGCAATAGTCGACCCACAAAAACTACAAAACCTAGCAACCCAAAACACCAACACTTGCCCACACCGTTGCCAATCTAAACCTCCATAGCACACCCACATCGTCACCGATCTCAATTGTCTTGATTTTGAGTTAGAGGAGGTGGGTAAAAGAGGAGGAGAAGAAGAGAGAGATGAGAAGGAAAAAAAAAATGGGTCCGACTCCTCTCCCATTAGAAACCCTCCCAATCTCAACACGTGGCTTTTTTTGAACCATTAGATCATTTAATTGTCACGTGTCCTTTATCTATACAAAAAAGGGAGAGAATGGGAGGGTTTCTAACTAGAGAGGAGCGTGACCCAAAAAAAATAGGGAAGAGAAGAAGAGAGAGAATAAAATAATATATATATATATATATATATATTTTTATAACTTTGAAACTACCATAAAATGCCAAAGATGAAAACGGTAACTTGGTTGCTAATTTATTAGACTTTGGCACCATCAATGTTGCTTCCTTTTTTGTGTTTTACTAGCTAAAATAGCATTTAAGCAATTTGAGCACATCGTAAAGTCCACCAGTTAAAAAAAAAAAAAATACAATACCGAAAAAAGACAAAAAAAAATTGTCTTTTACCCTTAAATCTCAGTATGCTAGAAC
This sequence comes from Quercus ilex subsp. ballota, assembly GCA_032727855.1. Classification (NCBI taxonomy): domain Eukaryota; kingdom Viridiplantae; phylum Streptophyta; class Magnoliopsida; order Fagales; family Fagaceae; genus Quercus; species Quercus ilex. The sequence goes on along the minus strand of CM064918.1, from coordinate 28,715,637 downwards.
CTCTGCGCAGTTTCTAGGAAAGAACATGAGATCAACAAAACCCATATTGATGTGAGTTGAGAGTCCAGTCCAGTCCAGTCCAATCTAAGCCTCCAGTACACTCCAATCCAGTTTCCATAACCTGACCGTTAAAATCTCTTTCTTTCTATCTTCATTTTCATCTTCAACAATTTTCTCACATCCCAAACACCCTAATAACTCAGAATCAAATGGCCAAGCTCGAGCTCCGGGAGCTAGGGAACACGGGGCTGAAGCTCAGCTGCGTGGGCTTCGGGGCATCGCCTCTCGGCAACGTTTTCGGTACAGTCTCCGAGGAAGAAGCAAATGCCTCCGTTCGTGAAGCCTTTCGTCTCGGTATCAACTTCTTCGACACCTCTCCGTACGTATTCATCTATTTTTTTTCCCATTCCTGAAACTACACTCAATTTCTTTTCTTTCTTTTTTGTGTGTGTAAGGCTGTGTTTGGTTTTGCCTAGAAAAATGTAGGAAAGTTGAAACATTGAATTGAATTGTGTGTTTCTCAATTGATGCCTATCTGTTTGGTTGCTGAAAAAGGAAGAAACTATCGTATTTCTCTTCGTAATGCTAGATGAAAAGACAAAAGCTTAGGCTTAATTAGTCTAACTTTTGCCCAAAAATTGAAGTTAAGTTGTGTGTTCATAGTGGGACTAGAAAACAAATTAATTGTGGTTTTTGGATCTTTGGTTGTTAGAAATTATATGAGAGTTTTGTTTCTCGGAGAATGCTTCTTTATGAGAGTTTTGGAGCTCGTTAATGCTTCCTTTGGTTTCCCAAAAATGTAAAAATGGGAGAAAAAATTTTTTTGTGGAAAGAAAATTGTAAGGGAATGAAGGAATTGAAGTTTTGAAGTCTTAATCGGTTGAAGAAAATGATATCTTGACGCAGTGGCGAAACCAAGGATTTTTTTAAGGGGCAAGTTAAATATAATAAAGTTCTTTAAGTAAAAAAAAAAAAAAAAAATGCTAAATTTTTTAATACGTTCCAATTTATGTCTTTTTGTCAATTACTTTTTTTTTTTTGTCACCAAATAGAGTGATTTATTTTTAATTTTTATATTAGATCAACAATTTTTATTTTATTTTTTTTTGAGAAGAATAGATCAATTTATTAAAAAAAAAAAAAAAAACACATGATACCAAATTGAGATAAAAACATCCAATTCTAGCTTTAGCTCAAAGAATTGATATAAAATCACTGTATAATTACCTTTATTTATCAATAACAAGAATTGATATCAAATCTATCTCAAAAAAAAAAGAATTGATATCAAATCACTATATAATTTTTTCTTTATTTATCAATAACACTTTCACATTTTTTTTTTGGTCAATTGAAATGTAACTAACAAAAAGGTAAACAATAAAATCTTTATTACATTAAAAGAAAAATAAATTTTAAAAGCCCAAGTGTGAGCAAGTTGCAAATTACTAGCCTAAAAGATATAATTTTTTAACCTTTTACTAGCTTCTGGAAACAAGTACAGAACCAAATCATATAGCTTAGGTAAAAGACTGAACAGTAAGTAGTAGATACTAATACTATCATCAATAAACACAATCGCATAAAGAGAGTTTGAGAGAAAAATACCACTGCTCACAGTCGCATAGGGATTTGCTTTTGGAGGGATTTGTTTTTAATATGGAAATTAAAAAAAAAAAAAATTGATTTGCTGTATGTATTTGGATGGACTATGGGCATATGCCTTTTATTTTTTAATGAATTCTTTGTATCAAAATTTTCTTTTGGGTTTATTTATTTATTTATTTATTATTTATTTATTAATAATTTAAAAAAAAAAATCAATTTTCAAATTTGAGGAAGCCCAAAATGAATTTAGAGTTATTTTTTAAAGGGTCATTCATGATTTAATTTCCTCTGTAAAGGGAAATTTCAAAAGCTCAGGGGGGGCCTTCGCCACTGTGACTTGACGGGTAGACTTTAAATTATTAGGGACCCTGACAATCCCCATTTGGTAACCAAGAAAATGTTGAGGAACATTGAACTAAAGTTCTGAAATCTAAATATGTTGTTATATGAATCTAACAAATGAAAAACCGATTAACTTGTGTTTGCTCTGTATCATGCACTTTTTTATTATTCTTTTTAAACCAAAAAAAAAAAAAATGTATTTGATTAGATTTCAAATTTAACATCCATTTCTTCTTTGTACCTCAAATAGAGTTAGTGACTGTAGTAATTTTGAATGCTTTCACCCTTGTCATGCACTTCTTGCTAATTTTATTGTTCACAGATCATTAGTTGCTTCGTACTTGCCTTGTTTCAACATATTTATCATTTGCTTTATTTCTGATTATTCATCCATTTGGAATTTGGAATATTTATTTTCTATCATTTTTAGATATTATGGAGGGACTTTGTCAGAAAAGGTACTTGGTAAGGCATTAAAAGCTCTAGGAGTTCCAAGAGACAATTACATTGTATCCACAAAATGTGGACGGTATGCTGAGGGTTTCGACTTCAGTGCTGATAGAGTGACTAAGAGCATTGACGAGAGCTTGGCAAGATTGCAGCTGGATTATGTTGATATACTGCAATGCCATGACATTGAATTTGGATCTCTAGATCAGGTGCTAAATTAATTTGATCCTCGTTCACCTTCTTTATATATGGATCCTCTTAGTTCTGCATATTTCTAAGTGTATTCACATGTTGTTTATTTATTTGATTCTTAATAAAATGCCTTGTGATAATGACATTTGGAGTCTTTAATTTTTGTTAACAGGTTGTGAATGAGACAATTCCTGCCCTTCAGAAACTGAAGGAAGCAGGGAAAATCCATTTTATTGGGATTACTGGACTTCCATTGGGAGTTTTTACTTATGTACTTGATAGGGTGCCACCTGGCGCAGTGGATGTAATTTTGTCATATTGCCACCACAGTATTAATGATTCAACATTGGAGGATTTACTACCTTACTTAAAGGGCAAAGGTGTTGGTGTAATTAGTGCTTCTCCACTTGCAATGGGTCTTCTTACTGAGAGTGGTCCTCCACACTGGCACCCAGCTTCACCTGAACTCAAGGTGTGCTTTTTCTCTATGAAATAATCAACATTGTAGATTTTTATGCTTCTCTTGCATCAGGAGATAACTCAAACTTCATTCCATTTACCCATCATCACGTCTGTATTTGTATATGTGTGCCTGGGTGTCAGGCCAATAAAAAAAATCACCATGCAAGAATGTTTATTACAAAATATTTTATGGATCCTTCCAGTTATGCATATTTTATGCCTTGCGATTGCGATAGTGACAAAATAGTAGAATGAGAATATCTGTTCTGATTATGAATATAAAATTATACAAAAAATAGAAAATTTCTCCTACCTAAGTTATTTCTTGGACACCTGCAAGGCTGCAACTAGCTTTACATTTTTGTAAAGGGATTAATAATGTTTATTACACTGTTAAGATCTGAGACACCTCTGTCAATTTTCTTAGCTATTGTGCCTTCGCCATCGAACATCTTAAATGTTCTCAAAGATTTTTTTACTCTTTACTCATGGGTAGATAGATTACATGGTTTCTTAAATCTGGTTGTAGCTTGAAGGATATAATATAGAGTATTTTTAACTATTGTATACTTCCAACAGTCTGCATGTCAAGCTGCTGCTGCCTACTGTAAAGAAAAGGGGAAGAATATTTCTAAGTTAGCTATGCAATATAGTCTGTCAAATAAGGATGTTTCGTCTGTGCTGGTTGGAATGAACTCCGTTAGACAGGTAAACATTTATTATTTCCTTAATTTACACATTTCTAAAATATACCAGAACTTTCTAATTTACTAAAAGATCTATCTCACCATGTTGAATATATCTATGACCAATCTCTCAAGTCAATATATGAATTTCCTGGGTCATGTCTGTTGCAATGAAGTTGAATAATTGATGACGTTTTCTTTTATAAAAGATTTAATTTAGACACATATAAAGGCATTGTTTTGTCCTTGGCGCTTTACATGATCACTGACATACGTTCAGTACAAATAATTTACCATCATATAATAATTACTACTCATCAAGAAGATTTCTAGATTTAAATTCTTTGTACTTGCGGCAAATGAGAAACTGGTGTATGTTCTTTCATTTGTTTTATCATTTAGTTTTGGACGTGTTTCATTTGATTCCACTCCATGTAAAGTCAGGTTGCAAATGTGTGGTGCACTTATGAATGGTTGTTCAGTGTCATTGTTTTTTATGAGTTATGTCTGGCTTAATGGAAGTAAATGTGATGCTATATTGTGCAGCGTTGTGATCCTTAGCTTACAAAATGTCAAAAGTAGGATATCATTAAAAATGGAAGTTCCCAAAGGGGCACTGCAAAAAAATTAAAAGAATGAATAAGGGGGAGCTGTTGTTTTAGAAAGTGGACAATTCCTGACCCATCAAAAAAAAAAAAAAAAAAAAAAAAGTGGACAATTCTTGATGGTCTAAGAACTTAAATTGTGGAGGTATGACCTACTGTTCAGATGATGACTTGCAGTGCTTAACCTACTTGGCCTCATATCAAATTTACTACAAACATATTTCCCTTTTATATCTTTCGTTGTTAAAGTACATGGACATATTGATGCAGGACATGGTCTGAATCTTGCAAACTCTAGCACTAGAGGGAAAATAGGATTATAATTAAATGTTAAAGAAGGATGGGTCAATTAGTTTGATAGCAGGAAATATAGGGGAATATAATTTAGGGTTCAATAGGCTTAAAGGGATGTTTGAGGATCTGATTTGATCTTAGTCTTTAGATCAGTAACAGAGAAGTGGAGAAAAAAAGGGCAAGTAGATGTTGAAGGAGAAAGAAACAGAGCAATAGAGAAAGATGCTTAGGAACTCTCAGTTCTCAATAATCTGCCGTACTGTCAAAAAGTGAGAATTACAACCCTTTTGTAACGCTATACAAAACCCAAGAGAAATACAAACCCCAGCCCTGTGATTAGATAAATCCTGGCCCTACATTACAAAACTTATTAAAAGTACCTAAAGAACTTAATAGCCAAAAATGTAATCTGATAAATATTAGCTGACTATTGACTACCACTGACACTTGTAGAACCAAAAGGTAGGAACAAAAGGACTTCTAAATTGATTAGGAGTGTAGGACCTGTAAGACCGTAATTATAGTTTTGGGCTTCCACAATGTATAGTTCTTCTCCAACCAGCTTATTGATACAGCATCATGTGCAGATGGCATGTGGATTGCTAATTTGTTAAAACATGGAGTTATAGCAATGCTATGGGAGAGACTTCCTGCACTACAGCCCAAAACTCTCAAGAATTGACACTCAAAGATCAGATATTTCACATTTCATTCCTCTTGTAACGAAAAGCAAACAAAGTAGTTGAGCATTCCCTTTTTTATGAAGAAGAAATTTTGAATCTCCGCACTATTTGTTTTCTTGCCAGACATAAGTTAAAACTGTACCTTGGAATGATCTAACTACCCTAAACTGTAGCATCTTAAGAACCTGGAGTAAAACTTGCTTTAAAATTGCTACAAGCACTTTTGTTTATACCACCATATTCGCTATGAGTTACCCATGTGATCTTATCCTTTAAATCAGACCATATCTTAATGTCATTTTGTATCCATTGGCACAATTCCCCACAGTATCTGCACAATCAGTATCAGGCCAACTCCGTCTCAAGTTCCTACTTTCAACTGCCACAGTAACTTTTCCTGGATATCAAATCTTCAAATATACTTTCCCCATATGTCTCTACTGTCTGCACCTGCCTTTGTATCTTACTTCCATTCTTTTTTTGTCACTTAATTAGAGTTAAGTTTTACTGGAGTCTGAATAGCAGACCCAAAGGTATGGAAATTGGGTGGGTCTTTTGTTGGATTGTAATGGCCTTACTATCCAATATTATGTACGAGGCTAATAATATTTGAACCTAATAGTTTTGAACCACCAGGTGTAGTCAATAACTGCTGAAGACCTCTTTCAAGGTTGGTCAACTGGGTTTAGATTCTTGCCTTAATTATTCCCCTATCTAGAATTTTTATGAAACATTTTGCTCAAAAAAACAAAATAAAAAAAACATTGGTAATCTATTTAAGGGCCTGGTTTTGGTAATAATTATATGATGAAACCACTGGCTACAAGGTTAAATCAGGATTCCATTCGCATGCTCTTTTTCATGTCCCCATGGTTTTGGTCAATGCCATGGCTTCCACGATTTGAATCAAATTCTCCGTTATCTTTAACAAGTGTGCTTCTTGAACTGTTGGTTTAGCTTGTGGCATTTTGATGATCAGGTTGAGGAGAATGTTGCTGCTGCTATGGAGCTCGCAACTGCTGGGAAAGATGAGGAAACTCTACTGGAGGTTGAAGCTATCCTGAAACCTGTGAAGAATCAAACTTGGCCAAGTGGAATCCAACAGAGCTGACTGCTACTTTTCATGTGGCTGAATAACCAGCATTGGCCTATCAATAACAGATAATTCCAATTAGAGGCTAATTCTATTCTTATGAGGGCTCTATCCAAATGGCAGTGGGAAAATTTATCTACATGGGTATAGATCCAAATACTTTGTGTTATAGGCATGTCATCTTAGGATGCATGCATGTATGCGTGATATCTCTACTTTTTCTCCAAGTAAGAATGTAGACATTATTATATATATGATTTTGGAGTCATGTGATGGGTTTCACTTTTGTTAGTTAAAAAAAAAAAAAAAAAAAAAAAAAAAAAACAATGCATTGATGTGTCTCTCATCTAAATGGTTTAAATTTCCAGAGGCATTTTCTCTGTGGATTAGCTGAAATCTCACTAAAAAAAAAAAAAAAACCTGGTTTATTACTTATACATTTAAAAGACCTGCCTTTTTCTTTTACAGCTAATAAACTCTTGAAATAGGATTTTATGAATTAAAAGCTTAATTTCCATGGTTTTTAAAAATGAGCTGCATGTTCAAAGAATTGGAGAACTAGAGATAAGAGAGGTTCAAGGTTTTGAGGTCGAGCTAAGGTTTAACCAAACATCATTAATAGTTAAATAATTAAAATAAATACAATGGAACAAATTTGTATAAATGAGCGTTCTTGATTAAAAAATATAGAGAATCAAATAATTTTTGGTATATTTTCACAACTTTTATATAAGAAATATATAAAATAATAATGCATAAACAAAAAAAATATAATTTCAATTATAATTAATCCTTAAAGTATAAAATATAGTTGCATAAACATCCAAATATTAATTTGGCATAAATGTTAAGATCATAGAAAATTTGTAATTCAATGGTAGATTTTTTGAAATATTAATTTAATAAGAATAAATATTAGTTGGCGTAATATTATTTAAAGTTACATCCGGTGTAACATTATTTAAAGTTGATATATATATATATATATTTGTGTGTGTGTGTGTGTTTGTGTGTGTGTATAGATATAAAGAAATATAAATTGTTAAGATTCATTTTAGTGAATTTCACATTATTTCATTTTTGATGGCTTTCTTGTTAAATGTTGTTAAAGCAACTTAATATGAGGAAGAATGTTATATTCTAAATCTATTATTATTCCAAATTAAAATAGTTTCTTATATAAAATTTATAAAAAAAAAAATCCTTTAAAATGGATAATTAATACACAATTACCCATAATTAATATATCCATCGAAAGTCTAATATCATAACTGAGATCTACTATATATTGATTATCAACAAGGTTTTCAAAACCAGACCGGACCGGGAGGTCGGACCGTGAAAATCAAGAACTAGGATGAAAACCAGTTTTTTAAACATAAAGAACCGGATTTTTAGTTAAGTGAACCCCTAAAACTGGGGTTGGACCGCACAAACTAGTGGCAAGAACTATGCGGTCCAACCCCTTAGCAAATTTTATTTATATATTTATTTATAAAAACAACTTAATACAATTTTATTTTATTTAATTAAATTATCCATCTCTTACAAGGAATAAAAAAATTATAATTAAAATCCTTCAAAGATATTCAACTTTACTTCAAAAATTAATCATAAATTTTAATATTTTCATGGTTATTATTTTATTTTATTAACTTTCTTATTTAATTATTAAATATATGCTTGAAAATTATTAAATTTCCCTCACATATATAGATATATTAGTCAATTTTACTAGTTTTATAAATTTAATATCTATATTTAGGCTTCAATTAATTATTAAATTAATTATGATGTCATCACGGTTTGACCTCAAAAATCTTGAACCTCTTCCTTTTACGGTTCAATGAATAATCCGGGTCTGAAAACCTTGATTATCAATGGGAGTTTAATCACACACACATGCACAAATATCCATAACTGAAATCTAAACACTAAAAAATTTGAACAAAAATTAAAAAAAAAAAAGAATAATAAAAAACTACCGCAATTCACAACTTCATGAATTTGTTTTATGTTCTCTAAAGCAACACAAGGGCAAAACAGAGCTATCCTCTGTTTATAGCAGAAGAAGAAGAGGCATCTTCACAAGCTTGTTGGCCAACCCGTAATGACCAAAGTTGCACTAAATCACCTTCCTTAAGATCATTCGACTTCCGAACATTGTTCCAACCGGTCCTCAATGCATATGTTGAACTTGTATTTCCCGTAATCTTAGGCATGTCCCATTGAATCAAAACTATATCATTAAAAATCTAAAGCTTGGGATCGATGAGTCTCGCTGGGATTTCTTGTCGTGCTCTAAGTTCCTCTTTCTCTTGCTTAGACAAGAAATCCTCCCTCCCTATCAGGAATGGCAACGGGTAGGGTTTGGACCGGGTTTTTTAATATCCGGACCCAATCCACGAGTCCTGACTCGCGACCCGAACCTAACTCGATTATTAAACGGATTTTTTTCGGAGCCCAGACTCGCTCCGTCGGGCCCCACAGGCCCGGTTGGGCTATGCCACTTCAGGGCTCATTCCGTGGCCCAATAAAAAAAAAAAAAAAAAAATTTGCCTGATACTAATTTTCTCAGCAACCAAACAGGGGAAATGAACACAAGAAAATCTAAATCTGAACATATTGGAAACCCACAAAACCCATTATTTTCTCAGCAACCAATAGATAAAAACCCTTTTTTTTGGGGGGGAGATTGTCATTTTGCTGTTCTTAACTTCCACAATTATATTGAGCTAACAACGGTAGAATGAAAATGAGGGCAGAGAAAATATAAGCCTGTGTAAGTGTATTAGCAACACTGAATGAATTACAAAGAGGACTAGCTCATTATATAGAGCTGTACAATAAGGTTAGGCTTTTGACACCAAAACCGTTCTAAGGAATCCCTAAAGTTTGGAATCAGTTACACTTAATTATGCCCGTGATTCAAGGTGCTTTTAGTAGAAAATATCTCATTGAGAAAGCTTCAGATATCCAAGATGTGCAGAACGAAGAACAGGGAAGAAGATGAGTAAATGCCCTTTTACTCAAAACGAACCGTAGAGTTGAAGAAGTGCAGCACGAACCGTAGCCCGAGCCAATCCCAGAAAATGAAGAAGAAGAACTGAAGAAGAACAACAAGTTCAGGATAATATGGCTATAGACGATTCTAAAGAAGACCCAGAGGAGAGTAGGCAGTGAGATTGAGAGTGAGTGAGAGTGGGAGAGGAGAGCGGGTGGCTAGAGGCTGTGAGTGTGTGTTGTGAAATGAGAGGATTAGGGTTTATAAGTATATATATATATATATATATAGTAGGGTTTTTTTTTGTAATTTTATTAACTTGTATCCGGGTCGGTTTCGGGCCGGGTTTTTTATAAAACCCAGACCGACCCGGACCCCCTTCGGGTTTTTTTTTTTTTTTAAGATCCATACCCGACCCTATTCCTTATCGAACCGAGTAAAATCCGCCCCATTAGGGTTGGACCGGGCCGGGTACCCACGGGTCGGGCTACAATTGCCATCCCTACTCACTATTTGTCTCAAAGGTATTGAAAACCGGTTGTTACCCTTTGTTATGTCGGTCTTGAATAGCTTTTTCTGTATCATCAGCAATTCATCACGCCCATTCAATGTATTGATCACATCCTTGAACTCTGGAGGCAGGATGGGTGGTGGGTGTGGACCTGCAATCGCTTTCTTGATTTGCATTGAGCATTGCTTCTTTTTCTTGGCCTCCAAACCCAAACCCCAATCTTGAATAGAAAAGGCAGAGCCCATGACCTTTTCTTGCACAACCATTGCCCTATGTTTCTTGGTTTCCAATTCCAAACCCCAATCTTGATCATCATCATCATGTCCAAATCTTGGTCTCTTTTGAACAACAACGCTCTTGACCTTTTCTTGGATAAAGATTGGCTTCTTAAGAGCCTTCTCTTGTATCAATCTTGCAAATTTGTCAAATTTTTCTATTTCTAGAGATGCAACCTCAACCAAGGCATCAAAAGAGAACCAAATGGAAGTAACAGAGCAGGAGTTAGGTGGCTTTTTGGGTGGGATTATTTTCAGCTATTTGATCTTGTGGGGCTTTGGATTTTCATCAAGATCAGGACCCACGTCCAAATGGGGTTTAGCATTAGTAGGAAGTTCTGGCAGAAACCCATAATCCCTCTTCCTTTTGAGATTCAAAATTGGAATGCGGGGATCAAAATGGGATTGAGATTGGGGTTTAGAATTAGATGCAAAGTTTGATATTCTTCTATAGGCACCCCAAATGGGTTTGAAATGGTACCCAGATCTAAACCTGGATTGGGAGTCGATGAACGGAATTCTAAGCAAAATTTTAGACACCAAAATTTCTTTTTTCTCCATCTCCAGAGAGAGAGAGAGAGAGAGAAAAAAAAAAGGAAATTTAATTGACAAAGAGAAAGAAAGAATTATGAGTGTTAGTGAGAAGCAAGAAATAGTAAAACAAGGGATCATCGTATATATATGATTATACGGGCTGAGGCCGGTGGCACTCTGTCAGGTGTGGGTATGTAAAGCAAAGCAGTAGGAGCGGAGTAAGTGAGTGAGTGCGTGCGTGAGAAGAAAGAAAAGTAAATCAATGTGGATCAACGTATATATATTATGTTATTTAAAGGCCAAAAGGGTTTGGTTTGGTGATACCGTAAGAAAGACATCTTGCTTCTCAACTAATTTTATGGTTTTGTTTTTGTCAATTGAATTGATTCAATTTGTTTATCTTTTTTTGATTAGTACATATAATGATTACACTTTCATGCTACTATGAACAAACAAGTTTTGATGCAAACCATTGTAATCAACAACAATTTTTCTTCTTTATGTATGGAGAAAATATGCCTACAATTTTTTGTTCTTTGTATATCTCCAATTAATGAATTAATGATAGTATGCTTTTTTACTTTTTTATTTTTGGAATCATATTGAATGATGAATTGATGATGAAGGAAAAATGCATGTATGTTAATTAAAACAAACACTACAACAAAAAATGTTTATCACAACAAAAACAAATTGTTGCAATAACATCAAAGTCATTGCAACAGTTTATGTAAAATGTTGCAATAAAATTTGAGGTAACAGGTCAAAGTCATTGCAACAGTTTATGCAAAATGTTGCAATAAAATTTGAGGTAATAGGTTTGTGTTACAAAAAATCTGGTTGCAATAAACTTTAAATATTTTAATAACAATTTTGCTGTAATAATATATTTGTTGTTGCAATAAACAATTTACTACTTCGAATATCTTGTAGCAATAGACTATTACTTCACGAATTTTATTGCAATAGATTGCAAATAATTGACAAAAATAATTTTGGTTAAGTTATTGCAACGATATATTCATTGTAATAGATAATTATTGCATATTTTTCATTACAATAGATTATAAAATAATTGGTATTAGATTATTGTAATAATATATTCTTTGCAACTTTTTGTCATTGCAATAAATTGTAAAATAATTTATATTTAGCTATTACAATGATATATATATATATATATATATATTTGAAAGGGAATGAAATGACATTAAAACCAATAAAAGGGATACAAGCATTAAAGTTCAGCTACAACCAGGCATTACAGCTATTAAATACACATATCAGATTGAATTAGGAAGAAACCATAGGGTGGGTAACTCCCTTCCAGATAAGAGAACATTCACCCCTACGAGCATATTGGGCTAACTCATGAACAACTTTATTGTGATCCTAGTTTAGATGCTTGAAGGTGCATGTTTCAAATGTGTCACGAGCTTGGTGAAATTCCTAGATCAAGTGGCCGAAGTTGTTCCCTGTGACCTTGTCATTGATGGCTTGGATGACAGTGAGTGCATCTGATACAAAAATGACTCGAGGCCTAGGCTAGCAGAATTCCTTGCTCCATGGACATAATCTCCACAAGTTCTGCAGAGTAACTAGTTTGCAGAAAATTGCAGAGGGCAGCAATTGGCTGACATTTGCAATCCCTAACAATGACTCCGATGCTAGAGTTCCTGTTTTGGTCCGATATAGCCCCATCGACATTTATCTTGAAAAGTCCTGGGGGAGGAGGTTCCCATTTGATGGGGGGTAGTCTAAAAGGGGAGAAGTCCATGCTCGCAGCACTTGAATAGTCTTCCACTGTGCTTTTTGCCATTTGCCAAACCTATTGTGGAGAAAGACAGTTTTCATTATGGACAATCTTATTCCTGTTATACCATATGGTCCATGCTGTAGCAAAGAAAATTCCCATGTCTTGTGAAGAGTTTTGAGTGAGGATGAAGATGGCTGAGTCTTGGAAAGTCAATTTGCCAATTTGGGTGCTTAGGGGATTTTCAGGCCACAAGTTCCAAACCTAAGTGGTGAACTTATAGCTGAGGAGAGCATGGTTGGTGTTTTTGGGTGCAGAGCCGCAGATTAGGTAGGTCTTGCTGCTATCGATGCCTCTGATGTTAATGTTTTCCATTGTGGGTAACCCGTTGACACACGCCCTCCAAGTAAATATCTTAACTTTTGCTAGGAGGTTTAGGTGCCAAAGCTTCTTCCAAAGTGGCCTATAGGGATCCCTCAAGGAGCTTTCACCCTCGTTATTTGCTTCCACTAATTTGTGGGCAATATGGTAGGCACTTTTTACTGTAAACTCACCTCGGCTATTCTCCAACCAGATTATTTTGTCTTCAGGCAAATTGTGACTCAAAGGAATTCTCAGAATTGTTTCAGCTTTGAAGGGGAGGAAAGTCACTCGTAGTAGGTTTGCCTTCCACCATTTTGAGATAAGGTCTATGAGTGAGGAGACCATTGGAAATTCTGGGTTGTTGTTTGGGGGGTAGATGACTTTATAAGTGGATGGAGTTGACAGCCATCTGTCATCCCATATGTGGATCATTTTTCCATTGCCTACTCTCCAACGAGTTCCTTTCTTTATGACTTCAGGGTTGTTGCGAATGCTTCTCCAAGAATATGATGGGAAGTTACCAAGCTTGGCATTTAGAACATCAACCATGGGGAAGTATCTGGCTCTAAGGAAATGGGCAATAAGAGAGTTTGGATTTGAAAGGATTCGCCAAGCTTGCTTAGCTAACATGGCTAGGTTGAAAGCTTGCAAGTTCTTGAACCCCATGCCTCCTTTAGCTTTCGAATTACACATTTTTTTCCAACTAATCCAGCACTTCTTGGTTTCTTGTTGCTTTTAACCCCACCAGAAATTCCTCATCATGCTCTCTAGATCATCACATAAGCTTTGGGGAAGTTGAAAGTATCTCATAGTGTATGTGGGAATCACTTGTGCTATTACCTTAATGAAGATTTCATTTCCCCCCATAGAGAAAAGTTTGCCCTTCCAGCTAGCTAGCTTCTGTCAAACCCTCTCCTTCAAGATAGCAAAAACCTGCTTTTTGGATCTTCCAATGAATGATGGGAGGCCTAGGTATTTGGTATGTCTTGAGTCTTGCATGGGGCCAAGGATGGCAAAAATCTCATCTTTAACTGCCTGAGTTGTGTTGAGACTGAAGAACACCGAGGATTTGTCTGTGTTAATTTTTTGGCCTAAGGCTTTTTCATATTATTGAAGGATTTGTTTTAGCTCTTGGCACTCTTCAGCATTTTCTTTGCTAAAGTGAATGCTGTCATCCGCAAAGAAGAGGTGAGTGACTCTTGGATAGCATCTATAAATTGATATGCTTGTCAAGTGCTAGTTTCGGGCAACTTCATGTATGAGGGTAGAAAGACTCTTGGCACAAAGAAGAAAGAGGCTTGGGGAAAAGGGGTCCCCTTGGCGAAGTTCTCTAGTTGGGGTGATATTTCCATAGGTGGCTCCATTTATGAGAATTGAGTAAGAGACTGATGTGATACATTGCATTACCCAATTTATCCACCTAGTGTTGAAACCCATTCTTTCCATAACCCTTTGGATGAAATACCATTCAATTCTATCAAAGGCCTTGCTCATGTCGAGCTTGGCTGCCATGAAGCCATCCTTCCCTGTAGTTTTGTGATTTAAAAAGTGCATTAATTCAAAGGCCACAAGCACATTATCAATAATGAGTCGTTCCGAGGTGAAGGCGTTTTATTTTTCTATGATAATGTGGGGAAGGAGGATTTTGAGTCTATTGGCAAGGGTTTTAGAAATGAGTTTGTACACTACATTACAGAGACTAATTGGGTTGAATTCAGACATTCTCTTGGGATTATTTGTTTTGGGGATGGGGGATATATTTGTTTTACTAAGCCCTGCCATGGACAAGTTGCCATTGAGAACATTTAAAACCATATTAGTGACATTACAGCCCACAGTGTTCCAATATTTCTGACAAAATATAGCGGACATATTGTCGGGGCTTGGTGCCTTGGTGGGATGAATCTGTTTGAGAGCGATGGTTACCTCCTCCCTGGTGAAGTCCCAAATGAGATTTGCATTCATATCTTTAGTCACTCTAGTGGGAATAGCTGCGGTTACCTCTTCAACCCGTGTTGGATGGGCCATTGTGTAAATGTTCTCAAAATAGGTGATGGCCGCCTAGGCAATGCTTTCCTTCTCATCACACCATCTACCTTGCTCATCCTAGATTCCTAGGATTGTGTTCTGCTTGTCACTCTGAAGCTTGGGCATGGAAGAATTTGGTGTTCTTGTCCCCATCTTTAAGCCAGTGAGTTTTATCTCTCTGTCCCTAATAAATTTCCTCATCATCAAGAAGTTCATTGATTTCTTTTCTTATGCTATTGATCTCGGTGCTTAGGTCTCCTTCCTTGTCGTGTTGAGTTAGGCTGTTTAAGATATTCCGTTTTGCCTGAATTTTTTTGGGAATTAGCCCATAGACCTATGGGCTCCATCTAGTTAACTCAGCTACATAGTTTTTGAGATTCTCCATTACTCCTTCCGGGGTGGTAAGATCAATCCCCATCCCCCATGATGCCTTAATAATAGCTTTGCAGTCAACATTTTTTGTCCACATCGCTTCAAAGTGGAGCCGCTTAGCATGGGTGTGGATCTTGGATACTAAGTCCGTGATTAGCAGTGCACTGTGGTCAGAGGTGGAATAGACTAGATGGTGAACTTTCTTCCCCCCAAATTTTCCTGTCCACTCCGGGTTAGCGAATGCTTTGTCAAGCTTCAAGTATATTTTGCTTTCCCCCTCTTGCATGTTGCACCATGTAAAATCAAGCCCATTGTAACCCAAATCTTGAAAATCACAATAATCTACCACTTTTCTAACCCTGTCCATCTGCTGTTGGGATCTAGTAGCTCCCCCAGACTTTTCCTCGACTGACAAGATTTCGTTAAAGTCTCCCAGACATAGCCAAGGAAGTTGGAACTAGTTATGGAGAAAAGTTAAAAGGTGCCAAGACTCATACCTTCGGTGGGTCTTCGGGTGGCCATAGAAGCCCGTTAGTTTCCATTTAAAGTTGCTGTTAGGCTCTTTGATAATTGCATCTATGTGGTTCCTCGAGTAGCTCTTAATCTCTAAATCAACTTCTCTTGTCCATAACAAAGCAATTCCTTCACTTTGGCCCACACAGGGGACAAAAGGCCATTTGCCATACCAATTCTATTCTTTATCCTTTCCATACGTCTGGTTTTTTATTTGGTCTCCATGAGGAAGACCACTCTGGAATTCCAATGTCGTACTAAATCATGCAACACTCTGACTGATCGGGGGTTTCTAAGTTCTCAGTAGTTCCAGCTTAAGGGATTTATGGCACCTGGCGATGCTACCTTGTAGCCACCATCGATCCCTCTTCAGACTCAGTCTGGCTTGTGTTAGAAATAGTACGTCTCCTTTTCTACAAAGTTTCTTCCCCTTCTTCAAAAATTAGCTTGCCCACTCTTTTAATCCCTACTGTTAATGGTTGGGCTTCAATCTTTGGGCTTTTATTTTTTCCTTTCTCCCTTGCTATTTTCTTCCAGTGGGCTTTTGCTCTTGTTTTCTTCTCTGTCATTTACCCCATGGTTTCTTTGTTGTTTTCATTAATTTTAGTTAGGTCAACAAGAGGCTTGAGTGGGCTTGAGACTTCCATAGGCTCTTTTCTTGTTTGGGCTTGTTGGCCTGTTAAAGAGAAGGAATCCGCTGGCCCCTTATCTTTTTTCAAACCCCTTGGAGAACCAATGGGGGGCACAGCAGTCTCAGCACGTGCCTCTGACAATTGCATGGTGTTATGTTCCATCCGTGCAGAGTAATCCCATCCACCTTAATTTTTCACTGACTAGTCTCCCTCGTAACCCGTGGCATCATGACTCTCCATACTTTTCAAATTTTCCTTTCTCTGATTGCCGTTGTTGCCTGAACTGCCTTCACCACCATTTGTCATCGAGGCGTAAAAGTTTTTGCCATGGTTTGTTTTCTTCTCCTCTATCTTCATTACCATCCTCTCTACCTCTACTGCTAGTGGAATTTTGATCTTTCCACCCCTCACTTTAAGTTTCCTTGCGCCCGGAGCCATTCACCATATTGCCTGGGGGAGCTTTGTTGGTCCAAGATCTCCGGACAGTATTTGTCATCGTGTCCCAGCCTACCACAATGAAAGCAGAGGGAAGGGAGCCTCTTGTATTTGAAATTTACTCAAAACTTTTCCCCTTCTACGCTGGCTACCTTACCCCCACGTTTGATGGGTTTATCTAGTTGTAGATCCACTCTGATTCGTATAAACTTTGCTTGATCTGTTTGTCTTGCTCTTTGACCTGACTCAATAAATTTCTCCAAACTGTTTCCAAGATCTCTGCCTACTTCATTTGACATGTGCTCAAAGGGAAGCCCCTAGATTTACACCCAGAAAGAAGAGTGGGTGAAGGTAATATTTGTAGTTGAGAGGCCTTTTTTCCATTATCGTAGCAATAGAAGATTATTATCAAAATTCCAAGGCCCATTTTTTTCAACCCACTTCAAATGGTACTCGGAATTGAATTTGAACTGTAGCATATTGTTTCCCACATCTACAATCTGTAGATTTAAGCCCATTTTCCATGCCGATCTTAGCGTGTTCTTCAGCGCCCTTTGGTTTTGGTGTCGGTCTAATAGCAATCTGGCGAAGAGACTTAAAGAGCCTTCTTCGAGCAGTTCTGATTTACTCTTTGTTGTGATAGGGATTTCTTCTTCCTCCTCCTTTGTGAGACGGAGGTTGTGTAATCCTTCTACCACCGCTTGTTCCATGGCAGCGTTAAGAGCGAATGAGGGGCATACCCTAGAAAAAGGTCCTAACAGCAAGAGTGAGGGAGGGAGTACTCGACTATTTAGGATGAGAGAGAGGGACTCCTACCTGGGAGAGAAAACTAACCTCTTCTAAACAGTATTGCAATGATATATATGTTGCAATAAGCTGACACTTTGAAAGTTCTATTGTAATAGATTACAAAAATAATTGGTATCAAGTTATTACAATGATTTTTTCAATTTAAGTTATTGCAAAAAAAAAAAAAATTTCTTAATGCAATTCATTATTAAAGCCTCTATTGCAACTAAAAATTATAAGTTATTGCAACTAATTATTATTAATGTAATAATTTACCACTTTTAAGTTATTATTGCAACGGCTTTTAATTTGTAGATATAATATTATGTCTAATACTACCATACTAATTTTGTTGTATTAACACTTAATGTAATAGACTTATTTTGATGTAGTGAAAAAGGCCCCATCCAAGATGCTTTGTCAGGTAAATACTAAATCTTGGTTGATTTTAGTGTCCATATAGATAATTGGTGCCTAATTAACAGGTGCAAGTTGGACTTTGAAGCAAAAATGGTAAGAATTCATAAAAGAAGGAAAATCGAACATTGCTGGCATAGTAGGGACTACAGCAACCATAGTTGCATGGAAATTTCTGGCCGAATAGAGGGCTGTTGGTCTCATTTAAGATAGTTTAATACTTACACCCTTTTATCCTATTGCAGATCTATTCAATTCATTGGATCTTTTTGAGGTGCTTAATTATGGAGCTATAAGCTCAAAAGGCACTCAGTGAAACTGGTGATCAAGAATTTGATATTGTGAAGCAATTACAAGCATTTATATATGATATGAAATTTAACAATTTGGTCCCATTATGATGTTGCGGAAGCCTGAAGAAAGCACACACGATACTCTCTTGATGGAACATAAACTAAACTATTAGCTTCTAATAGTAAACCTCAAATTCATGAAGGGTTTCCCTGAATCTACAAGGAGATAAATTGGAATCCACCAAAGAAAGGTTTTGACAAAGGCTGTATTTTTATTAATAATAATCTGATTTGCCTTTGACAGCTATAAAATATATAAATACTGAAAAAGTAAAACCCTAGGATGATCAAGAAATGTATGAAACCCTAATTTGCACTTATTACAAGATTAGGTGGCAAAATACTGAATTTTACCAAAAATAGTAAAATTGAGTTAAATGCAAAATCATAAATTACTAACCTTAAGGGTCATCCCAAAATAGACGTGATCTTATTCTAAATTTTAAAGTAAAAATAATTAAGGAAAAACAAATATTAATATAAATAGCAGAAACATTATTTTTGAGGCCTTAACAAAGGAATTTGTCTAAATTTAGGCGACGCTCAAGATTTTGATTCTAGATCAGAATGTCATTTCCCTTCAACTTGCCAAATTTCATACAATTTCGACATTGTCGCCTCGATGGCCTCTGCTGGCACCCCTTAGATCTTGTGTTGTGATTTCCGACGCCCTTGCTGCTCTAGGAAGGCATGTGCTGTCTGTTCTACATCACATTAAATATTGAACAAGTCAATTTGCAAATAATGTCCAAGATATTGAACTAATCTGTACTAAATTTACATTGGTTTTGACACTTCTAATCTTTGTTATCCAAACTTAAAAAATGCAGCCACGAAGTGCTTGTCTTCCTCAAGAGTTTTGCTCCTCTCTGAAAGGTGTCAGAAATTCATGAATTTTGTTGATTAAAGATACATATAGTAACAACTAACAAGCTAAACATTTTAAGGGATCACAAGGAGTCATTAGAAAGGAGAGTGGACCAGGCAGTGGCTGGCTCTTTAACAGCAGAAAAGTTCCATTCAATTCTTTTTGAACCACGCCTTGTATATTTTTAATTGGATGAAAATTATTAAGCAATAAAAGTGTTAATATTTTGCTTCCTCGCATTCTTCTATCTTTGTTTTCTTAAGTTCTTTATTTATTTATTTTTTATTTGGCCTTGACAAAACAGACATTGCAATGTTGAAGCAAAAGGTGTGAATCGGCAGAAATTTTCAACTAGTCATTGCTGGTCTAGTTCTGCTGTAGCAATCATTCCAAAAACTTCCTTTTTTTTTCTTTTTTCTTTTTTTCAATTTTTTAAAAAAGAGATCAACTGATAGAGATTGTAAACACCGCATTTTGTACCCTTTACAACTCGGGCCCCTGTTCCCTAATGATGCTCAAACTCTAAAGCCCAAGGCCAGTTTAGAGCCCAATCAGATATCAAATTAACTTGAGTGTCAAAATGAAAAATATCACTTTTTTAAATGCAAAAAAAATCTATTTTTGGAAGTAAATGACTAAAGTGGCCCTCGGTCCACGTACGTGGGCTGCAACCTGTGTACACGGGCCTTTGGTTGCATACGCAGGCACATTCTTGCGTACACAGCTAAGGTTTCAGAAACATGGAAAATGCAAGTTTTCTGCAATAATGTCTAAGGTTTGGAATGAATCCCACATTGTCTGGGAGCCATCCCAAACCCCTATTTTTCAACTATAAAAAGCCGTACATGGTATATTTTCAAAACACACAAAAATCCCACGAGAAAAACCTAAGATTCACTAGAAAATAGTGAATCAAAAGGGAGTTTTTCACAAAACACCCTCAAATCATTTTTATTTGATTGAGACATTTTCTGGCTCCAATCCTTTGAGTTTAAAGTTTCTAATCATTGTTTTACTGAATTGTGAGAGATTTGATTGAGAGGAATGATAAAAAATCAAGCCTAGGACTTTTACTTTAAGGTATTCTTTCTTGCTTCCTTTTTCTTTTTCTGTCTATCTTTTATAGTTTTAATCCTATTTCTTTGTATAGTTTAGGTTTTTATATGTTTGCTTAGGTTAGTTTTATAGTTTTGTTTGTGTTCTGAGCATGCTAGATAGTTAGAATTAGGGTTTTCGTTTGCGCTCTATTTTCTGTTTCTAGTTTTTGGGTTAGGGTTCTTGAACAAGTCCCACACACGCATGCCATGAGCATGCATATGCAGGCACTTGCCCAAAAACCCTAATCCAGATTCCTTAGGTTGTTTGTTTGGTTTGTTTCACATGCTTTGTCCCTTTTTTTAAAGCCTTTTCATATGTTCATACGTATTTGTGCTTCTATCTTGTATGCTTGTTGTCTTTAATATGCTTAGATTAGTGATTTTATGTTTGTTTCCTGCTTCGATGCTATGCCATTCATTCACATGTCCATGCATCAATGCCATAGGTGCTGTGTTGTTGAAAGGTAAGTAAATGGTAAGTCATGCATTAGAAATGTCCATGCATTTGTGTTATGGTCTTATTTTGAGAATATGATGAAGCATGCTTAGATGTATGATTATGGTTTCTAATGTGTTAAATGCCTTGATGCCATGGTTAGATGAATGCTAGGGTTTCTTATGTGTTTTTGGCTCTCTTTTGCTTTGTGGATAGATAAGTATGCTTGTTTAGGGATAAAGATGTCATGTTGTATGTTAGATGCATGATTAGTGTGTGTGTGAATTTAAAATACAAGTATTTAAATAGTTTTTAAAGGGGTTAAGACATAAGACACGATGATGGGAGGCCAAACTTAGGGTTAGGTGATCTTGGGTGCCTAACACCTTTCCAAGAGTGTACCTAAACTCCGAACCCATACTTTGGTTGTAAGATCAAAGGTCCTTCCTCGAGAAGACTCTATATATATGGTTCCTAGACCATTGCAAAAACTAGGTGACAACTCCCCCCCTTGTGTGCTCCACTGGGGATGGTGAGTTTAATTCATATGTGTCTTGTTTCTTAACCTTAATAAAAACTATTTCAATACTGGTTTGCACACACATCACTTGTTCTCTTTTGTCCCTTAACCTTGGTTGGTGATGAGTGGGAAGATGAAAGGCTCCATTCAGGCCCAAAATTTCTGAAGTTCATCCCACCAACTCACAATCGGTGCCATTGCCTATAATGGACTTTGAGTACATTAAAGGTTTGTTACCAATCCACTATGGGGTCTACTTAGGCCCTCAATTGGAATCATAGCCCACCTAGTTATGAGTGACCTACTTATCTATCACTTTTGCCTTAGGGTGCCTACCCATACTAGAAAGATCCTAGACCCTATCACAAAGAATACCCTTTATATATCTCTTATTTGTTCAACCATATAGCACGTGTTCACCTAATTCTAAATGACAAATAAAAGATATTAAAAACGGAAGGGATGGCCCTAAAGTTATGGTATACCCTAAGATATTATGGGGTAAAAAAAAAGAAGTTCTTATATATAAGAGGCTTGTCCCTAAATCCAAAGGCATATCTTAACTTGAAAGGTTCATAAGACCATAGTTTAATTGCTATCATAGGCCCAAGTGGAAAAAGCCCTTTTGAAAAAGAGGACTTTGGACCTAAGGTAATAAATACGCTGCGGACTTCACATCCAACATCCTTCAAAGCCAAGAATGAAACTCCCTAATCTTGGGTCTTTTTGTTGCATGCCTAGGCCCAAAATGATGAGAATTTTATAGACTTTGAGAGGAAGGCTACAATGTATTCTAGCTAGAGGGCTATTTCAAGAAAAAAAAAATGATGAAATGATGAATAAAAATGAAAAGCCCAAAGGTGATGAATGCATTGTAAGCCCACGTTTAAGACAAAGGGTTGAAAATTTCTAAGTGCATTGTAATGAAAACCCATGAGAGTAAGATGAGAGCTTTATTATTAATGGACCAAAGCCCAATGAAACAAGGGGCAAAAATCCATGAGAGGGAAGGAAGCGACATTGTAATTGGGCCTTCATTAAAATGAATTTAAGAATTTTCTAAAGCCAGCTAAAGTTTAAAAGGAACCTTTAATTGGGACATGAATTAGCCA
This sequence comes from Quercus ilex subsp. ballota, assembly GCA_032727855.1. Lineage (NCBI taxonomy): Eukaryota > Viridiplantae > Streptophyta > Magnoliopsida > Fagales > Fagaceae > Quercus > Quercus ilex. Next base: position 28,693,210 of record CM064918.1, on the reverse strand, counting down.
CTTAAATTCTTCAATTTCTTGGTGGATTATAAAGATTTCCAGTCTATTGTTCAAAAGGGTTGGAGTAATCAGGTTTTGGTTAATCCATTGTTCAGAGCGTATAAAAAGCTGAAGATGCTTAAGACTAATTTCAGGAGGACAATTTTGCAGTTTGGAGAATAAGTTATTGATGCCAGATTGGACATGGAGGAGACTTAAAGGGCTGTTCTAGCTAACCCTGGTTAACAGGATTGTATTAACAGAGAGAAGTTGACGTTGCATGAATTTATATCCTTGAGAAGAGCCGAGGAGTCTCTGTTAAAAAAATAAATCCCAAGTTGCTTGATTGAACCTGGGAGACCAAAACACTGCATTCTTATGGTGAAAGTGAAATATGCAAGAAATTAGTTCAAGTGATTAGTAGATGAAGAAGGTAATAAGGTTGAACATATTGGGGGAAAAAAACTGTGTAGACATGCACAAAGGGGAAGCACAACATGCTGACCACAAGAAGTCACCTTGCTCAGCATATGACATGCCTCCCTCATGCACATAGGTTTGTGTGACTGATGTGAGTAGTTGAGTACAAGATGCCATCATATATAACTTATAACTGGACCGTCCTTAAATATTCTTGGGAGCATTGTAACCATGGCATTGCTATTTGCTAATGAGCAGTCTGGTCATAGTCATATTCCCATGTTAGTTGGGCAAGGAACATAAGTCCAAACCAATAAAACAAATATCCATGTTTGTCAAGTCCCGGAAAATAATCGCTGGCATAGGTCATAACCACTATATATGGATGCCTGCAACTTCAGATTTCCATCCACACTAAAGAGAGTGAGATAGTAAAGGAGAAAAATGAATAATTCCTGTAGGTTTCTGCTTGTCATATTGGTTCTGGTCGGCTCACTAGAGATGTTCAATTTTGTGGTGCAGACCCTACTAATGGCTTCACCCTTGTTCCATTAACAGAGTCAAATTTTGAGTTACAGAAGCCATATGACATACCTCTAGACCAACGCTACAGTTTTGTTAATGGGGTTCACCATTTACGGGTCTATGCTGATGACAAGCCGCACGACCCCAATAGTCATACTCAGCCGCGCACTGAAATTCGAATGAAGGTAATATGTAGTGCATGAATTCAGGTGTTTATTTATGCTCATAAATGCAAAAAGCATTAAGCAACTTCTTCCTTTTGTAGGGGCTTGACTATTCAAGTGGAGTCTGGCAATTTGAAGGCTATGGCTTTGTTCCGAATGGAACATCTGGTGCTACAGTTGCACAGATTCATGGTGCAGCTCATGGTGCCACCACTTTGATATTAAGAATCTATGATGGGGACATGAAGTATTAAGTAGAGATCTGGTGGCTACTGATCTCTATGATAAGTGGTTCAGACTTAATATAATTCATGATGTCGATATGGGGATGGTAACTGTTTTCATTGATGGAGTCCAAAATTTTCAAGCGAAAGATAGAGGACCAGGAGACTTGTACTTCAAATGTGGGGTTTATGCTGCACCTACTAATATCAGCTACTACATGGAATCAAGGTGGAGAGACATCAAAATATATAATCATTAATTGAGATTAATATATAAAATAAAAGATTTATGTTCCTATGTTGGTCTGTCCTGCAGACCTTTAAAATTAGACCTTGATTAGTTGACCTCTTTAATGATCCAAAGATGTCTATAGCATCTATATCTTTCTTCATAATATGATAAATTATCTCTCTCTTTTTTTTTTAATCTATTTCATGTTAGTACTAATGTTCAAAATTTCTAGGAAACCACTGATAACAGTGTTAGGGCTTTATGAGAATTTGGGGTAAGGATTGAGAGGGATGTGTTGGTCACAGTTTGCTAACCCATCCTGCATCAAAGCTACATTCAAGGAGAGAGTAATGCTAGACACAAATTTTCACAACATTTTTCATGACTGAAAAAAAAAAAAAATCATGTCATGTAAGCAACAATTATAACAAGGTTACAAATTGACCAACTTGTTACATTTCAAAATTTAGACTAAAAACCCAATGTAAATTTTTACTCCATAATAATAATAATAATAATAATAAGATTTGTGTTTTTTGAGAAACAATTACATACACAAGGGAGAGGAAATGGAGTTCTAATATAAAGACATACCACAAACTCCACTCAAATGCCATGTAATCATAATAATTAGTTTTCAAACTTGATTCTTTGATAGACAACCAACATCAGTTAGTGCAGACCAGGTGAGAAAGATGCTTCAGACATTAATTAATTTTACTATTGGTGTCAATATTCAATCCTTGAATCTTATAGAAAAGACCAAAAAGTTAATCTATTCATACCAAACCAAGTTCAAGATAAACAAGAAAAATAATACAAAAATAAAGAACCGGGACAACTTTTGTTGTCAATATGACTAATGAGTGATGGTTAATGGTTAATGGCTAATGAGCAATGGTTTCCGTCGTTTCCCTAGGCCAAGGAATACAGTTCCTAGCACCTGGCATTTCATATCATTCGTCTATGTTGATCTCTTTGATTCCTGTTGATATTTCTGGCTCCAAGCCATCTGAATTCTTCAATTTCTGGCTGGAGTATAAGAATTTCCAGTCCTTTGTTCAAAAGGGTTGGAGCAATCAGGTTTTGAGTAATCCCTTGTTCAGAGCATATAAAAAGCTCGAGATGCTTAAGGCTGATTTTTGGAGGACAATTTGGCAGTTCGTAGAATAAAGTTATTGAAGCCAAATTGAAAATGGAGGAGAACACGATGTCATCCTATGTAGCCACGACTCTTGTGTCTCACGGGGCCTTAACACTATATAACTGGGCTGCCCTTATTCCTTGGCAGCACCGAAAACATGACGTTGTTTGCTAATGATCAGATTTCATATTCCCATGTTGGTTGAACAAGTCCAAACAAATAAAACAATATCTATGTTTCCAAATGCTTAGAAAATAATGGCCAGCATAAGCCATAACCCGTATCCCTATATATAATATATGGATGCCTACAGCTTCTAAAGCTCCAACCATACAAAAGAGAGTGAGAGAGTTAATGAGAAAAATGAATGATTCTCGTATGTATCTGCTTGTCTTATTGGTTCTAGTCGGCTCACTAGAGATGTTTAATTTATGTGGTGCTGATCCTACTGAAGGCTTCACCCTTGTGCCATTAACAGAGTCAAATTTTGAGATACAGAAACCATATGACATAGCACTCAAGCAACGGTACAGTTTTGTTAATGGGGTTCACTGATCATGGGTCTATGCTGATGACAAGCCACACAATCCTAATAGTCATACCAAGCCACGCACTGAAATTCGAATAAAGGTAATATGTATGTACGAATTCATGTGTTTATTAATGCTCACAAAATGCAATAGGATTAAGCAGCTGTTTTCTTTTGTAGGGGCTTGACTATTCAAGTGGAGTCTGGCAATTCGAAGGCTATGGCTTTGTTCCAAATGGAACATCTGGTGCTATATATCACAAATTCACGGTGATGCTCATAGTGCCACCACTTTGATACTAAGAATCTATGATGGGGACTTGAGGTATTCCACTAGAGATCTGGTGGCTACTGATCTCTATGATAAATGGTTCAGACTTAATATAATTCATGATGTGGATATGGGGATGGTAACTGTTTTCATTGATGGAGTCCAAAAATTTCAAGTGAAAGATAAAGGACCAGGCAACTTGTACTTCAAATGTGGGGTTTATGCTGCACCACCTAATGTAAGCTACTACATGGAATCAAGGTGGAGAGACATCAAAATATATAAACATTAATTGAGATTAATATATTAAATGAAATATTTATGTTCCTAATTTTAGTCCTTGACTAGTTGACCTCTCCAGTGATCCATAGATGTCTATAGCATTTGTATCTTTCTTCCTAATATGATCAATTATCTCATTTTTTATCCGTTTCATGTCAGCACTAATGTTCAAATTTTCTAGGAAACCAATGGTAACCTAGGAAGCAAGGACATGGACACGAGTATGGATACTAACATAGGTACAACATGGTCACATGAGTAATTTTTGAAAAATTATAACATAAAACAACCTCTACGACACCTGTACAACACAGATACAACATCTTAAATAAAGTGAATGTGCTTCCTAGTTGATAACAGAGTGTAACTGTGTAAGAAATTAGTGGATTGGGGGTAAATTGATTTAGGGATTTATGATAACTAGTCACGGACCCTGTGCGTTACACGTGATAATTTTTTTAGGGTGGTTTCATTAAATTTACTTATTATTTCATTTTGGACTCATTTAATATATAGTATTGTAATTTATAATCATATTTAATTTATTATAGGGACAATCACAAGAAATAATATATATATATATATATATATATATATATATACCAACAATGGGGAAGAGACGCACAGCTGAAGAGATGGAAGCACAGTATAATATATTGAAAATAAACAAAGTAGAACCAGCCAAGGAGGCGGTATTGCAAATATAATCAAAATAATTTAAAACAATAGTAAGGCGGTAGAACTGGCCAAGCAGTATATATATCAAAGCAATTAAAAATTAGAACCGTCCAAGATGGCAGTAGCAACAAGTAGTATATTAAACTGAAAGCTGAAAATACTTGTTATTGAAAGTAGAATTAAACACTTACAGCAATAGTAGATACAAGATCTCAATAGTTTATCAGCAATAGTATATATATTATTTTTGTCGTACCAAATCAAAACAATACAATTTTTTTCAAGAATTCAAAAGGTAAGTTAGCAAAAATATTAATTTTTTAATAAAAATTATTTATAATATTTTGTGTATCATTAAAAATTATATAAAATCTGAAAATTTTTCTTTTAGTTTTAAACAAACTTTCTCAAACTAGAAATTTTCTACCATACAATCAAAAACACCGAGAAACTTATCTAAAAAATTAATAAAACTCAACAAAACTACAATTCAAAATAAAATAAAATAAAATAAAAGATTACAACTATTTTTCCTTAAAAAAACCAAGAGTACAATTCCAAAGGGGAAAAAGTAGAGAAGTTTTTTTGAAAAAAGAAGTATTGTGTTAATGTTGTCATAATCTAATCTAACATCTAATCCAACATATGAAAAATGAATAGATAAATAAATAATTTTAAACACAAAATAGAATTTGTTTTCTTAAAAATCTCAAAGAACACACTAATGAAATAAAGAAGATGAAAAACAATATAAAATATTCGTAAATGCTTAAAACAATTACTTAAGCATCTAAGAACATCATATAATAAAGACATAACAATTTGCCGCCAATATATTAAACACAATATTTACAAACAATAAAAAGAAACTACACAAAGATCATTGTCTTCAACTACGCTAACTGTTCTTCATCAGCTTGTTTAGATTATCCTGTTGTTTTTCAAATAAACTAAAATATGATAATAGCACAAAATATGACATATTATAATATGATTTTTCCCCAATTCAGATCAACATCAAACACCATTCATTAAAAGTATTTAGTGTTGTAAATAAAATGATTAAAAAAAAAAAATACTTGCATCAAGGAACACATATGAATTAGTTAATAAAAGGACAATAAGAGAACGAACCTCCAGTAGGAGATTCTCCTATGGGCAGTGAATATTTTTTTTTATAGAAAATTTTTAAAAAGTAGAAATCTAAAAAAAAATATTCATCAATTTAAGGTAGAGATACGGGGACAATAAAAAAAAAATCAATAAAAATTGAAAAAAATAATGAGAGAGAGAGAGAGAGAGAGAGAGAGAGAGAGAGAGAGAGAGCTTTTTTGTATGAGAAAAATATGCATAGAATGGGAGAGAATGACAAATTTATAGTAAGATTATGGGAATAAGAAAAGCCAAAATAAAGAAAGATGAAGGGGCAAAATAATATGTAAAGTTAGAACTGCCAAAGATGAATATATATAGACAATACCTTTGTTTGATTTTCCATTGATTTATTTAGATTATAACATCAAAATTAAAGTAGATGAATATGTAAAGTTAAAATCGTCTAAGATAAATTTGTAAAGCCAATATATTTATATATTTAATATTGTAAAAAAATTCAAGATAAAAAATAAATATGAAAAAGATTAATTATGTGGTCAATGATGTGGCAATGGAGTGGCTCAACAGAAGTGTAGTAACAATAAATACTACGCTTTAACTTTTAGATGTATATATAAATATAGATTTAGGGGTAAGGAGTAAGGTGAGAAGATGTGTTGGTCACTGATTCACAATTTTCTTACCTATCCTGCATCAAATTCAATGCCACGTAAGCAACAAATATATATATATATATATATCATTTTTTTTTTTGGTTGAGAAATAACAAATATATCAAGGTTAACAAAGACTATCGATTTGGTACATTTCTAAAAAAGATAATTAGACTAAAAACCAAAGGTACAATAACAATAATGATGATAATAATAAAAAATAATAATTTTTATGATAATAATAATCATAAGTTGAAGAATAAATCATCAGTATTATATTTAATCTGTTACCAAGTTTGCTTCTTTTTTTAGCAAAGGAGAAGATGCAAGTTTAACTTAATTCCATTAACAAAGTTCTTTGTCATCAAATAATAGACCTAAATGGGCTCTTTTGGGATTCTCAAAAAAAAAAAGAGGGTTCTTTTGAATATATTCAATTGTCAATTTCTTTAAGATCTTCTCTTCTCTTCCCGTGTGTGTTAAATACTTAGTATTCTAAAATAATAATAATAGACTTAAATTCGAATTCTTCTTGTACTAAAACCAATTAATATTTTGACCTAATAATAAAGAATAATAATTTTGAAGTAAATACTATAAATTCAAATCCAATTGTATTTTAAACTGATTATAAATAAATAGATGGTTGAATCCCCATAATTCCAACTGTTTGTTATTGAAATCATCATTCTAAACTTTTATCATGTTGGAACTTGGACCAGGACTTGTGACTATGGCCCCCTAGATATATTTTTCAAATGGGGAAGTCTTCAAAAATAAAATATTCACAAAATTTGGGAAAATTATAAAATATCTTAAGAGAGTACTACAATAATATTGTATTCCATCCTCTTACATGAAAGTATTGCTGTAAATAGTTTAAGTTTGATTTTTATTTTGGTGGAATCATGCGTTAGGGGGAAACCAATGGAAATATAAAGGAATTGAAGTGCGGCTTTTAGTAGGCACAAATAATTCATGTAACAAAGATTGGATGGCTGATAAAGATGAGATTGTCCCAACCCATAGAATCATCTCTAACAAAGTGAGTCATAACTACTTTGTTCCAACGTAGGTTGATTAGCCAAAGAAAATTGGCTAATACTATATTATTCTAGACAAGTTTTCATTATTTTATTGGAAAAAAGGTACCATTTATAATAATAATAATAATAATAATAATAATAATAAAGTGAATTATAGTTTGCCATAACTGTGTTGTGACAATGGTAAGAGCTTGATAACAGATGGTTAACAGAAGGTACCTCAGGTTAGTTAAGTGACAATTTTCAAATCAAGAGTAGGCTTTGTTAAAATTGACCAAACCTTAACTACAATTAACCCTTATTTTTAATAAAAAAAAATGTTTTCACTATTTTTTTAAAAAAAATTTAAAAACTCAAAAAACTCAAAACATCATCGTTTTTAAGGCACCTAATGGCACAATGTGATGAAATTAGACAAAAAGACTGAATTGACAACAAGTGAAAGTCAAAAAGACTGAAAAAAAATATAGGATTGAATTGAATTTTAGACAAAATTAGAAGATGCAAATTATAATTTTGTCTTATTCTAATTTGTTGCCACTTTATTATTGGTTCAATTGATCATATTACAAAATTTGCATATTAACACTCCGTTTGTTTTGCTGTAAAATTATATATCTAAACTTTTTTTATTAAAAAAAAAAAAACATGCAAAATTATTCATACTAGTAGCAAATCCGTGCGTTGCATATGATAAATATTTTTTTAATGATCTCATTAAATTTATTTATGTATATATTTTTGCAATTTAGTCTTGAAAGTTCAATATGTGTATAAAACATCCTTGAACGTTTAGACCCCAAATTACAAAAATATCAATTTAAGCTTATAATCAAACAATTAATGTGCGGAACATGAACATAAGCCAAACACAGAATTGATAACTAATCTAAGCCAAATATAAACACATCCACAGCAGTAAATATAAGGCAAAGATAAAGGGAAGGAAGATGCAAACACACGGACAACACACGATGTGTTATCGAAGAGGAAATTGAAGTTCTCGGCATAAAACCTCTCCGCCGCCCTCCAAACGGTCAAATAATCCACTAAAGAATGTAGTTGGGATACATGAACAGCAGAAGACCCTCCAAGCCTAATCTACTCAAGTACCTAAGCCCTCCAAGCTTCTTGCTCCAACGAGGTTATGCCGAACCTATTTCTTCTTTAGCTTCCCGGATTCCGCTACTAGACCATAGCATCAACCAATGTATATTGGTTCCTTCCAAACTGCTTCCCTTAGCACCAAATGAACCTTCTCACAGATGTGGGTGTGGTGAGAAAAGGATTTGGTCAATGACCTCTCAAGGATGTATCAATGGAGAGGAAGAGAGTAGAGGAATTTGTAGAGACTCTAAGGTAAAGATTGTGGATGATTCAATCTTGTTTTTCTCTAGGGTTTCTCTCAAAAATTCTCTCTGGAAGCTTTCTACAGTTCGTGGGTATAAGGGTCTATATATAGTGGTGTGTGTTTGGAATACGAAGAGTCAGTTTTTGCCAAACAAGGTAAGTTGGCGGCTTGACCTCGCGGCTTGTCCAAGTCGCGAGTTCAAGTCGCGAAGTAACGACCTGGCTAGCCTGGGACTTTTGTCCTGTAGTATGACAGCTGGCGCGACCCTTCAGCTCCCCTGTGTGCTTCTCACGTGCCTGCATTTGGCGGCTTGCCAGTCTTGAGTCAGCCATGAGTCCTAGCCGCGAAACTCTGCTTCTTTGCACAAACTTGAGCTTTTCTTCACACTCTCTTCACACACTACCCTTACATGAATCCCACCTAAATACAGGGTTACTAAGTGCTAAATTACAAGCAAATTGGTACGAAATAAAGCCAACAAGATGGTTGATAAATTTCAACCTTACAATCTCCCCCTTTGGCTATTCCGTGACAAAACCCTATAACAAACTCTAGACTTAACACGTGAGTTGGGAACAGTTGGAAAACTCACTCACACCTAACTCTAGAATCTGTGAAGTTTTAGAACCATAAGAACAAGAACTCCTGAAACACAACAACACAATAAGTTCATTGTATGCAGAAAACTTGTAAAGCATATGGAACAAGCACAATGCAATCAAACACAATGGAGTAAAGCAATAAACCATGGCAAGACCAAAACATGCAATCACTATAACCAAGTGATCACAATGCTCATTCACACTTGGAATGAACATCCGGACATTCAAGTTGATAAACACAAGGCAAATCACTTGAATGACCAACACTCAACCAATGCATAGTACATGAAGTATGTGCATCTAGGTAAAATCCTATAAGGGCACAAGAGTGACAGTACTTAAAAGGAATGCATAGTATTAAGTTAGAAGTATTGATTTAACAAAGCACAAAGGCTGCATAAAGCATGGTACAAACCACAAAGGCTGCATAAAGTATGGTACAAACCACAAAGGCCTACAAGTGTGCATAAAAACAAACCCTTAAAGCTTACAAAAGCAACATGGGTACAAGCAAAAACATAAACCTTAACAACCTACAAAGGTACCAAGTACAAACCAAAACAAAAAGTACTGAATAAGCATCATATTATATACTGATTAACTTCTGAATTAAAACTATCCAAGAGTTAAGAGTTTTAGTCTAACAGAAATTGAAACCACAGTGAAACACAAAATAATCACTCCCCCTCAAGTGTAGTCCCCAAAAATTCTCCCCCTTTTTGACCGGAATGGCCAAAGGGTCACTGCTCTTAATTTGTGTGGATGCTGTCAAATTTAGCTGAAAGTACATCTAGCTGATTCTGCATTGCTGTCATCCTTTCAGTATGCTGATTTTGAACCTCTCTGAGTGTGTCAAGCCTCTCCAGGATGATCTGAAATGCATCCGGAGGTACAGCTGATGAAGTTGAGGCTCTACTCCTCTTTCTTCTGCTCCTGGGTGTGACTAATTTTTCTGCAGCTTCTGCTTCAGTCTCCATTGGATCCCCTTCTTCTTGAACATCCTCCACTTCTTCACCTGGAAGACGACTTTGTATCCTTGTGAGAGTAAATTTGTTTATGGCTGATAAAAGAGGCAAATGACTGATATCCTTAGGGATTGCAACACCCTTTTCTCTGAAAATCCTCATGAGAAGACTAGGAAATATTAGCTTGGGTCTTGAGGTAGATCTAGTCTCATCCACTATAGTGTCAAAGATGTGAGAACTAATGTCAATGAAGGTTTTCTCCTTAAGTTCCATGAGAAAGATGGCTCTGGCATTTGTCAATGTAGTCATCTTTCTTATAGGGTACAGATTGTACATCATTATGGTGGTCAGACACCTCATATCTTTAGGAAAATCAGAAGTGTTGAGACATTTGTTTTCTTTAACCCCACCAATTCTTTTCTGGACAGTGTTGAGAGAGAGCATTCTGTCCTTGTAGTTAGTGAATTCATAATCCTCCAAACCCTCAAGCCCTAGAACCTTATCAATGTCATGGGCATCTAAGGTAAATTCCTTTCTTCTCACCCAACAACTCAACTCCTCCTCCCTTATCACAGCATTTGCATAGAATTCTCTGATTAGAGGATCACACACAGGTGGAAAGTCACTCAGCAGTTTTTCCCAACCTCTACCCTCAAAACACTCTGGAATGAAGGTGTCCTTCAACTCCCTGAAATCAACAAATCTTTCCTGAATGATGGTTCCTTTTGAAAAAGAATCCCTATATCTCTCAAAGTGTTGACTAGACCTAAACAGGTTAAGGTCCATTTTCATTCTTTTGTCAGATTTCTTAGCAGTTGTCTTCTTCTTTGTTGGAGATGCAGCCATCTGTAAACAAGCAAAAAAGGCCACAACAAGATATAGCACAATGTGGAAATGCACACACATTAGTAACAAGTTAGTTACAAAGAGAGTAGCAGAGTGACCAGACAGAACACAGAATAAGCACTGTTTTATAACAACAAATTGATCGAATAAGTCACACATATTTAAACAGTAAGTATGCAGACACATTCAGATAGACTAGAGCAGATGTCAATGAGACATGACCTAATGAGAATGATGTGACGAGTATGAAATGAGCATGAAAACCCTAATGCATCAGCACACACTATATATGGTGAATGAAAATCAATACAATACAAGCCACACATATCACAAACTCATGGAAGCTGATATACCCGAAGACCACATTCAGAGAGAAACACTGAAAACCTAAACTCATATGACCAAAAGAAAATCTATCAAATTTCAATGTTCAGACCAAATAATAGCAATCTGATGAACACACAAAACTCTAAAACATCTCTGCAACAAGAAAAAATACCCTCACACAATCAATCTCAACATTTTAGGCAAACCCATGTTTGAACATATTATATCGCAGAACACAGATGCAACATTCAAATCAATAACCTAAAGACCAAAACAGTAAGAATGAAGTAAGGGAAAGAAAACCCATACCTTTTTCTTGGTGTTTGATGAAGACATGATGCAAAAATGAGAGCTTTTTCAAAGAAAACCGGAGTGTTTGAAAGAGTGATTTGGAGAAGACAATGAACAGTCACAAATTTTCAAGGGAAAAACTGAACACCATTTAAAAACTGTCTTTAAAACGTAAAACACGCGTTTTTCGCGACTGAGATAAGTCACCAGTAAGTCGCCAGGTTAAGCCGCGAAACACTGTGAAGGTAAGAAATTTGAAAATTTTCTCTAAGTGTTTTTCGCAACTGGATGGTCTACCCGCGAGATAGTTGCGATATAAGCTGCGAAAATCTCTGAGTAACTCTCGCGACTGGACCTTCCACCTGCGAATCAGTCGCCACACAGAGCCGCGAAAATAATAAAAACTCAAATTTTTGAAAAATTTTCTAAGTATTTTTCACGACTGAGACCTTTACTCGCCAGTTGCCCGCTAAAATCTCAGAGTGAGCTTCGCGACTGGAGCATGCGACTGGACCAACCCGCGACTTAGTCGCCAAAACAGGGCAACATTGTTTTTGAAATTCTTGACTATTTTGTAAAAACAAAACACTTTCCAAAAACAAACTAAAACACTCAAAAATCTTTATGTGTTTGATCAACAAAGATTGAGTATGTGAAAACGCATTTAATCAAGTACAATCACACAAATGAATATGGCATTCATTGAACATAGACTTTTGTGTTGTGTGTGGATATCACAAATGAGATAGTCCTTAGTCCAATGTAAAGTTTCAATGATCAATTCAATCAAGGCATACACAACTAGCACTAGATAATATGACCTATCTCAATTATAGAAACATGCATATATGACCTCCCACATGCACTTGATAACAATTCTTTGAAACTTTACATTTGGCTCCATATTCAACATATCATTTGCACTTTTTGAGTAAAGAAAATCTCATTGTGAGATAGATGCCTGAAATTTTTGATATTTCAATTGATGAGTTAGCCTTTGGCTTTTTGGGCATCATATATTTTATTTTGGTCACTTTCCCTTTTTCCTAGTCGAATACTAGTATATGCGATAGGCTTTTGCAGCTCTATATCTATTTTCATTTGGAGATTTACATTTAGAGAGCTCTTTTAAGTATAAAAATAAAAAGTGAGAAGATATATAGGCATGAGTCTATGTATGTCTCAAGATCAACAAAACCATTCACTAATTATTCATGACAAGGTTGAAGATCTATTTACAACAGTCACATAGATTTCAGAATTTCTTCCACAATGATATGAGTGCATAAGAGACAAGCTAAGTTCGTTAAATGCACAAAGCCATAAGTACAAAGGTACAAGGTAAAACATGCTTTGAGACAAAACTCAACAAAGCCGATCAAATTTTTTGGATTTTCTACTTTTTATGTGTTTTTGGATTTTTGACACAAAAGCAGTAAAAGATTGATAAAAAACATAACATAAAAGGACAATGTAAAAACATTTGAACCAAAGAAAAACACACACACAAAATAACAACCTAAATACTAGCAAGAAGCACACAATCAAGCATATTCACACACAAGGGAAGTATTGATGCATGGACATGTTGTAATGCTTATGCGTGAGTACCCTTTGTCACCCACACGTCACGTGCGTTTGGGGTGATATCCTTGACGGATTGGGTACGAGAGTTAGGACTGTCAAACCTTCGTGTGAAGCTTTCCAGGCAATTTGTGAAGGCACCGATCATCTTCATCACGTCCATCATTCCTGGATCATGGTTTTGGCTTCTTGGTTGCTCACCACCCCAAGTCCTCATATCATTTCTTCTTCCTCGTGACCGAGGTGCACTTGCATTGTTGTCTGCTCTCAGCTTTTGACAGTTGGGTTTGATATGTCCTTGTAGTCCGCAATAGTGACAAACATAATCCGTTCTAGGACCCTTTTGTGATCTTGGAAGAGATCTTCCTCTAGCTCCAAATCTGGCTTCTAATTGATTACGGGACTTGTTAAACACCTGTTGATTAGCCACATTCTTCTTCTTCTCAGCCTCAACTATCTTAGGAGTAGGCTTATTAACAGTTGTCTCTTTGGTCTTCACAAACTTTACTTCTTTGGTGACATTGGCTGATAAGCTACTTCCTTCGGTGTATCTCAACCCAAACTTATCTGAGGCATGTTTTTGAGATGAAATAACATCATATAGCTTCTTGGAGGAGACCCTATCTAACTTGGCATGAGCTTGCACAACTTCTTGCTCAAGAAATCTCACTTTTGTGTAAGTTTCTGATAGCTCACCATTTAGTGTCTCAATTTCACACTTAGCCTCCTTGTATCGTGCCAGAAGACTTTTGTAATCTTCCTCGGCTCTCTTCATCTTCTTCACAGCCGCCTTTGCCACCTTTGTACATTCACCTGATTTCTCAAGAAGTAAGGTGTAATTCTTTTGAAGACTAGATGTATCTTCTTCTTCTTCAGCCTCTGATTCTTCAACAATCCCAATAGACTCCAAATCAGAATATTTGCCAAGTTCCTTCACAAGTGAACCCAAATCATCCGAGGACTCCACATGTGCAATAGTCATGAATGCGGAGTAGTTTCCTTTTCCGTCACAACTCTCTTCAGAATCAAAACTCGAAGAGTCTATATCACTCAGCGTTGTGGCATACGCCTTGCCTTTCCCTCTCAAGAAATTGGGACACTCCTTTTTGAGATGTCCATGGCCATTGCATTCAAAACACACAATGTTTGAAGGAGATTGAAAAGCATTCCCTTCTTTCCTCATAAACTCTTTCCTATCACCTCTTGAAGATGAAAATTTTCCTCTGTTGAATGGTTTCCCACTGTTCTTCATCTTCAAAAATTTGCAGAAGTTTTTCGCAAGATATGCTACTTCCTTCTCCACTCCATGTTCTTTGGAAGGATCATCCATTCTTTCGGTGCTGGTTTTGAGAGCAAGCGATTTACTCGTCTTGTGGGAAGGCAGTCCCAGTTCATATGTTTGGAGAGACCCAATCAGCTCCTGAATTTTGATCTCATCCAAGTCTTTACTCTCTTCTATGGCTGTGACTTTTGCTCTAAAGCTTTCAGGCAAGGACCTCAAAATTTTTCTCACCACCTTAGTATCTTCAATCTTCTCACCAAGATTGAGTTTCGCAATCACAATTTCATTTAGCTTCCCATAAAACGAATCAAAGGACTCATCATCTTCCATCTTAAGCTTTTCGAATTTGGTGGTAAGCATTTGAAGCTTTGTGTCCTTTACCTTCTTTGTACCTTCATAAGTTGTCTCCAAAATATCCCAAGCTTCCTTGGCCACTGTCATGTGAGATATCCTGTGGAATTCATCTGGAGACACACCACAGAAAATAGCATTTAAAGCTTTACTGTTAGCATTGGCTGCCGCAAGAGCTGCCTTATCCCAAGTAGAGTTAGCAGCCTCCGGCCTAGTCCAACCAACTTCAACTGCATCCCAAACTTTGTCATTAATAGAGCATAGAAATGCCCTCATTCTAACTTTCCAGAAGGCATAATTATTACCATAAAAAAATGGTAGAATATTGAGAGATTGAGACCTATCCATCTCAACAAGGGGTCAAGGATCACACTCAGGTATTAAAACCATAACAAGTGTACCCGCTGTGATGCCAATTGAAAGTTCAATATGTGTATAAAACACCCTTGAATGTTTAGACCCCAAATTACAAAAATATCAATTCAATCTTATAATCAAACAATTAATGTGCGGAACATGAACATAAGCCAAACACAGAATTGATAACTAATCTAAGCCAAATATAAATACATCCATAGCAGTAAATATAAGGCAAAGATAAAGGGAAGGAAGATGCAAACACATGAACAACACGCGATGTGTTATCGAAGAGGAAACCGAAGTCCTCGGCGTAAAACCTCTCCGCCGCCCTCCAAGCGGTCAAATAATCTACTAAAGAATGTAGTTGGGATACATGAATAGCAGAAAACCCTCCAAGCCTAATCTACCCAAGTACCTAAGCCCTCCAAGCTTCTTGCTCCAACAAGGTTACGCCAAACCTATTTCTTCTTTAGCTTCCCGGATTTTGCTACTAGACCATAGCATCAACCAATGTATATTGGTTCCTTCCAAACTGCTTCCCTTAGCACCAAATGAACTTTCTCACAGACGTGGGTGTGGTGAGAAAAGGATTTGGTCAATGACCTCTCAAAGATGTATCAATGGAGAGGAAGAGAGTAGAAGAATTTGTAGAGACTCTAAGGTAAAGACTGTGGATGAATCAATCTTATTTTTCTCTAGGATTTCTCTCAAAAATTCTCTCTGGAAGCTCTCTACATTTCGTGGGTATAAGGGTCTATATATAATGGTGTGTGTTTGGAATACGAAGAGTCAGTTTTTGCTAAAAAGGGTAAGTTGGCGGCTTGACCTCGCGGCTTGTCCAAGTCGCGAGTTCAAGTCGCGAAGTAACGGCCTGGCTAGCCTGGGACTTTTGTCCTATAGTGCGACAGTTGGCGCAACCCTTCAGCTCCCCTGTGTGCTTCTCACGTGCCTGCATTTGGCGGCTTGCCAGTCGCGAGTCAGCTGCGAGTCCTAGCCATGAAACTCTGCTTTTTTGCACAAACTTGAGCTTTTCTTCACACTCTCTTTACACACTTCCCTTACATGAATCCCACCTAAATACAAGGTTACTAAGTGCTAAATTACAAGCAAATTGGCACGAAATAAAGCCAACAAGATGGTTGATAAACTTCAACCTTACAAGTCTAATTTAATAAAGAGTAATGTATTTCATAATCATGTTTTCATTTATAATAGGAACAATAAAAAATGTCACATATATAATTTATGTCCTATCAAAATGAGAACAAAACAATTTTTTATAGGAATTCAAAAGGCAAGCTAGTTAACATATTAATTTTTTAATAAAATTTATTTATAACATTTTTTTTATCACTAAAAAGTATATAAAATTTGGAAATTATTCTTTTAGTTTTAAAAAAATTTCTAAAACCCTATTTTTTTTCTACCCTTCAATCCAAAACTCTGAAAAATGTATCTGAAAAGTTAATAAAACTTAACAATGATTACTTGGACCAATTAGGAAAACAATTTATTGTTGATAATCTATTGAGGTTATTTTCTTTGTGGAAATTACAAATTCATCCACCAATCTATATATGCATAGTTGTAAAATAATAATAATAATAATAATGAAAATATAATTGCAAAAGCTAAAATATGTCATTCATCAGATTATTTTTGTTTGACTAACCTTTGCTTTTTGTTGAATAAGTGGCATTATAAAGTACTTCTAATACAACTATTAAGAATACTTTCTCTACAAAAACTACAAAATTTTTCACCCAAAAAGATTAAAAAATAAACAAAATTTAGTAAAGTCTCATAGTTTAACATTTAAATGGATCACTAAAAAAAAAATCAAGTTCTAACTTGTAAAACAACTAATTATTAACCCAAATCAAATCAAACCAAGGGGATAAAGAAAAAAAATTGTGATCAAGAATTGGAATACCAAAATACCTAAATATGCATAAAAGTCTATACAAATTATCAAACAGAGAAACAAATGTGATGTGACAATTAAATCAACAATAACAAAAAGAACCATTAGTGGAAAACATACAAAAAGAAACTCCAGATATTTGATATCTCTTTCTTTGAATGAGATCTCAATTCTAGCGACGATTTCATTATTAGATATCTTACAATTGGAATCCTAAAAATAAGTGGTTGAAACAAACAAAAAAAGTTCACTGATAGAGAAACAAAATTGGAGAGAGAGAGAGAGAGAGTATTGACCTATTTTCTTTTGTTGTGGACAACTTGGAAGGAATAGAGGAGAGGGGTGGAAATGAAATAATAGGAAATTTATATAAAAATTAAGATGGAAGAAGAATTGTGGAAGTAGATGAAAAGTTAAACAAAGTGAAACTGTGAGTTTAAGAAGATATAAATGAGAAAATTTAAAAATCTATAGAGGGAATCAAATGAAATTTTTTTAAAATAAAGATTGGAGGAGATGAAAGATTGAATTAAGAAGATAATAGTTGAAGAAAATGAAAACTTCAACAAAGTAAAAATTGCCAATAAAAATAATAATGGATGCTAAAGATAGTAAATAAAATACTTTATTTTTTTTTTTAGAGTAGTAAATAAAATACTAATTGTAAAAACCATGACTCAAAATAAGGAGATTACATACATGAGTTTAGTTGTATATTGTATATATAGCTTAGGCCTTGGACCTTGAGGTCAACTTTAATTCTCTTCCCACATACCCTCGGCTTTGTATATTCAATTATGACTCCCATGTTCATGTATAACCCTTTTGGTGCTAAGTTTTATGAATTAAGTTAACCATGTAACACAACACTCCCTTATTTTAAAATGAACAATTGCCAAATGTGTTTTTCGTATTAGATTCAAATTTGTTATTCTCTCTCTCTCATTCTACACATTACAAATATTGTCTATTTAAAAAAAAAAAAAAGATTTCTACAAGTATTTATTATCTTATCTCTATAAATATATCATTCTTTTTTTATTAATCAAATTTGTTATTCTCTCTCTCTCATTCTACACATTACAAATATTGTCTATTTAAAAAAAAAAAAAAAGATTTCTACAAGTATTTATTATCTTATCTCTATAAATATATCATTCTTTTTTTATTAATATTTTTTTAAGGTGAACCATATTCTTCTCATTTCTATTGTAGTGTGTTATATTTGCCTAATATACAACTAAACTTTATAAATTTCAAATTTATTATTCAAATTCCTCATCTCTTAAGGAATAATGAAATTATAATAATAATCAAAACTCATCACAAAATTACAATGTTATCTTAACCAAAACTAAAATGAAACAACCAAATGAATAAAAAATAGACTTTATAATAATTTATTACTCAAACAATTGGTAGGAATATTCAAATTCATAGCCATGTCAATTGTGTTTTGATATAATCTCAAATTCTTATTTCCAAAAAAATTTAAGTATTAACCAAAACCAAAATTCAATCAAAACTATAAAAGGGAAAAAGAAGGCTTTTCTTATTGGGGGGGAAAAAAAACACACACACACACACACACAAAATACCAAAACACATATTAAAAAAAAAAAACATGAACCTTAATTAGAGTTATAAGAAAGAATATAAATCCACCAAAAGAGAGAGAGAGAGAGAGAGAGAGAGTACTCACATTTTTGTGTGGGAAAAATATGGATTGAATGGGAGAAATGATATTAAATTTAAACAGAATAAAATAAGGAGAAGAAAAGTCAAAATATAAGAAAGATAGAAGGATGAAAGAACTGTAACGGTAAAGTATAAAGTAGTGGAGAGATAAAGAGGCAAAAATGGAGGAGAACAGTTGGAAGAAATGTAATAGTAAGTGTGAACTCATAGGGAGAATAAGAGTTTTTATTTTTTATTTTTATAGAATTGGGGGAAGAAAAGTTTAAAATTAGAAAAGAAAAGATAAAAAATAAGTGGATAATATGACTCAATAGGAGCATAGCAACAATAAATGCTACGCTTCAACTTTTATATATATATATATATATATATATAACCACCGCACACCCTTTGTATGATGGTCACTTCACAAGTATAAATGCTTGTGAGGTATGGGGGGTAAGAGCTGGAGTTCAAGTCTCCAAGAGGGAGCTTCACACGCATATACACTTAGATTAGGCTAAAGTAGAATTCTATCTTGTATATATATATATATTGGTATTCAACGAAATATCATGAAGGAGAATGTTTGGGTTATCTATTTGTAGAGAAAATTTTATGTGTAATGGAATAGGTTGTAAAGTCTCTCATACATGTATCTTCTCACAAGCTTATCCCCATACATTCAAGACAACTTGCATTAGTGCTTGTATAATAGAAAAATGACCACATTCTAGTTAATCAAGTCCAAAAGTCATTACAAGAGTTAGGCTTTTTTTTTAGTAGTACTTTAGGTTAAGTAATGTGTTTGAGCTTAATGAGAGAGTGTAATTAAGTGTGAGTGTGTGTGTGTGTGTGTGTATTTAATAGTTAGTTTAGTTCTAAAAAAAAAAAGTCCAAAAATCACTCACATCAAGTCATTGTGTAAAAATAAATTATTGCTACAATAACTGTGTAAATTTACATTGATACTGTTCATTTTGCATTTAATTTTTTACGTATCGCAGGAATAAGGAAAAAAATGGATGGTGATTGTTGTGTGTGAAAAAATATAAACAATTAAAAAAATAAAAAAATTGATATTTTAATGAAATATGATGTAAAATAAATAATCTCACATGTGGTGTTTTGACATGTTGTATTTTGAAAAGTGACTATATAAAATAGAAAATGCAAGTTAGAAAATAGAAATAGATTTTTGTAAGAAAATGCTCCCACACATATTCTTATCTTGACCATCTATCATTGCCGTAGAAGGGACCTCAACTCGCATGTAAGGGCTTTTTTTGGAAGGGAAGAAATTGTTGGGCTTTGTAAAGCCTAGTTATATTTAATCCAGATTTATGAACCGACCCAAAATAAAAGTGTTACAATTTTTAATGAGATTTTTTCTGAGGCTTAGTCCATGGAGTGGCCTAGGAAATATTTTTGGTGTTTTAGCCCATTGTGAATCCTATGCACAGGATAGAAAATCGGTTTGGTGTGTTGTTTTGAGAGAGAAAGCTGCACTACCGCATCTTGTATTCTTTCCTTGTGAATAGTAAAAACCCTGCAATTTCGTGGTCATAGTCAAATTGTCAAACCATTTAAATATTGTCTTGTGGACGTAGTCATATATATATATATATATATATTTTTTTTTTTTTTCTCTATCTTTGCATTTCACAGATTTTGAAATTTCTTGTACATTCCCTACAGAAATGGATGAGAATCTAAAGAAGATTGAAGGAAAGGAAAATTATTAGTGGTGCTTTTCTTTGTAATCTACATGCTAAATTCATTGTTAGGACTTGGGATATGGCACGGCTTTTTGCCACATCGTGCCTACGAACATTACGAGTGTACATCAACAACATTTTTCCTTGTAACAATTGAAATGATCATCCGCGAAACCAAGTTTAACAGTGAACCACAATCTATTCTTCTGTCATTTTCTCTTCTTTAGGTGCATCCTTCACATATGCCTGAAAATCACGGGACATAAGGTATAAAGTCCCAACAACCTTTTATAGAAACACAAGTACGCTGTACGCCAACCTTGACTTGCGTACCGAGATTCTCCTCTCCAACCGCACTCACATGAGAGATGAGACACTTCAACTATGTTCAAAATTTCAAGTCGCCCTCATGCTATAATCAACTCTCCTAGTTCTAGTATCTTTTGCGTTTCCACATTCCTCTTACTACAACACTGACTCACAAACCAAACCAAACCAAAATCACCACCACCACCACCACCTCTTAGCATTCGTTCCGGCCATGTTATCCAACCAATTTTTCCAGCTGAGGCTGGTTTTGTTGCTTCTCTTTCTATCCTTTCTCAGCCTGATATCATTCTCCAAATCCAGTGAGCTTAATTCACTTCTTCAATTCAAGTCTGCTGTCCAGAACCCAGATACCAATCATGTTTTCAGTTCATGGACACAAGCTAACTCCTTATGCAATTTCACTGGGATTGCATGCAACTCCAATGGACTTGTCAGAGAAATCAATCTCCCCAAGCAAAATCTACATGGGATTCTCCCATTTGATGCAATATGCTCGCTTCAGTCTCTTGAGAAACTCTCTCTGGCGTCCAATTTTTTGTACGGTACCATCACTGATGACTTGAAGAATTGTACTAGTTTGCAACACTTGGACATGGGTTGGAATAAATTTTCTGGGAAAGTCCCAGACTTGTCTACTTTGGGCAAACTAGAGTTCTTGAATTTGAACAACAGCGGGTTTTCTGGGCCATTTCCATGGAGATCATTGGAAAATCTTACGAGTCTCACTTTCTTAAGCCTTGGTGACAATTTCTTTGAACCAAGTACTTTCCCTGTGGAAGTCTTTAAGCTTGAGAAATTGTACTGGCTTTACCTCTCAAACTGCAGCCTTACAGGACAAATTCCAGAGGGTCTAGGAAACCTTACTCAGCTCATAAATCTTGAGCTTTCTTGTAACCAATTCACTGGTGAAATCCCAGCTGATATTGGAAAACTCAAGAACCTTCGGCAACTTGAGCTTTACTCAAATTCATTGAAAGGGAAGCTCCCAGTTGGATTTGGAAATCTTACTAGTCTTGCAAGCCTCGATATGAGTTGTAATAAACTCCAAGGCACTATTTCTGAGGTGAGATTCTTGACAAATCTTGTTTCTTTACATCTCTATGAGAACCAGTTCACAGGGGAGGTACCTGAAGAGCTCGGGGAGTTCAAGAACCTCAGTAATATTTCAGTCTACAGGAACGAGTTCACTGGTCCTTTACCTCAAAAGCTTGGTTCTTTGGGGGACTTTCTTTATATTGATGTTGCAGAGAATTTTTTGACTGGTCCGATACCTCCTGATATGTGCAAGAATGGTATGATGATTGCCCTGATTGTGTTGCAGAACAGGTTCACTGGTGGAATCCCAGAAAGGTATGCTAATTGCTTGTCTTTGACACGTGTAAGAGTAAATAACAATTCTCTTTCGGGTGTTGTTCCGGCTGGGATATGGAGCTTGCCAAACTTATCCATATTTGATCTTTCTATGAATCAATTTGAAGGTCCTGTGGCATCTAATGTAGGAAATGCTAAATCTCTTGCACAATTATTTCTAAATAACAATCACTTCTCTGGTAAATTACCGTTGGCAATTTCCAAAGCTTCATCATTAGTATCAATAAAGCTGAGCTCAAATCAATTTTCGGGTCAAATCCCAGAAACAATTGGTGGATTGAAGACACTAGCCAATATTTATTTAGATGAAAACATGTTCTCTGGTTATATACCGGACTCATTAGGCTCATGTGTTTCCCTTAGTCAAATAAACCTGTCTGGCAATAAACTTTCAGGCAACATTCCAGCAAGTCTTGGACATTTGCCTACTCTCAATTCCTTGAACTTATCCAATAATGAACTTTCTGGTCAAATTCCTTCCAGTTTGTCATCACTGAGATTAAGCCATCTTGACCTATCAAACAACCAGTTGATTGGCCAAATTCCCAACTTTTTCTCCATCCAAGCCTTCAGTACCAGCTTTAATGGAAATCCAGGCTTATGTAGTCAGAATTTGAAGCATTTCCAGCCATGTTCATCAGGGTCCAGCACACGGAGCCAACTCGAGACACTGGTATCCTGTTTAATTGCTGGAGCTGTGATTCTGCTTCTTGTACTAGCATGTTGCCTATGTGTCAAACAAAGACATAACAATCTTGATAGTCCATTGAAGCCTAATTCTTGGGATATGAAGCCTTATCACATACTTACCTTCACAGAGAAAGAGATCCTTGATGGCATCAAAAATGATAATCAGATTGGCAAAGGAGGGTCAGGTAATGTGTACAGGATTGAATTAACTGATGGTAAAGAACTTGCTGTAAAGCACATTTGGATATCAGATTCGGGTGAATATGAGGCTGAGGTGGCCACATTGAGCTCTGTGAGGCACGTCAATGTGGTGAAGCTATACTGTAGTATCACAAGTGAGGACAGTAGTCTTCTGGTATATGAGTACTTGCCCAATGGGAGCTTGTGGGATCGGCTGCACAATTCTAGTGGGAAGATGGAGATGGGATGGGAGGTGAGGTATGAGATTGCATTGGGGGCTGCTAGGGGATTGGAGTATCTGCACCATGGGTGTGATAGACCAGTGATACACCGTGATGTGAAATCCAGCAATATTTTGCTGGATGAGGATTGGAAGCCAAGGATTGCTGATTTTGGGTTAGCTAAGACTGTGCAGACTAATGGAGGGGACTGGACCCATGCCATTGCTGGGACACTTGGATACATGGCTCCTGGTAAGTTTCCCTCTGTTGCATTTTCACAATGATCAAAAGAGGCTGAGTAAGGAAAACATACAGATGCTCATTGCCCAAGAAACAGGCTAATTTTTGAGGAAAATGCAGTTTTTTTTTTGTTTTTTTTAATATTTATAAAAAAAAAAAAAAAAAAAATTAATAGTTTCTTGGGCAGTGTGAAGATATTTCTTTGCCTCTTTCTCTTGGTGACTAATACCAAAGTCTAGCTATTAATTCTTGTATCTTGAAATCCTAGTGGCTTGAAAACTTTTGGATCAAAGTTAGGATGATTAATAGGATTTGAGATTTCGATAAACAAATTAGCTCTAGCATTAACCAAATTGCTGTTCATATAAATTGATTGTTTTTCTTTTTATTTTGGTGGTGAAGAATATGCATATACATACAAGGTAAATGAGAAGAGTGATGTCTACAGCTTTGGGGTAGTCCTATTGGAGCTGGTCATGGGAAAGAAGCCGATTGACCTTGAGTTTGGAGAAAACAAGGACATTGTCTGCTGGGTACGCAGCAAAATCAGTAATAAAGAGAGTGTACTTGACTTAGTAGACTCAACCATCTCTGAAGCCCTCAAGGAAGATGCAATCAAGGTGATGAGAATAGCAATCCACTGCACATCAAAACTTCCAAGTCTAAGGCCCTCCATGAGAATGGTAGTTCAGATGCTAAAAGAGGCTGAGCCTTGTAAACTTACCTAACATTATTGTCAACAAAGAATGCCAAAATGGTTCAAATGAGAGTCTGAAGAATACTGGCAAGATTGGAGCTCTTGAATTTGAAAGTAAAATTTAATGAAAGCCAGGCCTTGGAGCAATGGTCTAGTACATTGGACATCATCTTGTTCGAGTCCAAATAGATTTATGAGCTTAAACTAGGTAAGAAATTCATAGCAAAAAGGGAAATTATCATTTTGATCTCTGCTCGTAAGGGACAGAGGTACATATTTTCATTGTATTGTATATGCAATAGTCATCCTCACATTAAGCAAGTTACATCATGAAGGTTTATTTATTTATTTATTTATTTTATTTCTGCTTCTACTTTATTCAGAAAGTTCATAATTTGTCAACCAGAATCACTTGCTTGGTGTAGACTTTGTTTGGCATAAAATTATTGAGTATATAATATAGATTAGGTTAATAAAAGACAAAAGGTGGTGACAAGAGAGGCTGGAACAATAAGTGCAGGGCTTACATATGTCGCTTCGTAATAATTTTGTCATATTGCCACCACAGTATTAATGATTCAACATTGGAGGATTTACTACCTTAAAGAGCAAAGGTAGTAATGGGTCTTCTCACATTAGTGCTTCTCCATTTGCAATGGGTCTTCTTACTGAGAGTGGTCCTCCACACTGGCACCCAGCTTCACCTGAACTCAAGGTGTGCTTTTTCTCTATGAAATAATCAACATCGTAGATTTTTATGCTTCTCTTGCATCAGGAGATAAATTTCATTCCATTTACCCAACATCACATCTGTATTCGTATAAGTGTGCTTGGGTTTCGGGCCAATAAAATAAATCACCATGCAAGAATGTTTATTACAAAATATTTTATGGATCCTTCCAGTTATGCATATTTTATGCCTTGCGACAGTGAAAAAATATTAGAATGAGAATATCTGTTCTGATTATGAATATAAAATTATACAAAATATATAGATATCTAGAAAATTTCTCCTACCTAAGTTATTTCTCGGACACCTGCAAGGCTGCAACTAGCTTTACATTTTTTGTAATGGGATTAATAATGTTTATTACGTTGTCAAGATCTGAGAGGATGTTGTCCACAATAAATTCTTTGTGAGCACACTGAATTTAGTTGGACTCCTTTTATCTAACCAGATTAAGGTAAGAACGCTGAACGGACAACGTGTTTCCCTACTAAAATGAAAGGTAAACAAAGATCTATATGTGAAATAAACCTAATTGGTCAACTTGTTAAGAGCTGATGTCCACCCACATAAATAAAGGAGTCACCTCTGTCAATTTTCTTAAGCTATTGTGCCCTTTCAGCTTCACCATCAAACATCTTAAATGTTCTTTAAATTTTTTTTTACTGTTTACTCATAAGTAGATAGATTACGTGGTTTCTTAAATCTGGTTGTAGCTTGAAGGATGTAATATAAAGTATTTTTAACTGCTTCATCTATTGTGTACTTCCGACAGTCTGCATGTCAAGCTGCTGCAGCCTACTGTAAAGAAAAGAGGAAGAATATTTCTAAGTTAGCTATGCAATATAGCCTATCATATAGGGATTTTTCGTCTGTGCTGGTTGGAATGAACTCCGTTAGACAGGTAAACATTTATTATTTCCTTAATTTCCCACATTTCTCAAACGTACCAGAACTTTCTGATATACAAAAGGATCTATCTCACAATGTTGAATATATGTATGACTGTGCTCTCAAGCCAGTATATGAATTTCCTGGGTCATGTCAGTTGCAATGAAATTGAATAATTGTTGACGTTTTTCTTGTATAAAAGATTTAATTTAGGAACATTTAGAGGCATTGTTTTGTTGTCCTTGTGCTTGACATGATCACTGACATACATTCAGTACAAATAATTTACCATCATATAATAATTTATACTCATCAAGAAGATTTCTAGGCTCAAATTCTTTGAACTAGCGGCAGATGAGAAACTGGTGTATGATCTCTCGTTTGTTTTATCATTTAAATTTGGATGTGTTTCATTTGATTCCGCTCCATGTAAAGTCAGGTTACAAATGTGCGGTGCACTTATAAATAGTTGTTCTGTGTCATTGTTTTTTGTGTGTTATGTCTGGCTTAATGTAAGTAAATGTGATAGCATATTGTGCAATGGCGCGATCCTTTGCTTACAAAATGTCAAAAGTAGGATA
The DNA here is from genome assembly GCA_032727855.1 of Quercus ilex subsp. ballota. Classification (NCBI taxonomy): domain Eukaryota; kingdom Viridiplantae; phylum Streptophyta; class Magnoliopsida; order Fagales; family Fagaceae; genus Quercus; species Quercus ilex. Next base: position 28,666,741 of record CM064918.1, on the reverse strand, counting down.
TCATTAAAAATGGAAGTTCCCGTAGGGACATTGCAAAAAATTGGATGCAGTTAAAAGAATGAACAAGTTTAAGGGGGAGCTGTTGTTTTAGAAAGTAGACAAATTTACTACTTGATGTTCTAAGAACTTAAATTGTGGAGATATCATACTACTTGGCATAATATCAAATTTACTACAGACGTATTTTTCCTTTTATATCTTTTGTTGTTAGTCAGGGTCTCAATTACATAGACATATTTATGCGGGACAGGATCTGAATCTTGCATCCTCTAGCACTAGAGGGAAAATAGGATTATAATTAAATGTGAAAGAAGGTTGGGTCAATTAGTTTGATAGCGGGAAGTATAGGGGAATATAATTTAGGTTCAAAAGGCTTAAAAGGATGTTTGAGGATTTGATTTGATCTTAGTCTTTAGATCAATAACAGGGAAGTGGAGAAAAAAAAGGGGCAAGTAGATGATGGAGGAGAAAGAAACAGAGCAATAGAGAAAGATGCTTAGGAACTCTCATCTCTCAATAATCTGCCGTACTGTCAAAAGGTGAGAATTACAACCCTTGTAAATCCAGCCTCAAACTATGGAGGAGCAAAATACACTCCTTCCTCCAGCATTCCCCAATAGAATCAGGCAAACCTAGCAGGATCACTTTTCTTTGCCTCCTAAAAGATGTAAACAGGCCCTTCTGAGAAAAACCCAAATATCCTGCTTATAAACTCACCACAATTTGCGTGCCTTACCTTTTTCCCAGCATCAACTATACCTTGAATGAGTTCACCTGAGATCTTATCCAAAATATTTTTAACTTCCAGGCTCCTGCAATCACTTAAGAGTGTGTATGACTACCGTCATTGCCAACGGATTTCCACTCAAAGACTCAGCCTGGTAAGTCCTTACTCCATATGCACCAACCGGACCACCAGCAATGATCTTCCCAAATGTTGTTGTTGTTGTTTTTTTTTTTTTTTTAACTTCAATGACATTAAAACCGAAGGACTACAAAGGTGGGGCATCAACCTTACAAACAGACTCGAAGCCTTGGGGTAGGTTAGCCTTACTAAAACAAAAAGTTTGACATGAAATTTAAATCTAACTTAGCTACTGCTGAGCAACTGAATTACATAACCTTTTAACCCAAACAAACTTAAAACAAGGAATGGATCCAACAAGAAAACAAATTTTACTAATGGCTGCACTGATGGACCAATCAGGGAGGTTGGCATCTGAACAAGAGGATCAATGCAAGCTTTCGCTAATCTCCACATCTTACGTACATGTTTAAGATAGAGGTTTCCATGTGTGTCGTTTCCTCCATAGATCTGTAAAACAAGTTTCTTATAAAGAAACCATGGATTGCGTCACCTCATTGCAGTGCTCCCAGATGAGTATATGCATCAAGAATGCTTGTCAAAATCTCAGCCCTGGGCTCAAATTTTGCAGCTTGCATTTGAGGGAACAAATTTATGGCATCCTTAATGTATCCATTTTGAATGAAACCTGATATCAAAGCACCAACGCACAAGAAATCTGCAGCATGACCATCAAAATCACTGGATTGGGTTCAAACTTTAGTATCATTTCCAGGAACAAAACGAAAGCACAATCACAATTTCCCTCACAAACATACCCTGAAATCATCGATGTCCAAGAAACCAAATCTCTATGTGACACCTAATCAAACAGTTTACGTGCATAAATTACACACCCACATTTCACATAAAACTTGATCATCGTAATGCAAAAATACAAATCAAATCCAAAACCCATTTTCGTTGAGACACAAAGGACCGTCTCTCCATATATTACATCACTCTGAAGGGAGGAAACAACTTGGTTTACTATCGGAAACGTGAAACTATCATTGGCAACACCCTTGATCCATGTCAGAAAGACCCAAATTAAAATGGGAACTTAATGATCAAGTTACATGCAATAGGATGAGGTTCCTCTAAGGTGATAAATACCCGGATCGGATGACATGACACTGTCATGAAAGTGGGCCTACAAGCTAATGAGCTTTGAGGAAACAGAGAATGGGTTCAACCTTTTGAGACAATGAGAGAAGCTTGGGCTTGTCTCAGAACTTGAAGGCCCTTGCATGAATGTAATATCCATTAAGAAGAAGAAGAGGAATGAGTTTTACTTAATTGGTCAGTTTTTTTTATATATAATTTTTATAATTTTATTTATTTATTAAATTTCAATGGTCAAATAAATCCTTACTCTTTATTATTATTATTACTAGTCGCTAACCTGTGCGATGCACGGGAAAATCTTATGAAAGCATAGTTTATACATATATTGGATGGAGTTCAGGCTATGAAAACTGATGAGATGAGGGTAGATCTTGCATGACCTTATAACAATGAGGAGATGGATGTAGCAATCAAAGAGATAGCCCCGCTAAAGGCCCCAGGTTCGGATGGGATTCCCCCCTTATTTTTTCAAACTTACTGGACTGATGTAGATGTTACTTAGGCTATTTTGTCTAGTTTAAATTTGGGTTCCCTCCTAAAATCCATAAATCACACTTTTATCACTTTGATTCCAAAAGTTCATAATCTGGAAAGAGTGTCTGAGTTTAGACCTATTAGTCTCTGTAATATGATTTATAAGATTGTTAGTAAGGTGATTGCTAACCGCCCCAAGCCATTGCTTAATTTTATTATTTTAGAAACTCAGAGTGCTTTTACTGCTGATAGACTGATTACTGATAATATCTTAATAGCTTTTGAATCCTTACATCAAATGAAGACTAACTGTTCAGGAAAGAAAGGCCTTATGGCTCTTAAACTAGATATGAGCAAAACATATGATAGGGTAGAGTGGATATTCCTTTAAAAAATTCTCCTAAAGTTGGGTTTTCAAGATTCATGGGTGGCTTTGATAATGGAATGTATTACCACAGTGTCTTATTCCATACTTATGAATGGAGAACCAAAGAGTATGATTACACCATCAAGGGGTTTAAGACAAGGAGACCCTCTTTCTCATTTTTTATTCATGTTTTGTGCAGAAGGGTTAAATGCTTTATTCAGGAAAGCTGCAGTAGAAAGGGAAATTTAGGGTTTTTCTATTTGCAGAAATGGCCCAAAGCTTGCTCATCTCTTTTTTTTTGCAGATGATTGTTTGTTATTTTGTAGATCTACCTTGGAGGAATGTAAAAAAATTCAAGAGTTGTTAGCTTATTATGAAGTAGCCTTGAGCCAAATGATAAACAAGGAGAAAGCCACCTTATTTTTTAGCAAGAAAACGGATGAATGAACCCAAGAAGCAATTAAAGTCTCTTAATGTCCTGGCAATACAACATTACGAGAAATACTTGGGGCTCCCTTCTTTTGTTGGCAGAGACAAGAAAGCATGCTTTACTCATGTTAAAGAAAGGATATGGGCAAGGATGCAAGAGTGGAAGGAGAAGCTTATGTCACAAGCTGGTAAGGAAGTCATGCTCGAGGCAGTGGTCCAGTCTATTTCGGCTTACTCAATGAGTGTTTTCAAATTATTGGTTTGACTGTGCAAAGATATAGAAGCAATGATTTGAAAATATTGGTAGGGTCATAGAGATTCAAAGAAGATACACTGGGTTAAAATGAGTTCTTTGTGTTACTCGAAATCATTAGGCGGTATGGGCTTTCGGGACATACAAAAGTTCAATAATGCCTTGTTAGCCAAACAAGTTTGGAGACTTATTCACCAAAAAGTTACACTCCTATATAGAGTTTTTAGTTACACTCCTATATAGAGTTTTTAGTGCAAAGTATTTTCCTAATGGTAGTATTCTAGATGCTCCAATTCATCCGAAATGCTCTTTTGCATGAAGGAGTATTTTGCAAGCATGTGAAGTGATTAATGAAGGGGCTATTTGGCGAGTAGGGAATGGACAAATGATAGATGTTTAGGACCACAAGTGGCTTCCTGATCCCAACTACAGCAAAATTGTGTCACCTAGAGCTAGTTCAACAGTGAATCAAGTGAGTGCTTTGTTTTACACAAATACTAGAATATGGGACCCAAGATGTTTGAAGAGTAGTTTCTACCCGTGGGAGGCTGAGATGGTGAGCAAGATTCATGTTAGTGAAGCTTGGGCCAAGGATCTTTTGATTTGGCCTTTAACTCCGAATGGTGACTATAGTGTTTGAAGTGCTTATCATATGTTGGCCGCTAATGAGGCAAACACTAATCTGAGCTCCTCTTCTTTGAATAGCTCTCAGAGTGTTTGGAAGAAAATTTGGAAGATCCGGGCTCCTAATAAAATTCGGCACTTTATTTGGCGTGTAGTAAAAGACTCCCTTCCCATAAAGCAAAATTTGAAATCTCAACATATTTTGATGGATGAAACATGCACTCTATGTGATGATCATTAGGAAACTCTTATGAATTGTCTTTGGTTATGTGATCATGCTTAGTTTGTATGGAAGTTAGATCCTGGCTTCAATGTTTTGTACCAGAAACAGTACAGGTCTTTTGTGGATCTTGTGGAAGTCATGCTCTAACAAGGCTCGGGCTTTCGTATAGCTCTGTTTTCTACTATCCCTTGGTGTCTATGGCAGCAGCGAAATTGTCTAAGAGAACACCAACCTTCCTAGCCGCTTCATGAGATTGGTGCCAGAGCTAAGGACATGGTTATGGAGTATTTCAAAGTACATAAACAAGCTCCCTAGGTGACTGTTCGTCGTCCCCCGATACGTTGGTCCCCTCCTCCTAAGCATTGTTATAAAGCTAGCTTCGATGCAATGTTTTTTGAGAACTCGGACTGTGCTAGAATTGGGGTGGTGTACCGAGATCATGCAAGGAATTTTATTGCAGCACTAAGCTAGAAAATTGCTATGGTCCAGTCGGTGAAGTTGGCAAAAGTGTTTGTGGCGAGAAGGGCAGTGGTATTTGCTAAGGAGTTAAGCTTGTTCCAAGTGATGATAGAGGGGGATTGTCTACTGGTAATTCAGGCTTTGAATAACTCAGGCCGATGTAACACTCTATATGACCATGTTGTTGAGGAAACTCAAAGTCTAGGGAGCACTCTCTAGCACTATCAATTTTAGCGTGTAAGAAGGGAGGGAGTAGGTTGGTTCACACTTTAGCTAGAAAAGCAGTTGTATCTGCAGACACAAATGTATCAATAGAAGATCTGCCTAGTGATTTGGATGATGTATTCCAATTCAATTTACTTCAATAAAATTTACTTACCTTTTTCTCAAAAAAAAAAAAAAAAAAAAACAAAAACAAAAACAAAAACAAAACTAATAGAAACAACATGAGGCTAAAAAAAAGTACATTTTCCATCAAATTTAAGATGATATTTTGGAATGGAAAGTACAAAGAATCTATCATTTAGACTTTACTTAATATACACAATAAATAAGTTAACAGATACGTTAAGAACATTGATTTACGAAATATTTTTATCAAAAAAAAAAATAGAAATCTTTTATTGGAAAAGATAAAATTAGTTGCTTTTTTTTTTTTTTTAATATTTCCTATTAAAGGGTTATAAAAATTTTCTTAAAATAATTTATTAACAAATAGACTAAGAATACTCATTAATCCGACCACACAAAAAACTAGCCTTTTGTTATCTATTATATTTTTTTGGCAGACAATATTTATTAAATTATTTTTTTGAGAAGAATATTTATTAAGTTAACTCACTATCGACACCCCATTTTACAACTTGCATTTAACCAACCGGTAGATCTTTAGATTTGTGATACAAAACAAATTTTGATGCTCTAATGATCATGATGGTATGTCATTAGTTTTGATCAGACCACCTGATTAAAAGTTATCATGCAAAAAATTTTCAATGATCATGGCTCACCTACACGATGGGCCTAATCACATCCTATTTTAAACACTTAATTTTGATTGGTTCTCACAAGAATTAATTTAAAATTAATTAAGTGTGATTTTTGATTGGATTTCATTATTTTTTAAGAAATAATAAAAAATGTTTTCCTTTATGGCATCTTATCTGCTCTTTTGAAAAAAAATTTGGAGATAGAAAAAGATATGATCCATGAAAAAATTCAAAAAACAGAAAAATGCTAAAAAAACATCATTATCTTCAGCAGCAACTTGAATAGCATTTTTGGCCTGGAAAACGTTGAAATTTGGTTTTCTCTATTTCTAGAAAAGTTGTTGAGAATTGAATTTCCTTTCAAAAAAACACAAATTCCAAATCAATTGGAATTTTTAGATGAAATTTATGGCCAAAATACGAAACAGGTGCGGAAGATAACACAAATTCAGCATCATCTTCAATTTTCTTTCAAAATTTCAGATGGGGATCAACATCAAATCTGTTCAAGCTTATCTAATAGGCTTATCCCTTCCTTTAGCTTCAGAAGGAAGTTTTTTTGAAAATTAATTGGATAGAGAAATAGATACATCCTGTGAAAAATTTCAAAAAAACAGAAAAATGCTTTAAAAACGTTACTATTTTCAGCAGCAATTTGAATCACATTTTTGGCCAAGAAAACGTTGAAATTTGGTTTTCTCTATTTCTGGAAAAGTTGTAGAGAATTGAATTTCCTTTCAAAAACACCAATCTTGAATCAATTGGAATTTTGAGTAGAAAGTTTGAGCCAAAATACTAAACAGGTGCAGCATCATCTTCAACTTCCTTTCAAAATTCAAATGGGGATCAACACCAAATCCGTTCCAGCTCATTTAAATAGGTTATCTCCTCCCTTGGTTTCAGAAGAAAGCTAATAACTTAGCTTTAAAGCTAAGCCATCCCTTCCCCTATAAATAGAGAAGATCTCTTCCATTCTCTGGAAGCCGAATTCCCTCTGGAGAGCCAGTGAGAAAGCGGAAAAGAAAAGTTGTTGTACAACCAATGTTCTTACTTTGGTTGCAGTTTAGTACTTACTTACTTTCTCCCTATCCCTTTAAGTGATCACTTCCCCCTTTTAATTTATGCTCTATGTTGGTAAGTAGTTAATTATGTTCTTAACTTTCTACACATGCTTGAATAAATGCTTAACAAGTCATTATTTGATTCTTTCATGATATGCTTGGATGAACATGCCTATATGTCTCATTGATATTCCTTTTACATGCTTAGATGAACACTTCTAGGCTAAAGCACAATTTTCTCTTGAATGCTTAGATGAACACTTCTAGGCTAAAGCACAACTTTCCCTTGAATGCTTAGATGAACATGTCTAGATAGTTGTTTTACTTTTTTTTTAAATGCTTGAACGAACATGTCTAAGTATTTTGATTTTCTCTAGATGAACATATCTAAGGGATTTTCCTTTAATTTTTTTCATAATTGCTTGGATGATCAAATATGCTTAAATGTTTTTTTTTTTTTTTTTCCCTCTTTGCAACTATGTTGATGACAAATAATATGACAACTTTGTATGTTTTTCTTCACATGCTTAGATGAACATGACTAGGCTAAGAATTCTTTGTTTACATTGATTTCTTGGATGAACATGCCATTACCTTCATGCTTTCTTTGCCAAGCGAGATGGGTGCTTAATCTCTTCCCATCTCATAAATTAGCCTCCGAACCAAGATTAAGGGTTCTAGACTATACTCTTGTATATGCAATTTTACGTTTTTTAGAATGTAACTAGGAAATAAGGCAATGTAATTTACTTTTCTTAAATTGTATCTAGGACCAAAAAGCATTGTAAATTTTTGTTACAAAATTGATGTAAATTGTCATATACATTAATACAACAGAAGCATTTTTTATATTGAAAGTTTTCTTATTTTTCCATTTAAAGTAAATAAGTGGCAACTCCATGTAAAACCCTTGATCTATGAGGAGTACATTTTACAGTGAATTTGACATTTTGAGCATCACGATCCCACCTGTTCACACGAGTTAGGCCCAGTATGAGAAAAATTGGCAGGCCAAGGTCGCGGTTGCTCACACTCATGCAAATTGAAAGGTGTGTCGTATTTAGAAGCAAAGGTACATGCACAATATATATAACAAGCCTCATCACACGCGTTTTGTGCGTGTAATGAGGCTTTTTTTTTTTTTTTTCTTTTGAAAATTCTCCAGATATTTATTTTACTTTAGTATCAAAGTCTCATGATTCCTTGATTTTGGTTCAAATAAATAACATCTAAATATATTTATATTTGAATTAAAATTAGTTTAGCCACGTACACATGTAGTTTAATTTGAATGCAGCCTCAAACATTCCATTGTCATACTTTTTTGCATAGAAATTATAGAAATTACAATGATAAGGCACAAATCACAAAAATAAAAAAGAACATTTATTCATTGGGTGTAAAGTTCATACAAGTTGAAATACTTATACAATTCTTCATTATACACATTTTGTACATCCAAAATTTGTGTACATCCAAAATTAATCCCTCCAATATCTCATTTGTTGCTCTATCTAATTTATGCTTCTCACTTCACTCTTCTACAAAGTAATGATTTTCACAATATTAGAGGAGAGATCAAAGGACTTGTTGAAGAGATAGAGAAGAAGAGATTAAAGTAACGAAATATTGTGAAAAAAATTACAAAAATAATAATGCACAACATACAAAATAATAGCTTCAACAATGTCAAAGGATTCCTCAAAAAAGAGAAAAAGAAAAATCAATGTTGAAGGAAACAGACCTTTTGAAATGAAAGATAATGATGAAGTGAGAAAAAAAATTAGGGGGATCAAAGGAACTTTGGAAAGGGACTTGAGAAAGAGATTAAAAAAAAAAAAATAAAAGCGTGTGAATGGTAAAAAATATAGAAACAAAAATACACAAACTAACAAAAAAATAATTTCAAAGGTAAAATATCATTTTCGTCCTTAAACTATCACAAAAGTTCGTTTTTCGTCCCTAAATTTTAAAAAGTTCTTTTTTCGTCCCTAAATTTTAAAAAGTTCGTTTTTCGTCCCTAAACTATTACAAAAGTTCGTTTTTCGTCCCTAAACTTTCAAAAGTTCTATTTTCGTCCCTAAACTTTTCCAAATGTATTGATTTTCGTCCCTCCCACATCAGCACTCCCATCAAACTACGTCAGCACTTCGTCAGAAGGAAGGACAAAAATCAATATGTTTGGAAAAGTTTAGGGACGAAAATAGAATTTTTGAAAGTTTAGGAACGAAAAACAAACTTTTGTGATAGTTTAGGGACGAAAAACGAACTTTTAAAAATTTAAGGATGAAAAATAAACTTTTGTGATAGTTTAGGGACGAAAATGATATTTTACCTTAATTTCAAATTAAAATAAATTTGGGAATATCATATTGGAATAAATATAAGTATCTTAATATATAATTTTTTTTAGGTAGTTTCAACTATCAGAGTATATATACTTTTGTTGACTCTAAAAAATAAAAGAGAATATTTAAAGATATATTACACAAGAGCCGGCATCTTAATTCTCTAGAGTAAGAAACCAGCCTCTCACAAGTTGGTGAACCTTACACGTATGGGCCCACTGCCTGTGACAGGCAGGTCTCATGCTGATGCAGGAGAGATTTTTTCATTACACGAGCACTTACATATATATATATATATATAGGGTCCGGTTAATGTTTCTACTTTTGAAAATATTTTCTCAAAAATTGAAAAAGTTGTCATTACTTTTTCAATTCTTGAAAAAACTTTTTCCAAAAATGGAAACTAATGTGTGCCTAAGGGCACATATTAGTAAAATCCATATATATATATATATATATATATATACACTATTGTTGATTCTAGAATATATATATGTTATTGCACGAGCATTGTGGTCCACGTCAAAAAGAAAAAAAAAAAAAAGTTACATTCCACGAGCAATGGTGGAGCTGGAGCTTTGGAATTTTCAATCTTCTCCTCAGTTCTCTCGCTCATCAGTTCCAAATTTCAGATTCGATTCATATCTCTCCAATTCAACTCATTTTCAGGTTTGGGATCAAGTAATTTCTTTTCCTCTAATTTTCTTGTTTAATCTTTCTTCGGTTCTTAAAAAAAAAAAAAAAAAAATTTTGCTTGCAGATGGAAACAGACTCATCATCTTTCCCAAGTTCTTATTCTACTACTGCTCGGAGGAAGAAGTATGATGTCTTCCTCAGTTTCAGAGGCGAGGACACCCGCAACAATTTTATGGGTCATCTCTATGAAGCTTTGATACAGAAAGGCATTGTCACCTTTAAAGACGATGAAAAACTCGAGAGAGGAAAACCCATTTCGCCAGAGCTGTTGAAAGCGATAGAAGAATCAGAATTTGCTATAGTTATTCTCTCAGAAAACTATGCTTATTCAACTTGGTGCTTAGATGAACTTGCAAAGATCATTCACTGCAAAAACGAGATGGGAATAACAGTTTTGCCTGTCTTTCACTATGTAGACCCATCTGATGTACGGAAACAATGGGGAACTTTTGCTCAGGCATTTGCTAAACATGAAGAAAAAGAGAACAAAGAAAGGGTGGAAAAGTGGAGAGATGCTTTGAGACAAGTAGCCAACATTCGCGGATGGCATTTAGAGGATACATGGTAATTTAATATAACTCTATTTGGAACCTTATGCAGATTTACGTACATGCTTCATTGTACTTCTTTCAATTTTGTCCTAAGCTAATCGATTTACATATTTTTGTTTCAGTCAACAGAATTGAACATTAAATATGTATCATATTATTCATTGCAGGCCTGAGATAAAAGACATCAAAGACATAGTGGAATGGATTTCACTTAACTTGAAATATGATGCATTCCCATATATTGCCAAGGACCTAGTAGGAATATACCCTCGAGTGATGGAACTGAAGTCAAGTTTAGCTCTAGGATCATATGATGTTCGCTTTATAGGAATTTGGGCAATGGGGGGAATGGGCAAGACCACACTTGCTAGAGTTGTTTATAATATGATTTCTAAAAAATTTGAAGATTGTGTTTTTATTGAGGATGTTAGGGAAAAGATTGAAAAATATGGTATTGTTCCACTACAAGAGAAAATTATTGAAGTTTTGAAGGAAAAGGATATGAAAATACAAGAGAAGTATGATGGAGTTCTCAAGATCTACAATAGGTTATGTAAGAAAAAGATTCTGCTTGTTCTTGATGATGTCGATAAACTGATTCATTTAGAAATGTTAGCTGGGAAGCGTGATTGGTTTGGTTCCGGCAGCTATGTTGCACGGACACGGACACGGACACGGACACGACACAGACACGGACACGGAGATACGGCAATTTTTGAAAAATAAGGACACGACACGGCGGGGACACGGCTGTTAAATAATTAATTAAATTTTATATTTAGGCATATTTTTTAATATTTTTAGACATAAAATACGTTTATGTCTAAAATTTAAATTATGTAAAAATTACAAATAAATAAATTAACACCTAAATTAACACAATAATATACATAAAATATTTATATTACAAACCAAAAATTTAAATAAACTACGTTTAAATACTAATAATAATACTAAAATTAATAGTCAAAATAATAATATAAATTATTTTTTCTTGGACCAATGGCATATTAATGACACCATGGCATTGATATATGGTGCTCAAAAGTTTAAATTTGAAGACTTTCACGTGGGTTGGCAGTTGACACACAAAACAAAGAGGTAATATATCAAAAAGTATTATAAAAGTTTAAAGGAATAGAAGAAGACAGAAGGCAGTGGTTCTGCGAAGAAACAGAAAACGAAAAAGAAGCAGAAGAAGAAGAAGAAGAAGTAGAGAGGAGGAGCTCGCCGATCGGAAGGGACAGGGTACGCCGGCACAGCGTCGACGTCTATGGAGTTCTCCGATCGGCCCGATCTAGCTCCGGCGAGGGCAGCGGCAGCGGGCAGAGGTCAAAGAGAGGGTACGCCGGCACAGATTTTTTTTTTTTTCGTTGCTGGCGTGTCGGACGAGTCGGATTCGCGTCGGTGCCGTGTCGAAGCCGCGTCGGCGCCGTGTCGGAGCCGTGTCGAAGAATCGAAAAAAAAAAAAAAAAAAGGGACACCGCCGGACACCGGAATCTGGCGCGTCGTGGCCGTTCCGGTGTCCGATACGTGTCGGACACCGACACGATGCCAAAAATGGCGTGTCCGTGCAACCTAGTCCGGCAGTAGAATTATCATAACAACAAGAGATAAGCATGTGTTGGAGGCACATGGAGTAGATGAAATATATGAAGTTAAAGGATTGTATCATGAAGATTCTCTTCAACTATTTTCCTCAAAAGCCTTTAAAGAAAAGCATGTCCCAAATGATTATTTAGAGCTATCTATCCGTTTTTTGAGTTATGCTGCCGACCTTCCTTTAGCTCTTGAGGTTTTGGGTTCCTTTTTGATTGGAAGAAGTCTTGATGAATGGAATAGTGTGCTAGAGAGACTTAAACAATATCCCGAGGAAGATATTTTCCAAGTACTTAAAATAAGTTTTGATGGGCTACAGAAACCACAGAAGGAAATATTCTTGCATATTGCGTGCTTTTTTAATCATCATAAAAAAGATTATGTAGTCGAAAAACTAAACATTCTTGGCCTTTACCCTGGTATAGGATTGAAGGAACTCGTTGATAAATCTCTCTTGAAGATTATTAATGAGGATATAGTGTGGATGCATGATTTACTTGAAGAAATGGGTAGGAGCATTGCTTCTCAAGAGTACCCTGATGATCCTGGGAAGCATAGTAGATTGTGGCGTTATGAGGACATTGACAAAGTGTTAAGAAAAAATAAGGTAAGAGGTTTATGTAGAGAATTTGAGCTCATTCCCTACCTTCGTGTTCAACAAATTTGAAATTTGAATTGTTTTGCTAATAATATTTTGCAATTCACCATTTCCTTCTTGATTATTAGGGAACAGAAACTATTCAAGCCATGGTTATTTGGGATACTTATGACAAAGCACAAGAGGCACATTGGAACCCTGAGGCCTTTTCCAAGATGTACAATCTTAAATTTCTTAGAATGAATGATGCTGCCTACGTCCCCACACATCTTCCTGATGATTTACGGATTCTTGATTGGATTTCGTATTCTTCAAAATCTTTGCCATCAAGTTTCCAGCTAGATGAGCTTGTTCAACTTTGTTTGCAAAATAGTAGAATTGAACAACTTTGGATAGGAATAAAGGTAAGTGAATTATTAAGTATCCTGATACAAGTTTTCTTTTAAGTCACAATAAACAAACACTAGGAAGCTAATTATTCTATGTTTCTCAATTCTAACAGAAATTTGACAAGTTGAAGTTCATTGACTTGACTGCCTCCTTATTCCTGATTATAACTCCAGACTTCACAGAAGTGCCAAATCTTGAGAAATTAGTTCTCGAAAGGTGTGTAAATTTACACAAGTTTCACCCATCCATCGGAATTCTTAAGAAACTTATTCATCTTAATTTAAAAGGTTGTGAAAGACTAAATCCTCCTTCATGCATGTTTGGAAGTGAGTGTCTTGTGGCTCTTGAACCTTCTAATTGCTCAAAACTCAAGAAAAATCCAATATTTGTGGGAAACATGGAATTCTTACAGGAGCCTTTTTTGGATCGCACTGCTGTTGTGGAACTAATTAGAAACTTTCCACAGAACCTATGGATAGTCGAAGGCCTAGAGAAACTTGATTTGAGTTATACAGCTATAGAGGAGCTGCCTTCATCAATTGAACAATTGACTAAACTTACTTCATTGACTCTAAGATATTGCATAAATCTTGTGTGCCTTCCTAGGACTATTTGTAGTTTGAAGTTGCTTAATTCTCTTGATCTTTTTGGATGTATAAAATTTGAGAACTTGCCAGAGAATATAGGAAATATGGAAGGTTTGGAGCTGTTTAATTTGTGTTGGACAGCCATAAAAGAGGTTCCTTCTTCCATTGTTCTCCTTAAAAATCTCAAACAGCTACATATCCGTGGATGGAAGTTATCTGAATTTTATACTCGGTCAGCAAGTCTTGAGTGCTATGACCCTTTGCAGACTTCATTATTTTCCCTGCCAACAAGTCCTGCTCCGTGGAACATATTATTGCCTTCCTTTTTATATTATTCCCTGCCAACAAGACCAGTTCCGCTGGGCTTGTTATTGCCTTCCTTATCAGGTCTGCAGTGTTTAACATATTTGCATCTTAGTGATTGCGATCTTTTGTCAATCCCCAATGACTTTGGCTGCTTGTCCTCTTTAGCACACTTAAATCTAAGTGGAAATAATTTTGTTTCCCTTCCTAAAAGCATCTCTCAACTCTCTAAACTTCAAACACTCCTTTTAGAGGGTTGCAAGAGGCTTCAATCGTTGGAAAGTGTTCCACCAACTATTGATTCTGTGATTGCAAACAATTGTACCTCACTGGAGAAATTTCCAGAACTGCAATTTCATCTTTTTACATCCAATCACTCCCATATGAATTTCCAGTGTCTAAACTGCTTCAAATTGGTTGATAATATTCAAAGCATCAGTAACATGATTCAGGTCTCTCTCTCTCTCCCTCCCTCTCTCTCTCTCTCTCTCTCTCTCTCTCTCTCTAAGTTCTAAATGTTATGCTTTTTATATTCCAGGGACAAAGTGTTCAACTACCGTGCATCTTAGACATTATTATTCCTGGAGGAGAAATTCCGAAAGGGTTTAGCCCTGTAGGTTGGTGTGATAACATACAAGTGCCTAATTGTGGTTATCAATTCCTGATGGGAATTATGTTGTGCATTGTTTTCGTACTCAACCAGTGGCGTCCTTTCTCTCGAGATTTTCAACTTACATGTTTGTTTGAAGTCAATGGAGTTACTGTGAGATCTCCAGTACGCTCTTTTTTTAAGTTAAACTATGCTATGGCTGAGTCACCTCACCTTTGGCTGCTCTATTTGCCCCCTCAGTGTGGCGAATTTGCAATTAAAATAATTTCTGATAACGTAAAGGTGATGAAAAAAGGGTTTAATTTGGTATACAAGCAACATGCTTTGTGAGGATCTGGGTGTAATCCAACATGATATTGATCATTCAGCCTCGGAAGGTACCCGAAATAAGTGAAGTGATGATGAGGATGATGGGGCTGGATCTAGTGGAGGAGGCTACTCTAATGAGGAACTGCATACGGTGACTTGGAGATTTATGGCTCATTCTGACAAATATAGTAAAATGGGAATTTTTTGACTTCTTTGCCTGTAAGTCATCATCCTTCTTCTTGCTATTATAATTTACAAATCCTGCTGTTCTCTTTTAATTTGGGGAAGGGAATCCAATGAAAGTGTTGATTTTGATTGTCAGGTTTAAATTGGCGTGATAACAAATTTAATTTGTCACAGGTATAAAATAATAGAGTTTTTCTTTTTTGATTTCCCTCACTAGCATTTAAAAAACAAATAATCATTGTATTGTGCTAGTTGTACCTTAGCATTTCCTGTTGGCACTCATATAGCCACATTTAAAAAAAAGAAAAAGAAAAAATCTTAATCAGGTTGGAATAATACAAATTTGTCCTGTTGTCTTGTTAGAGCATTTTAATTTAATGGAAGGAGGGGATCAAACGTCCAAGAAGCATGAAGCCTATTGTGGCAGTAAAAGGGATAGTTACCAGAACCACATTGAAGAATTACGCAAGTATGGTCCCTTGTCTCACGTCCACCTGGGCTCTTGCTAAAGTGGTCAAGGACTCAAAATGGTCAGTTATTTAAATCAACTGTCAAGTGGCTCTTATTATTGATTAAATCATGTTTTTTTTTTCCTTCCTGCTAATGTAATGCTCTGTTGAACTTCTATTCCTATGCAAATACATTTTGAAATTTCTCTTGAGGTCTGTTGTATTTATATAATTGTTTTTTTGCCTTTTCTCTAACAGTCCCACATATATAACGTATTCTTTTTTTTTTTTTCCTTGCTGGCATTTGGGTCTATGATTCATATTGAAGAAATACCCAACAGAAACCTGGATTGGTTCAGATGTTGATTTTGGACCATGATTTGCACAACTTACATGCAATTGAAGTTAGAAACAAAAAAGTAATGAAAAAATGTTGAAGTTTTTTAGACTTTTTTTGCCCTGTTTGATAAGAAAGAGAAATGAATAATGAGTATAGAATAAGTGGATAACTATGTTCCATGAAAATGAGTCTTAGTAAAGTTTATAGCAGAATTTACTACTCATATGAGAGGTGAGAATATTACCCAAAATATTGAATAAACTTTCAATGAAATTGTATTATAATTTGTACAATGTGCTATGTTTATTATGCATGAACACTTTTATCCCAAAAAAAAGCATTTCACTTCAAATTTCATCTTATTATGGGAAGAAATATAATGAGGTTCTGTTTCTTTTTTTATTTCTTATCACTTTTCTTGTAATATATATCAAAACATGAAAGTTGATTAAAAATTTTCCCAATTCATTTTTCTCAATCTAACACTTTTTTTTTTTTTTGGATAGGTAAGAAAGCAATATTATTAATAGAAAAGAATAAAAGATACATAGAGTTTACGGTAGTGAACAAAGAACAACATAGCAACAAAAAGAAATAAAGGAATTAAAATCATATTCTAAGAGACAAAAGAAAATCAATAATAGTAGAACAATCCAAAAGACCCCAACACCGAGACCAATTGAAGAGAGTCCACTGGCACAAATCTAATAATTGGGCCATTGATTTCTCGATATCTTCAAAAGAACGCCGATTACATTTAGTACAAATAGTCCACATCAAATAGCCTAGTACCAAATTCCAAATATCGGAATTATATTTCCCAAGCCAATGGTGCCAACAACAAAGTAAGTCTACAACCAAACCTGGCATGACCCAATCAATCCTAAACAACTGAATCATATGCATCCACATAGAATGAGCTAATGGACAAAATATAAGAAGTTGATCCATAGATTCCTCATTACAACAGCACATACAACAATGATTTGCCAAGGAACGACCACGGAGCATAAGATTATCCAATATGAGAATCTGGCCATGGGCTGCTGTCCACATAAAAAATGGCACCCTTTTAGGGACCTTTACTTTCCAAATTCCCTTCCAAGGGAAATTAGGAGTAACATTTTCGAATCTTGAGAGAACCAGATGATTTTCCACTGTCCTACTGTTAAAGCTTAGCCCTGACCTACTCCCATGTTTCTGCACTTAGAATAGGTACCCCTCTATCTGTTTCACCAATGTTTAGTGAACAAAATTTACTCTGAATGGATACCAGGCCATTTGATCTAACTCGCTTCCAAGACCAGTTTTTATCTTTCCCAACACTTGAAAGTTGAAATCCTTGCATTTGATCTGGTAGCCACATCATATATGACTTGAGTTCCATACTTCTGAATTAGGACTTCATCTTGATGTCACCAATCATGCCATAGGAAAATGCTACAACCTGATCTTCAGTAATGGCCTGAAAATACTTCTAAGATTTAGAATTTTTCTCTAGCCCGGAGAGCTATCTTGAGTGATGTTAACAAACCCAAAACTCTTGTCTTAGCAAACAGATTTTAACACAAGCTACCCAAATTGAGCCTGCCTTAGCAAACAGATTCCATATATGTCTAGTTATGGCTGCTTTGTTCCATTCTTACACCCCTTTCAAACCTAATCCGCCTTCTCTTTGACTTGCATAAAACATCCCAGGATACTTAATCCCCTAGATCTCCTTTCCTTTCCATAGGTAACTACTAAATTTCTGTTCAATAGGCTTGAAAATCTTCTCTGGCAATATGAAGATGCTTGACCAGTAAAATCTAAAGGCTATAATGAACTGATTGGATCAACTGGATCCATTCTGCAAAGTAAAGATTCCTTGCTGCCTGGATTCATTTCTGCCTGTTATCTC
The DNA here is from genome assembly GCA_032727855.1 of Quercus ilex subsp. ballota. NCBI lineage: Eukaryota > Viridiplantae > Streptophyta > Magnoliopsida > Fagales > Fagaceae > Quercus > Quercus ilex. Next base: position 28,649,024 of record CM064918.1, on the reverse strand, counting down.
AAGAAGGGGCATACATTCTTTTGCACAAGGACTCCCAGAAATTAGATGAACCTCGATGTATCTTACCAGTATTGAGGCTCTTTTGAATTGTAAGATCTCAAAAATTTGGTTCTTCAGCCCATCTGGAACAGCAGCACAGAAAACCTCATTCTTTTGAGAGTTACCAGCCAAATCAGACAGATTTTCAAACTCCTCCAATTACTATGAAAAAACTTACTGCAAACTAGGTGTTTCTTAATAGTGGCTTCTGGATTTCCTGACAAATTCAGTAAAGTTAAAAATATGACCCAAAACAACACATTGATCTTGACCCAAAATTTAGAAGTTACACATGCACATATACATATACATGTTTGTACGTATGTATGTATGTACCTACTACCTAGGTTGCATGATAATGAGTTTTTGACCTAGTCCTTCACTATAATGTTGAAGTAATTATAGCAACAGGTTAGGTGGAATCTTCATAGTATGAAGCAAAAGTATTAGGAGACAAACAGGGACAAATTATTTGACTCAGATAGAGGATATAATAGAGCAAATTATTTAGCTTTATTCTTCATGTGGTCTAACTCCCAAAACAAAGGATAATGAATGCTTATACATGATGACAATAAGTAAATTCTTGAAGCAGGAAATCTGCAACATTGAACATGTTAATATATATTATGAATATGATTATAAAATCTGACACAATGGAACTTGCATTTGAAATCAAATTTTAGTGACAAACTTGGATATCTTGTTCAGATCACTTATAAAGCCTTAAGAGAAATACCATACACACTAACAAGTCATGAGAAATTAAAATAACTATCTGCAGCAGGTTTTCAAATGTTAGTTTCAGACTGTTATTCACATCTACACCCCTTTCATTGGAACACTTCTCTTTTCCTCTTTTTTGATATGTCAGTTCTTCCTTCTTTTCATTTTCCATTTTTTTCTCTCTCTTCCTGGGGAAGACATTACGTGGGACAGTTTATTTTTTCTCACTTTTCAGCCCTTTTTTTCCTCAGATATTTTTAGTTAGGTCATTTGTGTTGGTTGTTGTATTTTACAGGAGAAAGCATGATTAAATGTTCCATAAAACCAAATAAGTAATATTTCTTCTAATGAGAAAGTTCAAAAAAAAAAAAAAAAAATGCCAAACGGTCACCTCAAATTTTTACCCATAAGATAATCCTTTTTCAGTGCTTGACAAACAAAAGCAGTTTCGAATGCTAACTACATGGTCAGTCATAAGAAATAAGTGTACCTTTGTGCATACTCAGCTGCCCCATGTATAGGTATATAAAATAGGAGAATAAGTTGAAGCAGCCTTCCTGTAGCAGCATCAAGCTTCTTTAATTGAGCTAGCTGGCTTTAGAACTAAAAAGAAACCTATTAAAGAGATTGCCCTACTGAAGACTAAAGGTGTGCTCTGTGGGCTGGTTCTTTGGTTTCCTTTAAAATAAAAGTAGCTATGAAGCCCCTATAGAGTGTCATAGGATACAACACACAAAACAGTTTCCTGTCTATAAAATCCAAGTTAAACTCTCAGGATCTCTAAACTAATTTATCGGGAGCCACTCAACATTAAAATTTAATTTCTTAGAAATTCAAGGACAATTGTTTTAAGTTCACAGGAGTTTTAAGTTTCAATAATAAAAGAATCCTACCAACTGAATAAGATGCACATTATGGAACACCAACATCAAATCAAAAAACCATCAAACATCTATTTGTTACACACTCAACTGTTAAGCTCCTATAACTAACCATCATATGATCTGTCTTAATATTGGCTTCAAAAATTGTAAGTACAAGGGTACTCTATAATTCTCCTCTTTTTTTTTTTTTTTTTTTAGATAATGAAAAATTTTAGGCTAAAAGCCACTTTTAGTCCCTACATTTTATTTTTACTGCTTTTAGTCCCTATCATGAAAAACGCTTCTCGTTTTGATCCTTGCCATTACATCAGAAACGGAGAAAGCTGACATGGCAAACGGCAAGAATAAATAATACTAAATTAATGTCCACATGGCCTAAATTAATATTAAAAAATGCCACATCAGTATCTAAATTAAAAAAATTAATTTATTAATTTTAACTAAATTAAAAAAAATTAAAAACAGCATTAAAAACTAAAAATCATATGAATTGAGATCTAAGTGTGTCTTGAAAAAGAACAACAATAACACAAACTCAGATTCAAAAACACAAACCCAGAAATTAAAAAAAAAAAACTGAAGTTGTTCTTCGTGTTCTTCCTAAACTCAGAAATTTTCTTCAAAAACAAACACACACACAAAATCCATAAAAACAAACAACTCCACGTTCTCTCCAAAAAAACAAAAACACAAACAAATCCAGAACAAGAGCAAGGATACCCGATGAACAACAAAAACCCAGAACAAGAATAAGGATACCCGATGAACAACAAAAACCCAGAAAATCCTAATCTGATCTGAGCAACAACCCAGGAAAATTCAGCCACTACACTCACTTAAGCCTAATCTGATCTGAGCAACAACCCAGTAAAACTCAGCCGCGTCCACATCCTTGACCTTACTCCGACTCCTTCCTCCCCTTTCATAGAACTCGCCTTCTTCAACACCGTTGACGGAGTCTACAACGACTCTCTCCTTATCGCCGCCATAGCCCTCTCTCAAGATCTACAATCTATCTCTTCCCCCAACCTCCAATCCAATCCGCTCCCTCCATGAACGCTCTCGCAAGGTCTAGTTGCCTCGTCCGCCGCTACTCCTTCATCTCCTCATTGTGGGATGACTCCACCACTAACGCCCATTTCCGTTCACCAGTAAGAGAGGAAAAGAGAGAGGGTGAGTTAGAGAGAGAGAATCTGAAATTGCATTTTGAAGAGAGAGCTTGAGAGAGTCTGAAGAATCTGATAAGGAATCTGGGGTTCTGAATGTGAAAAAAGTTCAAGTAAATGAAGTTGGGATTATGCTTCTTGTTTGATCGTTGATTTCATGTTTCTGATGTCAGGGAAAGAACAATGGGTTACTAAATTTTTGATAAACACTAACTGGGGTTATTTACTTATTTTCCCATATCAAAAAAAATATTTTTGATAATAAAGGTTTTCAGTTGATATTGTGTTTGGTTGCAAATAAAACAATGAGTAGGTTTATGTTCTTGTATGTTCTTACTCAAAATAAAGCTAGATCTCAATTTATTATATTTTTTGTTTTTATTTTTGTTTTTATTTTTGTTTTTCCTTTTTTTTCATTTAGTTAAAATTCATAAATTAATTTTTTTTTTTAAGATGACGTGGCATTTTTAAAATACTAAATAATATATTATATTATTATTTTAATGCTGACATCAACATTTAGTGTGCCAGCGATGCACTCCGTCTGCCACCTAGGACTTTGCCATTAGGATACTGACGGAAAGGACTAAAATGGATGGTGTTTTTCAAGATAGGGACTAAAAGCGGTAAAAATAAAATGTAAGGACTAAAATGAAAATCGCCTGAAACTGTAAGGACTAAAAGTGGCTTTTGGCCAAAATTTTATTAAGAAAAAATAGCCAACCCAAGTACATTGGGGATATACTGTGGGGGCACAAATCAAGAAACAAAATTACAATGATCAAGTAAAACAGGAAGGGAAAAACAAGAAAAGTAGAGCCACACTCCATACAAGTAGAGTATGTAAGAACCTTACCTAAAGAAGCTAACCATGAAAAGAAAGCCACTCTTGGAGGCACCTTCGATTGCCATACCAACCTCCAAAGGAATGAAAGAGTAGGAGGGTAAAAAGAGAGATAAAAACCTTTAACCTCAAAACCTCTACTCCTTGCTGGCTTCCAACAAACCTTGTGAGGGCCAACCCCCCACAGTTTCAAAGAGTAAACGATGACCATAAACCGATCAAAAGAGTCTTCCTCCCAATCCTGCCGCAATTAATGATGAAATTGAAAATTCCAATGAATCCTCCCACCAAACCAACACATGACCTCCGCCACTGAAGAGTCCCTTGCCCTACTCAGAAAGTAAAGTTCTGGAAAAGCCTCTTTGAGGGTACAATCCCCACACCACACATGCTTCCAAAACTTCACTCTAGTACCATCACCCACATCATAATGTGGTAGTTTAGAGAAGTTCAATCAGCCACTTCTAATAAACCTCCAAAGGCTAACACCATACGCACTGGTTGCCTTTTTCGTGCACCAACAACCCCAAACATTCCCATATTTCGCCTCAATAACCTTCCTCCATAATGCCTCTGTCTCTAAACCGTACCTCCACAACCACTTGCCCAACAAGGCAGAGTTAAAACTCCTCATTCGTCTAATACCTAGCCCCCCAACCTACATTGGCTTACAAACCTTAGCCCATTTCACTTGGTGTAATTTAGAATCACCACTAATACCACTCCAAAGAAAATCTCTCTGTAATTTCTCCATGCGATTGGCAACCTTTCCACGTATAGGAAGAATGGAAAGGAAATAAGTAGGTAAAGAGGAGAGAGTACTTTTGATAAGAGTAACCTTAGGCGCCTTGGATAAATAAAGCCTCTTCCAACCTGCTAGTCTTCTTTCCATCTTCTCTAATATAGGATTCCAGATTGACACCTCCTTGAATTTAACGCCCAAAGGAAGTTCCAAATATTTCAAAGGAAGGGAAGAATGCCTACAACCCAATAGCCCCACCAACACATCCAAATTATGTACCTCTCCAACTAGTACCAATTTTGATTTCCCCAAATTAGTCCTTAAACCTGAAACCTTCTCAAATCTAGTCAGAATCTCCCTTAAAGTATTTAACTGATTAGGGTTAGCAACTATAGCAACTATAAAAACGGTAGAACTAGAACGTTTGAAAGGAAATCTTACCACATCAAAGTCAGCTCCCATACACCATGGAACGTTCCACCAACTGCTCAAACCAAACAATTCCTCCCATAAAAACCTTCTTTCACTCACTGAGTTAGGACCATATACTCTAGCAAATGCCCAAATGAATTGGTCAACCACATTTTTAAATTTACAAGACACCGAAAAGCGTCGCACTGCTTCCTCCACTTTATCCACAACCCACATGTCCCACATTAGCAACACCCCTCCAGAAGCACCACAAGAACCTAAATATGATGAATCAACATGTTGGCCACCCCACAAACTGTGAATCACAGCTCTAGTTATCAACTCCATTTTAGTTTCTTGAAGACAAACAATATCTGGCCTCCAGTTCCTAATCAGATTTCGAACCCGAAGCCTTTTATCCTGCTCATTTAACCCTCTAATGTTCCAAGAAATAAATCTTCAAGTTCTATAATTCTTGTGGATGCCTTATGTGGTTGTACTCTAAATTGTTGGATTTTCTTTTAGTAATAGAAGTTAATTCCATTTGGAAATGAATATGAATTCCAGTATTCCATATTTACTATGGCGCAGTGCAGCAGCTACAGCACGTTCTATGAGGATCTGGGTGTAATCCATCATGATATTGACATTTCAGCTATCGAAGGTAACATAAATAAGCGGTGACGGGGCTGGACCTAGTGGAGAAGGCTACTCTAATGAGGGACCAGATCCAAAGACTTGGAGGATGTATGGCTGATTCTTTTGGGAATTTTTTGACTTCTTTGCCTGTAAGTCATCATCTTTCTTGTTCCTATTATAATCCAATGAAATCAAAGTGTGATTTTTGATTGTTAGGTTTATTTTGGCATGGTAAAAGTTTTTAATTTTTAATAAGTATAAAATAATAGAGTTTTTCTTTTTGGATTTTTCCTTTTTCTCTTTTTCCTCAGACATATACTAGCGTTTAAGAAAAAAAATTCAAAGTATTGTGCTAGTTGAGTAGTTGTGCCTTAACATTACCTTTTGGCAATCAATTCCCAATCACCACAAACTCAAAATTAAAATCATCCTGTGTCATCCTTTTTTAATTTAGTTTTTTAGTTTTTTCATCAGGTTTGAATAGTTCAAAATTTTCTTGAAGCCTATGGTGGCTTAAGAGGATAGTTACCAGAGTGACGTTAAAGAATTAGCCAAGGAGGGTCCCTCCTCTCACACCCCCCTGGGCTCTGGTTAAAGTGGTCAAGAACTAGCTTAGGAGGGTTCCTTTTTGCTGTATATGTGGCTTTGTTCATTGGTTTTATAGAGTTTAGGCACTCGCATCAGTGAAGAGATATTAAAGATTCTCTTGTCCCGTGCTATTGTGCCATTTTGTAATCTCCAATTTTCTTAGTGAAATTTTCTGTTAGACACTGTCTGCAGATGTAGGCCTAAGGCTGAACCATGTAAATCTTTGTGTTTTGTGTGTGATTGTCATTTCTATTACTATTTCGCATAAACTACTATTATTTTGTTACACACAACAAATGAGAGAATAAATGCTTCTACTAACTCAACAGTTTGTGATTAAAGCAGTGTCTGCTTATGAAATAGAGTTGCACACTTGCGCTGTTGTAATGTTTGATTGCCCTGTTGGGCTTGTAAAGTGTGGTTGCAAATGTAGTTGTTTGTACTTTGGTAGATTAGAGTGGGGTTTGTTTGAGTGTTGTTGCTGGGCTGTTGGTTGTGTCCAGCTTTGTTTGAAGTTTTTTCTTTTGGTGTTTTGATCAACAAAAATTAATTATTCGGTAAAAAAAATCCTTTTTGAGGGTTGTTGTATTAGTATAATTCTCTTGGGCTGTTTGGTCTATTCGTGCTTCTCTGCTAGTGACAAAATACTTGAGAACCTTTAGCAATAAATTACCAAATCTTTTATTTGTAAAACCAGCCATCTAAACCACCTTCCTAAAATAAGTTCTATAGGTGCATTTCACACACAGCCTCATCTATTCCTCAACTGTGCTCTTAGCATATTTTTGTTCCTCTTCCTCCTCTACTCTCCTTTCTTCTTTCTCTATTGCCTTTCTAGCCAGAAACAGACTCAAATGTTGTCATCATTTGCTTGGAACTTATTATAGGCATCAACCAGCCCTTGGGTCAATCGATCTCTAATGTGCCTTAAAGAGAGAATTCCTGCTGTAAGCTACCAGTGCCATTCCAATGCTCTTCCAAGGATTCCAAGTAATCTTGGACTATTTCATCAACCAATTTCTGAAGATTTCTTGAACCTCATTCTGAATTTGGAACTAAAATTTTGACCCATTACATTGCTTCAACATCTTTAAAACATGCTGTAAGTTCTTCATCCCCAATTTCCCTCTGTTCCTCTCTAGCATTTTACATTGGTGCAGAATGATGTCTCTGCAAGTGCGTGGGTATTGGAATGCACCACTCATTGTTGTCCAGGTTACTAAATCTTTGACCAATATATTGTTAAAACACACTGTAGCAGAAGAAATGTTTCTGCATCTTATGTACATGTTTAAGATAGAGGCTCCCAAGTGTCGAGTTTCTTACATAAATCTGTAAAACAATTTTCTTATAAAGTAGCCATGGATTGTCTTAACCAATTATAGAGCTCCCAGTTGGGTATATGCATCAAGAATAAATCTCAGCTTCAGGTTCACTATTTGCAGCTTGCATTTGACAGAACAAATCTATGGCATCCTTAATATATCCATTTTGAATGAAACCTGACATCATAGCACCAAATGTAACGTTATTTCTATTGAGAATTCACTTAGCATAAAAATCTAACAAAGAAGTCAGCATATTGTAAAACCCAGTTTATTGGCTAAGCAATGCATATGTTCACCTTGAAAATGACCTCTCGACTTCTCAAATGCTGATATAAGTCATTAAAGTCTCAATGTGCCAATATATTGCTTTTCGGTTGGGACGTGAACAAAACATTAACCTTTTACTTTGTCACTTATTATTTATAAATTTTCCCTTAAAAGATGAAATTAGAATTTGATTGTTTAATTTAATGTCATTATTCAGAAAGTGATCAAAGTCAGGTCAAACTAAGTTGGTTGAGCAATTTAAGTTATTGAATTGATTTATCATAATATTTTTTTTCTTGATTTGATCATTTTGGTCCTGTTAGGCTAAGCTCTTATTTATCCTAAATTAATTGGGTTATTGTTATGTAATGAGATATTATAAACCTCTTTGTTGTGTAATGGTGATATTAAGAATGTGTAATATTTACTTTTAAATAACACTTAAATCTTTGAATGAGCGTTATTTAAGATCTGGTCAATGCATGCTAAGGAAGTTTCCACAAAATGTTGATGTTTTTTTTCATTTTCTAGTTTCCCCAGTTTGTTAGGGTGTTTGTGGAAATGTAAACTGATGGATTATGGCTTGTGAGATACAATATTTATCAAATTTAGTTGAAGTATATTCACCTTGAGGTCAAGCCTTGGTGCGATGGCAAGTTCCTTCAACCAAAAGTGACAGATCGTGCGTTTGAGTTATGGGAATCAGCCTCTCCAAGAAAATTGGGGATAAGACTGCTTATCATAAACTCTCCCAAACTTCACAAAAGTGGGACCTTGGTGCATTTGGTACGAACTTTTTTAGTTTAAGTATATTCATCTCCGGAGTCACTTCTTAGGATTTAAGTTTGGTTCAAAAGTTGTGTTTCCATAATGGCTATAAAATGCTAAAATGTAGCAAATACTTCTGATTTATTTTACAGCAGATACAACCATGTAAATCTAGTGAAATGATCAACAAAGATTAGATGGTACCTTTGATTAATTACTGAAAATTATTTACTGATTTTAAAGGGGCAAAAGCTTTGAATCCAGAATTACAAAGGGAACTCGTTACATTTTGTCACTAAGGCAATATTTACAAAGATGTGGGACATTTTGGAATTGGAAAATAGAAAGTTGGACAACTCTGGTAATGCAGTTTGTAGCACATCTCTTGGATGGCCAAGTCGTTTGTGCCACAAATCCAACTTATCTTTTATTGAAAAACTTATAAGTGGTGAAGAATTTGCTTTAAGTAATTTGCACTTTAAGCAGGATCACACGGGCAGTTCTAAGTTAGCATTCTATGGCACTCAGAACCAACATAATTCAGCTTTGCTGTTTATTACATCCTCATCAAGAAACAGAAACAAACCCAAAAGACATAGGACAAGGACAAGTGTGCAAGAGTTGCCGCAAATAGGGTTAGGTGGCAACATCCATGGTGACACTTGTCCTAGTATCATGTGAAATGCACATGATTCGTTTTAGTTTGTATTGTCCGTTAACCAACATTTTCTCTCTCTCAAATGTCAAACACGCAAAAAGGAATCCATCTCTCCTCTCTCTGAAACCATGACTCTCATTCAGCAAAAAAAGAAGAAAGAAACCATCACTCTCTCTCCTCTCTCTTCCCCCCTCTCTCTTCGAAATCATCAGACTCTTTGTCCATCTTTCTTCCTCTCTTTTCCTCCTCCTTCATTCCGCTCATCAGAAACCACAGCCACCTCAACCCATAATAAAAAAACTCTTGCTGCCAATCCCACCTAAAACCAAAGATCCAACATGCAACAAGGAATCCTCCCAAAATTTAGATCCGATCTGTGCACAGTGAGGATTTTGGCTCCGATATGTGCAAATATTTTGGAAATTGGGGTTTAGATCTGGTGCTAAATCATTGGGGATTTTGTTTTGTTTTGTTTTTTTTGTTTTTTGGATGCCAAGAAAATATTCAAGACTGAAATTAATGTACTTTTTGATGAATGAAACTAATTCAAAACTTCTTGAGATGAAGGCAGATTTATCTTTGGCTAGTTTTAATGCTTGAGATGGCAAAGAGAGAGAAGGGGTGGACGAAGGAGGTGAAGAAGAGAGAGAAGGGATTTGAAGGCTTGATGGGTGAAGAAGAGAGTGAATTTGGATTTTGAGAGAGAGAGTTTTGCTATAATTTTAATGGAAAAAGTTAACTCAAATTTGATCATTTGCGTTTCACATGATACTAGGACAAGTGTCACCATAGATTGTTGCCACCTAACCCTGATTGCAGCAACTACTGCACACTTGTGTGCAGGAAATCCTTGTCCAAAGAACATATATAAGCCAAAGGAGAACCATAAAAACAAAACAAATGTACAAGGTATATAACTACCAAGTCCTGCTTTCTGTGCTTTATAAGAATGTAATCTACTATAGTGGGCTAGCAAAAACTCTTTCTAAACAAAAACTACTGAAGAGACAGATATTGGATACAAAAAAGTACTTCCATTCTACCTAGTATCTATCAAAAGGTTGAAAGATTGACAAGATCGAGTGCCCTATTGACTTCTACAACTATAGAATAAGTACTTCCTTTTTCTTTTCTTTTTCCTAATAAAAGTTAGCTTAAATGATTTGTCAGAGACTCAATACTGCAAAGCTGTGTATATCTATGTAAAGACAAGTCTGCAATCAAATTTCAATGGGAAATGCCTCTCCTGTTAATGATGGATTCATTTATGATTGTTTTGCTCCATGAATTGATTATAAATTTAAGCATTAAAGGTTTCTTTTTTTTTTAATAAATTCCCTTATGGGTTTGGCAGTAATAGGAACCGATGCATTTTATTAAAACATGTTACTGTTACAACTTACAAACATGAAAATGGAATGGGGTGATTTCACTAAGCTTGGTGCCTGTGAGCCAGTCATCTATGACCAACTTCTGAAACTCCGATAATTTTTTTTATTATATTTTTTTTGCATGCTGTAAATCTCACTGCACAGGATTGGTGGTACCCAAAGAAATAGTAAATAATGTTGAGTGAACAAATACCACATTTGGAAACTAGCTTTATGAGTAAATAGTACTAACGGTTATCAAGACACAAAAAGCCCTTACAGTAATAAGAAGAAATGCTCCCTTTAGGTGGGAAGGCTAGTAGAAATGCACCTTCTCATTAAAGGAAATCAACCATAGCACCGTCAATCCAACTACAAAACAGTAAATATTCCAAAGGGGTCAAAAAATGGGAAGGTAAATCAAAGACTATAGATACAGGAATTGCCATTGCCACAGTAAATCGGCTGTAAAACCTTCTGCAGCTGCTTTTGTTTTCTGGATATGTTCAGGACCATGCACCAAGCCTGTAGATCCTGCCTCAAACTTTGGAGGAGCAAGATACACTCCCTCCTTTAGCATTCCCCTGTAGAATCAGACATACCTAGCAGTACCACTTTTCTTTGCATCCCCAAAGTTGTAAACAGGCCCTTCTGTGAAAAAAAACCCAGACATCCCATGTATATACCCACCGCACATCGCATGCCCTGCCTTTTTCCCCAGCATCAATTATACCTTGAACAAGTTCACCTGTGATCTTATTCATATATATATATATATATATATATATATAACTTCCTGGCTCTTGCAATCGCTTAAGAGTGTGTATGCTTGCGGTCATTGCCAATGGGTTTCCAGTCAAGGTCCCAACCTGGTACATTGGTCCTGCCGGTGCTACCATTGCCATAATCTCCCTCCTTCCTCCATATGCTCCAAGTGGCAGACCCCCACCAATGATCTTCCCAAGTGTTGTTAAATCAGTAGTTATGCCAAAGTATTCCTGATAATAACTTTTTCAAAGGTTAGGAGAGCACCAATTTCTTTACTGATTTTGCGTATGGCATTAAGGAACTCAGGTTTAGGAGCAATGAAACCAGAGTTCCCAACAACAGGTTCAAGAATCATTGCCGCAATCTCTCCTTTATTGGTCTCAAAGAGATATTCCACAGCTGATATGTCATTAAAAGGGGCGGTTAGAGTTTCATAAGTGGCTCCTTTTGGGACACCAGGGGAGTCAGGGAGCCCTAAGGTGGCAACCCCACTTCCTACCTTGACAAGGAATGGATCAGCATGGCCATGGTAACAGCCCTCAAACTTGATAATCCTCTCCTTGTCAGTGAAAGCACGGGCCAGGCGGAGGACACCCATGCATTCTGTACCTGAATTAACAAAGCGGACCATTTCTATGCCTAAAGTATTTTCTAGCAGACAAGGAGCACCAAAGCTGGTTCCTTTCTTCATCGTTTCAGCTAGGGCAGCAATTACCTGCAGGTAAATAATAGCTTGGAACGTTATCCACTGCAATATCTGGAAGACTACCATCAGAATTGAAAAAAAAATAAAGGATTCATCATTCATCCACCATTACAGGGTCTAGTTCAGGGTATTGGCAAGACAAATCTTAATTTTTCCCCCAAGAAAGAGGGCTGTGTATGTGGAGTTGTGGACAAACCTACTTTAAGAAAGTTATCACTTCTCTTCAATAAAGCATTATAAGTTATCACTCTTCCCCAGCTAAAATTAATTTTTATAGTGTATTTAGATTAAAAAATAAAAATATCGAAACAAAATACTAATGCATCAACTTGTAAGAAAGAAATGTAAATAAAATAATGAATAACCTCTGCATTGGCCTATTAATAGCAGATGAATCCAATTGCAGGCAAATTATTTTCTTATGAGGCTCTACCTGATTGACAGACGAATGGTTTATCTGCATCTCCAATTACTTTCTGTGTGATAAACATGTCATCTTAAAATGCATGCATGTATGCATGATGCCATGATCTCTCTACTTTTTCTCCTAGTAAGAATGTATACATTATATACATAATTTTGGTAAAAAAATTGCATTGATGTGTCTCTCACCTGAATGTTTTAAATTTCCAGAGGCATTTTCTTTGTGGATTAGCCGATGTTTCATTAAAGAGGGAAAAAAAAATCTAGAAGGCTAAAGTTTTAATGAATCTCTCTCTTTTGTTTTATTTTATTTTTGGGTTAAGTTCTTAGTTCTAAGTTTGTGAATTCAAAATGGCTTTTTCCCTCCAAATCATAGTAGTTTTCATGAACTAAAAGGGCACCTATTATCAGAGTAATGGATGCTCGAAGGACATTGATTTATGAAATATTTTTAAAAAAAATTTATAAGAAAAGGAAAAAAAAATTATTAATTTTTTTAATATCTTTTTATATTTCTCATGAAAATGATATTAAAACTTTCTTAAAATTGTCCACTAAAAAATGACCTCAAGGCACCTATTAACTAGACCATTTCTTTTATGGCTAATAAACTCATGAAATAGGATTGTGGGACTTAGAGCATCCACATTGGAAATTCTAATTCTACTCTATTTTACCATTTCAAAAAGCTAATTTATCATTTATAACATACCATTTTACAATACCTCCAGCATTCCAAAACTCTATTATTTTACCATTTTATTAAAATATTATTTTTTAAGTCTAGAAGGCAAACATAAAAAAACATTTTTTTTATTCCTCCTCTCTCATTTTTTTTCGTTCCTTCCTCTCTCTCTCCTGTCTCACTTCTCTATTACTTATCTAGGTTTGGTTGTGCTCCAGTCTGTGCGCTAGTTGTGGATTGTGGGTCTGTGCTCTGGCGTTGGGTTTTTGTTGGTTGTGCTCCGATGGGTTTTGGTTGGTTATGGGGGTCAAATTTGTGGGTTTGGCCGTGCTTGATGGCATCGCCGTCAGTTTGGCCGTGGGTTGTGGGTGTCACCGTCGGCTTGGCTGTAGGTTGTGGGTCCTGGTTGCGGTGTTGGGTTTGGCCGTGGGTTGTGGGTCATGGTTGTGGTGCTGGGTTTGGTCGTGGGTCGTGGGTTTGGCCGTGGGTTGTGGGTCGTGGTTTTGGTGCTAGGTTTGGTTAGTGTCTGATCTGTGGTGCTAGGTTGGCTGTGATGTGGGTTGCTTTTGGTGAAGCTCGATGGAGAGACAGAGATGAGAGAGATAGAGATAAAATATTAATGCAATTGTGCTACAGTGCAATTCTACATGTAGAATTGCACTGTAGCACAATTGCAAAAAATTTTGCAATTGTTGGCTTTTACAATTCCAACTGCGCTGAGGTTTTTGGGCTTGAAATGCCATATTTTCTTTGCATTTGGCATTTGGCCTTCCCAGTGCGGATGCTCTTAGGAGCTTAATTTCCTTGCTTTTGTACATAGGTGTTTTTTTCCTAGTTAGAATGTACTCAAAGTCTAGGGTTGAATAATAATGGTTACAATAGTAGAATTCTTAAACAAGTAACAACTTCTAGCAGGGTGGAACCATCTTTGTATTGTGGCACCCCAATTTTATTTATTTTTTGTTATTATTATTATTTTTTTTTTACAAACAAGGGTATTCAGATTCCTTCTAGTATATGACTATTTCCTCGCACATGTACAATCTCCCATCTCACACGCATTGGGCTATTATAGGGAGGAATTCGTTGGGAGTAGCTCCAAGATACCGATAAGAAGTTTCGAACCCAAATTTTAAAAAAATAAATAAATAAATAAATAATTGTGTATAGTAGGTTATATTTAAGAACCAATCCATGTTGCACCCTGCAAGACTTGGCCCATCTAAGGAAAATTTTGGACCCTAAGTACGTGTACATTAAAAGTTTTCTCTCATTTTTTTACTTTTGTTTTGTTTTTTCTTTTTAAATGTCAAAACCCGTAATTAAAATCATAAGAAAAGCACTCGTACAATCATCAAGGGGCCATGCTCGGACATTTGGCTTGTTGACAGATACAAATTCAGCACCACCTTTTATATTGACTTGCTTTTATTATCTTGGCTTTTACCATAGCGAATAATTTTGTGTAAAATTTAGATATAAGGTACAATATATTAAGTTCTTAAATTAAATTCAAATATATAGTTGCATTGCATTTAATTATTTTTTAAAATAATCACTATTTTTATTTTATTGGTGAATGCAACTAAGTGTTTAAATTTAATTGACTTAATATACTATACCTAAGGTACTTTAACCAAGTTTTGCCTTGACTTTTTGTATTTGCTTGTTTTAGAAGCTTCACATTTTTATCCTCATATCTCAAAACTCTTACACAAACCAACTACCCAATTCTCCAAAGGCAAAAGCCTCTCATGATTTCATCACATTTTTATCCTCCCTCTTCTTTAATAAAGAGTTTCTTATTGAACATAAGCAATAATGACATTAAAATCTTGAGAGGTGCATACAAATGGAAAATGTTAATTTTGAAAAGAATAGTAGTTTGTATTGTAAAAGAAATCACCCAAAATTTTACAATGGAGATTATAATGGCTGGATTTTTATTATATGAAAGACTATCATGCAATCATAACTTTAATGGAAGATACTGAATCCTTATTAAAATACTTGTTAAATATGTATTTAGCAAATTAAAAAACTCTTGACCACTCAATAGAGTTTAGAAAGATGCAAAAGTGATGCAAAAGTCTCATGTAAGATAATTTTGTTGATGTGTAACTTTTGTGAGTATACATACAAACATATATAAACCAAAGCTCAGAGAAAATGTAATTAGATTCTATAATTGGAGTCCAATTTTGCAACATATGTCTAATTTAATTTATTTTTTTTAATCTTAGTGCCCAATGACTCATTGACAACACACATCTCAAAAATCAAGGAGGCCACAATAATTACATTCATTCACCTAGGTACACATATTAACAAACTCTCTCTCTCTCTCTCTCTCTCTCTCTCTCTCTCTCTCTCTCTCTCTCAGACCTTTCCATTCTTCAATCTGTCTCTCAAATTCATAATTTAAAACCAAGGAAGGTAGTGCACCAAACTATATTTCTCTTGCTACGATCTTTAATTTTCAGCCTTAACCTCATAGGATACGTTTATCTTTAATAGTTACTTCTTTTCAGGATATGTTAGACCAACCAAAGACAAATAGGTTTCAATATTTTTAGACATGGAGACTAAAAAAAAGGCAATGTTGTGGAAGTGATGGATACTTGGTTAGGGGACTCATTCTCTAACCCTGCATCACATAACCAAAATATTGATCATTGTAATTTGTGACTTATATTCCAATATTAATATCACTTTGGTAAACTACTAAACTGTATTTGGTAGACTACAACTTTTATTAAATCCAAAGACAGAGCAATAGAACCTGCAAGCCCTCAAGAGAGCAGAAGGTAGATTAGGCATATTATTGCTTCGTAGTTTTATTATTACTTTATAGTTCCCAACTATAAAGCTCTAAAGTATATTCTTACATAGTTTTGTCCTATGTATACCCATTAGTTTTCAGGTGTAGAATTTTGGGCCATGTTGAGGTTAGTTCTTGGTATAATTTATTGATATAGTGCTTGAATCGTCGATTTTCAATGGACCCATGTTCAATTCTAGCATAAAATCAAAGTTATTCGTTTGTAGGCCTGGTTTGAAATTTGTACATAAAGATATAGTGAGGGCTTGAGTGATAAAAATGTCATTTATGTAGTGAATTTGGGCTTCGTTCTAGTAGAGAGTTGGTGAAGAGTGGGATTGTTTTGGCAGTAACGTTTGTGGGGTTTTGGTATTTGAGCGTAGAGGAGAATGTTTGCAATGGAAGCTACTACACAATTTCCTTCTAATATAAATTCTTTTACTGTATAAGATCACGCATGAGTGGGTTAGCGTTTGTACATTTTAGACAAATTTAGTCGTGTTTGCTTTCTCTATGAGATCATTTATTGGGCTTTTGGAACATATATGAGATCTCTTAGTAGATCAAAATTTCCAATGTCTTTTGCGGGATTAACATCAATAATTTGCATTTTCAGGTTTGTGTTTTTTCCTGTTTTTACAAATGTTTTTTTTTATTATTTTGGATTCGTTTTTCTAAGATTTAATCAAATGTTAATTTTAAAATCCAAATCAGATGTGACAAAAGTTAGGTTTTTCTTTATGCATTTTCTCTCTTTAATTGAATAATGACTCGGCATAAAAAAAAAAATATATATATATATATATATTTATATATATAAAACAAAATGTAGAAGTGTTTTAGATTTTATGTTTTCATTTTTTTTTTTTAAAGAACACTTTTGTGTTTTATTTCAATTTTGTTTCCAATTTTTATGCCTTTCTAAGATTCAACAAAGTATCAATTTTGGAGGTCTAAATATCTAATTCCATTTCAAGGCAAACCCTAAAAACTCTAAATTGTCTCATGTGTCTAATTCCATTTCAAGGCAAACCTTAAAAACTCTAAATTGTCTCATGTATTGATAAGTGGTATAGCAAATATTTGTTTAAATTTTGTCAAGGGGCATAGCCAACTTTATAAATATCATTGTCTCATGGTATCACTAATATTGTATAAATTTTATCTGAGTGTCATAACTACCTTTGTCGATATCATTATCCTATAATTAAAAGACTTATGTTCTTCCTACTACGGATGATTTCAATAAAATTTATTAAAAGCTTAAATTGTCTCACATAATAACAAGTGGCATAGTCAATTTGGCATACGTTTAGCACGTGGCATAACCAACTTTGTTAAAATCATTGTCATACTACTAAAATACTTTTTGAAAAAATTTACTTCTTTAGAAGGAATTAATGATCATTATCCTATAACTAAAAGAAATCTTAAAAAAAAAAAAATTCTTCTCTTAAAAGAATGCAAAGAAGTTTAGGCACCGCCACAATTCTTACAAAAAAAAAAATGATAATGTTGAAGAATTAACACAAACAAAAATAAAATAAAATAAAAATATCTAGTATTGTTACATCTTATTAATAGAATTTTATCATGATTTTTAGCTAATCCTATGACTTAAGGAATTTTACATATTTTGACAAAAATAATAAATAAAATAAGATATAAAAATAACCCCTAACACCACTAGAATTGACAAATTCCCTTGTATAAGCACATGTTACATACTAGTTAATATGATAGTTCAGTCTCGGCCTCCCAAACAAAAATTTCTAATTGCACTCTTAACTTGCTGAGTCTCTAAAAAAAACAAAGAAAACAAATGAGGATGTGAAGAAAACCATAATATGAGGTCCAAAAGAGAGGAACTATTATTCAGGTTATGCATGACACAGAAAGTTCAGCCTAAGTTATCTTCCCTGAGAGTCCCCAAAAAGGGAAGTGGCACGCTTTATTTTTTTATTCTATGCTTTTGAAGTAACTCATTACATTAATGCTTTGATTAATTTTGGTGCATCCATCCATCCATGCATCATCATCAACATCATAAAAACAATACTCCGTAATTTTCGCTATTCATGTGTACGAGTTTAGAGCCCACAAGAAGTTTAGAAATGGACCTGATTTTTTGTAAAGGTCTTGATCGCATCAAATGATGTAAACTTTCTAGCGATTTTGATAAATAATAATTGTCTTCAAGACTGAAAATCCAATCAATCAAATATTCTTCGTAACATACAGAATTGAATGTGGAATATCAATGTGTTATCAATCAATAATGCGTCACTTGAGAGTTTGGTATAGTGAAAGGTTTGGTACTTTAGTGGTTATTTCCTTTTATAAGTAGTTTGTGTCAAATTTGACTTTTTTTCAGAAGTATTAAAATTCATAGGATATTTTATCCACAAAAACATCATGGTATAATAATGAATGATTTCTAGACTAATTACCATAAGGATGAGATTTCTAGACTAATTACCATCAAGAATCCCCGACAACATTCATACAATTGCAATTATCAATAATATTATTATTATAATACTAATAAGGAAACCTCAAAAATCAACACAATTGTTACTGCAAAAAATTGTTACCTATTGGAGGAAATTTTATTTTGTGGTCAAATACATGCACAAGGATTTAGAAAATTTGCAACTCAAAACTTTAAAATTCCTAAGAAAAATGCTAGAATCACTACTTTTATCATAATTTTTGTTATAACTTTTTCATTTAGCAAGTTATGAGTAGTGAAGTAAAAGTGGTGGATTCATATGAGTCCACAAATCCACCACTCATAATTCTCCACGTGGATAAGTTGTGGCAAAATTATGGTAAATGTTATAATTATACAAACTTAATTGGAAAACACGATCCATAACTAAAAAAACATAATATCCATAACTGTCGTACCAAATTCTCTTACACAAGCTGGGCCATACCTAAGAAGAGAGTAACCAAAGTAGAACATACTCAACTGTTAGTATCAGCTATCAGGGTGACTATCAAAAAGTAAAACCTTTTTTTTTCCCTGCAAGAAATACCAATTTTTTTTTTTTGGTAGCCTATCATAAACTAAACAACACTCTATATAAAATGAAACAGTAAAATAACTAGTAAACATCACGTTCAGAAATCTAAAGCTTAATAAGGGCCAAGTGGACAATTTGGTTGACTTTGAAGGACCAAAGCTGTATGATGTTGTCAACTTCAAGTCCATTGTCAACTACAACCTTTTGCCACCCAGAGCTGAGCATGTAGGACTTGCTGCAACCCAACTTCCACTTCTTCAAAACGATTGTTGATTTTGCAAGACTGGGCTCTATCAAGGGGACCTCCATTCCTTTGTAATTGATTCCATTTGCTTCCCTTTGCTCCAGAATGGTACGGTCCTCTTGGCTGAGAAAGTTAGTCCTCACTTGACCCTTTGGTATGGAAAGGCGAGCAAAGTGAGGCTTCATATCGGTTTTGGACAATCTTTTCTGGATAACAAGCTTCAAATCTTGGCCGTTAAGCCCATTAATTTTGTCCTTGAATTGAATGGGCAAGCAAGGTGTTGGGATAGGACCAGCTCTCTGAGTGACTCTGGGTCTGGGTTTGATCCTCTGCCTCTTGGGTTTGGGTGGCTTTTCTTTAGATAGCACAGAGTCAGATTGCTTTGGAATGGGAATGAGTGAAGCAACATGAGCAAGCACAGACAAACCCTCAAACTTGTGATAACGATGATATTTGTTGGGAGACCCCTTAGCTTTATCTTTCCATCGTTGGCTGTAAACCTGCAAGCAAAGTATGAAAAATGCTTGAGTTCCTCGTAAATTATGATGTGAATAAATACATAGTAAATCTTATGCTAACCATTAAACATTTATATTAGAATAAGAAGCACGGAAACTTTAAAATTTTGGCTCTTTTGATAGTCTGTAAGTTAAATTTAGGCTTCAACTTTGCTTGTTTGTTAAACAAACAAATATAAACAAGTGCTTCATGAGTGGAGCTCAAGCTTTTTATCCATCACAGTAGTAAAAGTAAAACTCACAAGGGAAGGCTTTGATCTTCGTCTGTGAGCACCCCAAGTGGATTTGAAGAGAAACTTAGAACGAAACTCACAGACGATAATAATAGGCTTGTCCATGCCAATTGAGAAATTTGAGAAACAGAGACGTAGAAAGCAGTGAGAAAGGGAGAACAAAGCAGCAAGAGAGAAACCAGAGAGAAAAAAAAAAAGGGATTGCTTAGTCGGTTGGTGTGAGAAAAACCAAAGTCTGAGCCTCTTTATAAAGAGCTTGACAGCATCATTCATATTTGATGAGATATACGTGGGATTCCTTAGCAAAAGGAATCTATCTCTTACTGTCAAATAAAAGAAAAGAAAAAGGAAAACAAATATATCACGTGAGTCCCACATCGAACATACTAAGCTCTATTAATAACTATAAAATATTTCAATTGGGAGCAAAGTCCACGTTAATGTTGAAGAATACAGTAGAAAATGCTGAAAATGTTTGCAAACTTCAAATCAATGGCAAACTTTTCAAATGGCCAAACTGGCACCAAACTCGGAAAAGTTTGCCATGTCATATTGGACATGTTTGCAAACTTCAAATCCTTTTGGACATAAGGGACATGTTTGCAAACTTCAAATCAATGGCAAACTTTTCAAATGGCCATTAATGTTTGCAAACTTCAAATCCTTTTGGACATAAGGGACATGTTTGCAAACTTCAAATCAATGGCAAACTTTTCAAATGGCCAAACTGGCACCAAACTCGGAAAAGTTTGCCATGTCATATTGGACATGTTTGCAAACTTCAAATCCTTTTGGACATAAGGGACATGTTTGCAAACTTCAAATCAATGGCAAACTTTTCAAATGGCCAGATGTCCAAAAGGAAGTTTATTTGGCCAAAGAAGTTTTCCATTGATTTGATTTATTTGCAAATATGTCCAAAGTTTCGATTGTTTCAATTGTCCTATTGTGAG
Source organism: Quercus ilex subsp. ballota (assembly GCA_032727855.1). Taxonomy (NCBI): domain Eukaryota; kingdom Viridiplantae; phylum Streptophyta; class Magnoliopsida; order Fagales; family Fagaceae; genus Quercus; species Quercus ilex. The sequence goes on along the minus strand of CM064918.1, from coordinate 28,628,214 downwards.
GCAAATATGGTCCCTGGTACAAGAATGAAGATTGCAAATAATAATCCATGTGTGTCTCAATCCCATGGTACAAGAATGAAGATTTTCAATCCAATCGTGAGCATCATGTGGCACTTTAATCTTGTATTTGGCCTTTTTAACTTCTTTTCACTAAGTTATTTTTACTGTTACTCCAAAAATCATATTAACCTATTTTTACTGTTATATAAAAGATGGGCCAGTGTTAATACATGGGCCATTGTCAGCCTCAATTAAAAGGAAAATGAGGAAGATAAGAGCATCCACAGCAGGCGTGGCAAATGTGCCAAATGCTAAATATTTGGCACATTTGCCACACCAAACATAAAAATAGAGCATTATGAGATGTGCCAAATCTTAAAAATTATACCACATGTCTACAGTACCGTTGCAAATTTGCAACGATACGGACAAATGTTGCAAAAATAAAAATGATTTTATATTCTCTTTTCTCTCTCCTCTCTCTTCATTTTTTCTTCTCTTCTCTCTTATTCTCCGGTTCCCTCTCTCTTCTCCCTGTACCAGTTCCCTCTCTCTTCGACCAGTCCGGCAGCGACGACGGCGTGCTCCGACGATGATCTCACCCACGATCTCCCCCACGACGACGGCGTAGCTCGATCTCACCCATGCTCGATCTCGCCGATCTCACCCATGCTCGATCTCGCCGATCTCACCCCGAGGCTGCCGTCGATCTCACCCTCTTCCCTCTCCTCTCTGTCCGCCTTTCACTCTACCTCTCTCTGGTTGTGGGTTTTTTTTTTTTTTTTTGGTTGCAATTTGGGTTGATCTGATGGTGGTGGTGGGCTATGGGCTATGGGCGGTGACAGTGGCAGTGGTGGTGGGCTGTGGGGGTGATGGCCGGTGGTGGGTTCTGTTGTTTTTCTGGTGGTTGTGGCCGCAACAATTTTTCTGGTTGTGGTTTTTATTTTTATTTATAAGGTGGTGTTGGTGGATGTGGGTTTGTGCCGGTGGTGGCTGTCGGCGTTGTTGCAGCGGAGGTGGTTGTGGCGATGTTGTTGATGATGATGATGATGATGGGGGAAAGTAGTTTAATATATTATTTTAATGTGGTGTAAATATTATTTTAATGTATAGAATTGAAGTATAGAACATCTGATAAATGGGATGTTGTAAAATGATGTGGTAAAATAATAAAGTAGGCTTTTGATGTTGTAAAATGGCATAATTTTTGCCACGGCTGCTACGGATGCTCTAAACAAAGGCTTTTAGCATTTACTGAAATCCCATCGTGTTATGCAACTTAGCTGTCATTTCTCCTACAAAATTTAGTAGTTTCATATTGCCAACCTCTTGGTATTCTTCATAAAATGGTTGTTCTTACATTCCAATTTTCTTTGCCATTAATTTATCCAACTTCAGTTACTATCCCTCTTTCTCGCCTGTTATCTTCATCAAAGTTAAACCCCTCAAATGAGATTGCCAAAAAAAAGGCAGATAATGACTACTCAAGAAGAAAGAGAACAAGAACTTGACGGCTAAAATACTTGTGAACAAAAGTTTCAATGGTGAGCAAATAATAATCCATATTCAAGTTTCAATTGTGAGGCGAATATAGTCCCATGGTACAAGAACGAAGATTGGAGAAATTGGCTATATAAATCAATTGTAGTGGGATTTAGAAATTGGCAAATATGGTACTTATAAAACATGACATGAATAATGAACAAATATGATACTTATGGGACGCTTCAATTGTGAGGCAAATATGTTTCAATTGTGAGCAAATAATCCATTTGAAGAATGAAGATTGGAGAAATTGACCATAAATCAATTGTAATGGGACTTAGAAATTGGCAAATATGGTACTTATAGAACATGACATGAATAATGAGCAAATATGATACTTATGGGACGTTTCAATTGTGGAGGAATATAATAGAAAATGCATGACATGAATAAGATTGGAGAAATTGACCATAATAGAAACGCATGACATGAATAATGGGAGAAATTGACCATAATAATAGAAGTGCTGATAAGTTGACAACAACTAAAAAACTTAAATTTAATAAAGATAAACTTGAATATATTGACATCATACACACAAATAAATACTTAAAAATTTTCTTCTAGAGGAGCTGAATATTAAGATTGGAGAAATTTGGAAAAATATGGTGCTGAATCCATATGACATAAAGATTGGAGAAATTGACCATAATAGAAACGCATGACATGAATAATTGGAGAAATTGATCATAATAATAGAAGTGCTGATAAGTTGACAACAACTAAAAAACTTAAATTTAATAAAAATAAACTTGAATAGATTAACATCACACACACAAATAAATACTTAAAAATTTTCTTCTAGAGGAGCTGAATATGAAGATTGGAGAAATTTGGAGAAACATGGTGCTGAATCCATATGACATGAAGATTGGAGAAATATGGGGCTGAATATGAAGTATATGACAGTCCATACGACAGTACGATGTGGATTAACTACTGTTTATTCAAAGATAGAAAACTCCTTGGCGAAGACATCAACTAAAAAACTTAAATTAAATAAAATTTAATAAAAATAAAACTTGAATATATTGGCATCACACACACACACACAAAAAATTAAATTAATACTTAAATTTTTAAAATTTTATTCTACGAGTTTTCATATTTTAAAATCATTGTATGATAGTTTCGTTATTAATTTTATCAGTTACATATTTTTCAATGTATACAACCAAGCAATCATTCATCTATTGATATCTCATTCAATTACGATAACCAAGAGGTTGACAAGAACCTATTTGTAAGTATGGCCCTTCTTATTTCAGCATGATCATCTACATATATCTAAAAACTGAAGCGAAACATTTACTCATTTAAGGCGACTTAAATACTCAATTATTTAAAAATTAAAATATCTTTTAACCATTATTTTTCTTATTAATTTTTCAACATTTCTCCCTCTCTTTTACCTTTTCATCTTCCCACTACTTTCTACTTTAATATCACTCATTCTCTATTCTTCTATCTTCCTTTATTTTGACTATTCTTATTCTCATTATCTTACTATAAATTTGACATTTTTCCTTCCATTTTACGCATATTTTTTTCGCACAAAAAAGGTTGCCTCTCTCTCTCTCTCTCTCTCTCTCTCTCTTTGTTTTTCATTTTGTCTGATTTTTTATTTTTTTTGCATCCATACTTTAGGTTGATGAATTTTTGTATTAGTTAGAACTCTACTTTGGATTAATGCAATTTAGTTTTGTGTTTGAAGTTGTTATTTTTTTATTCTTTTTGATTGTTAAATATTATCTTACTGCATTATACATATAGTGTATAATAATTTTTTGTGTTAGTTAGAACTCTACTTTGGGTTAATGTGATTTAATTTTGTGTTTTAAGTTGTTATCTTTTTATTCTCTTTGATTTTTAAATATTATCCTACTGCATTATACATATAGTATATAATAATATAATGTTATTATATTACATAGTATAACTTGAAAATTTTGGTGTTTATTACTATATATTTTATTGTTACTCTTTTTTATTCTCATTAAATAATGCAACACATATCAAAAAAATGGCTAGACATACACCTGCTTTCCTTTACCATATATTAGGGGAATCAAAATATTTGTGTAATAAAGGGTCATATAATTTATAATTTAGATAGCATTCTTTGAATGTTCCTAGGCCTATAGATTGAACAATTTGTAGACTTAAAAGGCTATTGAGAATGGACTTTTTGAATCAAGACTAAAAGAATATGGACTACTATATATCATTTAGAAAAAAACCTTTATCATAGATATATTAATTTTTTGCCATAAATTTAAATCACGCAAATTTAATAATTTTATATTTTGTGTTAGCATTTTCTCTGCTTCTTCTTCTTCTTCTCAAAATATTATGTATCATCTTTAAAGGATGTCAACAATATTGATCTTGTGGGAAAAGCTAAATAAAATATTGAGAAAAAAAAAGTTTTATATTATAATTTACTAAAAATGTTTTTTAAATATTTAAACATTTCTATTTTTTTTAATCATTGACATGTTTTATAGCTACCACATGTGGTAACTTAAGTTTTAATATTCTTAAGTCATTTTTGCAAAAAGAAAGAAAAATTAAAAAGGTTGTCACAAAAGAGGACTTCATGTAAAGTTTTTTTCAAACTGAATTACCTATTTTGTAAGGCCACCAAACTTGATAATTTGCAAAGGGGGGAACCACTCGCAACAATATTTGCATAGTTATATAGTTCCAGCTAAAGCAATCAAATATAATTTTAGTCTTAAAAAAACACATATTTACCAAGGGTTAAACGTTCATCTTGGGTAGTTTTAACTTTTCATATAATTTTTCCTTTACATATTCATCTACTTTAATTTAGATTTTTCTATAAATAAAATTTCAAACTTTAATTTAGATATTTATAAGTAAGCAATGAAATTATGATTCATGAAGAATCAAAAACAAAAAGTATTATCTATATATATTCATCTTGTGCAGTTATAATTTTGCATTTATATATTTATCTACTTTAATTTAGATGTTTATAACTAAATAATGAAATCTATGAACAAGATAATTAAAACAATCATATTTCTACTCTTCAAAAAGTCACCAATTTTTTTTTTTCAAAAAAAGGTCTTTTACATTTCCTTGGAAATTCATTTAAAAAAAAAATTGACATACCACTAACCTAACCACTTCACACATTAAAAAAATTTAAGACTCATTATTATTTCCGTTAGGATATTATGGATGTCTTAATTGATTAAGATCAAACTAGAGAAATGCCTTTTATATTTCCTTGAAAATTCACATTAAAAAAAAAAAAAAAAAAAAAAAAAAAAACTTTGACATACCTCTAATGTAACTACATCTATAACTATTTAAGACATCCATGATATCTATTTCTTATTGATAACCATAAAAATTAGTAACATACAAAGTAATAAAGAATAAATGAATGAAGAAAAAAAGAAATAAAATCAAACGTCAATTTGTAACCAATAAATGGAAAATAAAGAAGTGGTCAAGAAAGTAAAAATAAAATAGAGATGACCATATAGAGGACATTAAAAATGTTACAGTGCAATAAAAGTCAATCATTACATTCACTTAATTAAATCAATAATCAACAATAAAATATAATAATAAAAAATTTAAACTTAAACTAATCGAACTCTAACTAGGGAAATTATATTTCCTATCATAACTAAAAATAAGATGTTCTCCAATAATAGAAATTATATAAGAATAAAGTTGGAAAATTTTATAATCTTATTTTTTGACATTTCATTTAACGATATGTATATATATATATATATATAATTAATATCCATACACCATGACTTTTAAAAATCTAATGACCAATTCTACCTCTCATTTAATGTCATTGTTATGCAAATCATCAACCAGTAAATATATGATAATGGTAAAAAAAATTACAGATGAGATCATGAAAAATATAATAAAACTTTTTTTTTTTTTAAACACTCTTTACAAAGTTTAGGGACTAAAATAGTATTTTGCCTAAAAAATTATCGCGTGCAACGCGCAAGGCTGCGACTAATTAGAATGAAAAGATGAGACATTTTCTAATAGCTTAGGATCCGAAGGAAAATTATTCAAGTCCATACAAATTTTCTTAACAAATGAATCTTGTAATACAATTGATTCCTTATAAGAAATATATCCATAGTGCCTAGCAAGAAAATAAAGCATAAACTATAAGTTCATTCAACACATTCAACTATTGCATTAATCATGTTTAATAAAGCATTCAAACATTATTCTAGTGAATATGCGTATATACAAAATGTATAACATAAATCCAACAAATTTAGCTAAAGACTTAAGCAAGCACTACCCGACTGCCAGTTTTAAAAAATGCATTTTTTAATTAAAAAATTCGTGACTTTAAAATTTGCCTTTTGAAAACACAGTTTGAAAAATCACAATTAAACATTTGATAAATTGCAATTTTATAATTGAGCTATTGATCTGAAATTTCTATTTCAATACAAATTATTAGAAAGGACTTAACGTTCTATGAAGATTATCTTGTCATTTTTTTTTTTTAATATCTTGTCATCTTTTTTAATTGTAAACAAGAGTCAGGGATTGGCTTTTCCGATTTGTTTTTTATAATTCCTACTGAAATGCCCTTTTTCTAAACCACATTAAATTTTTTTTAAGAAGCCCTATACAATGTTACACCACAAATAAAGAAATGTCTTTAATCTAAGCCACAATAAAAACCTAGGTTTTGCCCAGAGAGATAAAGTAAAGCATCTGGCAATATTTTTTAGGGGAGGTGAGATACGAGCATTTGTTCATAAAAATGTGTGTCTGGCTCAGAAGCCTAGAGATGATTTTTCCTTATGTGTTTTGGGTATATTGAGCTCAGAAGTCTCCTACCCAATGTGTCCAACGTAACAACCACCGAAAATTTTGTTACAATGACGTTCTCCACCATTTGCTACAGCTTGCACCGAGAAGCTGATATTTGAGGAGAGGTGAGCCTGTGAGAGTTTTTGTAGCTTTTTTACAAACTGATCTTTGTCATTAGCAAATGGTTAAAAAATATTTTAGAAATTGACACCTAAAACATGTGTGTTGTGAGAATAAGATCTTACCTTAGGTTTTTCTCTTAAAATTTAGTCATATGAAAAAATACACTTCTATTCCATATGAAAAAAACTACATGTCAGAATTTTAAGAGTGGAACCAAAAGAACAGTATCTAAATACTATACCTAAGTTTTGTCTAAATTCAAAATTGGTTGATTTGTGTTATTTGGGATTTTGAATTGTATTTGCTTGGACAATTTTTTCCATCAATCTTCTATGGACCAAAATTTTGGAAAGGTAAATTTTTTTTTAATGGGCTCAAAATTTTATTTAGGATGTTCAAGTTTTTTTTTTGGTGGTCAAGTTTTTTTCTAGGATGGTCAACATCCCCATATTAATTGAAATTTTTTAAAGATACATATAAAATAATAATAATAATTTAGGCCAAGGTGGTCATGTGACCACCCTGACTAACACATAGCGCCACCCCTGGGTGCCATATATGTGGAACGATGTGATGCTTCGGACAACCAAACAACCACCATGATTTGACTCAGAGATGTCGATAGCGTTGCATGAAGCCCAAGGACTATTGAGAGAGATACAAACTCTTGGGAGAGAGAGAGAGAGATAGACAAAGCACTAAGTTTACAAAGGAAAGAGAGAGTCGATTGAAGAGAGAATGAGAGAGAGGTTCGAGTGAAAAGAGAGAGAGAAAGAAAGAAAGCCGTTTGTGTTTAGTCTCACGTTTTTCAAAATATTTACAACAACGCCATTCAATATTATTACTTTAAAACTAAAACTATTCTGGATGTGTTTTCAAAATATAGTATTTAAATACCTTAAATTGAGAAGTATAACTCAAACACTATTGTTTAAACTCATGTAATAAACAGCCCTAATTATCTCTTCTTTTTCTTTTTTTTATTCTTTCAATAGTTCTGTTTTTAAAACTATGATATAATAAATCTAAAAGCTAAAACATAGCATTTAATGTTACTATGTTTAGGTTAAGCCACATTAGCAGTCATGTCATTACCATTCTTTTTCCTAAATTTGTTCTACAATTTAAAAATAGTTTTCCTAAATTTAAAATACTAATAAAAAGTTTCTCAACCCTGTCTCCACCATAAAGCCCAATCTTTATAGCTTTAATTTCATCATAAAGCCCAAACCCAAGCTTTAATTCTACCATAAAGCTCAACCTTTGTGTTTCACTATTACAATTTTAGACAGCAACCTTTGTGTTCCACAGTTACAATCTCAAACGGTAACCCTTCAGCTTCCTACCGCTAGACTTTGGCTTTCTAACTCCTTCATCTCTTCCTCTCCACACATTATATTAATACTAAGAAGCTTTTTAGGTGACTCTAAATCCCAGTTGCTCTTAACCTCTATTCTTGTGATTGCTTTGCATAATAGTACAATGTAAGGATTAGATTAATAGTATTGTTTTTTTTTTATTGCTGTTTTTTTTTTTTCCTTTTTTAACTTTGTTACTACCTCTTTTGTGTTATGGGTCATATATGGATTTTTATGTATTTGGGTTGGGTATTTGTACTGATATATGATTTTTTGTTTCTATGTTTAAAATTGATTTGGGTTTTTTTTTTTTTTTTTGGGTTAATGTTTGAGATTGTAACGTTATTGGTTTACATGGTGTAATTTGTGTGAAGCTATAAATAGAAGTGTTAGTAGTTAGCAAATTGAATGATAGAGTTTTAGTAGTATCCATGCTTGCATAAATTCAATTGAATGGTGTAATCCGTGCTTGCAGAAATTCAATTTGCTAACGTTATTGTTTCTATGTTCAAAAAAATCTGGTGAAGATTTGATTTAAAGTCCTTTTGTTGAAGTGGAGTATACTTTCTTATCCCCTAATTACATGACAAATTATGTGAGCCAGACATAAAATGATATGACCATAAAGAATCAAGATATGAACAAACCTTTAGTTTTCTCATGTGAACTAATAGAATTGTTATTGAGGTTCACATATGATATTTGCAAACACCAAGTATACAGATCCGGTTAAAGGTCTGTGGCTACTTCTTTGCTTAATATGATAAGTAATGTCTGTAGTTCCGTTTTTCAAAAAAAAAAAAAAAGTATGTAATCCCGTTGTTTTACTGTTTCATTTTTTCATCTACTCTGCTTGATCCTCAATCTTCACTACCTTCTTCCTTTTTTGTTGTTGTAGTCCTAATCTATTTGCTAATGAATAATTTTTGGCTTTTTGTTTCCATTCTGAACATTCTTGAATTAGGACAAAAGACAAAATAACTTTGAGGCTCAAATGTTTGTAGGAAATTGAGAAAACAAACAAGGACACTGGAAAATAACTAATTTTGAGATTTGGGGATTCCTAATTAGGGTTTGCTGCAATTATAGATTTCAATTCCTAATTTGTTTCCCTCTTTGTACTTTTTATGTTTTTCCCAGGAAAACACCATAGAAGATCAAATTTTACCTAGGCTGTCTCTTGATGTTTTAAGGAATGGTTAGTGATATTTCTACTTAACTTTTAAGATTTTTCCCCTAACCTATTCTCTTTATTTGTTAGTGGGAGTGAAATTGTGGTTTTTGGGTCCATTTTAACACTTTAGTTTATTAATTCGTGTTCTTTTAATACAAAGCTTCAAAATTCAAGACTCACCGTGGCTTTTGTTCTTGAGTTTTTATCATCTAGGTATTTGATTATTTTTTGGCCCCCTTTTCTAGGCATTTGATTTTCAGGATGGACTTGAGGAATTTGGATTCTTTTCATTTGGCATCCAATTATGCCAAAAACGAATTAGTGATTCTGCATGTATAACTAAAGTTAAAGCTTAAGTATTATAGCTAAAATTATGATTTCCCACTTGAAAGCCCACGATTAAGGCTGTCCACGGGTCGGGGCAGGTCGGTTTTGGATCCAACCCGGACTCGACCCGCTGGTGTCGGGTGAAGGGGCGGAGGAACCCAAAACCGATCGCCGGAAAAATTTGTTGGTTCAGTTTCAGGTGAGGGTGAGTGTTGGTCGGGCCGGGTCGGTTGCCGGAATAAAGAAAGCATTGAAATCTAGAAAAAAAAAAGGAAAAAAAAAAAAAAAAAAAAAGGCATTGCCGGATTATGCATTATTTTTGCTAAAAATTGCTGGGATTTGGCCGGATCTCCTCGAATCTAAGCTTGATCTCACCGAATCTCTTTGAATCTAAGCTCGATCTTACCAAATACTGTCGAGATCTTGCCAGATCTCCTCGAATCTAAGCTTGATCTCGCCGGAGTTGGCCGGATTTGTATATAATGTCGGTTGGGTTGGGTGGCTCTGGTTTTGAAGAAGAAAACCCGCCACTCGACCTGCCAGCATCGGGTCTTGGGCGCAGAAACCCGTGACCGACCTACAAGAGCGTTAGTTCGAGCTGAAATCGGGTGGAGATCGGGCGGTTTGGTCTGTCCGGCGGGTGTGGGTATAGTCTGGACACCTCTGCCCATGATAGTGCATTGGTTTTTGGGTTTTCTTGAAAATTTAGGACAAGCCTCGTGACTGTGTACCCAAAAGTGAACCCTCGAGGAATTATATGGTCAAAGAACTCAATTAAAACTACAGCCAAATGCATATCATTTGGGCCAAGGGTGTGAGACCGCTCCATAAACATATTCATGCATGATAATTTTAGCATATATAAGGGCTCTAATGTTTAAATTGGAGGTGATGCTCGTTATTGATACGAGTTTTAATTCTTCTAGAGACCTTCATTTTTCTTCATTTAAATCAACCTTCCTTCCTCCCTCTACCTTTCTTTATGGTTCTTGGTTGATATAGTTCTAGGATGTTTAAATTACTCAAACTACACAAATTTGAATAGTGGACAACATTAATATTTTCCTTTTTGAGTAAGGATATTTTATGACAAAATTAAGTTGGACAAAACAAACACACATTTAGTTTTGACTTTTGAGCTTGAACAATTTGTTCTTAAAATTTGTTTTTACTGACTTCATGGCTTATATCATATTTGTTTTGACTCAAATTTTTATCCAGATAGATATTATTTTTTTCTTATTTTGCTAAAGGTTACCCCAAATTGATGCAATACAACTAGGAGCATCGTGAGGGTAATTCTCAATAAGTTTATATGGTGTACACAATGCCCCAATCCATGCAAAACCTGATGATGTGGAGGTTGTTAATGTTTATGAGCTTGCAACTAAGTGGCACTAGACTTTCCATTTATATGTGGTTGATTTAGTCAGTTGTCATTGTTATAATATCTATTCCTAATGCTATAGTGTAAGATATTTACATACAAGAGTTATTTGATAATTGATATTGGATATGAGCTCTCGCTCTCTCTCTCTCTCTCTCAGTTAGATGGTGATATATTTGCTTACTAGCATTTGTATATTAGATAAAGCTTTCAATAAATATTCTTAGTTCTTCTACAATTTTGCAAAAATTGATGTGCAACAATTTAATTTTGTATAACTATCTTGTGTATCAAACAAGTTAGTGGCTAGTCTTTTATATATCTAAAAGCCGAAGCATAGCATTTATTGTTGCTACGCTACTATTGAGCCACATCAGTAGCCACGTCATCAAATTTTTTTCTTTTCTCTATTTTAACTTTTCTTCCCCCTGTTAAAAAGAATAATTAAAAAAAAAAACACTCCTTCTCCCTATTAGTTCACACTTACTGTTACACTTCTTCCAACCTTTTCCCTTCCTTTTTGTCTCTTTATGTCCCCACTACTTTACCATTACACTTTCTTCCTCTTTCTTATATTTTGACTCTTCTTCTACCTATTTTATTTTGATAAATTTGATATCGTTTTTCCTATTCAATCCATATTTTTCTCACACAAAACTGTGAGCTCTCTCTCTCTCTCTCTCTCTCTCTCTCTCTCTCTCTCTCTCTCTCTCTCTCTCTCTCTCTCTCGGTGAATTTTTGTTCTTTCTTATAACTCTAATTAAGGTTGATGGTTTTTTTTTTTTTTTTTTTTTTAAATGTGTTTTTTTTTTAATATCCCATTAGAAAATCTTCTCTTTCCCTTTTATAACTTTGGTTGAATTTTAGTTTGGATTAGTAATTAGTTTTTTTTTTTTTTTAACAATAATTTGAATATGCTTGCCAATTGTTTGAGTAATAAATTATTATAAAGCCTATTATTTATTCCTTTAGTTTCATTTAATTTTGACTAAGATAACATTATAATTTTGTGATGAGTTTTGATTATTATAATAATTTCCTTATTCCTTAAGAGACGAGAAATTTGAATAATAAATTTGAAAATTATAAAGTTTAATTGTATATTAAAAAAATATAATATACTACAATAGAAGTTTGAAGAATATGGTTCACTTTAAAAAAATATTAATCAAAAATAAAAAAAATAAAAAGAAAATGATATATTTGTAAAGATAAAAAGATTAAAAAATACTTGTAGAAATCTTTTTAAAAAAATAGACAATACTTGAAATAATTATTACTTTTTTATATGTTACACATCATTACATAATATTTATGGGTCCGTGGCTAGTTGAGAATTATAACTCAAATACTCTTAATTAAACGCTCCTACCAAATACACCTTTTTTTTTTTTTTTTTGCATTCACTAAAAACTATTATTTGAACTCACATAATAAACAGCCCTGATTATCTCTTCTTCTTCTTTTTATTCTTTCAACAATTCTGTTTTGGAAACTATGAATTGCTGGTACCCAAAGAATAGTAAATAATGTTGAGTGCTAACAAATACCACATTAGGAAACAACTCAACAAGCTTTATGAGTAAATAATACACTCAAAACGGTTACACAGACACAAAAAGGATTGCTCAAGCAAAAGATACAAAGAGGCTTACATTTTAGAAAATCACATTGCCAAGAGCTTTGTAGCTCAATTGACATAGTCTAGTATTTCTAACGGAAAAGTATAAGGTTCAAAACCACCCTCTCCTATTATAACTATTAAAATTTTATTTTTTATATATATATATATATATATATATATATATATAAATATATATTAAAAAAAAAAAAAACACACACACACACACACAAACACCAGTAACACATTGGTAGAAATGCACCTTATCGTGAAACAAAACCAACTACAACACACTCTCAAATCTCAAGCCACCCACAAAACAGTACTTACGAGGATTTTAAAAAATGGGAAGGTAAATCAAAGATTATAGATACCAGAATTGTCATTGCCAGCCACACTAATTCTTTAGAAGTATGCGCCAAGTTTGTAAATCCAACCTCGAACTGTTCAGGAGCAAAGTACATAGAACCTTGCAAACTTAGCAGTATCACTTTCCTTTGCATCCCCAAAGTTGTAAACAGGCCCGCCTGTGAAGAAAAACCCAAACATCCCTCTTATATACCCACCACACATCGCATGCCCTGCCTTTTTCCCAGCATCAATTATACCTTGTACAAGTTCACCAGTGATCTTATCCAAATATTTGCAACTTCCTAGCTCCTGCAATCGCTTAAGAGTGTGTGTCAGTGGTCATTTCATTGCCAACGGGTTTATATTCAAGAACCCAGCCTGGTATATTGGTCCTGTTGGTGCCACCATTTCCATAATCTCCCTCCATATGCACCAACTGGCAGAGTTCCCAACAACAGGTTCAAGGATAATTGCAGCAATCTCTCCTTTGTTGGTCTCGAAGAGATTTTCCACAGCTGAGATGTCATTGAAAGGGGCAGTTAGAGCTTCATAAGTGGCTCCTTTCTGGACACCAGGGGAGTCAGTTCTCCAACTCTTTACTTTCCCCCAAGAAAGAGGGCTGTGTGTGGACAAAACTACTTAACAAAGGGATCACTTCTCTTCAATAAAGCATTATAATTCTTCCCCAGCTAAAATTAGTTTTTATACTGTATTTAGATTATTAAAAAAAAATTAAAACAAAATACAAATGCATCAACTTGTAAGAAAGAAATGCAAATAAAGTATTACATTACAATGACTACGAATATTTTGCTGTTGTAAAATGATATTAGAAGCAGGATCACTTGACCAATATCCAATATCATTAAACAAAATGTATTCGCCCAACAAGAAAAGATAGTGAGGAATTCTTGGAGAATCAAGATTGAGATTTTCACCAAATGTACAATATCTACGAATATCAAAACAAGGTCAAATTTAATACTAGATAACATTTTAAGAATAGAAGACAGGGAGGAAGAACAGGACTTCATCATCCAACATATGAAAGCCCTTGACAGAATTGATTACAATAGGTTGTCCAGTAACAGAATTAAAGGCAGGTACAGGGCAGTTCACACATCCAGGCATCAATTCCTACCAAAACCCTTACACCAAGTTGGCTACCAAGACATTCGAAACCAAATTTCACCATTCAACATCGTAAAAAGAAGGTTTGAGCAAACATCAAATAACAACAATAACAAGAGCTCACATAAAACTATTATACAAAATTTCTTTAACAAAGACAAGTCCTTAGGATTTTTTGACATACATGAAAAGTACATACTTTGGAATGGAGATCAACAAAATTTCAAGCCAGATTCTATTTTACCAATAAATGAAAGAATAAAAATGCGTCATACTATACAACTTTCCTTTTCCTGCATGAGTTGCTTTAACAACCATTCAGAGCGTGATTAAGATCAGAATTCACAAATCTTACCATCCATGATACAACTCTCCTTTTATAATCCCTATACAACTCCCCTTTTCCTGCATGGGTTTCACTTCCCAGTTATGGCAAAACAAATTCACATTATTACCAATGGTAAGTAACACTAATGAACTAATTTTTTCCTAAAAACAGAGAAACATATACAAGTAAAAGCTTTGTTCAATAATTTATATCATACCTAGAAGAATGACCACAAATTCATTTTTGGCCAACTTGAAACAGAAGCCTTTTTTTTTAGCTGAAAAGCATAATAAAAGCTTAAAAAAAAACAGCTAAGAGAAACTACAAAAATCTTCTTTAAAATTAAACAAATAGAACCTATTGTAACAGCCAAATCATGTCATTGTCACAAATCAAAGTTGAGTACATTGTTACATGACTACATCTCAAAAACGTAATGTTATCTATTTTTAAATTGTAAAGGATAGATTTAATAGCCTTTAAAAGAAACCAATCACCATAACACCTTATTACATTTATTCATCAATCTTCATTGATGTGTAGATCACCCTTGTGAACCAAAAGCATGAAATTAAATCCAATGGTACCAGTTAGAAGTGACTTAGAACACCCCACCACCACCCCCCCCCCCCCCCACCCAAAAAAATAAATAAATAAATAAAAATAAAACGAAAAAAGATATAAGCAAATGAGGCAATTAGATTGTATATTCCATGTATAATATCCCAAGGAGCAGCTTTGTGGTTTCAGGCTTGGACAAGAAGTAGGATGTTGCATAGAGGAAAAGGTATGGTGTAGAAGAGCCAGATGTAAGGATTTAGATCCAACACAACGTATAGGAATGGAATATCAGTGGATAGTTGTGGGATTTGGCAGAGAGTCAGATTTTAGTAGGCCACTGGCAAGAGTTTTTGTTCAAACAAGATTAAGATTAACAAACCAATCTATAATTTCACTAAATAAACATGGACATGTTGCTATAATTGATCTTAAAGATACATACAACAATCTCTATAAAATAAAATAAAAATAAAATAAAATGCCAACAAACAGCCTTGGTCAAACATATCAGCATCCCTTAAGAGATCAGTATGACATATTCAAGATTTCCACTTACCCTTAACAGATCAGAAAAATCATGAGAAAGCTATAAAACAAATCATAGGAACAATGCTGAGCTTTGAAATATACATTGTATATTCCCATAATGAGTTACAGTGAAGCCTTCTAGGAAAATTTAAGTGCATTCTAATTTTGTTTGCATTACCAGATATCCTGTCAACCATTCTCTACCATCTCCTTATACAATGGAAGAGCACTGCAGCATATAATACATTCAGCATCAGGCCTAATAGTAATACTCAGCTTTCCTATATGATAAACAACCAAAAGAACAGTTAAAACTATTTCAAATGGAAACAAACAAAATTAGGAATTATCAATATAGAATATGGAAACTTTCTTTCAGGCCTTGTCAATCCTGTGTTCCCTTCATACTTCTTTTTGAGGTCTGTCACCATTACCTAAATAAATTAGCATATTCATTTTCCATAGCAAAGACAGGATCCTGTATAACACAGGGTAATTCTTCACTACAATCATTCAAACATGAGTAAGTAGACCAAAAAATCTCAAAAACATTTCAATTTGCACTAAAAGAAAGTCTTCAGCAACTTTGTACACAATTGATCACCCCAAAGACTGGCTGGTAATTAATGCAGACAGTGCTCCTCTAGCAGCACAAGCTGCACTAGAAATCACCACCACACTTCTTAACAATCAATCACACCAACTACCATCATCATCACCCTAATACATCTAATCACTTAAACCACATTCACCATACTTACATATTGATCCTCTATCTACAATATCCGCAACTTGCCTAAAATTGGCACCATCATGTTATGCAACCTGGAACATCTTTGCAGCAGTTGCAGAGGCCAGTGGACCAAGGTACCAGAGCACATCTGGGCTGAACCTAAAATGCGGCTGTCTGGGTCCTCTCTTGGTATTGGCTTGCTTGCAGAGTTCTTTTGGGAAGAACTTGGCTAAGATGAATGCATGATGACTGAAGGAGAATTTGAGAAAGTCAAGGAGGAAGAGACGTTACAATAGAGGTACTATGATAGTGCTACTGCTGGGATCATATCATTTTTTTTTTCTTTTTGAGAATACTGAGGTTACAAAGTTAGGTTTAGGGTTATTGGATGGATAATTCAGAACTTTTCAAGCCCAAAAACAAATTTTAGAAAATAATTAGTCAAATTAAAACATAATAATGATATGTAAAATTGTGAGGCCTCCAAAGCTGATGTTCCACAATATGAAGAGGTCAACAACTCAAAAACTACTTTGATTTTTATACATATTAGATTACATTAATAAGTAGAAATGCATGTTCTCATTAAAGAAAATTAACTACAACACACTCTCAATCCTCCTGCAAAACAGTATTATGCTAGTCGGAAAAAATGGGAAGGTAAATCATAGACTATAGATACAGGAATTGCCAAACTAAATCTGCTGTAAAACCTTCTCAGCAGCTGCTATTGTTTTCTGGATATCTTCAGGAGTATGTGCCAAGCTTGTAAATCCAGCCTCGAACTGTGAAGGAGCAAAATATACTCCTTCCTCCAGCATACCCCTATAGAATCTTGCAAACTTAGCAGTATCACTTTTCTTTGCATCCCCAAAGTTGTAAACAGGCCCTTCTGTGAAGAAAAACCCAAACATCCCGCGTATATACCCACCACACATCGCATGCCCTGCCTTTTTCCCAGCATCAACTATACCTTGAACAAGTTCACCTGTGATCTTATCCAAATATGTATAACTTCCTGGCTCCTGCATTCGCTTAAGAGTGTGTATGCCTGCTGTCATTGCCAATGGGTTTCCACTCAAGGTCCCAGCCTGGTACATTGGTCCTGCTGGTGCCACCATTTCCATTATCTCCCTCCTTCCTCCATATGCACCAACTGGCAGACCACCACCAATGATCTTCCCAAGTGTCGTCAAATCAGGAGTTATGCCAAAGTATTCCTGAGCTCCACCATAAGACAAACGAAATCCAGTCATAACTTCATCAAAGATTAAAAGAGCACCATTTTCTTTAGTGATTTTGCGTATGGCATTAAGGAACTCAGGTTTAGGAGCAATGAAACCAGAGTTCCCAACAACAGGTTCAAGGATCATTGCAGCAATCTCTCCTTTGTTGTTCTCAAAGAGATTTTCTACAGCTGAGATGTCATTGAAAGGGGCAGTTAGAGTTTCATAAGTGGCTCCTTTGGGGACACCAGGGGAGTCAGGGAGCCCTAAGGTGGCAACCCCACTTCCTGCCTTGACAAGGAATGGATCAGCATGGCCATGGTAACAGCCCTCAAACTTGATAATCCTCTCCTTGCCAGTGTAAGCACGGGCCAGGCGGAGCACACCCATGCATGCTTCTGTGCCTGAATTAACAAACCGGACCATTTCTATGCTTGGAACAGCCGAGATGACCATCTCCGCCAAAGTATTTTCTAGCAGACAAGGAGCACCAAAGCTGGTTCCTTTCTTCATCGTTTCAGCTAGGGCTGCAAGTACCTGCAGGTAAATAATAACTAGGAATGTTATCTACTGCAATATCTGAAAGACTACCATCGGAATTGAAAAACCAAATGAAGGATTCATTCACCGTGACAAGGTCTAGTTCAGGGAGTTCAGGGTATTGGCAAGATAAATCTTAAGAATTACAGTTCTCCAACTCTTTACCTTTCCCCAAGAAAGAGGGCTGTGTATGGGGAGTTGTGGACAAACCTACTTCAACAAAGTTACCACTTCTCTTCAATAAAGCATTATAAGTTATATCTCTTCGCCAGCTAAAATTAATTTTTACAGTGTATTTAGATTAAAAAATAAAAAACGAATAAAATAAAATGCAAACGCATCAACTTTTAAGAAAGAAATGCATATAAATTATTACATAAACAAAATCTTTTTTTTCTTTTAAAAAAAAAAAAATTACAAACACTACAAATATTTTGCTGTTGTAAAAAGGATATTAGAGTCAGGAACACTTGACCAGTGTCATTAAACAAAATGTATTGGTCCGCAACAAAAAAAATAGCAAGGAATGGTTGGAGAATTAAAATTGAAGATTGTCACCAAATGCACAATATCTATAAATATCATAACAAGGTCATATAAAAGATTAGATAAAGTTTTAAGAATAAATGACAGGGAGGAAGAACAGAACCTCATCATCTGCATGACCAATTATTGCTGGTCCCCAAGAACCCACATAATCGATGTACTCATTGCCATCTATGTCCCACATACGAGAGCCCTTGACAGAATCCATCAAAATTGGTTGTCCACCAACAGATTTAAAGGCACGTACAGGGGAGTTCACACCTCCAGGCATCAATTCCTACCAAAACCCTTACACCAAGTTAGTTCTCAAGAAATTCGAAATCAAATTTCGCCGTTCAACATCATAAAAAGAAGAGGGTTTGAGCGAAACATCAAATAACAACAATAACAAGAGCTAATAAACAACCGTTATACAACTTCTTTAGCCAAGACAAGTCCTTAGGCATTTTAAACATACATGAAAAACACATTAACAACCTAATGGATCCATTTCATAGTTCGAATTAAATATTACAAATCTAAAAGTATATCTAAGATCACGTCATTTAAAATTTTAAATAAGGAGATACTTTGTACATTGTTAGATCCAGGAAGTAAAATCTTATCCGCAAAATGAACTCTCCCTCTAAGATCATAAACCAAGACCCAATTGTTGGTCACGTTCATTTATCTGACCCACAATAATTCTTTACTATATTGCATCCATTTTACACTACCAGTAAAACCTTCAAGCTGTCCCCATCATATAGCATAGACCAAATAATCAATATTACACAAAACCCATCATTAATAAGGTTGCAAATCTCAAATTTGACACTTAATTAGAAAAAAAAGTAACAAAATTGAAGACCCAAATTCAATTTTAAACAATCACAATTCCTTCACTGAAGTCAAAATTAACCGAACAGAACCCAAAACAATTCCAAGTGTAGAAAAGTTGAAATTTTGAACGAATCGAAATGGGAATGAAAAAGAAAAGGAGTACCTTGGCGACAGCGAAAGCTTCTTCAGACTTTTGAAGAGTGTAATTCTTCTTCTTCTCATCGAGCGAGACAGACATTTTGACGCAACAACGACGAGTCGTTTTTGAAGAAGAAGAAGAAGAAGAGTGTCTATGAGAAAGCTTTGTTGTCGAGCATGAAAGCCCAAAACCCACTCCTACTCCGGCTACAGCACCAGCCATTGTTGCTATCTCTCTCTCTCTGTTTTGGTTTTTTTGCCTGCGACGCTGACGGCTGGAGCTGAAAGGAGTATAGAAAGGGATAAGGTTGGGAATTTGATTTTTAGTTGTTCAAATGGGTGTTTTTTAAAGTGTGGGGTAACAGAAACACTAAGGTGCACATGTCAATATTTTTATATATGTTATTGTGGAATACATTGAACTTCATAGATGGATTATTGGGTTTGGTTTGGACTTTTTTTTTTTTTTTTTTTTTTTTTTGTGAGAAAGTGGGTTAGGTTTGGGGCTTAGAGGACTGTTGCAACTTACAAGATTGGGTTGGGTTGGATTGTTTCCGATTTGGCCGAACCTATTTGTGATGGAAGGAAGAAAGCAAATCCTTGACTAGACTACACCTCAGCTTATGCAAAAATTACTCTCTATATTAAAATAAAAATCTACTTTTTTTTTTATATTAACTAATTATTTTTCAAAACACTAACATATGATTATCAATTATATATTTTATTTCATTAATATATTTATATTTTTTTTAAACATTTCTTCATCTTCGAACACAAACACTCTTCTCGAGAAATGTAAAGAAAAAAAATGAAAAAAAAAAAAAGAAGTGGTACAACAAAATCTCATTTTGCATAATTGATTCATAATCTAATGTGGTTGATTTTTGGGCTTCATGTCTATATTTTTGATTTTATGTTATTTTACATGAGCTAGTGTGAATGCTATGTGGGATGTAAAAGTTGAATGGGTAAAAAATATTTGCTTTTTAATTTTTTTACTCTTTTACTTTTTTATCCTTTCAATATTTATATTCCACGTGTATGTGATAATTGCATAGTGCAATATTGCACCGAATCTCAATCTAAACTAGGCGAGCTTGATGATGGTGGAGTTTTTAGGATGCAGCTTAACGGTTTACACTAAAAACCAGTTAGTTGTCAACTTGTCAGTAGTGGATATGGTTATTGAGTGATTCTTTTCTTCTTCTTTTTTGTGACCTTGTACAATATATAGTGCACGTTTGGATGTTGCTGTTTTCAACGTTCAGCGTTTTTAGTGAGTCTCATGCACTATTCACGAACCCCGCAAGTATTTTTTTTTACTAAAAACAACTTTAAATTTGAGTTACACGGTACTATTCACATATTTAAAAATTATTTTGTTACAATATTTTCAGTTTTTATTTTTCAGCAATAAACTATATCCAAACAGACTCATAGTGCAATGTTTTTTTACACAACCGAAAATTGAATTAACAAATAAAAGACAAATATTGAAACAAAAATCCTAACGATCAGCGGTAAAACCAATGTAATTGGCAGAGGTGCATTCATTTACAATTTTGGGTTGTTTTTTATTTTTTATTTGAAGAAGTTTTTGTTGTTGTATACAACTAGAAGAGGGCTTATCTATGAGATTGTTAAACTGTAATTCTGAATAAACATGTCAAATGGTATCAATGCCTCTATCTATGACACAAACATAGTAATAAATTACAATGTATTCTTCCGTTCTCCCTCTCTTTAATATCAATTGTGATTACAAAATTATAAGAAAGCTCCTAAGGTTGTTCCTTTTTTGTTTAGCAATTAATCAATTTTTGTTGAAGTGATACTTTGAATATCTAATGGACGTACATCAATTAACTCTCAATATCCAAACCCGAGAATATTTGACCGAAAAATGAGTTGACCTGTGAGATAACAATTTTTTCCGATTGGTTCTTAGGGTAGTATGCCATAGAAACTTATGACTTGAAGTTCAATTTATTACAGACAGGTCTCAACTTCAAATTTTTTTTTTCTTATTTTAACTTTTAAAATTTGATTATAATGTTATGATTCATGGATTGCAGGGGTCATGGGTGTGAAAATTGTATCAAATTTGTGTGGAGGTGGAGGCCATATTCAACATAAATGTATATACATCTTAATAGATGAGTGTATCTATCACTACCCAATTGCCACATGGATACATTTATGGGGGAAAATTAAAAAAAAAAGTACCAGAAAAAAAAAAATCAAAACTAACATCATATTTTTAATGTATTTGGACAGATAATTTGAATTGAATAATTTTAAAGTTTAGATGACTCAATTAAACAAAAGTAAAACTAGAGGCTTGAAATAAATTATGGTCAAATTTAGAGATTTTTAAAAATAATTTTTTTTTATAGCATTTTAGCTGAAAAAGCATCTAACCATTTTTAGATTTCAATTAAGGGTTGCAAATTTTCATTACTATCCATTCTTCTTCACTTCTAAGATATCTTGCAGAATAAGAGTTAATTCATGTACGTCCATTAGATATTCAAAGTGTTATATATTGTTGTTGTTCAAATTTTATATCTCCCAACTATTGAATTATTAAATAGTAATAAAAAGATTAATTGTAATACCAATATTTGACATTCATTTAATTTTTTCTTTTTAAATCTGTAATATTTGACATTCATTATGTGCATGATAGGAATGAGAAAGTATACCATGTTTCGGTAATACCAATTCAAGATCTGTTTTGGTATTTCCTACCCAATAAATGAGTGACACTTGTTTCAAAAAATCACATCAGACTACTCTAATAAATTATTAATTTATCTTCCTAATAGTATAGAAGATTGTGATTAATTTATTGGAGTAGTCTGATGTGGTTTTTTGAAATATGTGTCACTCATTTATTGGATAGGAAATACCAAAACAGATGCTGAGTTGGTATTACTGAAACATAGTATATTTTCTCAATAGGAACACTTGATATATATATATATATAGCGACATCAATTACAGCTCTTTGGCATTCAGCCCAAAAAAAAAAAAAAGTACAGTACTAATTAGAGCATTAGCATCCAGTTTTTAAAAAATATCTCATTTTACCATCTTAAAAACTATTTTATTTATTATACCATACCATTTTACAACACGCTCAATATCCCATTTCTTATTTATTTCATCTATTCATTAAAATAATAATTTCACCAACTCTTTCTCTCTCTTCCTCTTCATAAAAAATAAATTAAAAAAACTAGCCACCACCAGGAAAAAAAAATAACCACCACCGCCATCAACACAATCAAAACCCCCACCATTAACCCACTCTTCCTCTCCATTTCATTGTGTCTAAAAGATTACCACCACCATAAAAAATATTTTTTAAAAATCCAGCCATGACGTAGAAAAAAAACTAACCACCACTGTCATCTAGCAAACCCACCACACCATTGGCCAGCAACTACCACCACAACCACAATAGCCACCACCATGCCAACCACCAAAATCTATTTAAAAAAACCACCAAAATCGCCACCAACAACAACCACAAGAAACAACCACCACAAGAACCACCAAGAGGGGGAAAAAAAAAAACACAAAAAAATCATGAAAAACCACCACCAACAACCACAATCACAAGAAATAGCCACCACAAGAACCACCAAGAGAAACAAAAAAAAATCCACAAAGAAACCCATCACGCTGATCTCCCCGACAACCATGCCAATCAAGAAACACACCACGCCAATCTCGCCAACAACCACGCCACCTCATTAATCCCCACCTTGCCACACCATCGATCAGCAAACCCATGACCCATGGCAGCAAACCCAAGACTAAAATCCACCAACCCATGACCAAAACTGACCTATGGTAGCAAACCCACCCACAACAACAACCAAAAAGAGAGAGAGAGAGAGAGAGAGAAGAGGGAAAAGAGAAGTGAGTGAGGACAAAAAATTGAAGAGAGAGAGTTAGAATAAAATAATGAAATTTAGTTTTACAATCTGTGAATAGTAAAGTGTAAATGTAGAAGTGTATTGTAGCAGGATTTTAAAAAATTTATCAAATAGGGTGGCATTTGGGTTTCTTCAAATCCATGGAAAGTATGCTTTGGCCTAGGGTGGACCATGGTGAAGAAAAGTGGAGACGCCACTTAGAATAAGTTTAGGAACCGTAAATATAGCACATTTCGTGGAATGGTTGATCTTTTATCAGAACACTTGTCCGGAGTTTAGGTTTGGGGATGGGAAGGTGTTAGACACCCAACCCCATCCAACCCATAGGTCAACTTCCACTCATTGTATTCCAAATCTTTAATCTCATTAAAGGCAGGTTTAATACGTCATTCTAACTCACATACACTCTAGCATGCATCTAAGGCATACAATATGGCATCAATCATCCCAAGCCTAATCATTCATCTATCATGTCATTGCGTAAACATATCCATAGACAAAAGCATCACATGGCAGAATCAAACAAGCATGTTTATGGCATCCAAACATCAATGGCATGGCATTCAACCCAAGCATATTCATATTATTTATCAAAACAAACTTATATTCAAACTAATGCATGTTCATATGAATGCATGACTTACCTCACTTACCTTACCGCATCACAACAACTATGCATCAATACATGTTCATGGTATATGCATGTTGCTGGTATTCACACAATCTAGAACCCTAATAAACAATTAAAAGGCCAAAACAAAACAAAACAAGATAAAACAAAGCAAACAGATCTGTACAGATGTGAAAACTAAGCTTAACAGAGGATAAACATATGAATAAAAACAAAATAAAGAAAAATAGAAGATGAAATTAGGGTTTCTAGGCAAGAGTATGCGTGTACATACATAAGGCATGCATGCGTAACCCAACTGTATGTGTACGCATACTACGAGTATGTGCACGTATGCAAGCTGCATGCGTATGCATACACACCCTAAGAACCCTAACTTAGAAAACTACAGAGCAAAAACACAAAAATAAAGAATCTAACAACCTAACATGCTCAAAATATAAAAGTAACACAAACCTAGATTAAAAAACATATTAGAGCATTAAAACATATAAACAAACCAAAGAATTACAGAAAAACTAAGAAAAGTGAAAAGCCAAACATAGAACCTAGCATGTTCACGCATACCTATGTATGTGTATGCATGTGTTCATACCGTATTTTGTCCACCCTCAATTTGCATGCTGGACCCCAAAAAATCTAAAAATATCATTTTCTCTCAATGGGTCTGTGAGAATGTCCAGAACGGCGTGGCACAACTCGTTCCGGCACTAGGGCACCCGAATTGCCTTTTTTAGCTAAAATGACCCAAAGTGCCCCTAGGTTGATTGAAGGTCAAACAAGGTCCCAAAAAAAAAAAAAAAACTTTTCACAATTTTACATCAAACCTGAGCTTCTCAAAGACCTTTTAACAACTTTGACCAAGTTTGACTCGAAGTGGATCCCGGGTGGGCCCAAAAACCCTAATTTTGGTCCGACTGTCAGAACAAGTTGAAACCAATGCCATTGCGGAAACTTTCAAATTAACATTCCAACGATTGTTCATGGGTCAAAATCGGAGTTAGAACGGCCGAGATGTCATGAAAACTGGGATGATGCACCAATCAATGCACCGCAAACTTCTGAGAGCCATAACTTTTGATCTAACTGTTGGATTTTCAAGATCCATACTTTTTCAGAAATAAGAAGTCAAGATATTTCCAAGGGTGTCAAGATCCACACTTTGTTTAGCCTTTCGAGGCCACTGGCCCTCTAAGGGATGCCGCCTCAAAAAGCATGTCGGGGTTATAAATAGCCCCAGGCACCCCCCAGACCAGGAGGACCACATTTTTCCTGAAGTTTGCCCTCTGCCTAGCTTCTCTACACGTTTCTCTCTTCCAAACACCAAAAACACACCCAAAAAAAAAAAAAAAACCAAAACACACATCAAAGTTTCTTGATTCTTCTCTCCTCACCAAAAACACAAGGTATTGTCCTTATACCCAATCTTCCTTTCCTTGGTTCTACACTTTGGATTTGGGGTTTAGGGGTTTGGATGTGGCTTTTCTAGCTATCATCCACACCCCAAACCTCCTAAATATTTTTCTAGCTTTTATCTTGCTATTTTTGCTTGTATAACATGATTTATTGCTTTCTCTAGCATGTTTCTTGCTTTCTTTGTGTTTCTAGCTTAAATCTCTATGTTTTTTATGCTTTATGCCATGTTTTGTGCTTATATCTATGTTTCTACATGTTTGTATGTTTAGATCTACATGCTTAGGGTTTTATGCCATGTTTTCCTATGTTTCGTTCCTCTTTTTTGCTCTATGTTGATGTTAGGGTCATACGCTCACATGCTTGTTATGCTTTTCTTGGATCTACATGTTTATGCACTTTTCGTCATGTTTCATGCTTAGATCTGTATCCATACATGCTTATATACTTGGATCCATGTTCTACCATGTCTTCGTGCTAAATTTCTACATGTTTACATGTATGTTTCTATGTCTATATGCCTAGATCTACGTTTTCACATGCTTGTGTGCTTGGATCTATGCTCACTACATGCTTTATGCTAGCTTTCCATATGTTCGT
Source organism: Quercus ilex subsp. ballota (assembly GCA_032727855.1). Classification (NCBI taxonomy): domain Eukaryota; kingdom Viridiplantae; phylum Streptophyta; class Magnoliopsida; order Fagales; family Fagaceae; genus Quercus; species Quercus ilex. The sequence continues at coordinate 28,602,336 of CM064918.1, read as the reverse complement.
GTGCTCTATGCCATGTTCATGTGCTCTATGCCATGTTCATGTGCATAGGCCTAGGCTATATTTGTCATGCCATGTGCTATTGTAGCCATTTTGTCGCTTTATCTTTCTTTCTTGTGATTTTGGCTTAATGGTTCGAACCCGATCTAGACCTTATGGTCTTTGTTATCATCTGTACACCTTGGCCCACATCAAAGGGTTTAAATCACCCCTATTTTGCATGTCTATGCTTGCTTGCTTCTGTGCTTTATACCTGTGTTATCCTCTCTTGTTCTAGGCTTTGCCACGCTTGACGCCCTTAGCGGGTTTTTGGTTGTGCGGTTACATCCGACGCCCATGGGGCCTTATTCGAATGTAACCATTTAGGAGGCATCTTCGGATGCCGGGTCACTCCTCGCATGCCCTATCCTTTTCTGCTATGTGTGATGATATACTTGTCATGCTTGTTTGTGCCACCTATTGGCTTTATATGCATTTTAACACACTTGCTTACATGTTCATGCATGAGTCTTGCTTGCTCGTGTGTTGTCCATGCTTCAACACAAATGAAGTTACGGCCATTCAATCTAAACTTACATTTGTCCCTTTGCAAACACCACCTTTTGCTTGTTTGCCTTTTTACTTGTTTGTTTGTTGTCTTGCTTGTTTGCCTTCTCACTTGTTTGCTTGCATCCTTGTACCTATGTATGCCATGTCTGCTGGCTTCTTGTCTTTGCCTTTGCATGTACACACATGGAGGGAGGATGCTTGGAGCTAGGGTACAGTCTCCCAGGCGCAAGCAAAAAAGGTGTAGACATGAGCATGTGGTTGAGCCAAGCGGCCGCAGTCAATAGGTTTAGAAGTCCAGTTTTTCCCATTTGGTTATGTACTCTTTAAAACCCCTCTCTTTCTCCTCCCTTTCTCTCTTAGATGGTTTGTATTAGGTATATCATGCTTTGTACCATTTGTCCTCATCTCTAGAGTATGACGACCCCTGATTACCTTCCTGTACCTATATTTTGTGCCATGCTCTAGGGATGTAGGCATTTATTTTCCCGCTTTATGTGCTTGCATTGTGCATGATGTATGTATATATATACCTGCTTGCCCCGTTCCGATGTGATAGACACAGTCCGTGTCACCTAAGGCAAGTGATGCCTAATTTTCGCTGCGAAAGTAAGATGATATGTTGCCAGATTTTCGCCGTGGAAATCTGACACTTTGCCCGAGTGCCTTAGGAAAGTATAGATTGGAACCACTCCTATTCAAAAGCCAAACCTCAAAGCCCCCATGTATGCAAAGCCTCAAAAGCCGATGTCAAAATCATGTTTTTTACTGACAATCTCCAAAAATTAAGGTTTTATCAAAACAAATTACTGTCTTTGGATAGACATTGTGAGGTGCCTAATACCTTCCCCACACACAACCAAACTTCCGGACCTCAGAATTAAGATTTTATGCCATACACATTAGATTAGGAAAAATGCCCTTTTTTTTAATCTATGATTGGTAATAAAATCAACTAGAAACAGATAACTAATCACACCTTAGAAAAACCCAATGATTGGTGGCAACTCCACTCACCTTTGGTAATCCCTTAAAATTTGGCCCAGATTCCTACCATAAAGCCAAAGGTAGACCTACCTTCCTCTACCGAGAGAGAGAGAGTACCCGAAGCTCTGTGTGAACACCCATAACACCATACATTTGAGAGGGGCCCTCCAACAGGGCCCCACGTGTGCGAGAGCTGTCGCCACAGCGGGTGGTCAAACAAAGGCATAATGGCTGTAGTTTTCCACTCTCAATCGAGGCCAGGCGTCGACAGCATGCATGAAGCATGTGCACACAAACCTTGAGCATGCGTGCGCATATGCGTGTATGCATACACATGCCCTAGGGTGTTTCATGGCCTTTCTTTTCCAAAAAATAGTTTATTTTGTCCAAAAAATAGTTTTATTTTCCACAAATACTTTCCTCAAGTCAATTTTTATCTGATCAGGCCCTAAACCAACCTCAGGTTTTAGAATTCTTATATCATTGGGGAACAGGGGCCCAAGCCATAAGGGGTAAAAAATGCGGTGTCTACATCGAGTAATGCATGTATTTGGTGGTTTGATGCTAAAAAAATTAGATATCCGAAGTTTACAACCCTAGATACTAATGCTCTAATCTCTTGGCATATCCAATGTCAAAGAAGGAAATGAAGGGAATGAAATGGATAATTGTGTTGTACAAGAAACTCATCAACACAAATGAAGTCAATGGAGCCCAATTCATAGACTAGAGTTAAGGAAAATAACCTCTAAGATGATTAAAGGTAGGACTTTCTTTGTTGATGGTCTTTCATCAAAGCTAATTTAAGTAAGACTAACTGAAGCTTAACCCTTTTTTTTTTTTTTTTTAAGAATGTATAGTGGAAAGCTAAATGAAAAATTACTATAACTAAGCATCACAGGACATAACCTCATGATCTCCTACATAAGATTATGCTTTCTTACATAATTCTTTATAAAAAAATTAACCACGTAAACTATTTTTATATAAATAAGTAATGTACACATTTTTTAAATATAGGAATTAATGTACACCTATTGATAGTTAATATGTGCATTTACTTCATTAGAACATTCAGTGAACTAATCTTTTAGAAAAATGCTACAGCCACATGTGGTAGAGAGGTTATGCCGTAATGCCATATGGAACATTCCTTGATACTCTCTTCATTTAAGCTTTGACCTTAATAAAATTTGCATTTATTTCATGGTATTAGATCTTTGAATGTACCAATGGAGTAAATTCACATATTATGAGATATATATATATATATATATATATATAGATATATATATATATTTGTAGAAGAATATTAAGGAAATAACCTAAGTTTTTGTCATGCAGCAAGTTTTTTTTGATACTCTTCATTTAGTGTTCCACCTTAACAAATATTGCATTTATGTCAAAATATTGAGTAATGCTATAGTTAAAAATTATTTTATGACATTTTTACAAATTATTGGTGTAATAGATTCTTACTGGTTCTCATTTGGACTTGCCATTAAACATTACTTTTTTACTTACCCATAACCATTCACCATGATAACAGTTTGTGAAATAGTTTGTCACTTTACAATTTTCCTTTTATATATATATATATATATATTGTTAGAATTAGTGCCCTTAAATCCTATTGTATGATGCTATGTATGATATTAAGTTTCACATTATGTATGACTTAATATTGTGTTTAATGAATTTGTTTTATTATTATCTGAAATAATGGTAACATGAATATTAGGACATTATCATTTAGTCCATGAGATGCATAGTATGTGATTTATGTGAAGATTCACAGAAGATATAAATCACAAGTTCTTTGTAAACTCAGAATAATAGTTCGTAGTCGGTGATGAAATTGAGCATTTCATCTGCGAAGACTATAACATATCAACTACGATGATTTGTCTTGATCATGGAAGTGGAAACTTCTAGTTGATGTGTTAATATGTTTTAAGAGTTAAGACATATTGAACTGGACCGCTGTGAGATTTATTATTCTCCTAAAGACTGTCAAATGAATAATAAATCTCACGACTTACATTTGCATGAACTCTTAATCCTGAGAGAATAATGGACCTGATCATAAGGTGTAGGTTACTTTGATATATCAGGAGTGAGATCTATAGTAATGGTCAAAACCTCAGTATATTGGGTAGCTACATTTAGTATTGATGGAACATATATTCTCAAGATAGAATTCATAGTCTCTTAACGGATATATAAAATATTTCCTTGAGATAAGTTTAATGGGTTTGTTATTCAGAGAGTTAGGCCTAACCACTTTAGTAAGTAGTTACTAAAGTATATATTTATGAAATTAGTTTTCATAAATATATGATGAATAACTTAAAGGATTAAACCGGGTACTAAAGGATTAAGATGTAGTAATTTACAAAGTGGCAGTCTACATTAATAACTTTGTATTACTACGAATATTTTATGAAGGAGTTACATGTATAATAAAGTCTTGGGATATAATTTATAGATAAGACCTAGAGTGCAACTATATTTATATAGTGATATTAAATATAGTTAATGGTAACTTTGGACTTTTCAAGAGTTGATAGAAAAGCCCAAGGCCCATTGGAGCTAGTGTTTTATTGGTCCCTTTTGGTCCCACTCCAAGTCACACACTTAAGCCCAATTGGTAAGGCCCAAAAGGCCAGCCCAATTAGATAAATTGGTTAGATACAAAGGGAAAAACGTTCAGATTTTCATATGCAAGAAACATCATTGTGAAATGGTGTGCATGTGAGTTTTTGTCAGTCACTAGTCATCCCTTTATTACCAATTGAGAGACCACACATCTTGGGCGTTTGTGGAATTGGAGTGAAGATTAAAAGTAGTCCCAAGTGCTTCAATCTTTGTTTTGAAATTCATCGCTTCAAGGTACGATCTCTTGTTCTCAAATTCTGAAATTTACTTAGTACATGTTATCAATATCGAATGAAGTAGATTCGTTTAAAACTTATTTTCCGCTACATTTATCTTTATTTCCATCAAATGGTATCAGAGCGGTCTTCAATTTCGTATTGTTTAACATGTTTTGTGAGTTTTAGAATTGGAGATGATAGTTTCATATTGTTAAAAGATTATGTTTTAATTTTCTACATGTTATTGAAACTATGATTTGATAAAAACTGAAATTGATGTTATGATGTTGATTAAATTTGAATTTAAGTATGTTAAATTGATCTTTAAGACTTTAGCATCAATGAATTTTAGTTTTGATATCATTCTCTGACCATCATGTTCGTTTGAAAGTTGTTTGTTCATGAAAACACGAAGAAAACTGCCTTAGAAAATTTCTGGAAATTTGAGTTTCGCGATTTTCGATCGATCGAGTGAGACAGTGATCAGTTTTTTTTAGATAGATTGATTTTCGATTGCTGGTCGATCGATCGAATCTGTTTTTCGATCGATTGAAAGTCAATCGAGTATCAATCGAACAAGTCAAAAGGTCAAGTTCGAATATTTTAATTTTTTCGATCAATCGAGGGGCACATTCGATCGATCGAAAGAAATAAAATTAGAAATTTTTCTAAGTGTTTTCACATGTAAAAGTACTAAGACTATGTGTAATTAGATTATGCATACTTTATAATTAAAAAACCTTTTATATAAAACATCTAGTGGGAGAGAGATACAAGGGTTGCATCTCACGGCCTCCATTATCGGTTTAAAGTAGTGTGATTAAGCACCTCGCCTTGGCGTATATGCCTTGCTCCCTTCGGAGGGTGTTTGATTCATGGTACTACAAGTTAAACTTCTTAAAGATAGATGAAATGTGTTTTATCATTGAGAACGACCACGCTTCCGTGGAGTTACTTAGTGATTCACATTGATTCTAGGCAATGGTATACACTAGACTAAGTGTAATGTTAACCTCCCTTCGGAGCTATGTCATTATTACTTAGAGGCTGAAGGGAAAACAACAAATTATTTTTGTTTGGTAAGAGTTACCATGATAGCATTAATAATGAGAATGTTTCTCACCTAATCATAGTGATTGGTATGACCTTGCTTCCGAGGAATATTAATTGCGGGATTGGGTTGTCGTTGCATATATTATATTATGGTTTTATTAAGGTTCCATACTATATGTTTATATGCTAAATAGATAATGTTCAATTTATTGATTATATTCATGTTTATTGTTTTCAGATTTAGAACATGGCAACATTTAGCCCACTTGTAACTATTTTTAATCAAAACAAACTGACTGGATCCAACTATGTTGACTGGAAAAGAAATTTGGACATTGTTCTTACTGCTGAAGAGCATAAGTATGTTCTTACTAAACCATGTCCTAGCTTTCCTTCATTAGATGCTCCTTCTGAGGAAAAACAACGATATGATCGTTGGCAGAAATCTAATGAGATGGCCAAGTGCTACATCCTAGCATCTATCTCAAATGTTCTACAGCATCAAATGCAGGATGTAGAACTAGCTTCAGACATCATGCTAAGTCTGAAGGAGATGTTTGGTGAGCAAGGCCGTTCTGCAAGGCAAGAGACCATGAGGCAAATTTATAATACCAGAATGGCTGAAGGTACTTCAGTGAGGGAGCATTGTCTAACAATGATCTCTAATCTGAATACATTGGAAGTTTTAGGTGCCGATATTGATGGAGAATCCCAAGTGGATATGATACTCCAGTCACTACCAGAATCATTCAAGGAATTCAAACTTAACTATAATATGAACAAAAAGATTTATACTTTGTCTGAATTAATGAATGAATTGGTAGCGGCAGAAGGCATTCTTGGCACTTCCAATGTTGAAACCAATGTTGGTGAAACTTCTACTTCTCAACCTAAGCCGAAAGGCAAGGGTAAGAAGAAGAAGAAGAAGAAGGACTTCACCAAACAAGAGGGTAAACAAATTGCCTTAGGGGTTGCTGATAAAGGAAAGAAGATCAAAGGAAAGTGTTTCCATTGTGGTGAGAAAGGGCATTGGAAGAGAAATTGTCCAATATTCAAGGCTGCCAAGAACAAAGGTATGATTAATACATTCCTTCTTGAAATATGTTTGGTACAGAATCCCACAGATTCCTGGTGTGTGGATTCAGGTTGTACTAATCATATCTGTAATTCCTTGCAGGGGTTCCAGGAGACCAGAAAGCTTAAAAAAGGGGAGTTGTTTCTTACTTTGGCTGATGGGAGCAAGATTTCAGTTGTAGCTGTTGGTGTTTGTAATTTATGTTTTGAATCTAAAGTTTTAATATTAGAAGACTGTTTGTATGTACCTAATGTTCGTAGGAATTTAATTTCTGCTACTTACTTAGGTAAACATGGATATTGTGTTATCCTGAAAGACAATGTTGTAATAAAGAAGGATAAAGTGTTTATCTGTTCTGGCAATATTGTGGATGGTCTTTATATTTTAATTCCTGATAAGCATGAATTATATAATTCTGAATTAGATAATAACTCTCATGTAAAATCATTAAAGAGAAAGTTTCCTTTTACTAGTGATGCATATCTTTGGCATTTGCGTTTGGGTCATATTAATTCAAATAGGATTCAAAGACTAATCAAAGATTGACTCTTAGAGCCCATGGACTTTGATGAATTTCCAGTTTGTGAATCTTATTTGGAAGGTAAAATGACCAAACGATCTTTTAAAGCAAAAGGTAGACGAGCTCAAGATTTGCTAGAGCTAGTGCATTCTGATGTATGTGGTCCTATGTCAATCCAAGCAAAAGGAGGTTATGAGTATTTCATCACTTTTACTGATGATTACTCAAGGTATGGTTATGTGTACCTAATGAGACGGAAGTCCGAAGCCTTTGAAAAGTTTAAAGAGTTTAGGGCTGAAGTAGAGAATCAATTGGGTAAACGCATAAAAGCCATTCGATCTGATCGTGGTGGTGAATACCTTCTTGGGGTCTTCAAGGATTACTTAACTCAAAATGGGATTGTATCCCAATTGGCTGCACCTAGAACTCCTCAACAGAATGGTGTAGCAAAAAGAAGGAATAGGACTCTTTTAGAGATGGTTCGGTCCATGATGAGTTACTCAACTTTACCGATTTCTTTTTGGGGTTATGCCTTAAATACAGCAATACATCTTTTGAATTTAGTCCCATCAAAATCTGTTCCCAAAACACCCATGGAATTGTGGAGTAGGCGTAAGCCTAGTATGAAATATCTCCACATTTGGGGTTGTCCTGCACATGTGTTAAAAGGGAAGCCTGATAAATTGGAACCAAAATCAGAAGTGTGTTTGCTTGTAGGTTATCCAAAAGAAACTAGGGGTTATTTATTCTATAGTCGTAAAGATAACAAAGTTTTTGTTAGTACAAATGCTAAATTCTTGGAAAATGACTATATGAATAATTTTACTCCTAGAAGTAGATTTGTGTTGTTTGAAATGAATGAATCTGTAAATGAACAACCAATAGATGAAACTAGGGATGATGTGGCTGTATTAGATACACCACAAGATACTACTCATGACATGTCTAGTACTCAGGTGTCTCGTCGTAGTGGGAGAATTGTTCGGCCTCCTATAAGATTCACAGGTTTAGGAGAAACTTATGAAGCTATCTCTGAAGAGGCTGAATCGGATCCCTATACCTATGAAGAGGCAATGAATGATATAGATGCACATCATTGGGTCCAAGCTATGAAATCTGAATTAGATTCCATGTATTCCAATCAAGTTTGGGATCTTGTAGAGGCGCCTAACGGCATTAAACCTGTTGGTTGCAAATGGGTTTACAAGAGGAAGAGAGGGATAGATGGAAATGTTGAAACCTTTAAAGCAAGGCTAGTGGCGAAAGGGTATACACAAAAAGAAGGTATTGATTATGATGAAACCTTTTCTCCAGTAGCAATGCTTAAATCTATCAGAATTCTCTTATCTGTTGCTGCTCATTTTGATTATGAGATTTGGCAAATGGATGTCAAGACTGCATTTCTTAATGGCAATCTTGAAGAGGAAATCTATATGATGCAACCGGAAGGTTTCATAGCAAAGAACCAAGAGCATATGGTATGCAAGTTGCAAAGGTCCATTTATGGACTTAAGCAAGCATCTAGGTCATGGAACATCAGATTTGATCAAGCAATCAAGACATTTGGTTTTGAACAAAATCTTGATGAACCATGTGTATACAAAAGACATCAAGATAAAGTAGTAATGTTCCTAGTGCTTTATGTTGATGATATTCTACTCATTGGAAATGATGTAGGGGTAATGTCATCGGTAAAGGTTTGGTTGTCAAGCCAATTTGATATGAAGGACTTGGGTGAGGCTAACTTTATTCTAGGGATCAAGCTTTGGCGAGATCGCAAGAATAAGATGTTAGGCTTATCACAAGCTGGATATATAGATAAGGTTCTAGAACGGTTTAGCATGCAAAACTCCAAGAAAGGATTACTTCCTTTCAGACATGGAGTTCCTCTGTCTGATGACCAAAGGCCTAAGACTCAAGAGGAAGAAAATATGATGAGATAAGTTCCTTATGCTTCTGCAGTAGGAAGTCTCATGTATGCCATGCTTTGTACTAGACCAGATATCTGCTATTCAGTTGGCATGGTCAGCCGATATCAATCAAATCCAGGACCAAAACATTGGCAAGCTGTAAAGCATATTCTCAAGTATCTACGGAGAACGAGAGACTATATGCTTGTTTACCGTTGTGAGGATTTGATTCCCATTGGCTATACAGATTCAGATTTTCAATCTGATCTAGATTTCAGAAAATCCACTTCAGGATGTGTTTTTACCTTGGGAGGTGGAGCCATTAGTTGGCGGAGTATTAAGCAATCTTGTATTGCAGACTCCACCATGGAGGCAGAATATGTTGCTGCTTGTGAAGCAGCAAAGGAAGCTGTATGGCTCAAGAAGTTCCTTTCTGACCTTGGTGTAATAAGAATGGAACAAGTTCCAATCACATTGTTTTGTGACAACAGTGGAGCAGTTGCACAATCTAAAGATCCAAGGAATCATAAGAAAGGAAAGCACATTGAGAGGAAGTACCATATCATTCGAGATATTGTTGCTCGTGGAGATGTGGTGGTAGCAAAGATTGAAAGTGCAAATAATCTTGCAGATCCATTTACTAAAGCTTTGCCTCAAAGGACTTTCGAGTCACATTTGGAGAGAATGGGAGTTAGATTAGTGCACAATAGTCTTTAGGGCAAGTGGGAGATTGTTAGGATTAGTGCCCTTAAATCCTATTGTATGATGCTATGTATGATATTAAGTTTGACATTATGTATGACTTAATATTGTGTTTAATGAATTTGTTTTATTATTATCTGAAATAATGGTAACATGAATATTAGAACATTATCATTTAGTCCATGAGATGCATAGTATGTGATTTATGTGAAGATTCACAGAAGATATAAATCACAAGTTCTTTGTAAACTTAGAATTATAGTTCGTAGTCAGTAATGAAATTGGGCATTTCATCTGCGAAGATTATAACATATCAACTATGATGATTTGTCTTGATCATGGAAGTGGAGACTTCTAGTTGATGTGTTAATATGTTTTAAGAGTTAAGACATATTGAACTGGACTGCTGTGAGATTTATTATTCTCCTAAAGACTGTCAAATGAATAATAAATCTCACGACTTACATTTGCATGAACTCTTAATCCTGAGAGAATAATGGACCTGATCATAAGGTGTAGGTTGCTTTGATATATCAGGAGTGAGATCTATAGTAATGGTCAAAACCTCAGTATATTGGGCAGCCACATTTAGTGTTGATAGAACATATATTCTCAAGATGGAATTCATAGTCTCTTAACGGAGATATAAAATATTCTCTTGAGATAAGTTTAATGGGTTTGTTATTCAGAGAGTTAGGTCTAACCACTTTAGTAAGTAGTTACTAAAGTATATATTTATGAAATTAGTTTTCATAAATATATGATGAATAACTTAAAGGATTAAACCGGGTACTCAAGGATTAAGATGCAGTAATTTACAAAGTGGCAGTCTACATTAATGACTTTGTATTACTACGAATATTTTATGAAGGGGTTACATGTATAATAAAGTCTTGGGATATAATTTATAGATAAGACCTAGAGTGCAACTATATTTATATAGTGGTATTAAATATAGTTAATGGTAACTTTGGACTTGTCAAGAGTTGATAGAAAAGCCCAAGGCCCATTGGAGCTAGTGTTTTATTGGTCCCTTTTGGTCCCACTCCAAGCCACACACTTAAGCCCAATTGGTAAGGCCCAAAAGGCCAGCCCAATTAGATAAATTGGTTAGATATAAAGGGAAAAACGTTCAGATTTTCATATGCAAGAAACATCATTGTGAAATGGTGTGCATGTGAGTTTTTGTCAGTCACTAGTCATCCCTTTGTTACCAATTGAGAGACCACACATCTTGGGCGTTAGTGCAATTGGAGTGAAGATTAAAAGTAGTCCCAAGTGCTTCAATCTTTGTTTTGAAATTCACCGCTTCAAGGTACGATCTCTTGTTCTCAAATTCTGAAATTTACTTAGTACGTGTTATCAATATCGAATGAAGTAGATCCGTTTAAAACTTATTTTCCGCTGCATTTTTCTTTATTTCCATCATATATATGGCTTTTAATGGATTATATTTCATTGGACATAGCACTCAACCAATTGTGCTCTCTCTATAATCTACCTTAATTCATTGTTTTAGAACTTAGAATAGAAGCCCAATCGGCTTAGGTGCATTATATATTACATGTATTGCACATTTCTTTTTTGTTTAACATATATGCATTGATAATTGAGGTGGAAAGATTTAAACCCTAGATATTTTCTTCGTAAACACTGAAATAATACGCTCATTTTAATTTTATATCATTAAAATGTTATTCTATAAAGGCAATACCTTGTACAATATTTTACACAATTCAATTTATAGACTTTTACCCTAGTTAGCCTAGGCTCCAGAAAAACCCTTTTCCATTTCTTAGTTGTTTTGTCACCTCCAACACCATTTCCTAGGCTATAGTGTTTAACAAAAAAGATCTAGATGTTATTATGATCTAGTTGCATGACTTTGGGTCTTTCGTCATATGGTATAATGGGAACGCAAAATATTTCTTCTCCCGACCTCATTGTTAATCCACTTCCCGGCCTCTTCCTTGAGTTCTCACCTATTGAATCCATCTTCAAAGAGTCTTCTCGCTTTTCTCTAGTTGCAAATCTTTGTTTCTTTTTGTTTTATTTATATTTTGTTAACATTAAATAGGTGCTACTTTTTTTTTCTACATTAATTTAATATTGAATCTCTTTATAAATTTTCATTCCAAAATGATGAAAGAAATATCATTTTTACTAACCCTAGGTCATATTTATATTTTAATTATTGTTGGATATGTTTTAGTGATATAAGAGCAATTTGTTAAGTTTCATACTTCTTGAATGGATTGTTCTTGGTTGTACAAGTAATGAACTATCCTTCTATAAACATATATTTATACATAAACATATTAAACATAAAATTGTAACAAAGGAAATTAAAAAAAAAAAAAAAATATATATATATATATATATACACATATATATAATTCATTCCATATTGATAGACCAAGAATGTATTGACCCCTTATAATGAATTAACCAATTAATTAGCCAAGTTAATTAATTAATCCGATTAACATGAAATACGCGTGGTAGCACAAACAAATCACCAAGTTAATATGCAGCAGAAAATAAAGTTGGCACGATGAAGTATTTACGAATGGGAAAAACCTCCAAAGCAAAAACCCCACCGGGTGATTTTAAGGTCACTACTCCCGAGAATCCACTATTATCACAACAAGTGGTTATAAGTAAAGGAATCCCAATACCTTATATCAACCTACAGTTGAACTCTTACCCTAATACCCAATTGGACTTATTTTGTAGTGACAATCTCTCTTTTTTAATACACAGCTCCCAGTACGTGACTAACCAATCGATGCACGGATCCAAGTACGTGACTAACACACCAACTTGATAAGGATGTTGGTTACAAAGTTCTTCAATTCATCCACACAATGAAGATCACGAAGCTCCTTGGTCACAAAACCATACGGCATACAAATGCAGCAGCTTCTTTAAGAGAAAGATGAACTAGGGCAACTTTGTCTCCGGTCACAACATGCTTGCAACAAGTGCAACAACCTTTTGACGGCCCTTAAAATAATCCTTATATATATTTAAGGTTGTGAGAAAAGAAAACCTAAACACATACACAAAGATATGTGTGAAAGCATATCTGAAAAACTGATTTTCGTAAATCTTGATAGATAGGTTATCTATCGAGCAGTTGTCGAACATCGGGCTAAACATACCTTTTAAATCTCGATAGATGCTATCTGTCGAGCTAGTTGTTGAGTTTTAAAATCCAACACTTCTTTACTTGATTCTAGGACAGATTTGCATGGCTTTAACACTTGGACTTGAAATCTTGTTCCTTGAAGCATTAAACACATCCTAGATCTACCCAATTACAAGTAAAGTGCATTTTGTCATAGGATAAGCCAATTCTAGATGACATATGTTCCTAACATGATTCACATATGTCCTAACAAATATGCACATTTCTTTGTACTAAGGTATACACATAAAATTCAACATGTGGAGACTTAAGAAATTTGAGCTACAAAATATGTTTTGAAATCTAAATTTTAAAAAACAAAAAAATTATAATATGTGAAAAAACCAAATGAAAGGTAGAATAGAGATGTTTTCTAATCCCCACATGTAAATGAAATTAAAAAAATTAATAAAAAAAAAAAAAAAAAAACTCAAGTTGTGTTATTCTTTCAAAATTAAAAAAACTATATAAGCTAATGAAATACAATCGACGCCTTGTGGCAGTCGACCACCCATTGTGGCGATGTGCACACCTCCCACCCACTAATTCCACCCATATCAACTCCTCTCTCACCTTTGAAGAGTCTTCTCCCTCTTCTTTAGTTGGGAGTCCTTGTATCTTTTTGTTTTATATATTTTTTTTAACATTAAATACATGCTGCTTTTTTTTCTACATTAATTTAATATTGAACTCTTTATAAATTTTCATTCCAAAATGATGAAAGAAATATCATTTGTACTATAACCCCAAAGATGAATTTCTTGTTCCACCCCTTTTTTGCAATCTATCTATTTATATTTAAAAACTGAAGCATGGCATTTATTAGTACTACACTCCTCTTGAGCCATCTCACCACCACGTCATTGGCCACATAATTAGTCTTTTTCATATTTATTTTTTACCTTTAACTTTTTTACAATATTAAATATACAAATATGGCTTTAATAATTCATCTTAGTCGGTTTTAACTATATTTCTCTACTTTAATTTTGATGTTATAACTAAATAATAAATCAATGGAAAATCAAAACAAAGTTATTGTCTATATATATACATATATATATATATATATATATTCATCTTCGGCGGTTTAAATTTTACATATTATTTTGTCCCTTCATTTTCTTTTGTTTTGGCTCTTCTTGTTCTCATCCTCTTACCATAAATTTGCTAGTTTCTCACATTTTATGTATATTTCTCTCTCTCTCTCTCTCTCTCTCTCTCTCTCTCTCTCTCAATTTTTATTTCATTTTTTGTCAGATTTTTTTTATTCTTCCTGCATCTCTACCTTATGTTGATTAATATTTGTATTTTTTAGAACTCTACTTTTTAATAATTTTCTATAAAAAGGTATTCATAGGTGTTGACATTTTTCTTAATCATTGATGGTAGAAAAGATACAACTTGATAACTACCTATAAGAAGATCTCCTACTAAAGTTTTGTACTCTTATTGTCCTATTATTGACTAACTCATGTGTTCCTTGATGCAAGTTTTTTTTTTTTTTTTATCATTTTATTTACAATACTAAACACTTTTAATGAATGGTGTTTGTTGCTGATTTGAATTGGGGAAAAATCATATTATAATTTGTCATATTTTGTGTTGTTGTCAGACATAAAAGGATAGTTTGGACAAGCTGATGAACAATTAGTGCAGTTGAAAACAATGGTTTTTGTGCATTTTCCTTTCACTATTTGTAAATATTTTGTTTTAGAAATTACTAACAAATTGTTATGTCTTTGTTAGATGCTTGAGTGATTTTTCTTAGCGTTTATGAATATTTTATATTCTTCTTTATCTTCCTTATCTTATTAGTATATTCCTTGTGATTTTTAAGAAAACAAATTCAATTTTGAGTTTAAAATTACTTATTTATCTATTCATTTTTCACAGGTTGGATTAGAAGTTAAATTAGATTATGATAGTATTAACAAAATACTTCTTCTTTTTTCAAAAAAAAATTCTCTACTTTTTTCCCCTTTGTAATTGTATTCTTGGTTTTTTTTTTTTGGCAAAAATACACTTTTGGTCCCTACATTTTGGGTCAATTCTCATTTTGGTCCCTATTTTGATTTTACTACTATTCCAATCAATTCTATTTTGATCCCTGCCATCAGTTCACTAACAAAAAAAGTCTTATGTGGCATGGAGGGTCTTCTTGCTGACATGACACTAACATTAAAATATTATTAAAAAAAAGTTATTTGGCATTTTTTAAATGCCACATCAACATTTAAATTAAAAAAATTTAATTCTTCAATTTTAATTTTGGTTTTAATTAAAAAAAATAGAAAACAAATATAAAAAAAATTACTTTCTTTCAAACAAAAAATTTACTTTCTTTTATTTAAAATGATTTTTTTTTTTATTCCGATATTTTTTCTTTTTGAAAGAACATATTCATGTTCTTTGTGTTCTTCCTAGATATGATCCATATTCTTAGCAAATAAATTTTTATTTTCTTATCATTTTCTTTGTCTTTCTTGTACTTTCTTTATAACCAAACACATCAAAACAAAATAAATTAATAAATGTCTTTCTTGTCTTATTTATTTATTTATTTATTTTTCCTTTCATTATTTTTCCTGAAGAACATGTTCTTTATGTTCTTCCCCCATAATCAATCTCCAGCAAAGAATCAAACCCCAAACCCAGATCTCAACCAAACCCCAAACCCATATCTCCAGCAAAGCAAACCTTAGCCTTCAAACTCATAAATTTTCTTGGCAAAAAAACACAGGAAAACCCACATAAAAAACAAACAAAACCCTCCAAATCACCACCACCAAATCAGAGAACATGAACATCAAACTCAAGCAAAAGAATAGAAACCCAGCAACCAGCAAAGCACCACCACCGAATCAAATCTTCCACAGTCTTCCAAAATTTCTCAGCAACCAACAACAAAATCAAAACAGTGACTCTTAACCATCTAGAAGTGCAAATATGGCGATTAAGATCGTGACTCTAACTGTGGGCATGGTGATTCTACTACTATCACTCTCCGGAGGCGTGAAACTAGTCCACTGCATCTTTAGCGGTGACATGGAGTCGATGCTTTCCACCTTGAGAGCCTGCAGCTACAACCTCTTCTCCAACAACATCACCACCTTCGACCTCCAGTTCGACCTCCTCTGCACCCACTTCAACACCAACACCAATGACAATGCTTCCAATAACGACTACTTCTCCACCATTTTCGCTTGTTTGCCATTTTTGCACTTCTAGAGAGTCGAGTATAGGGTTTTTTTTTTAATTTATTTATTTTTAGGATAAACGGTAGAGGATTCTATTTTAATTTGATGAAGTTAAAGAAAAAGAAATTTAAACTAATTTTAGCTTCTTTTTTTTAACTAATTATTGTTTTTTGGCTTTTAAAATAAATTTAATAAAAAGAATAAGTAAAACGCTGACATGGCATTATTTAAATGTCAAATGAATTTTTTTTGCTGACATGGGTATAATATGGATGTGTGGCTATTGACACGTAGGATTAATTATCAATATATATATATATAACCGAAATCTCTGAGACTCTCACCATTTTTTACATCATCACTATTTTCGTTTTCTTTTTATTTTAGGTTTTATATCTTATATATTTATTATTTCTCTTCAACATGCAGTTATCTTATCAAGTGTTATAATAGTTTAGTTTAAGTAAAACTCAATTAGATATATGTTTCAAGAGCTTGAAAATTCTACTTCAACTAAAATTCTATAACAAAAATTTCAACAAATTTACACCTCATTAATATTTTTTCAAAAGTTTTATTTTTAAAAAAACCTTTAGGGTTTCTTCCTTTCTTGCAAAAGAACCTTGTACGCACCAACACAAACATAAACCCCGATTTTTTTTTTTTCCTTTCTGGCATACAAACCTCCCTTTACAACACCAACCCAACATTAAACCTCATTAGTATCTTTGCATCCCACTCCTCGGTGAAGGTTGATTTTCCACTCCCTCTCTGTTTCTTGAAATTATTTGTTTAGTATTTCTTGGAATTGATATATAGATTGCTTTTCTTTTCTTTTCTTTTTTGATGAGAATTGCATATGCAAGAGTGTTCCTATATTGAGTTTTATTCAGCAAAGAGAGAGCAAACTAAGTTAAAGAGCAGCATAGATACTCATATTCAACAGTTGGGAACATTTTATCCAGCAAAGCCTAAACATCAGGTTTAGTATGTTGATTTATTGTATTTTATCCAATACAAATTTCACACTTGATCTTTTTATTGTAGACTTTATAATTTAAAATTTAAAAACAAGATGCATGAAGCAAGAAGATGAACTTCCTAAATTTGGTGGTGAGTCACAACTTCTGTTTATGAAATCAATCTTTTGTATTCATTATGCTGTAGGAAATCATGATTAAAAGTGAACACGTTTAGCATTTGAATTTAAAATATTTTATTCCATTTTGTAGAATTTAATAAGTGTGTTTGAAAGATTGAATTAATCTTAATTAAGTTTTCAATATATTTTCATTATCCTCTCCTTATATCAATTTCAAATTCTAATCATGTTTTGACAAATCAAGGAGGTGATAATGAATTCCAATATTGTCACCATATTTATAATCAACTTATTGGTGTTTGCTTTTATGAATAATCATTGAATCAATTATTATTCGTACTATATTGGATGTTTTAAACTAATAATAATTATTTCTACTAGACATTATATTTAATTGTATGTTTTTAGAATGACTGAACTATCTTGATTGTCTTTTGTTTTGATATTTGGGTCTCTTTATTTCCTTTCATTTTCTATTTTTGTTGGTTCTAACATCTAATTGAAATGTTTGATTTAGCCAATGGCCATAACAAACTCCAACCAATTCTTTGTTAGTTTAAAAGTTTCACCTAATTAGTGGCTAATCGACGGAGAATGAGAAAAACATTGTAGGGAGGTACAAAAACAGCAGAAGACTACAAGAGAGCTTAGTGGGCTTCAACTTCTAGAGTTTCTGCCTTTCTATCAAGGTAAATTGATGATATATAAGAATGAAATATCATTTGAGTTATTGGGAGAATAATAATTTTATTTTTTTACTTTGACATCGAAATCAATATAAATTTTACACATTTATGTTAAATAATATCATGCATTGCACGGATTAGCGACTAGTTTATTTTTTAATTGCAAAGCTAGCCAATAGAGCACTCTGTTTGCCACGAATGCATTTTCTGTTAGTGGATTAATGGTAAGGATCAAAGTTATCATTTTTATTTAAACTAGTCGCGGACATTGTTCGTTGCGCGTGATAATATTTTTAGGGTAGTCTCATTAATTTTTTATATTTAATTTTGGACTAATTTAATAAATAGTAATGTAATTCATAATCATTTTGTCATTTATTATATAATTTTTCTCAAGATTCAAAAGGTAAATTATCAAAAATATTAATTTTGTAATAAAATTTATTTATAATATTTTGGGTTTCATTCAAAAGTATATAAAATTTGGAAATTATTCTTTTAGTTTTAGACACCTCAAGCAGGCTAATAAATTAGAGGTTTGCCATTGAGCATGACTCACGAGGTTTAATTCTTTCTTCAAGATGATTATGCCTGTATTTGTTTTAAGATTTTGCGCACAAAATGTCAGGGCTTCCTGATGAAAATTATAGGCTTCAAAATAGTCCACGTAAATGTGGGGCTTTGAGTAGCCTTCCTCAATCGGTTTGTTGGTCCTTAGAGTTCCAACAAAGCCACATTGATTAACGTCATTGGGTTTGGAGGCACAAAACAATGTGGTGCCGCCCATTAATGTCATTACGCTTGAGCTTATCTCAACAAAGCTCACACACAAAATAGTTATAACATTGGCTGATCCTCAAAATTCTTTGAGTAGCTCATGTCATATTACCTAAACTAAAATTCAACATTGTATCAAATGTGAAAGCAATAAATCAAGCATATTATCACCATGTAGCTCTTTAACATTAGATATTTCACAAACTATAAACAAAATGTGAATAAAAAGAGATTATGATGAAATCCTTAAACTGGAAAGATTAGTAAAAAAAAAAAAACAGTTTTCCAATATTTACTAATTGATTGGAATATACTCTTTCATTTTTTTATCCCATTAAGACGAACCAATTGCAATCACCAAGGGGTGTTGGTCTTAGGTGATGCACAAGATGTGTTGAGTGTGAGGTCCAAGGTTTGAGTCTGAATATGGACTCACTTGAGTTGCCTCCCTCAGCAGCTCAAGGTTCACTAGTGTCCCTCGTGAGGTTGGGAAACTATGACTCACCGTGGTCCCCTTGTACCCTAGCAAGGCCCTAGATCCAGCGGGTAGAGTGCTACTATGGTCACTCCTAGGTAGGATTGCCACGTTGGTCGCCTCCCACCCCTTACCCTTTTTTGTTCATCAAAAAATAATAATAATAATAATAAATAAATAAAGACGAACCAATTGTAGGAAAATCAAACTCTTGACTTCTAAGCCACATACAAATTTTACTTCAAAAATATTTTAAGGATTAATGCTTCTTAGTTTGAAACCCCATCTATATGCTTAGCTTGAATTTGAAAACCCTTTTTTCTAAGTAGATCTTACATTACAATAACTATCAAGAATCTCTCCAAATATATATATATATATATATCAAGAAACACCATGACATATAGATTAAGAAATTCAGCCACAATTCTATTGCCTATCTATTATCTAACTCATTTCAAAAAGAAAGAAAGAAAAAAAGTTTTGTTATATTTCTATGCTTCTAGCCAATTAATAAAATATAGCTTGAATTTGATAAAAGATATATTCATAGAACTACTGTTTCAACACATGCAGAAATAACTCTTTTATAGAATCTTAATAAAGCATTACTCTTATATACAAGAAATAAATAAATAGGAAAGAGAGAATGAATTAGAAATTAGTCACATCGATCCATATAATAAACTAGCCATTCCCAAACCCTAAATAATCACTTCCATTTACTTATAAAAGCCAGTCCTATATTCGTAAACAATAGTTTATTTCATTGTATTTTTTGCAAAGACATGGGGGTTTTTATTTGAAAAGAATTGATGTACAGTGAAGACCTTGGTTGGTCCATATAAATGGGGGTAATGGATAAGGTTCTATAGATATGACTATATGAGGGACCTTGCTATTTAATAATGCGAAAGCCATCACCGACATTCCTTGTGTTTGCGTTCACAAACTGCCAAAATAAAGGACAAGGATGAGTCATAAGACACAAACATATCTACACATAAAATACAAGCAAAAAAAAAAATGTGTCTATAAATTCCATAGTCAAATCCTAAAGTTGAATTGAGCATACTGACCTCAAAATATAACTCATCATTTGTTGCATTCCCTCTTACATAACCGAATTTTGAAATCCTAGATAAACTCCAGCTATTTGATTGTGCATGAACAAAGTAATTTGCAAGTTCATTCATCATAAACATACAATTATACACAAATATACGTATGTTAGAAGAATTGGTTAAATGATTAAATTTATCATATTTTAATAGTTTATACTTTTGTAACAATCAGTAATTTAACATAACTTCTGGAAAAATCGGTAATTTAATATGGTATTGAGGTAGGAGATCCTAAATTCGATCTCTGTCTACTTCACTTTACCTCACTTTTAAAATCCCACGTACTGGGTTTTACTTATTAAAAGGGAATTTGAGCCCATACATGAAAGGAGTGTTAGAAGTGCTGTTTTTTTTTTTTTTTTTTTTTTTAGAATGATAGAAGTATTGGTTAAATGATTAAATATATCATATTGCAATAGTTTAAGCTTTTAGGAGAATTGATAATTTAACAATGTCTACATGTGAAGATAGAGAGCAGCTTACATCAGTTGTGAATTTGTCTAAGGAAAAACCAGCCATACCAATCACTGCCTGCACTGGGGCACTGTAATTGCTGTTGTTATAAGTATCTACCCCATTTGCATCTTTTGTAGGCATGGCCTTGCATTCTCCTTGGTAAACAGCACAAGTTATCTCATAATTATGAACATGACAGAACAAAACCAGGTCGACCTAGTTCATATTCCCAACATTGCATATTAAGAAAGCAACAAACAAAAAATTACCAATTTGATAATTCAACATACAAGCTCGATAGTGGAATGTACCTTGTACTGGAGGAGTAATGGTTCCACAGCATTATCAAATTGTGGATCAACAACACTAGTGTCAGCGTTTGAAGAAGTGTACATTGGTCTGTACCTGCAATTGGCAAATTTTACACTTCACTTATTAAGCTACTACACAGGGCAATTGTTTTGACATACACTCCTATATAGCACTTTCATAAAGTAGAAGGGTTCTTTTTTTTTCTTAGTTAATTAACTAATTTGGTTATCCAACTGTTGGATAAAGTTCAATTTTGATCCTCCAACTTTCAACTATGTCAATTTAGTCTCACAACTTTCAAAATTAAGTGAATTTTGATTATTGAGTTAATCCTACCCTTTTAAATTTTAATAGAGTTAATAGCTGAAATTAATTTAACATAGACTTTTGTACACATTCTAAAATAAGTTTTTGACTAGAGCTCCATTTTCTACATTAACTATATAATTTCATTAAAATTGAACAAATAGGAGATTTAAGGATGACATTGACTTAGTTTTGAAAGCTTGGGGACTAAATTGACACAATTAATAGTTTTTTTTTTTTTTTTGAGGAAGACACAATTAATAGTTGAGTGATTAAATTGAACTTAAACTATAGTTTGAGGATAAATTAGTAATTTTGAGCACCAATCCTCCCTCTCTTTTTCAATGTATGTGAAATATACCTACCCCATAAAAATCAACCATGGAGTTTTTGATCGATTAACTGAACCCATGTCCTCTTCCATCCATAGATACTATATTACATTTTGTCCACGAAATGATGAGTAAGAGAAAAGGCAACATCAAATCAAATAATAGAGAACTCCATTGAAAAAAAAGAATGATAATAACACAAGATATTATCTTTTTGTAATTACCTGCTCTGAATTCACTGACCAATCATGCTCAGTTGAAATTATTGTGAAGTGAACTCTAGCTTGTTCAATGGAATACCAAGGCTTATCCTTTGCCGAAGTTGGCATTGGAAAATAAGTCTCATAAGCAACTCCACATTCTCCACCTGAATCAGGAGTTAGATATACTGATCCTGACTCTACATAGTCCCTAACCCAAAAAATAAAAATAAAAATAAAATAAAATAAAATAAAATAAAAAAACATTTAAGTCAATCCCAATTGTTCTTAGGATTACCATATGTAATAATAACAACAGCAGCAATTATGTATGCGTTTGTATGTATAAGTATTTTCTGGTCACATATATGTGCCTAGCAACCAATTTGAGATTTAGAAACTAACACTGATTAAATAATGTGTTGTTCAAGAATTACATTTGCTGTGAATAAGTAACAAAAAACATAATAGAAGTTTTAATGATTGCTCAATTAAATGGATCTCAAGCTAATTTAGGTGCTTCAATTAATTCTTTGAGCTTCATTTAGAGGTTGAAGAATACCATAAAAAACTAAATCAAAATAATGATACAAAAAAAATTCAAAATAATAATAAATTGTTAACACATTATTAATCTTTGCATAAATTAATTTTACATTAATCAAACCAAATGATTTATTAGAACAGAATTGAAGCATATATAGCCAAAAAGGTTACCTCTCATGGTTTCCAATTGCGGTCATGTAAGCAATTTGAGAGGCCACTGGGTTGATAAGCTCAAGGAAAAAGTCCCATTCTACTAAGAAACCTGTAGCGTAGCTTATGTCTCCAATATGGAAGATGGAGTCCACATTTACAGAATTCACTTCATCAGTCACAGCTTTAATCACTGAGACCGATCCTGGCTATAAGTTCAGGAAATTATTAAGAACATCCTAAATATGAGAATATGGAGAACATATATAATTAATAGATTATACTTTCTTCACTTTGGTGAGGATGTAACTTTCTTTCTTTTTGCAAAAAAGAGTTCCAATTATAGGGAGAAATCCTTTAATTTAGGGGTAACACCAATATGGGAGTTAGATGTTTCAAACACGGCCCAAAACCTCAAAGATTTCACGAGACCTTAGAAACTACAAAGCCAACTCCCTAAAATTTTTATAAAAGCCATATTAGTTTTTGTTAAACTAGTACCCTTAATCCACTCGTGAAGATGTGATAATCGTACATTGGTAGATGAAAAATGTGTAATCAATGCACATAAACTTTTGACATTCAACAATATATTTTTAATATATACATTATAGAATTTAAAATTTATGTGGTCCCTTCAATGATTATTGTTTTTTATTATCATGCTAAAACACCGATAAATTTTATAGTTTACTACTGGATTATTTTAATGAGTGTCATAAGGACAAAAAAATGATGTGAATTTGCTCTATTATTTGATTTGATTTTTTTTTACTATCAAATTATTTGCAAATATTATTTTTTTTAAGTAATTTTAAATTTGTGTCAACACCGGCCACCATCAATCACTGAGAAATTTTTTTTTAATACTAAATTTGTAACAGTACAGATGATAATCGAAGAATTAATATTTCTTAATCTATACATTCAAACCTTTTAATTTATAGTTTTTAGAATTTATAACCATAAGATAAGGTTACTATGTATATTGAACAAATCCTACCTGAATGTAGTGTTCAACTGAAGAATCAAGAGGAGCCTTTCCCATATCGCCATATGCAATAAAATAGAGTTTATCTGATCCTGCTTCTGGTGGAGTCTTGAATTGGATTTGATTACTCCAACCAACTGAATCACTACATTGTCGTAATGCCAGATATGTTAGCAATTATAACATTTATATATGATCATTAATTAAGTTTTTTTTTTTTGAGAATCAATACTTTGAACTTTATTAAATAGTAAGCAAAACAGCCAGATAAATAGCAATGGTGGCCGATGGGACATCTTCTATCCACACTTAAAAACCAGTGACATGTCATGCATGTCGAACTAGATTGTGAGCTACACTTTTCCTTTCTCTACGAACATGTGGAAACCTAAAACAATGAGATAAATTTGCAAAACATTTAACCTTATGACTAAATAAACTAAAAGAAATCAAAGAGAACAAGTCAAAATCTCCTTCTGAGATGGCAACAATTAAACTCAGATCAGCAACTAATTGTAGAGCACTAGATATAGGCAAAGTTTCAAAATCCATGACAGTTAAGGGGAGAGGGATGATTTCGACCCTGTGCCAAGCCCTACCTTGGCAATTTCGAATAATCAATCCAATCCCAGCCCTATCATCTCCTTGAAACAATGCATCGATGTAATTTGTGCCTAAAACCTCCATAGTTACATCAATAACATCAGACCCTTCAACTGAGACCTCAACCAATTCCTTCTAGAATAGCACTAGACCACCGCCCCGATTTGCTCTTGGTACTACAAACATGTTATCAAACTATATTTTCCTTTTCACATCCTTTAGCCTAACTTCATCTGTCCATGTCTCGGCAATAAACACGACAGAAGGATCTTTAACCCGCACTAGACTAGCAAGCTCATTCACTGTACATGAGTTCCTAAGCCTATGACATCCAGACTAAGCAACTCATTGCGATTGGTGGGGCTGAGCCCCAGCCTCCACCATTGAATTTGAGCAATTTTCATCATCCTTTGAAACCAGCCTACGCTTACTTGGTAACTCCAGATGGGCTTCCCCGCTTCTCTTCCCTCCACTCAGTTTGCTTTGTTCCTTGGTACCTACTGCCTTTTTCATGAAGTGTTTGTTGCCTCTGCCCCTAGTGCTCAGTCTGATGGCTGCGTGGGAACTTGTTACTTTGGACGTTGGAGGAGCATTAACTTCAGGATCGTGCACCATATTTTCCATTATGGGGCGGCTAGGGTTTGCATGTGAATTATTTCCATCATAATTGCCTAGCATTGAATATCCGTTGAAAACCAAAGTCCGACTTGGAATATTTAAAATCTCATCAATTTCATTGATTTTGATTTCAAATAATTTTGCTAAATCAACGGCTTCGCTGTTTAATGACATCGCATTAACTTCCTTTCCCACAATAAGTGGAGCTTTAATAGGTGACAATCCGTTGGAGATAGGGTCATTAATTGGCAATAATTCGGGCTCCAAATTTGATTCGGACAACCTGCCCCCTTCATTGCTTTCAGTTACGTCCGTTACCAAGTCTGCCTCTTCCCCGCCATTACTTCCTTCAACCCCGTTCTTTGTAACCGTTGCTGGTTGGACTTCCCTAGCCGGGCCTTGTTCCGATAATTCAACCACCGGAGCTTGGTTGGGCACCACCTCAGAAGGCTCTGAATTGACATAAGATTGCTGTCGTTCGTAGAAACCTGGGACGTAGACGACATTCTTCCAGCCAGTCGTATATGGGGCTGCCTTCAGACTAGAATTAAATTGTTGATTGTCCAGCGAGAAGGTTCCTTTGCTCTCAATCCAAAGACTACAATCTTTGTCGCTGTGATTCAGTCGACCACACCAAAAACAAATTTCGGCAAGCGCTCGTACTTAAAACTAACCCAATGCTTCTCACCATTCTCTATGGTTATAACCCTTCCTCGACAAAGGGGTGGGGTAATGTCGATACTAACTCGGACCCGAATAAAGTATCCACCATCATCATCAACTACCTTGGTTGATTTTTGCACTTCTCCCACTATGTCACAGATTCCTTCAGCAACTTTTGTGTTCATAAACCGTACCGGGTTATTATGGACCTGCACCCAAAAGAGTGCTTTTGTAAACACCAAGTCGCGAACTAGGACATCTATGTCATATCGCTGTAACATAACTAAGTATTTGTCAAAACTCCAAGGCTGGCTTTGAAGGATTCGATCAACATCGTTCAAGTTGTCAAAGACGAAGAGAACTCTGTGATCTTTCTGATTTTGGATCTTGAAACCCTTTGTGGACCTCCACAGTTGCTTGAAAGTCCTTGCCAGAATCTCTATATTCAAGAAACGTGGAGTCAAAAACTGTGCCGCGATGATAAACTCTCCTGATTGTTGATCCTTTTGAAGAACAAACCCAATGTTTTCTCTGTCTGACAATGAGAAGTTACTCCATTTATCTGCCAAATCCTCCATGGCTCACAGAAGGTGATGGAGTACTCAAGAAAAGATACATGTTTCCCTTTAACCCAAAAAAAGAAACCCCAACAAGCTCTAGAAGTAAACTTGTTACCTCTAGAGAAGACAAAAACTCTCCTTCTAAAGAAGGGACTTAACAACTTCTACTGCCTCATTATTCTTGACTTGTTATCATTATAGACATTCATCATTAATTAAGTTAATCTTATAAAATAACATAAAATAAAAAACCTTTGTTCGGAACAATTTGAGAGATGAACATTTGATGACATAGTAAATTATGTGATAAATTGTGAGATGCTAACCATACCTTCCATATTTGTAAAAGAAGTTGCTTGAAGGCTGAAGTCCCGTCATCACTGCTGTATGAATGAAGCCTGAGTCATGTCACCCGAAGTCTTTGGTCGGACTTGATAGAGTCGAACCTATAATTTTCAGTTTCATACACAAAAAGTAATCTAATTAAGTAGAAGATGGACAATTAATTGGAGATTAAAAAGAGAAAATCAAATTGTTTTAATATAGATAAAATAAATATTTTATATATATATATATATATATAAATAAGGGTATTTAGACATTTTTGAGTATTTGACTATTCCCTTGGACATGTGCAGTCCCCCCGTCACACACACACACACTAGGGTTATATAACTGAAATCTTTAACATACCATTGTTTGGATAATTAGAAGGTGGCAATATAAATTAACTATGGAAAAGGGAACTCACTACTGCACATATCATCTTGTGTAAATGTAGTAACTGCAGAATTTTGTGACATGCCATCTCCATATTGCACTTGCTGAGGCTTCTCATCCCCACTAACCCATGTTAATCTCATCTGTACCACTAGCCAATTTGTAAATGTTCAAAATAAGGAACCTTATGTTGGCTTTTCTCTTTGTATCTATCTCTGTATGAAAACCAAATCAAGAACAAGTATTTTTTATTTTTTATTTTAAAAGCTCCTTACCGATTTCCCAGTTGAATCTATGCTTGAGAGATGTCCATATAGTGGCATATTTGGATTAGTAAAATCCAAAGGGTTTGACCTAGTCAGAATGCAAGGTGTGTCGAAGCCACCAGCAAAGAACACAAATTCAATGTTGGTTCTTATATTAGGCTGCGTTTGAATTGGTGGTAAACCATTTCAGGAAATCGTTTTCCACATTTTCCGTGTGTTTGGCTGTTACGGAAAATAGAATTTTCCGGAAAATCACTTCCAATTTTCCCTTAGACAACGGAAATGGTTTTCAGTTCCTATTTTCACTTCAAAGTATTTCCGGAAAGAGAGAGAGAGAGAGAGAGAGAGAGAGAGAGAGAGAGAGAGAGAGGAAGGAAGAAAAGGAGAGAGCCCAAATCGCCGGTGCGAGTTCGCCGGTGAACCCATCTTCGATCGCCACGAAACCCACGATCGCCACGCAAAGAGAGAGCCCAGATCGCCACGAACCCATCGTCGATCGCCACGATCGTCGATCGTTGATCGCTGGTGCGACTTACGAACCCATGACTCGCGAACCCAGAACCCACGATCGCACTTCCAGAACCCATCGTCGATCGTCGATCGCCACGAACCCATCGTCGATCGTCGATCGACGATCGCCAGTGCGACTCGCGAACCCAGAACCCACGATCTGACCGGATTTGATTTTTTTTTTCTTTGGTTTTGTTTCTGTTTTGATTGCCGAAGTTTGCTGTGATTTTGAAATTTTTGGTAATAAAATTGATTGGATGCTAAGAAAATAGCTGAGAAAATATGAAAAATGTGTAGGAAAATAGCATTTTCATAATAGAACCAAACACATGAAAATATTTTCTACAACAATTTTCATTATGCAACCAAAACACTTAAAAATATTTTTCCTTTCCAGAAAATAGCATTTCTGGAAAATAGACTATTTTCCGGAAAATATTTTATGGGAACCAAACACAGCTAATAACATGAAATGTCAAGGAACCACTGCAAGTGGCCACCACACATTTACGAAGCACAGATTCCTGGCATTCCTTCTTCGTGCAATTGAGATAGTCTGGATCATTTTTCACGTATTGAGCCTGAGATTTTACATAAACATATATAATATATAGTTTTAGAAGTAAATTTTAAGCATAAGTTTATAAGTTCAAAGTTATTTTGGTGGCTAGAATATCCATGTTTTGTGTTTAGTTATATTCTTCTCTATAAGTAAAAGAAAACATATATATCAATTATGTAATTCAATGGTTTGGACAATCAACTACATATGTGAAAAACCACAAGGAATGTACATTATTATAAGATAGAATGATACATATGTTGATAATAATGTTATAGTCAATTGTTTAAGTCACTCCAATGCAATTTCAATTACTTGCTCGGACTTTTTTAGTTAACTATGACATATTACCTACCTACCTACCTACCTAAATGTATTAAATATATGCGGCCGTTCTAAACATTAGGGTCCATTTGGTTCGTGTAAAATAATTTCCGGAAAATAAATAATTTCCGGAAAAGGAAAATGCTTTCAGGTTGTTTGGCTATCTCGAAATTCGTTTTATGGAAAATCAATTCCGGTGTTTGGTTCGTTCAACAATTTTACGGAAAATACTTTCCATTTTCCGGAAAATCAATTCCCATGTTTGGTTCGGTCAAACATTTTACGAAAAATGTAGGACATTTTTTTATGGAAAATCAATTCTCATGTTTGGTTTGTGGATCATTTTACAGAAAATATGAAATGCCTTACAAATTCCTGCACCTGCATTACCTAGACAAACCTGTAACAATACAAAACTAATCATCCACTTCAACATCAAAAATAATCATCCAAATTCAAACACCTGCATTGCCTAGACATATCTGTAACAGTACAAAAATAATCATTCACTTCAACATCAAAAATAATCATTTAAATATACCCATAATATTTATATAAAAACAGTCATATCAATCATTCACCATTGGCATTACACCTCCATGGTGTACAAAAATGATGCCTACTCGTGGTATCTGAACAGTACAAATACATAATTTAGGCAATTGTATCGTCCCAATAATACAAAATGCTACATATTTAATACAAATGGCAGGTCGATACTAGTACTACAACAAAAGTTAATTCCTAAAGCTACCGTCACAATCAACATGAAACAGACAAGTCAAAGTTGTGCGAACAAAAAACCATCCAACCACAGCTTTCTTAGCCTAGCATTCTTGGCTAGAAATCCCCGTGCTGCCTTCTCATTTTCACAAAGATGGTCAAACGCAGTTGTGAGCATGTCTTCGCTATACCCATCCGCCATTATAGCCATGACCTCATTGTAAAGAGCTATGTAATCCACCGGGCCCCAGTTGATTTCTTTCAGAGCCACAGCTTTTTCCTTCAACTGGTTAGACAGATCAGTCAACACACTATCATTAGCATTAGAAGGTGTACGCCCTCTTTTACGGGACTTGGAAATTCCCGACCCAGTGGTGGATGACTCAACTGCATTCTTTCCTTTCTCGACCACACCTTCCTCCACATTGTCTGCAACAAACTCAGCACTGTCTCCATTGTCTGGCTCATTCTCAATATCCACATAGGACTTAAAAAAGCCACCCGTGGCTTTGTCCTTCCCCACAACAATAGCTAATTCATTATACATCTTAATTTTTTTGTTTAGATACTCCGCATGCTTTCGATGCGCCTGTCAGGGAGAAAGGAACGTATAATAACAATGCAATAATTACTTCACTCATAAATTCAATATACATGCCAGTAAATGTTTTAGGTCAATGATAAACAAAAAAATCTGTTATTATTTGAAAAACAAAATGGGTGTCCATCCTTGTCAAATTAAACATAAAATCATGGTGTGAAGTAGATGCTGAGTTTAAACATCTAAATATGGTGGTGTGACATTACTCTTGGACTATGGACAGTAAACCGTACTAGGCAGGATTAAGGTTAAGCATTACGATTGTGGACCCATTTAGGACCCTTAATTCTTTGGATAAAGTTTACTATGATAAAGTTTACTTGACACAATTATATAACTTACTAAAACTTCATCTAACCTCTAACATTTAATTCATAGATGCCTTCTTTGAAACTCTGAATATCTTTTCAAATAATTCTTTGCCTTCAATTTCCAAACTAAAATGTCAATTTCTGGACAAAAACATATATTATCATTTATATTAAGAAAATATAGTTGGAAGCCATACCATGACTTCTTCTTGGTATGTCTTTGCGTCGCATGTTATCATTTTTAGGTTATCATCCCAACCAAAGCCACTCTTCTTTCGAAGTTTCTCAATAGTGGACCACATGGTCCTTAGAGTCCGCATCCGATTGTTAACATAGAGGGGTGGCACTCAACCCCAAATTGGGCAGTTATCTCCTTCACTACAAGAGCAAAGGAGCCTACCTTAAAGGTGCTAGACCTTGTTGCCCTTTGCAACCTCCTACGCAAGTATCCTAAGCATCATTTCATGCATGGGCGGCAGCCACCTGAACTGTTTGTTTCTGCTCACCTTCTCTTTGCCCTTTGACATTACTACATATGAAAATTGTATAGTCAGAATAGCATTTAGTAATTACGCTCAAAATACGAACAGCAAATCAAACACACATACAACCACGCTTATAAATGTGCACAACAGAATGAAACATGCTAACACTAGAAATGACAATGTAATACCATCAAATAAAAATGTAATGCTGAAAATACTTTTTCATTACACCAGAAGTCTATAGTAAATACATTGTCTTTACAAAAAAAAAAAAAAAAAAAAAACACATATTACAATCATAGAAATCTAAATAAAGTACTACTCTCCACTCCTGATATAATCAAACCACATAGCTTGGCATATCTCATCTCTCTTAGCATTCGACGATCTACTGTCTTCAACGGACTCCCGACGTGATTGTGTTTCTTGTTGGGGGTCACTAGACTCTACTTCGTTCATTGCATCTTCCATAATATGGTCATGTGGTTCAACCCCCATAATGTGATTATGAACTCCAAACCCTCGCTCAATAGTAGTTCTCAATGAAGAGTGTCGGAGGTTGAACAATTCTTTCTCATTCTCAGGAGGACAATCACTAAACTCTTTCAAGTGATATCACACACTCTGATAAGGTGACAATATTCCATTTTTATTACTATACCCAGCATCACCAAGATAATATTTACCTACATATATTCAAAAATAAAACCAAATCACTACTATGCTTAGAAAAACGCACAATATTTATTAAACTAATAAACCAAAAAGGTGAAGTAATCATATAATACCGTCGGGAATTGAAAATCCCCCTGGCCTAGCAAATGTATCAGTTAACACACGTGAATCATGTGCACTGCCTTCCCATCTAGTTAATACATAAGTGAACTTTAAGTCAAAACTAATGGCAGCTAACACATTTTACGTGGTTCCATCTTTGCGACCACGAAATCTTCCTTGTATTTCAAGTGGCACAGATGCACGAACATGTGTACCATCTATTGCTCCAACACAATCCTAATTTTTGATAGACATAATGGTTTAAAATTACACAAATCTTCACAATTTACAAAAATACACAAGTCGCAATATTTACATTAAAATATGGGTAGAACCTTCTACTATTCCTTATCTCTGGGGGTGTATCTTCGCTACGCAGTCTTATTAGAGCTCTATATAATTTCAAAACCCCCCTAAGGACGACCTTGAAGTATCTATGAATAGTCTCAGTTAATCTATAGATCCGACTACCCATTACACGGAACCTCACATTATGACCAATAACGTGTAATAAAATGAACACTTGTTCCGTAACAGACATGTGAATAGTCGGGCATACATGCTCCCCCTCAGTGAGGATGTGACATAAGTGGTGGAAAGCTATAGGCTTCATCCTAAGTTGATTCACACAATTTATCTCACTTCCATGCAGAATACTATTCATGTATTCCTCTCTCTCGGTTGCATGATTAACATAAGGCGTCCTAGGCAGTCGTCTACGTCTACGTCGCAATTTCCTTAACAATGCAACCCCCACAAGGAGGACAGATGCAACTGAGGCAAGAATTGCGGCTTTGGTTTTTTTTTTTTTTTTCATCTAAGAAAATCACAAACACTGTGGTCTAAGAGGTATGTAAACAAGCATGCTATTGATTACACAGTAAATAAAAATAACCACAAACAGAAAACATCCAAACCACATTGATAACGAGTACCAAATCACACTGCATTCTATTTACAATCAATATTTACACCGTCACAATACCATCACATTGATAACTGCACATTGATATCATCACAATACCATCACATTGCATTCTATTTACAATCACCTATATACCCAATGCGCCTTCAATTAAGGTTTAAACACACACATATTCTACTGTAAGAAAATAATAACACCAACATGAGTTTTGCAAATGTAAGATAAATGATGAAAAAAATCATACAATTTTTAGTCATGTCTTAAGCTTGAAAGTATACATAACCCAATAGGCAACTACATAACATTTGCTACATCAAAGTATACATATCAAGCTCCAAAACTGTATACACAAAACCCAACTAGCCAAATTTTACACAAACCCAACTAGCCAAATTCTATAAAAAAAAAAAAAAAAAAACCAATCATGGGTCAAGCTCCAAAATTTCTACACATAACCCAACTAGCCAAATTCAAAAAAAAAAAAAAAAAAAAAAAAAATCACAGCGAAAACATTGATCACCCTAAACCCAATCATCAATAATACACAGTTTAAATAAAAAAAAATGAATAATTAAAAAAAATTAAATAAAAACAGTAAATAATTATATAAATAAATAAATAAATATTTATATAAATAAATAAATATATATATATATATATAAAATGCGATCGAATCCGAGAGGTGGGTCGGGAGGATGGGTTGTGAGGGGATGTGGATTGGACTTGTGTGTGGATCGGAGGTGAGGTGAGGTGAGGTGTGTGGATTGGAGGAACGGTCAAACGGAGAAGGAAAAGTCACCGTGGGTCTGCGTTTGGCTCGGTGATCGGACTACCGTAAGGGAGAGGATCGAGTGGCTAAGCTCGGCGTGACCCGGAGTGAGCTGGATCAGTTTGAGTGGCTGGATCGGTGGTTGTGCGAAGGCTGAGCTCTCTTCTTTCTCGGTGTGAATGGCTAGATCGGTGGTTGAGGTGAGGTGAGCTCTCTTCTTTCTCTGGCTCTCTTCTTTCTCGGTGTGAGTGGCTGGATCGGTGGTTGTGCGAAGGCTGAGCTCTCTTCTTTCTCGGTGTGAGTGGCTAGATCGGTGGCTGAGGTGAAGTGAGCTCTCTTCTTTCTCTAGCTCTCTCTCTTGCGCATGACCCGAAAATGGTTTGAAGTGAAAATGAAAGTGTAAAACCATTTCTGGGTCAAAGGAGTAAATTACTAGTCAAATGAAACTAATTTTCTGGAAAATTCTATTTTCGGTAGCTGCCAAACATGCGAGTCAGGTGGAAAATGATTTCCTAAAAGCGTTTACCACCAAAACAAACGGACCCGAAGTATATGAAAGTATTTTCTCCCTGTGCATTATGTTTTTCTACATTCCTATTACATAGGTTCTCCTTATATAATTTTTACTTGATTTTCCTTCCTAAATGACGTGGCAAAGCACAACTAGTCAACTATAAATTTATAGATAATAGTCTTTAGCCAGTAATGCTACAAAATAATCTTTACCCTTTTTATGAAAAATTACAGAATATTTTGAAAGTAAAATAAATGTGTGTTCATTTCTATCACATGAATAATTGATCTCCCTATAAATTTAATTAGTGTGACATGCTATTATGTAAGAGAGAGTACGCAATTATTGTACCTCCATAGTATTCTATTATTACCCTTCATAATTTTCACTATCAATTTCATAATTATTGATATGACAAATTTTAATTGGAATTACGTTTATTTGCACCAAGGAAAACACACATGCCACCTCAACAATTATTATTATTATTCAATTTGTTTCGACATTAACATTTTCCGAAAAATAATTTATTTTTCAAAAAGAACTTTTTAGAAATTATTCCATTTTTCCATGTTTGGTAGCAATCTTAAAATAAGTTGAAAAATTATATCTTGACTTCTCTTATTTAGACTGATGTAATATAGACTTGTTTTTCAAAAAATAATAATAATAATAATAATAATAATGGAAAACAACTCTATTTCATACCAAACTAAATAAGATAAATTAAGAAATAATTTTCCTTTAACTTTTTTTTTTATGATAATTTTCCTTAACTTTTTTTTTTTTATGATACTACCAAATACCAGAAAACAATGAAAATTATATTCTCATAAGGTTTTCAATCGAAACAAACAGAGCATTATTGCTTTTTAACAAAGCATATCATCATTTCATTTGAGCAACCTCACTTTAACATAAACTCATCATTGGAATTACGTTTTTTTCACCAATGAGAATAAACATACCAATTTATGTGGTCCCTTCTATTATTATTATTATTATTATTATTATTATTATTATTATATCCTTAAACTTATTGCTATCTAACAAAACATGTCAGTCATTCCATTTTTCATTTATTTTGTTCAATACAATCTGCATCTTTACTAGTGCATGCTTGACTTTCAAATTTAGAATCGTAATACCTTAACAGGATACTGGCATAGCAAAGGAAGATCACTAAGGTCACCAGTTTGGACATAATAAGCCTCACTCAATGGACAATCTGTGACACTGCATTTATATATTAGAGAACAAATTAATAAACAAACTTAGTAACATATAATCTAAAGAATATATAGATGACATTAAATGTGTAAGTTTTGTAATAGGTTTCTATATAATTCTTACTTGGAAGAATATGGTGAAATCATGGCAACCCAATCACTACTAGAAGGAAGTAGAACTCCACTAACAGTAACCGTGAGGTATTCTTCATTTGACAGGGAAGAGTTTGGATCAACACTAATTTTTAGATAAGGGTTTGGATCGTCACATTAGAGCAACTTTCTTCTTCTGTTTAATACACGAAAGTCCGATATTGCAGTGTAATTTCGGTGCTCAGCCATGGAGATGCTAGCCAAAGGATGCAACCATGATGAAGAAGAAGAAGAAGAAGAACCATGAATGACAGTGAATAAGAAGAAAATTTTAAGCAACCAAGGGGTGGAGTTTTCCATTAAAGAAGGCGGCAATGGACCAAGAAAAATAAAAACTAAGAATAACTCAAAAGCTCTTATCTAAAGTTGAAGAAATTGTTATGGTTTTTGGGTTCTCATGATCTTAACTTTGCATTTGTTTTCCTACTTCTCTTTTTATGTCATTCTCAGTCTTGAAACTATGGAATATAATGGTAGATCCAAAACTTAGAGAATGATGCTGTTAAGGATACTATGTATAATGCATAGACACAGCTAATGCATACATATCTAGGCGAATTGTACTAGGGAAGTTTGGTTTTGTAACATGATATTGTTGGTTATGTTAATGATTTATGATTGAGATATGGCAACTCTAGCAAATAGTCTTTTTTTTTTTTTACTTGTATGAATTGTCTTGATGCATGTGCTGATGTGTGCCTCTTTACTTTGACTTCTTTTTCGTTATCACCTCATATATATATATATGATCCATAGAAAGTTTTGTCCAAGACTCCTAATTGTCTAAACGAATACGTTTTAGCTAGATTGTTTATCTATCGGTAATATTCCATTTTATGACTTTAATTAAGGGTTTGTATTTGACTTCAAAACTAGATAATTACTAGAAAAGTGGTGTCTTATTTAAGAGGAGGTATACCACATATCGGCTACATGTATTCTCTCTCTCAAGGTAGGTGAGTCCCACACATCAGTGGGATCCACCTACTCTAAGAAAGAGACTATATGTAGCCAAAACATGGTATAATTTCCACTTCTGTAGTTGCAAGTTAGCAAGATTAATGCCATAAAAGGAGTTGTCTTTGACTTTAACATGGTTAATTGGTCCTCAATCAAATAACATAGTGTAATTATATTCATTCTAGAGGGAGGTGATGACAAATAATTTTTTTTTCTTTTTTCAAATTTCTAATGTAGATATTCCTTTGTGAATGGAATCAGCTAGAGTTTGTCTATTATAGTTTATACAAAGACTTTCTGTCCAAGCAATCTCATTTTTTCTGATAATTTTCAGATTTCACTAATATTCAAAAGCATCACATAATGTCACTTTTGAGGATTCGTCCAATAAAATTTATGTGAAAACATGATGAAATGGGTTTATCAGATTGACCAAGGGTTTGTATCTTATATACTTTTAGTTTTAAGAAAGAAAAATAAGTTTGAAACTGATATACGTTATTAAATTAGGAGATAATTTAGGAAATATCAATTAAATAATATTATTTAACTATATATATATATATTACAAATTTTATATTTTTAAATTTATTTTTCTTACTTTTTGATATGCAAAATTGTGATGCAACGATTAGTAAGAATTGCTCAATAGGGACGGGATCGACAAAAAAAGAACAACTATTTGATGCTAATATGGCAGCCAAATGGGGTGTTCTAGCTAGGTTGGTTACTTCATGGTGATTCCACTTCATTGGGTGATGTGTTTACAAAAGCAAGTGGAGAGATATGGTTGATTTTCATACCTCTCCAATATTTCAAGTAGTTCATTCTGAAATGCCTTATCTAGTATCCAAGTAGTTTGTATAGAAGGAACATGATCCTATCCATTTCATCTATTGCATAAAAGGAAAGGATCTTTTTCCTACATAAAATCATTACTTATTTGAGTTCTATCGGTTTTGAATATTTGATCATTTAGTTAGGAAGATGATACATTGAAATATTGAATTGACCAGAAGCTTAAGTTGATATATCTACAAAAGAGAACTTGAATAGGCTAATGCATAACTGCATAGGAAAGCCGATTGAAGAAACTAGTATCTAAGGAGAATATGGAGACAAGTCGAGCATAACCTAGCAAGCACCTACACATATACGGGTGCAGTGCGGCAACAAGTCAATTTTTAAAAAAAGTAGGACACAATGCGACAGGATACGTTTATTAACTAATTATTAAATATATTTTTATTTAAATTTTCTATATATTGCTAAACATTTTTTTTAATATAATGATAATATCAATTTAAGATAATAATAAAGTGAACACATATTAGTATTATTATTTAGTAATTAATATAATAATTAAGTATTATTGATGTACTTAAACAATTATAATAATTTTTTTTAAAAGCAAAACATGACAGGTTTACAACTAAATATATTTTGCTTTTCACAATTATCAAAAGTTGTTTGAAATTTGAATTGTCATAATTAACTTCACGTAGGTGGCTTGTTAGGGCACACTGCCACAAACAAAAAGGTTCAATTATCTAAAGACTTTAAACTCTAAAGTCTAAAGACAAAATTTATACGAAAATGAAGGAGGAGCCGAGGTTACCGTGTTCTCAGTGTGGAAGAAGAAGACGACATAGAAGAAGGAGAGGGAGTATGATCGGCAACACGCAAGGACGGAGCTATTCATTAGCCTTGGGGGGCCAAGGGCCCCCCTAGATTTTTTTTTTTTTTTTTAATACTATACATATTTTCCTAAGATTTTATAATTTGGCCAAAAAAATTCTTCTTGGCCCACCAGCATATATTCCTCAGCCCCTTAAACCCAAAAATTAATTTTCCAAACAAGAACAAAAAATTTTAGCCTAAATAATAACAAAAAATCAACCCAAACAACAAAATTAAGCTCAAACAACAACAAAACAAATTGATCTCTGGCCCATTTTTCTACCCTTCAAATCACATATCTTACTTCTATTGAAAACAAAATCTCTAATTTCATACTAGTACCAGTCAAATATGTTAGTCTCGTTTCCTCTTTGCTTCGACTACACAACAACACAAGCCACACCCATAGCTGCACTCCATGCCGGTAAGGCTCATCTACATTTTTACATTTGGTACTCTCTCAAAGAACCTCTCTCTCTTCTGGGTTACTTTCTAGGGTCACTCTCTCACTCTTTCGTATTCTGTATTTGATTCCAACATGAGTAAAGTTACGTGTTTTATATTGAGTTTAGTGCGTATGGCGTAGTGGGGCTAATGGCCCTAGCGGGGTTGCTTTCTCTTATTTCTAGTTTGGAAGGTTTATATCAAAATTCATATACCATTAACTAACTCAGTATTAGAATTAGTCTGCGGAATACTTAACAACTACTATAATAATAAGATTAAGATTCTTAAAAAAAATAAATAAGAAAATTAAAAATGCTACAACACATGGGCCGTGATACACTATTCAATTATCAGTGCACATATATGCAATTTGTTAATTTCATGATGAGAAGTTGTAAATATATCATTAGTAATTGTTTGTGTATAGATTGGAGTCATTATTTTTTTTAACTTAATAGCTTAGAATCGTGATATTTGGTTTTCTCTTTGCCTGTTTATCATATATATTTTGCCTTTGTTTTTCTTTTTTATATTCTTATTTACTTAGCTACAATTATCTAGTGTTTTCTCATTTGTTGATATTTTGTTAATACTAATTAGCTACTAATTTGAAGTTTCAAAAAAAAAAAAAATTCTATATTTTTGTCCCCTCAATTGGAATCCTAGCTCTGTTCCAAGCAACACGAGATAACTGCCAAAACAATGGCAACAATAACACTTGCTATTTTTTTATTGATTACTTCGTTTTTCTTTTGTATTTTCTTTATTTCACCTAATTTTCACTTTCAGGCCGAAATTCGATTTTTTTCTCCGCTTGTATCGGATTTTTAAAAAAATAAAAAAAAATTTGTCTGGGACGTGCGTGCAACTGCGTCCAGGCTACACCCTGCGTCCAATCGCGTCCAACACAGGTAGGACTATCATTTAGCTGCACTTGTGCTTCCTAGAGCAGAACTAATTGAAAATTCAGGATGCCTTGATAGAGTGTATGCACTCACAAATTTGTGTTATTATAATAACCAATTGTTTTAATGTTTATTATAGACTAATTACATATACAACTTCTCTTGTATAACCACAACTAGTATACTTTCTATGCACTAAAGAAAGAATACTAGTTGTGGTTATACAGGAGATCTAAAATTACAATGAACGATAAAAATTTTCAAAATATTGTTTTTAATTCTAAAGAAGTTTGCTCACATCTTTTAAAGCTCCTTGAATTTATTTCACTCCTAATGCACCCATCAAGCAGTGAGAAATGGCTCTCCATATATCATAACTTTGATGACAATCCAAATATAGCACTACTTCCCATTGTGTTCGAAATCATTGAAGCAGTCCACCAAATACAAAGCCATTGTTTTGCATGACAGTGAGAGACTTACAATTACGGAAGCCAATAGGCAGTTTCACGTTAGCAGAATTAATGGTCGTGATGGTCCATACAGCAGTATTGGTAAAGTGGAGAAAATTGACTATTTTAGTAAGCTACCACAAATTTTGGTCTTCAAACGAGAGAAGCAGTCCACCAAATACAAAGCCATTGTTGT
Organism: Quercus ilex subsp. ballota; assembly: GCA_032727855.1. NCBI lineage: Eukaryota > Viridiplantae > Streptophyta > Magnoliopsida > Fagales > Fagaceae > Quercus > Quercus ilex. The sequence goes on along the minus strand of CM064918.1, from coordinate 28,562,870 downwards.
GCATGATAGTGAGAGACTTACAATTACGGAAGTCATTAGGTAGTTTCGTGTTAGCAGAATTAATGGTCGTGATGGTCCATACAGTAGTATTGGTAAAGTGGAGAAAATTGACTATTTTAGTAAGCTACCACAAATTTTGGTATTCAAACAAGAGAAATCGGTTGCAAATGATGGACAGTTGGAAAATAAATCGTTCATTTATGAAACTAACATCATTCTCAAAGATGCTGACAGAACAGTATGCTATTGTTTAGTTTGTTTATTTACTTGCTTTTCTTTAGTCAATTAGTAATTAGTACAACATCAATAACTAGTGTTAAAAACTTTATTTGATAGAGAAAGTTTTATACATTGTATGGGGTGGTGTTGCAAGTAGATGGAAATTACGTCTCCTACATTTGACGTGATGATGGATGGGTGGGTTTTCTTGATCAAAATGTAAGTCATATCTAACTTGGGATAGGTTATTATCAATAGACAAATATGTCTAAAAGAAGATTCACCACCTCTTTATAACCTTGTCATTAGATTTGCTGGGTTGATAAAATTCCACACGAAGAGGATCCATATATCACTACAAGAAAAAAGCCTTATTGCAACGAAACTTTTTGTTGCAATAAACTTCAAATTGTTGCAATAAACATCTATTGCAATGAAAAAATTTTGTTGCCCACTATTGCAATAAAGTAATAATTATTGCAATAAACCTCTATTGCAACAAAAAAATTTCATTGCCCAATAAAGTTTGTGGCATTATATTATTACAACAAAAATTTCGTTGCAATAGTGTTTTGTTGCAAAACATTTGTTGCAATAAAATATTTTTATTATTATTAAAAATACTTTATTGCAACAAAAAAATATTTCCACAAATAAAAATCAAGAGGGATTAATCTTTTACGACAAAGTTTTTGCAAGATATTGCAACAAATAAAATATTGATGTAATATAATAGTATTTCTCAGTCATTTTTGTTTGCCTCCCTCAAATTATGAAAATATAATTCTTACCTTTCTAGATTGAAACCTAGTTCTTTTTCAATTAAAATTGACTTGAATGTGAGTATGTGAACATGATGCTTTCACTTTGGCTTGACATTGTGCTCAGCTTAGCTGTTTCTAAACCTATTCTTTGTCTTTTGGTCTGTTCAATTAATCATTTTTGAATGAATATTTGCTTATAGTAAAACCTTTTTTAATCTCATATATATGCTCACACTTTATTTAGATTTTATACGAAGGCATGTGACATTTATTTATTTTTTTTAATTCTTTTGTTCCTGGTTCATCTTTATCTCTCCCATCCATGTTTTATCATTTGTTATTTTATAAGAGTCTTGAGCTATTGTGTAATGGGAAATTTCTTTGGCGGCAGTTTCAGCCAGTTGTTCCAACCCAGCAAGGACAGACATGTGGTCCATCGGCATCTCAGCAATTTCAGCCTATGGTACAGGGGTTTCCCTCAAATGTTGCAATGCCTGCTAGTCTGAGTTAACCAAGGGTCCCTCCTGTAACAAATCATGTGCCTGGCCTGCCCCAAAATGATATTAGTGCGTTGTCCCAGATCCAACCAACATCTCAAATGCTTGCACCAGTTGTACCTAGGCAACCTTGGTTATCCTTTAAACATCAGAGTGTAGCCTTTGCGACACCAATACTGCAGACTGGTCAAAAACCTTCAGTCATCCCTCTTACAGATTCTGTAAGTGTTTTTTTGTTGTTACATTTTATTTCATTCTAATCTCTTCAATTAAAAAGTTACCAGGGTCACATATTTTCTTCTTCCTTTTCTTTGTGTTTCACTATTTTTTTTTTATGTGCTTTTCAAGTTTCTTGAAAAAAATTATTCTTGTTCATGAAGTATGAAATTTCTCAATAATATTTAATACATATTAATATCTTATTAATTTGGAGAAGTGACGCTTCTTTGTTTTCGTTTTTTTCAATCTCATCATTGCATCCTCATGCTATAGAGAATTGTCAATGTGATCCCGAGTCTCTATTTTATTAATATAGAAAGTGGATTCAATCACCTAAAACTTCTTATTTTAATTAATGTATAACTAAGAAGATGACAAGGTTGCAATTTTTTCTTTATACTAGGTTTACTTGCTAACTTGTGTGGGTTATTGATCATTGCACCATATAAATTGTGACAAATAAAAGTACAAATTTTAAACACATAAAAACCCCATTTTAAACATTTGATTATGTATCATATTATGCGTATGATTTTATGATACGCATACTATATTGTATCATTCATGAGCACTTATGATGCGCCCTTGCGATATAGAACTATTTAGCGTAGTAATGGATTAATATAATTTAAACAAAATGTAATCCAAGTGAAGGGAAAATTGCCTGAGAGGTGAGGTTCTTTATATTTCCAACAACCTAAAGGGAAATTCAGTAGTATGAATTAAAGGGTAGATAACCGGAGCGGGAGGTTAGTGATATTTTGCAATAACCAACCCAAGTACACTGGAAATGTACTACAGTGGCTGAAATTAAGGAAATCGTGAGAAACTTTGAATTAGGATTCTGATTATTGCTTTGATATGATACTAATAAATTTTTGCATCTAGCGTTAGTCCTTATGCGTTGATTTATCTATTTTTGTTTTGTGAAAACTGACTAGTTATAGTTTTGGAATCTCTAATTTGGATTTTCAAGCAGTAACTGTTCCTAACCTTAATCAACACTCCTTATCTGATTGGCAAGAGATTAGGTAATTTTTTGCTATGGCTGCAGGTCCTATCATTTATGCTTGTCTTCTGCAATGTTATTGACCTCATGCTTCATTGTAATAGCTTAACATTCCGATTTGAATTTTAGAAAATCTTGGAAGTGGTTGGTGGCATTTAGTGTTCTTTTCTTAGTAGCTTACTCCGATTTATTCTTGTTTTTTTCTAGATATTATTACAACAAGAGGACAGGTGAGTCTACCTGGGATAAGCCACCAGAATTGATGGCCCCAATTAAGGTGAGTTAAATTACCAATTGGTTACTTTTGTCGTATTTTATTGTTATCTTCTTTTACTGGTTGAACGTGCCATTGAAATTTTACTTATCCATCTTTGATGCTCATATATACTGTCTTTTATTTTAATTGATTTTCCCCCTCCTTTGTATCATTATTTTTGCATGCTTTTGTTTGTTTTTTTACTTTTCTATGTCTATTTTGGTGTCTATGGTTTTCAAAGGTTGGTTCTACAAGTACTATTAGGTGCTACTTATTTTGGAGCTATGATTTGCTAGATCATTGTCAATTGCAACACCCAAGTTAAAAAATTGTAGGTGGATTCTATTATATTTCATATTTCTGAATTTTTTTTTTCCCTTTAGGCTCTCTAGGTTAATTTGTAATAGAGATTATGGTGATTTATGTTCTACACATACAAATCCATGCTCAATTCTGTGTCTTTGTTGTGTTGGGCTGACTCGGTTGAGAGAAAAAAAATTTAAACAATGGCCACAAGAAATTATAATAAAAACTAGTCACTAACAGGTATAATGCATGGGAAAGTTATGAAAAAAAAATGTATGTATGATAAATGCTTAATTAATAAGTATCAATAAATAGAAGTGAAATTAGAGAATTCGTAAGAGCATGTATCACTACAAGAAGAAAAAAAACCTTACCGAAATTGGAGAATTCATAAGAGCATGTATCACTACAAGAAAAAAAAACCTTACCCCAATGTTGCAATAAACTTGAAATTGTTGCAATAAACATCTATTGCAACGAAAAAATTTTATTGCCCAACATTGCAATAAAAAAATAATTGTTGCAATAAACCTCTATTGTAACGAAAAATTTTTGTTGCCCACCATTTTAATAAAATTTGTGGCAATAGACTATTACAACAAAAATTTTGTTGCAATAGAATTTTGTTGCAAAACATTTGTTACAATAAAATATTTTTATTATTATTAAAAATACTTTATTTGAACAAAAAAATATTGCAACAAATAAAAAGCAAGAGGGATTAATCACAAAGTTTTTGCAAGATATTGCAACAATAAAATATTGATGTAATATAATAGTATATTTAAGTCCTTATTGCAACAAAAAATATCTACATACATGTAATATTTATTAACTTGTTATTAGTTTTCTCCAATATCTCAATAATTTTCCTTGTAAACAAATTTGTGAATTTTTTTTTAATTTAATACATTTTTGAGCTTTTAGTGAGCTATTTTATAGACAAATAGAAAGGCAAAAAGAATGGCTCAGGGATCTAATCATATTATATGCATTTAGAAATATGAAAATTTCATGATATTGTGACAATGTAAAAAGGCATGTTTCATGCTTACTCAAGAATATAAATATCGTGGGTTCCAGTTAGTTCAACTAGTAAAGTCTTGCATTCTTTAAAAAAAAAAAATTGGTGAAGTGTCTGATGGTTAAATAAGAGATATGAGATTCAATCCCTGCCTACAGCAAAAATTGATTGGTGTCTTGGTTTGATGATAAAGAGCTATCATTAGGAGCAGACGCCATAGGTTAAAACTCTTTAAAAAAAATGTAAATATTGTTTGATAAAAATAAAAATATCCTTAAATTATTAAATTTTTTCCCTAATCTCTAAATATAGTATGTCTTTATTTGAAAACTCATTATTGGCAACTTTGTTTTAATTATACCATTTTTGATAAAATAAAAAAAAATTGAAAGAAAAATATTCATATTATCAAGATTATAAAATATGGGTAAAATTTTCTTTTTCGATATGGAGTTCTTAATAAATAAGACTTCTTTATTAAACAAGCATAACCTTCATCAGCCCTAAAAACACAAGACTCCAAGTATATTTACCTTCTATATTTTGAGAATTTTGCATCATGTTGTACTCGATAATTAATTGATTGACTTCCAAAATGTATAAGATTGGAACTTCCCAGAATTGTTTTTATGGGAATTATTACAACATACAAGTAGTTTTCTATGCTTTCTTGGTATTCCTTATAACTAAATAGAATTTGATAATATTGAAAAAAAAAGAAAAAAAAGAAGAAGAAGAAGAAGAGAAAGCTAATAAGTTATAACTAATTTGAGCATTAAAATTCATGAGAGATAAAAAGAGATTGTTTGACATATAGTCACGTAAGAGATTAAATGGTTAATGGTGACAATCTAACATGCAGGAATTTTTTTTATAGAAGAACATGTGTGAAGTTGGTTTACAAAAATAAAAAGTCTAAATTATTACTTATTAGTGGAAATTAATTGTCAATGACAATTCATCACGCTTAAAGTAATTTTTAAAAACAATTTACGGTTTTTAATTGGGTTAGGATTCTAGTAATCAATTTTTGTTTAGAGGTGGAGAAAGAATAAACAATTCATTTAAGTTTTTTTTTTTCTGAATTTTTTTGAAACTAATTCCTATTATATTATCAAGGTTTTTTTTTTTTTTTTTAATATTCAAAAAAATAAAAATAAATAAAATATGGGCCTTCCTACTTCCTATAGCTGATCCTGCTGATAGCCTGATAGGCAAAGCCAGAGGATAATACAATGAGTAAGTTTAGGCCCAATGTCCAATTACATACATGACTAAGTAAATCACACTATCAATTTTTGGGCTATGCTTGTAGGTATCAAATGTACCAAAAAAAAAAAAAAAAAATCAAATGAATATTTGATTATGAATGTCTCTCTCCGACAGTCCAGTTCACTGTTTCAACTTTCAATATCAAAACCTTAATCTCTTCAAAAATCAAAGACAACCCATCTCTACAAAACCTTAATGGCTTTGAGAGTTCCTTTCTTGTCCTCTATAATCACCCCACTACCTCAAAAATTACATCCCAGTACTTTACCCTCCACAACCCTTTTGAGCAACAAACCCAGAACCCAAATCTCGTGCGCCAAGAAAAAAATCAGCGATGCAGAGCTTGCGTCGGATTTGGCTTTGGAGGTGGCAAAGATAAACACCCATTTTGTGCAAAGAGAGGAGGCCATGAAGAAGAGCAAAGAGCTCCTGTTCACAGAGCTGTGCCAGTACCTTGCTTTGAAAGGAGAGGAGGTGAAGATGAAGTGGAGGAAAATGGATGAAGAGGAAAAATGGGTTTTGGTTAAAGGTTTTGTTTCAGATTGGAGTATGGATTTTCATCCATTGTCTGCTAGGTCTGTGAAAGAGTTGGTTGAGGAATACTTGCTGGAAGAGAACCCATCTGCAAAATCTTCTCTTTCAGTGTTATTTCCTGGGTTGAAGAGATTAATGGGCTTTACACAAAACAAGTAAAGAAGAAAAAAGTATTGAAGATTGTATGTATTTGTGGGTATGAAATGATTGTGGTTTTCATTGGGATTTTCCATTCATAAGTTGAACTTCTTTGATATTTTTTGATATGGGGCTTAATTTTAGGTTGAATGTTTAAGGATTGCATTCTTTGAGAAGTTGGGGGTGTAAGATAGGTTTATTAATTTATAACAGATTGAGTTTAATGGCAACAAAATTCTGCTTGGTGTATATACAACATGATGTCTTGATTTGATATTATATCTGTTTTTTTTTTTTTTTTTTTTTTTCGCTTTTGTGTATTTCAGAGACAAAAATTGTTTCTTTCTATTCGAAATATGCTATCCATGGAAATTTTTTTAAGTTATAATAAATGACTTAATAACATCCTTACGCTCATGGTTGTGAAAGGATAGATAGGATTGCAAGTTGTGGTGGCCACCAGTTTTGTAATTCTCATCTAACTATATGCTGTCATTTTTATTGTAGAGGCTTTCTAACAATTAAAATAGTCTATGCTAACTTCAATGGCTTTATCATTTTACTAATTACCTTCATTTGAGATAATGGCATTGTATAGTATAATTAATATATGTTTATCTGTCTATCAAAAAAGTATAATCAATACATATTTATCTTTCTATCAAAAAAGTATAATCAATTCATATTCTTATTGATGGATGTTTTCTGAATTGGATACATGACATAAGTGGTTGAAATGTTTTGCTCCTTTTTTCTTGGTCTATCCTGCTCAGTGAGGATTTTCCTTGGTTCTGACTTGATGAAGGTTTTGATTGTTACCCTAAATTTAAATCTAATTCAAAATGTTGTTAACTATCATAGTTTAAGCTGCGTTTATTCTTTATACATTTTGGGAATCGCAACCTTATAATTTACATGGTCACAACTAATTAAACAAAGGTGGCAGCCAAAATAGTCAATCTTGGCGATCAAGATGGGCTGCAGGGAATATATCGAATTGACGTTGGTGTTCCAGAAGATGGCCGACTTCTATGATGTCCTTGTTATTAGTACTAGCCCTTGGTATTCTATTGTTTTGCTAATTCACAGAAGATGTTGACTGAGCTATTTCTTATCTATATTTCACCTGGCACTTCCTTCTTCCATAATAATGGAATGGAGGGTGAGGTCATGGGTTGAAGACCCACTGGGTGCGCTTGTAACTTACCAATACAAAAATGTATCTATTTTCAAGAATTCTGAGTCAAACTACTTAAGGAGCCCTTCTAAACATCGAAATGCATTGTCATATCCTTGTTTAGCAGGTGTAGTCTAACTTGGTGATTTGCTTAAAGCTTGGCTTTTCCAGTTGGTGGACCCAAAAAGGCATGACCTGCATAAATTTATCATCAAGTATTAGTATTTTTTTTTCTCCCTATAATAGTTCATTTCTTCTAACATGTTTACTTGAGGTGTCTACCCTAGAAATGAAAGAAGATGATATAAAGTCTGTAAAAGGAAGATGGTGGTTTGACAGATGTACCTGGTTGAAAGAGTCATATGAATTAAATGAAATGATCTGGCTATGGTATGGAGATAAGTAGAAAAGTAAGAAAGAAAACGAATCAAATAAATCTTGAAGACAGTTGATAGTATAGAATTAATACTAGAAAAGGAGGAAGATAATTTAGTTTAAAAAAAGAAAGTAAAAAGTGGCTAGAAATTCAGAAAGTCCTCAGGTTGGTACAATAAGCTTCGGCGCGTCCATTTCTTTCTAATTTAAAGATACTTAAGCCTTTCAGTTGGCACCTCATGAGATGATCTGCACCTGTGGCAGTGTGGCCTCTTATACTTTCTTAGCTTTCTGAATAGAATATGCTTTCTGATTTGGTTTTGAATAGGTGGGGTTATCGTTAATTCCTGAAAGAGACACCTCTTGTATTTTAATGATGCGGGGCAACTGATATCTCCTCCCCTTGAGATGTTGGATGGACTTAAAAGTTTTTCTTGAGTATATGATCTCCTACATACAAAAAGATGTTCCAAGCAAGACACTCAAGTTCTGGAGTTTGCAATTGCCTATGCATTTTTATGGTGGCAAGTAGAAGCTGCTTCTATGAGCCACTCAAGGAAGTCCAGGTATGAATTGATGATGGCACGCCACACTTTCGTGCCTTCTTACCAAGATTTTATGTATTGTTTCTCAATACCAATATTGATCATGGTCCATTTTAAAATCACATTCAATACCTGTAATTTCTTTCAAGTTTTCATTAACTTATGCTGGGATGGACAAAGATTTCAGTTTCTTGAATGGCATGAAATTAAATTAAGATGTACATTTTTTAAAGTTAAAACATTTTTCCAAAGGAAAAAGTGAAATGGAAAAAAGAAGCAAGACATCTGAATCACCTAATATTATTTTTGAGGTACTGGTACAGAGATTCAATGGCATGACCTTACTCATTTGGGTAAGTTCAGAGCAGATGCCCACCTGGTAATTTTTTCTTTTGATTTGTCATTTTGCATTCATTTTTCTTTTAAGGATGCTTTATTTCTTGGGGTGATATTAAAGGCTCGATATGTCAGACATTCAAAATGGTTTATTTATTCATTCAATCACTTTTTGCAATCCTTTTTGCTTCTCTGAAATCCAAATTCTTTCTTGCATTCTCAAAAGTAGACTTTGTTCTTATGTTGAGGCTCTTCTGTTGGAAGAGAGGTTAGCTAAGCAAATGAAGAAATTGAATAGTCATTGTAAGAATATTTAAGATTCTCAAATAATCAGTGTTAACCATAACAAAGTCAAAACTAGACCTTGTTCTTGGAACAGTTGAAACAAGGGGCTATTTGTTCTTGAGAGGAAAATATTGTTTGGTTATTGCTCATCTGCATTACTCGGTCCTTGAACTTAGGACTTAATTTTCTGGTTGTATTCTCCTAGGACTTTGTCTATCAGCATACGTGGTGTATAATAAAAAATGCCTCTGTATTGGAAGTAGAGCTTTTTAAAAATAAAAAGTAAAAAATTTTGTTTATTCTTGGAGTGTGAGTGATTTATAATTCATCTTGATCCTCTAAATCCTAGTCTTTCTTCTAGTAAATAAATACACTTTCTGCTAATGCAATAGGTTTTTTTTTTCCTCCCTCTTTGTTCTATATAATTTTGGCCATAATATGTGATGGGCACATTGAATTATTCTATGACACAAATTGGAGATACTGGCCTCATAAGAGACATCAACCCATGTGTTATGGACACCAAAACTGCCGTGTGTGAATCTGCTCTGAACTCATTCAAGTGAGTCAGGTCAAGCCGTTGAATATCCGTGCCTAATGAAACTTCTTCAATCATGTCTTGCTTCTTTGTTCATGCCATTGTTGCTGGATTTAACCCAAGTCAAGCTGCCCAGGTATCAGTACAGTATCCAATCTACTTCAAAAAGGAAGGGGGGGGGGTGGGGAAAAGAAAAACCATCGGTTTTTTTTTTTTTTTTTCCTTCCCTTTTGAAATTTTTTTAATAAGATCTGATTGAATTTCAAGCCATGGCAAGAAATCAAAATCTTTGTCTAAAATCCCAGTATAAGTTAATGAAAACTTGAAAGAAATACAAGGTATTGAATATGATTTTAATATAAACCATGATCAATATTGATATTGTTAGATAAAATCTTGGTATGAGGTACCTACTATAATTTATTGCATTAGTTGTTAGATTTATGAGAAGAAGAGAAAAAGGGAAAAAGACAACTTAAATTAGAGCGTATTGCTTATTTGTTAGAAGTGGATAAAAGTACCACTGTACTTTAAACAAAAAATGATCTTTTAAAAAAATTTACTTGCTCCCCAAGACTTTCAAAGATTGGTGGATCATACAGCTATTGAGGTTTCCTGGTTATGTTGAAATTATATTCATATATAAGGAAATAAACAATTACAAAATTAATTGATCCCACTATTGCTCAAGATCCCCGTCATCCATTTTAATATCTCAGTGCATAGTGTTTTTTTTTTTTCTAATGGAATTTGAACGCACTTTTGAGTTCAATACACCTGTTGATTAGCATGTAGTCAGAGTCTGTGAGACTTTTAAGTTTTAATTGCTAAACTATGTCTTGCAATTTTCACTCAATTGACTTGAGTTGCCCTATGTTTATATTAATTGTGTTTTATGATGTGACCAGAAGCATGAGGAAGAAATGGATTCCGAAGCAATCTACAAAATTTTTGTTCTTCAGGGTAGTCCTTTCTTTAAATTTAACTCTTCCTCAAAGTGTCTTCATTCTAAATTAGAGATGATGGCTTTTAACCATACAGGCCATGGCAGCAAGAAGTCCCAATATAAGCCTCACACCTACTAAGCTCAGTGCAACCCCAGATTTAAAGGCAAAGCAATCTTTTGATTTGTCTAAGGCTCTTACGACTCTAAGGAATTGAAAGCACCTCAAATCCTAATACATTTAGAAGTGTTTGAAACCCAAAAGCAACAACTATTGCTGTGCAAAAAGAATATTGTCATAGCAAAGGCTCTAGTCTTTAACTCACCAAACAAAGCCGTAAAGGCAAAGATTTTGGCAGGATTGAATATGCCTGTGAGAACAATATGTTCAGCAATGAAGAAGTTTGCGATTACCAGTGGAAAGACGCAAGTATTAGGCCATAACAAACCATTGCCTAGAGATGCTTCATGAAAACCATTAAGAGGATGAGAGGCTAAAAGCCGGGTTTTCAATTCCTTGCATTCTCACAATCGCAAGGTCCAGGAAGCCAAATCTTCAAGAATTTTGTAGAGAAAGAAAAATGAAATAGACACAACCCCCTCATGATTGTGTGCCTCATGAAGGGGACGATTCTAGTGACATGGATATGGATGAGAAATCAAGGGGTGGTTCTTTTGAAGTGTACTCTGCATCAGGTACTTCTAATAGCAGTTAAGGAAATGGGCGTGAAGAGTATTCGAAAACTGTGAAATCACAGAAAGTTGAGAATTCAGTTTAAGTTTTCTCAGGTTCTTCAAGAGGTGACATTATTGCCCTATCAAGTTTTGAAGAAAGGGATTCAGTAGAAAAAGATGTTCCCAATTCCCAATCTCTAAGTGGAGCAGCTGAAGGGACTAGTGGAGGAAGTGATTATGAGGAGAAAATAATATCAAGTTCAGGGAGAAGGGAAATTCATAAAGTCAAGGAAAACAATGATGAGGAAAATGCCGCGACCTGTGACGATACAGAAAATGACAGTGAGTCTTAGATAATGATGAAAAGAAAAACGATTTTGGCATCAGATGTTAACAGGTATTGAACTTGTGCGTTCACAATTTCTTGTTATCATGATGGTCTTATTTTCTTGTAGATAATATATCAACAATATTTTTGTGGTAAATGACTACAGTGTGCAGAATCAGTATAATGGGCGCCGAGAAAGAGTAACTCTGGAGAAGCATGACACTTCAAAGTATCACAAAAGGTTGCCTCTCTGCTAGAACATCATTTTTTTTTTTTCAGATCTGCTTCTGTACAAACTGTTCATCCTAGTCTCATTTCCCAACTTGCAAAAATGATGCAGGTTAACTGAGTAACAGGTAAGACTTTAAAAGACTGTTCCATCTCTGCTGCCCTCCCACCAGTGCTCTTAGTGTGAAGTATAGGAAACTAAAGCCCACAAATCCCAAGCCTTTTAGGCTAAGAACTGATGTATGTGAACTTTTTCAGCCCAGTCTGTTTAAAGAGACAGTTAAAAGTTTTTCCTTCATATCTGATGTCAATTAAGTTGTTTTAGGAAAGAGGGATTCTTAAGGAAGCAAACTCAGAGACAAAACTTGCCCCTCTGAAAGAAATTACAACAGATCCAAGGCCTCTGGTTAGAAACTCAGAAAGAATTCTTAAAAATGTATGCCTGGTAAGTTTATTTTCAAACTATTTATCCTCTAATAACTGAGATTCATGGAGCTATACAATTGATATTTTGTTTCCAATCTCAGAAAAATTAAAAAGTCCATGGAAAAAGTGAACCTGAGTATGATGTGCACGAAGATGGTGAAAGGAAAGTGGACAGAACAACAAACGGTGATTGATTTGTAAGTCTCTGATACATATTTAAAAAATTATAAGAAAAATATGTCCTGCTTACTGCTGTTTAAAGCACGTTGTTCCTTTGACTTTACTTAATTTTCATGATTAAAACCTTGTTTAATTTTACATAACAATTATGTGTAGTTTCAAATAAACAATGTGTCAGTCCTATCGCTTATTATTTTACTGTTGTTATTCCCCATCGGGGAAAGCTTATTCTCAAACTGAATGGGATATTGTTAGCTAGCAATTGACACCCATGTCACTAACAAATTAAAATTTAGTCACACCTTTGCTATTCCCACACAAGGATTAATCAAATTTGAACCTTTTGTAATCATTTATATAACTCAAACCAATCTAGTATATACTCGACGTGAGACCCATCGCATGATAGCACAATGACTTAATAATCAAAACTCAATCACAAAGACACAGTCCAAGGTCTCAAACTTGATTACGCAAATTCACACTTAACTTTTGGTCACAGTTGAAGAGGTAGATTTGATTTGATGAGGACAATGACAATTCCAACCTGCCAATTTTGCTTGCACTTCTATTTCAAAATTGAATCATTTCTATCTCTCTCCTTTCTTGTTGATGGGAAAGCCCCAAGTACCTTCCCAGATTTATTATGGCCTGATCAAACCAGCATCTCTACTGGGAAAAAGGTTCAAAAGAAGTGGACAGTGATAAGACTTGACTTGAGTGAGGAACTCTTGCTTAAGGAAAACACCTCTAGACTGGCTTGTGTTTATGCAGCATCTACCAATTCTTTTTGAATTAGATCTAGCAGCCTTCATATTTTGAGTAGGTAAGCTTTTCTCCAAAAATCCTGAGCTCTATCATCTGACAGTGATTCATGCAATCCTGATATGCACACTCTTTTAGTACAGATATTACGACCCCCATATTTTTCTTCTTCAGGAAATTGTTTGAATCTCCAAAAATCACCCAAGGGAGGTCACGAGGACCTGCCACTACATAGGTTCCTCCACAACAGACATCTCTTAACAAGTATAGGACTAACAAACTACAACTTAAGAGTTAAGAGTCAGTAGAGTCTTTTACCTTAACCAAGGCATGAATTTCCTGCTTAATCAAGGAAAGGACTTCCACATTGGCCCAGTCCAGAATGCTGAAGCAGCCACAACCCCCTATGAAGCCAATGGTATCAATAGTCATTTCCCCATCAAAAGGTAATTTTCTAAGAATATCATGAGCTTTGTCACAATAGGTTCCACAGGGTTCTAAATCTTTGACAACATACAAGTACCCTACATTTCTACCAAAAACTTTCATGTTCAAAGCATGAGACCACTGAGCCTTAATATATACTTTGTCCTTTTTAGAAAGGGTAATGGCAGCAAAACCCTCACAAATGGAGAGACAAGTCCTTGGGTCCTTAGGTTTCAATTGGGCAAGAGGGGTAATACTCCATAGTGCTTCTTTCGGCAGAGGGCATGCCAACCATTTAAGTGGTTTTGGTGAAACGAAAAGGGTAACCATTCAGTTCACAACGGTCCAGCTCACAGGAATACCACCAAACTTCTTCATATGAACATAAAAATTTATTCCAAGATAAATAATTTCCATATCTGTAACATTGGTACTATCCAGACCGACCATAAGCCCCATTTTGCAATACACAAGTCTACAAAATGCTATAGATTAATGCATTATTATGTTCAAGAGATCACCTCCATCTGTCAAATGAGCACTTCTCTTGCTTACCTAGGCTGCTCCTGATGAATAATTTTGAATAAAAGTATAGCCCTTGCACACTCTTGCAGTGTATTGAACCACAAATTCCAAGTTTCAAGAAATACATCAGGTGGGATGGGAAAACCATGGCTCTGTTGACTAGCAAGGTCTTCATTCTGGTGAAAGAAGCAGTGCCAACGTGGAGCAATAAACAATCTTAATTATACCCTCTAAACACATTAAAACTCAACATACATTATATTCCACTAAACTAGCTTCAATTATTTGGAACCTTAATTCTCTCAGATGTCATCATCTAGGAACATCAAACAAGAAGCTTGTTTCTCATCTTCTGATGTGTGCTGTGCAAGTCCTTTCAAAGTCCATTCTTCGTGATGATATTTTTCAGCCTCTCATTTGCAGTGACAAGTTTTGCAGCTATGCCTGGCTCATTAGCAGAGTGTCCAGCGTTTGGAACAACCTATTGACAGTGATACACATTAGTTTGTTTATTGTATATTGGAAAGAAATATGAAATCAGAACTTGAAGGACATATATGTGAAATATTGACAGAATTCTGAATGGTCCGCCCAACTGTTCATTCTTGAGATATGAGAGAAAAACAATACTTATTAGAAAGTAAAAAAGATGAAAGAAATTCTTTTTAATGATGGATTTTCCATCAAGCATACTGAACTTATGTAGAACCACATCCTTAGTTCAAGGCGATGATGCCTCTTTCTGAAACCTCATTCCAGTTTATACATATAATAACACTTGGAATGAAGGAAAGTTTTCCCATAATTATAGGTTGACAGTTGGTTACTTGAAGATAAGTTGGCTATGAACTGCTTATCCACACCTTAATATGTACACTACTTATGTAGCAATGGCATAGAATTACTGCATCATTTGATAAGTAATCTTACTATTCTGCAACCTCATAACAATTAAGTCTTAAATTAATGGTCACATATACTTTGAGAGAAACTTCTGGTTTTATCACACTCAAGCTAAATGATAAGTCAATTACATAATCAGATACAACCGTACACCACCAAAGTCTTACTCCCTCATCTAAAAATAGATGGGCATTGAAAATTCATTCTTATGAAACAAGGTAAACAACATAATCATCCTAAAATGCCCACGTTCAGGTTAAAAGGTGGGTTCAAATTTGA
Source organism: Quercus ilex subsp. ballota (assembly GCA_032727855.1). Lineage (NCBI taxonomy): Eukaryota > Viridiplantae > Streptophyta > Magnoliopsida > Fagales > Fagaceae > Quercus > Quercus ilex. The sequence goes on along the minus strand of CM064918.1, from coordinate 28,547,698 downwards.
GAAAATGTGATGTCAAATTAAAGGGTAATAGAGATGTTAAATGGATAGATGCTTTCATTTTTGGAAACTCCCAAAAAATTTGGGATGGCCCAAAAGAAGAGCACCCTACATATTGGGAGAAGGAGCTAGTATTATTCTCAGTGAAAGCGCTTTACAATGGACTGAAAAGTACTAGGCCTGTGCAAGAGCCCAACTTACTAGAATAAAACCCTTGCTGTTTTTGTCCACAAGGGTAAGTCATGAATTAGAACACAAAAGAAGAGTTTTTTTTTTTATACCAGTAAAGGAAGAAATACAAACAGGTAAGTTACAAATTGAACCATATGAGGTCAACAAAAGTGAGTTGGCACATCAGTAGCCAACTTAGCTAAGTTCCAGACATTTTCTAGGACAACCTTCGGAACCAAAATCAGCTTAAACACTAAACCAGCTTGTTGCATGTGACTAAGATCTGCCATCTCCAATCTGGCTTTGCAAACCCATTAAAGAGTAGAACTAATTTCCTGCAGTTGCTGAGTACCAAAACTTGCTGAAAACCTAGGGTCCTTGCAAGGTGGCTGAGTTGTCAAAGAGTTAGTTGTGGTTGTGGTAGGTCTTAGGTTTAAATCTTACTAGCAGAAAACAGGAGGCTAAATCTATAGGGTGTGGGTGCATGGGTGGCGTGTGTGTGGCTAAATTACTTATTATACTTTATTGTAAATGTTTTGATAACAATAACTAAATAACTTATTTTTATTATAAGTTTACATGGAACGATTTTTGTGTGTGTGTGTGTGTTTGGATAGATTTTAGCTAAATTTTATGTGAGTTTCTATTGCTTTTAGTTAACATAGACTTATTTAAATAGTGAATTGAAGCAATTTAAAAAGGTAATGGTTTTAATTAAAAAAGTAAATAAAATTTATGATTTAATTTGAAACAACCCCAAACTATTGAAGAATTGTGTAATTTACCCAATTTTTAAAATAAGGAGAGCCACTTGGCATGAGGAGCTTGTAGCTACTCGTCATATTGAGCGAATAGTCACTTTGAGCGAATAGTAACTTGACACAATCACGGCTTCTAATATATAGTATATAATGTCACAGCATAGCTGACCCAATTAGTTGGGTTTAGACTTAAGAGATTTGTTAAGTTGATGTCCTCGGTTATAACTTTTTGTCCTTGATATCAAAGAGGGGTGCAATGTCCCCAATTCACAGACTTTCTTATAAAATCCATCAGTTTATAGAAGTTAACATACTGATCTACTTAGATCAACCCAATTTTCAGAAATTTTTAAACATATGAACATTGTTCCTACATGTGCCCTTGTATAAAATAAGTTTTTACCTAAATCATGACATACATGTGTTCTTGTAAAAGTTTAGATATGAAATACAACCTTAAACAAACAAAATTCATATACAGGAAAAGAACAATCATGAAATAATGAAAAAAAAGTTATAAATCCTTAGAAAATTAAAAATAACAAAAAATTACTACACACATTATGATAAGAATTAACAACATACTTATACAAAAGTAAAAGCCATATTTTAATTAAATAAATTTTCTAAACATTAGGGCTACTCAGGGATTTACCCTCTATATATTCTAACATCACACCAATCATGAACGAGCCGGCATGGAATGGATGATCTTCTGTTTTACTATCAATCTAGAAGCCACTAAAAAATAATTTTTGCTTAAATGAAAAGAAAATGAAAAATAAGGAGGCAGTTATCAAATAATTCTCTAGGACATGACACATGCTTAATATTACATCAATAAACATCACGCATGTATCATCCTTCCAAGTAGATTACTCTGCTTCAATAGTTACTAAATAGCACGATCACAATGTATGGGTGATTATTACCTGTAGTGTTTATATGCCTTATCTTATCAACCTTATCTAACAGGAATGAATCTGGAGGAAAGAAACCCTGGTTCATCAAGTAAATGGTTTTTTTATTCTTGCAAAAGCTTTCATTAAACAAAAGCACAATTTCATTTATTCTAATATCCACAGCTCAAGTGATATCTAATTAGATGGAAATGGAATGGATCTGTCTGATCCTCAATTGCAAATGCCAAAAACAGATCTAACATACAAATTGTAATCTGTACGATACAATATATCTACACAAGAAGTACTAAAGACAATTATTTACAAGACTTAGTTGCATACTGTTCATCTTGCATCCATGCCATATAACCTGTAAGTGCGAAACCCAATAAAACTTAGTTTTTCTTGTAGTAAATATATAGTCTTTGGTCGCTTGAAGTTTCCATTTTCTTCTTGTTCCTGTCCTAAATGACAGCAGATTAAAAGGAGACTCAAGTAAGAGAAGTTCTAAATTATCATTATCTATCTCCCACTGTAAACCCTTTGCTTTAGAGGATACTCATGGTGTTTTTTGAATGATAGAAAAATAAAAAGGAGCAGCAAGCAAGGAGAACAGGAGAAATGAGGGAAAGAAAAGAACAAAAAGAGAACGAAAAAACTGGATGCATTGTTGATTAGAAAAGAAACTGTATAAGGCCAAAGAAAATCGTTGGTGCCATACTTTCAACAAGCTTAAGAAATAAGTATGAAATGCTTTTAGTATGAAACTTCCCTCATAAAGCTATTCCATAGATTTGCAGAAAGACTTGAGCATCATCTAGCAGTTTCTCAACTTTTTCAACACCTGAAATGTTTTTTTATGAATTTCATTTTCCAGCTAACAGCCATGTCTTCCACTAAAATGCATACTTTGCATTCATTTTAACTCTTTTTATTTTATTATTATTTTAATCTTATCCCTTTCTTATTTGCTCCATCTCTACCTCAAAAAGAGAATCGCATCATCTGTAGAGGAAAGCGATTTTTTTTTTTTTTTTTTTTAATTAAGTGCAAAAAATGTATGACATAGTTAAGGCATCTCCATTACTACCCTTGACTATTAACCCCATCAGACAACCTTCCTCTACCGCCCTATCGATCACCTGACAAGGCAACTCCATAACTAGGATGAAGAAAAGAGAGGATAGGGTGTCCCCTGTTGTAACCCTCACGAATTCTCCAAAAAAACCTGCAGGGCTGCCATTCAAGAGAACTAAAAATATGAATGAAGAAAGATACATGTTGATCCAAGTCCTAAATTTCTTTCTAAGCCCAAATCGCCGTTGCAAATAAAGGAGACTATTCCAATTGACATAATCATATGCCTTCTCTAAGTACAACTTACAAAGATTCTCAAAAAAAAAAAAAAAAAAAGTACAACTTACAAATGATCCATTGGATCTACTACAAACTTTTAAATCCAGGACTTCATTTGCTATTAAATCCGAATCTATTATCTACCTTCCATAAAAGAATTTTGTGAATTTAATAGTAGATTACCCAATACCTTCTTAATATGTTGGCTAGCACCTTAGCCAATATTTTATACAAAGTCCCCATTAGATGGGTCAAAAATCTCTAGTATAATAGCTTATCACTAGATTGAAGCTAGTTGTTCCTACTACAATATAGTTGTTTCACCACTCCCTCAGTTAAACAGTAAATCCTGGGGCTAGCACCACATATTCTCAGACTTGAACAGGGTTTTTCCTTTTCTCAAACTTCTACAAGGATTGGATGATCTAATACCAGAATCGAAAATAGTCTTTTAACTACATTGTAATCCCATGCCACTGAGCTTAAGAAACTATTTATTTGTCCTCAAAAAAAAAAAACTATTTATTTATGCTACATTTAGTGTCCATTTGGGATCCATTTATTTTGTTGAAACTGAAAACTTTTTACTGAAAGTACCGATAAAAATTAACAGAAATAGTACAGTATGACCAATAAATAGTACGAAAAAGTGCAGTGAGACTTATAAATAGTAACAAAAATAAGCTAAATAGTAAAATAAGTGGGCAAAAATAATCTTTGCAAACGGACCATTAGTTGCTTTTGATCATTTCTCCAAGTTTAGAAGCCCTTCTAGACACTAACAAATCATGTTTTCAGGACATTTATAATATCTAGCCGTCCGACTTGTATAAGCATGCAGCCAGTGATCATATTGAACCATAAAAAATAAAATGCAAATTGTTAACCTAAAAATCCAAGGAGAGGTGGACACGGACCTAAGGTCTAAGAAGGAAGAAGTGGGCCTAAAGAGCATAGGCTTGAAGTGGGTCTATTATACCAAAACAAGCTTACAACACTAGATGACACGATATGGGCCTAATGTCCCAAACGAACAACAATTAGGCCCAAAGAGTAGAAGAGACAAGGATGGCCCAATAGAGGAAACTGCACACAGGCGAAACCAAAAAGTATATAACCCCTATTTCATCGACAATTCCCAAACTCTCTTCTATTCTATGGCCGATGAAAGTTCATCGACAACGTCAAGGCCAAATAACGATAGATCCGTCATCGTTTTCGGCGGCTTCACCCGGTATAAGCAACCGTCGGTGAGGGATGATGGAGCCACCGTATCACAGATAGAATGGTTTTCCATTGATGTCCCAGACGCAGACGCAGACGCAGACTCACACTGTCAAAAGCAAAAGCTAAATCCGCTTTCGGTGATGGAGATTGAGAAAGAGTGTTACTTTGCAGCATTAGACTCCTCTATCTATTGTATTAGCAGTCATCGCTATCGTGATCGGGACCATCGGGTTCAGATTTTCGACCTTACCGGTGGTGATATTGATGGTTGGCAGCCTGGTCCTCCATCGATTGTTAGTAGAGTCGGGCCACACAGGTTCGTCGTCGATGGAAAGTTGTACATTTTAGGTGGTTTACGGAAAGTTGAGTCTCCCTGGATGGAAGTTTTAGATCCTAAAATAGGAGTGTGGAAACCGTTACCCAATCCTCCAGTGGAGATTGGTAATCATAGTCGGAATGTTGTCGCTCTTCTTCTTAAGCCCAAGAAGGAGATTCTTGTCAGTTCATTCCTTAGTCAACATACTCCTGACGATCGTCCTCTTGAATGTCGTTTCCTCACATACAACATCGATGATCAGTCTTGGGAACCACTCGACACTCCCGTGTCAAACTGCAAGCTACGTCGTTGTTGTGGTTTCAGGCCGAGTACTAATACTGCTTTAGCAGATGGTGATACTCTCTATTGGGTTTCCTTCGATTATTTAGCTAGACATGAATTGGTTATACACGCTTACAATCTGATTACTGATGAGTGGTTCGAGGGCTATCTCGACACTTGCGGTGAAATTTTCGGGAAGAAAGAATTACTAGCTGAGCATCGTCCTCACGGTCTTATCCATTTAGGTCATAGTAAATTCTGTCTTCTCTTGCAGTCCTCCTTCATTCCTAATACTAATAAGAGGCAGAGGCAACGTGAACAGTACATTGAAATTCCTTGTATTGTGTCATAATTGTTGTTTCTAAAATATCTAACATGGACCCAGACCAAGAAGGTTTCAAGGACTTGAATATTTCGGTTGTGGCCACCCACAAGTATCCCATGGATCGCAGCATAGATATCTTGGATGCCCAGTTGCTGTAAGTTTCTCTCAATTGTCTGATATGCTACTAATAGTAACCTGACTTGCAGGGATCAATGCTCTTATACATCAAAGCAGAAGAAACCAAAGATTTCAGAAGATAATTCTGATGGTGAGTCTCTTCCTTTTAAGGAACAGGTGAGTCTCTACTCCACCATCTTATGCAGTGACTATGGTATATGGGTGTTAACATCTCTATATAACAAGCAACCTATGTGAATACAGGAGTTTACATGACATCTCTTTGAATATGCTTGTTAACTCAGCTGTATGAGTTTATTTCATACAAAACAAGTTGACTCTAGCAAAGGTTTCATAGAAGTAGGTTGAAATGTGGTCCTTTTTTATGAGCATTTGTGTATCTCAGTCATTTTTGTTTGCCTCCCTCAAATTATGAAAATATAATTCTCACCTTTCTTGATTGAAACCTAGTTCTTTTTCAATTAAAATTGACTTGAATGCGAGTATGTGAACATGATGCTTTCACTTTGGCTTGACATTGTGCTCAGCTTAGTTGTTTCTAAACCTATTCTTTGTTTTTTGGTCTGTTCAATTAGGGCACATTTGGTAGACATTTTTTAATGAATATTTGCTTATAGTAAAACCTTTTTTAATCTCATATATATGCTCAACACTTAATTTAGATTTTATTCGAAGGCATGTGACATTTATTTATTTCTTTAACTCTTTTGTTCCTGGTTCATCTTTATCTCTCCCATCCATGTTTTTATCATTTCTTATTTTATAAGAGTCTTGAGCTATTGTGTCATGGGAAATTTCTTTGGCAACAGTTTCAGCCAGTTGTTCCAACCCAGCAAGGACAGACATGTGTTCCATCGGCATCTCAGCAGTTTCAGCCTATGGTACAGGGGTCTCCCTCAAATGTTGCAATGCCTGCTAATCTGAGTCAACCAAGGGTCCCTCCTGTAACAAATCATGTGCCTGGCCTGCCCAATGATATTAATGCATTGTCCCAGTTCCAACCAACATCTCAAATGCTTGAACCTATTGTACCTGGGCAACCTTGGTTAGCCTTTAAACATCAGAGTGCAGCATTTGCGACACCAGTACTACAGACTGATCAACAACCTTCAGTCGTCCCTTCTACATATTTTGTAAGTGCTTTTTTGTTGTTACATTTTATTTCATTCTAATCTCTTCAGTTAAAAAGTTACAAGGGTCACATATTTTCTTCTTCCTTTTCTTTGTGTTTCATTATTTTTTTTTATGTGCTTTTCAAGTTTCTTGAAAAAAATTATTCTTGTTCATGAAGTATGAAGGGCCCGTTTGGTCCTAGTTTTTAAAAATTGTTGTTCAAAAAGATGTGAAAACTGTAGTTTAAAAAGTGTTGTTGAAAAACGTATTTTTAGTGTAAATAAAAAAAAAAATGTGTTTGGTATCAAAGTTTAAACAATATTTTTCAGTGCTCAAAAAATATAAAATATGTGTTTGGTACTTGTGTTTTAAGTGGAAAAAAAAGCTGACCAAAGTACTTAATACCATTTTTTTTAATCAAGAGGTTGAGGGGAGTTATGAGAGTAACCAGGGGGTTTTGAAGAGATGAGAGTAAAGGTAGGAGACAAACGTGAAGAAAAGCTGACCAGGTGGGCCCCGAGCTGTGTTCAATTTTAATTACCGAAGTGCCACTGAAATGTATTTTTGTTGTTTAAAATGAGCTCGGAGATGATTCCAAAAACCAATGTTCAACATGGGTGTTTTGAACAATACTTTTCAAACATCACTGAACAGCACGTACTCACCAAACACGGGTTTTAAATTTTGGACACTAGTGTTCAGTGTTTAAACACTGAACACTGTGTTTTGAAAAGGGTGACCAAACGGGCCCGAAATTTCTCAATAATATTTAATATAATTTGGAGAAGGTGATGCTCCTTTGTTTTTTTTTTTTTTTTTTTCAATCTCATCATTGCATCCCCATGGTATAGAGAATTGTCATTGTGATCCCGAGTCTCTATTTTATTAATATAAAAAGTGGATTCAATCACCTAAAACTTCTTGGTTTAATTAATGTATAACTAAAAAGATGACAAGGTTGCAATTTTTTCTTTAGACTAGGTTTACTTGCTAACTTGTGTGGGTTACTAATCATTACACCATATAACTTGTGACAAATAAAAGTACAAATTTTAAACACATTAAAACCCCATTTTAAACATTTGATTATGTATCATACTATGCGTACGATTTTACGATACGCATACTATATCGTATGATTCATGAGCACTTATGATGCGCCCTTACGATATGGAACTTTTTTCATATGATACGCATCGCGTATCATACGATTAGTGTAGTAATGGATTAATATAATTTAAACAAAATATAATCCAAGTGAAGGAAAGATTACCTGAGAGGTGAGGTTCTTTATATTTCCAACAACCTGAAGGGAAATTCAGTAGTATGAATTAAAGTGTAGATAACCGGAGCGGGAGGTTAGTGATATTTTGCAGTAACCAACCCAAGTACACTGGAAATATACTACAGTGGCTGAAATTAAGGAAATCGTGTGAAACTTTGAATTAGGATTCTGATTATTACTTAGATGTGATACTAATAAATTTTTGTATCTAGCTTTAGTCCTTGTGCATTGATTTATATGTTTTTGTTTTGTGAAAACTGACTAATTATAGTTTTGGAATCTCTAATTTGGATTTTCAGACAGTAACTATTCCTAGCCTTAATCAACACTCCTCATCTGATTGGCAAGAGATTAGGTAATTTTTTGCTTTGGCTGCAGGTCCTATCATTTCTGCTTGTCTCCTGCAATGTTATTGACCTCATGCTTCATTGTAATAGTTTAACATTCTGATTTGAAGTTTAGAAAATATTGGAAGTGGTTGGTGGCATTCAGTGTTCTTTCTCAGTAGCTTACTCTGATTGATTCTTGTTTTTTTCTAGATATTATTACAACAGGAGGACAGGTGAGTCTACCTGGGATAAGCCACCAGAATTGATGTCCCCAATTGAGGTGAGTTAAATTACCGATTGGTTACTTTTGTTGTATTTTATTGTTATCTTCTTTTACTAGATGAATGTGCCATTGAAATTTAATTTATCCATCTTTCATGTTCATATATACTGTGTCTTTTATTTTAATTGATTTCCCCCTCCCTTGTATCATTATTTTGCATGCTTTTGTTTGTTTTTTACTTTTCTATGTCTATTTTGGTGTCTATGGTTTTCAAAGGTTGGTTCTGCAAGTACTATTAGGTGCTACTTATTTTGGAGCTATGATTTGCTGGATCATTGTCAATTGCAGTACCCAAGTTAAAAAATTGTTGGTGGACTCTATTATATTTCATATTTCTAAAATTTTTTTTTCTTTAGGCTCTCTAGGTTAATTTGTAATAGAGATGATGGTGATTTATGTTCGGCACATACAAATCCATGCTTAGTTCTGTGTCTTTCCTGTGTTGGGCTAACTCGGTTGAGGGTGCTATAACATTTCAGAACCTAATGGTTTCTGTGGAATTAATGCTCATTTATTTCCATGGAAGAGTATTTGGTGTGCCAAGGTACCCAAGAAGGTGTCATTCTTTTTGTGGACAGCTTCATGGGGTAAGATTCTCACAATTGATAACCTCAACAAGAGGGGTTTATTGCTAGCTAATTGGTGTTGTATGTGTAGATGCAGTAGGTAAACAGTGGATTATTTTTTGATCCATTGCGATATTGCTCATGCTTTATGTAGCAATGTGTTTATGATTTTTGGATTTATTGGGTGTCGTGGACAAAATAGCACCCATTCTTTTTGGTTGGTGTAATTGGTTTGGAAAATATTCCCGAATGTATGGAATTTGGTGCCGGCGTGCGTGACGTGATTAATGTGGAAGGAGCATGACGGTCACAATTTTGAGGAGGTTGATAGACCTATTGAATTAAAGACTATCTTGTTTCATACCTTTTTTGATTTGTCTAGGACATAGGGTTTTACTAATTCTACCTCAATTTTCAATTTCCAACTTCCTTCTCGATTTTCTGATTGATTTACTTGTGTGTTTTCCAAGGTTCTTTATGTTCTTGATCATGAACATAGAGTAGCATTTTCATTTTTGATAACATTATTTTACATTTTTTTTAAAAAGGGGGGGGCATAACAAATACTAAAAAAGGACTAGTCTAATGAAAGCTAACGGGCTCAATCTCTATGAGGATTTATGTCCTATTTGCATGTGTGTGTGTGACTGTGAGAGTGAGAGAAATGCTTTTTTGCTTGATTGACAAAAATTACAATGGACTCAACTTGGTACTAATATTTTGCTTTTGGAGACCTTTTAATGGGTAGGTAAGCACATGACAATATTCATATTGTAGTCATATAGGTTTTAATGCTTAACTTAGTTGAAGACCTATCTAACTATGGTTGTAAATTTGGCATGATGATAAAAACTATTGATTTTTGCAAAATAGATGGGTATCCATGTTTAATTGGAAATGTGTAATTACTTTTGAAGTCCCCAAAATTCTCTATATTGAGTTCTAATAATGAAACTGACTCCTTCAGAGTATTTTGCTTGCCTAAGTTAGTGGTCGGTAAGGATGTGGCTTAAATGAAATATTTCCTAATACAAAATTTTGACAAGATTATTACAGAGGTATCCTCTTATGTTGTGTTTGCTTTATCTACAGCTTTGTTAGTTGGTCTAAGTTGTTCACAATCAGACGTTACACTTTTAATGATTATATTTTGTAACTATTAATGTTTGTATTTTTTCCATAGAAATTGCACAAATGAAGATTGGATGAGATTGAGGAAGATGTTATGAATTTGGACATCAACAAGGAATCTATGGTTGGTACTCCTGCACTCTCTTTTGGTTGCTCCAACTTGATCAAATGTGATGCTTAGCATTTGACAAGTTTTATGGAACTTATATTTTAGTTGAACTGTGTTCGGTTGAATTATGAAACTTCATTTGGGATGTCATATTTATAAAGGACATTCTAGATTGTATGTTATAAGCACTTTCATGTAATTATGAACTTTTGAATTGTATGCTTTAAGTTGAACTTCGTATTTTTCAATTTTTATGGTAGTTAAACACGAGCTAAGCCATGCTAAGTGTTTAATATTGTCATATTTTTATGCGTTGGTTACACTCTTGAATATGCTTGTTAACTCACTCAGCTGTATGAGTTTATTTTCATATCAAACAAGTTTGACTCTGGCAAAGGTTTCATAGAAGTAGGTCGAAATATGGTCGTTTTTGGGAACTTTTATATATTTTTTTCCTTTTATGTACCATTTCTCCATTATAATGTAATTTTTTTTAGGTGATGGTTCTGCAAGTACTATTAGGTGCTACTTATTTTGGAGCTATGATTTGCTGGATCATTGTCAATTGCAGTACCCAAGTTAAAAAATTGTTGGTGGATTCTATTATATTTCATGTTTCTTGAATATTTATTTCTTTAGGCTCTCTAGGATAATTTGTACTAGAGATGATGGTGATTTATAAATATTTCTGAATATTTTTTTCTAAACATACAAATATGTACTCAATTCTATGTCTTTCCTGTGGTGGGCTGACTCAGCTTGAGGGTGCTATAAAATTTCAAAATAAAGCAGGTGTATTTTGGGAATTAGTAAAAAATTCATTAAATCTAATTTCATTCCCTCCAATTCCTCCTAATTTTAGAGAGAATGAAAATTTAAGATTTTGAGGAAATAGAGAAGAATGAGTATTTCCCCCTAACCATTCCATCCCCTCCCATTTAAACTCCCAAACAAGGAAATTGACTTTTTATTCCCTCCATTAAAACTCCCAAACGAGAGCTTAATGATCATTTCATTTCCTCATGAACTCTTAAACGAAGCATAAGGTTGTAATTTAAAAAAAAAAAAAGTATTTGGAATGTTATAATGTGTGTTTGGTTTGTCTAATAAAATGATGTTACATCATTTTTATTATGCCACATGGCATCATTTTATTGGAAGAACTAAACATTTGGCAAATTTATGTTGCAAACGGAATATGACTTTAGAGGGTAAAATCAAAATTCTGAAATTTCTAGGTGTAAAATTCAAAGACCCCCAAACTAGTGTGCTTTGGACTTTAACCTAAAATCAACAAAATACAGATTCTTGTATATATATTTTGACTGAGATTCTTGTATATATATATAAAATAAAATAAAAATGGCAACGGAAAATTTATATAAACAAGGGGTAATGTCTAACAACTAACTAAAGAATGGGAAATATGTGATGAGGACGTTGTGTAAAGACTTTTAATTTGTAATAAAAAGGAAAAGGAGAAGTGTATTTTTTTTTTTTTCCTTTGGAATCACATTTGACTAACCTAATTACAAGTTAGCGTTTTTATTGACTTCCAAATTTTCATCTATTTGTAGGCCCTAACTACAAGTTTTATATCTAAAGGTGATTACCAGATTGTGAGAGACATTGCAAACTATGTATTAAAGGTAGGCCTACCTTGTATGCTTTTCCATTGTGTTCTGTGTCTAATGTAGACCTTTAGTTGAGTAGATTCTGTTCAAGGTTGATGTTTATATTTTTTTACAAATAGAATTGCTCACTGGAGTTTTCTTGTCTGCAATTCTGGGTGTATCTTGTTTGTCCTTATGTTACAAATGATTGCCTACAGATGATACTTTAAGAAAATTGTTACCAATTGCAAACCAAATATATTATGCATTTTGATTTAAAAAAATTTCCCCCTATGTTTAATATTTTTAATATTTCAAGTTATGGAGAATTCTTGCATCCACCATTTTCATTAATATTACATTTCCAAATGCAAACATGGATGGTTGTTTATAAAATCAAGCTGGAGGTTGAAATGTAAAAGAGTTCTAAGTCACCTATTTGGTTACTGAGCTGATAACCTCAAATAACAAATAGATAGATAAGAAAAAATGTGTCCTTTTAGAATATAATACTAATGTATGAAAATAATGAGGTCAAGTAAATTAGATTTTACCAGAAAAGATGTCTTTTTTCTTCATATTTTTTTTTTTTTTGGATATATGGACCAGTTGGTCTAGTCCAATTTCATACACCCTGGCAGGAATTTCATGTTGAAGATCCTTATCATACTGCACTTATGCCATATCTGCGAATATTAGTATTCATGGCTTCTGAAGGCACCTTTTTATAATATCAAATGGTTTCCTTGCGATAGAGCTTATTTGAAGTCATAATCTACATTTGTGCACGTTAAAATCCCAAATGCCAATAATGTTGGCTTTGGATTTGATGATTCATTTGGCTGGACTCATTTTGACTTGAACATAATTCATGATGAGCATAAAGATGATCCAGTAGCAGTCTTAAAAGCTGATTTTGTGAGTTTCACATTCTTCTTTACTTATCCAAATTAATCGAGCATTAAAACTTTGATGGCCCTACCATTGCTTGCTTGGCTTCCGCAACCATCTTCCCAGCCTTCCGCCACCGGAAGCGATCGTTATTTGAACCTCGGCTTGAAAAAAAAAATTATATATATATATATATAATATCTTTTTTAATAGTATAATTTTCTTTTAAAATTATTTTGGGATACCCTAGCTTTAATCTTGCATACCTTGATCATAGATCAACCTAGTCCAAAACCAAATAACAACACAAATCAGCCCATCCCAACATCAAACAACATCACAAATCTCTCTCTCTCTCTCTCTCTCTCTCTCTCTCATGAGTCCTTGTAGCACATGACTCACTTGAAATAATTATACACTCACTATTGCACGTGTCCTTGTTGCACATGATGGAGACAAATTTATATCTATTGTTGGTTGTGGTCTCCACGTTTGTAACCAAACTTTATTTTGGTGAATTGATATTGTGTAAAGTTAGAAAAGTGGTTTTGTTTTTTATTGGGAAAATTTTATTATATACTTGTTATTGCACACTTCATTTTGAAATCGTGTTTTCAAAACATATTTTCAGAATTTTAATTGCAAACACGATTTCAGTCCATATAGTAGTGTGTATTGTATGGTAGGACTGTAATCACGGGTGGCACTATATGTTGTTCACCTTGATTATTTGAACCCCAACTTGAAATATATATATATATATATATATAATATAATATAATATAATATATTTAATAGTTTAATTTACCTTTAAAATTATTTCTGTATATCCTGGCTTAAATTTTGCACGCCTTAATTACAGATTAGCCCAGTCCAAAACTAAACAACAACACAGATCGGCTCATTCCAAAACCAAACAACATCACAACTCACAGGTCACAAATCTCTCTCTCTCTCTCTCTCTCTCTCTCGTATTGTTTTCAACTCTAAGAGTAAAGAGTGAGTGTTTTTGAGTTGTGAGTGCTTCTCTCTTTATTATAAATTTATATTATATGTGTGTGAGTGTATGTCTGATACTGATTGTGTGCATTATTATTATTATTATTATTATTATTATTATTATTATCATTATTATTTGTGTGAATTGTGATGTCTGTGAACATGTGCATGCATAATATAAATATAATATAATTTTATATAAATTAATAATTAGGAAATATAATTGGTTTGTTACATATGTGTGTATTCTTATCATATTATGATAACTTTTTGTTATAAAGTTAGTGATTCAAGTAAAAAAATAGTAAAGTTAGTGATTGTTTTGATTGGTTAAGTAGACACTTATTGTATTATTTATATATGGATAAGTGTGGTTAATAATTAATATAGTGCTAGTGTTGTAGGTTGAGTTTTGTCATTAAGTTTAAAATATTTTAGGTTAAATTATATATTTGGTCCCTAACCTTAACATCTAATTTCAATTTGGTTATTGACATTTTAAATGTGTCAACTTGGTTTTTAACATTTTGGTGTTGTATCAATATGGTCCTTGTTACGAATGATGAATGAAAAATGTTGACTTGACTAACATTCAAAATAATATATTATTTAACTTCCACGTGGACTGACACCAGTATTGCCACATCAGATTACATTAATTTTTATGCCAATTAACGAACAATTTGAAGACACGAGTTAGTATATACACTAAAAACCAATACTTGTGCGCCTATACATCTCTCTTCTTTTATGAATTAGAAATTTCATTAATTAAGAACAACACGTCGTACAAATACAGCTTGAAAAGAAAATAAAAGAAAATGATAATATGATAATAATGATAGACTTGAGCCTTGTATGATTCTTTAACAAACTAAATAATTATCTCCCATCATCAAGTACCGATATTTTAACCTGGCTATTTATGCTGTCGTAACATGCAGAATCACAATTAGCACCACTGAGACAATCATCATCTGGTTTACTAAGTAAGTACTCAGTCTCTTCTGAACCCAAATTGCCTTTAACACGTGGAGGTTTCTCCATTGCTTTCAAGCCCTCAAGTTCCAACGCAACTTCTTTCATGGTAGGCCTCTCTTCTCCCTTCAAGCTTAAGCATCTCTTCACTAACACAGTAACCTCCATAACTTGCTCCGCATTTCCCTCATTCAACACTCTGCGGTCAAGAATTTCAAACAAGCGGTTCTCTTTCATTGCTAAGACAAAATGCATGGCTAAGTTTCTCTCTGCTTCTGGCCTATTAAAAGAAAGTGCTTTCTTTCCAATTAGTAACTCTGCAAGGGTAACTCCAAAACTATAAACATCACTCTTTTCATTTAACTGGCTTGATTGAAAGTATTCAGGATCCAAGTATCCAAGTGTCCCTTGCACCAATGTGGTTAATTGAGTTTGATCCAGAGGAACCAGCCTCGAAGCTCCAAAATCGAATACCTTAGCTATGTAATTATCATCTAAGAGTACATTAGTGCTCTTGATATCTCTATGAATGATCGAAGTGGAAGCAACAAAATGCAAATGAGAAAGTGCCCCTGCAGTCTCTGTAGCTATTTGCAATCGTAATTGCCATTGAAGCATGGAAGAATGGTCTGTGTGGTGCATATGGTTGAAAAGGGCACCATTGGTAACAAATTCATATACCAACATACAAACTTGAGTCCCACATCGCTTAAGTGAGCTTCTAGAGCCTAGTTCATAAGGGGTGCCCTCCCTTGATGTGTATGAGGTCTTTTCCCATGAGGCTTGGTGTCACGTGGGAAGAACAAAACCTTGAGGGACTAAGAGAGCCTTCGGGCTGCCCAAAGATGACAATATCATGCACATGGGGGCTGGGCATGACATTTGTAGAGAAAGAAAAATGAAATAGACACAACCCTCTCATGATCGTGTGCATCATGAAAGGGACGATTCTAGTGACATGGATATGGTCCAGGGGTGTTCGTGGTGCGATGCAGTTTAGCTAAAACCATAATTACACCGCACCTTATTTTTGCGGTCACATGTGCGATGCGGTATGGTTCAGTTTAGAGTTTAGCCAAAACCATAACCGCATCGCACCTCATTTTTGTGGTCACATGTGCAACACTATGTATAAAATGCGGTTTGAAGTCGGTATATTTTTCAAATTTTGGGTTTTTCCTACTCAACCCAAAACTAATTTTTTTCTTTTTTTGGGCCAAGTTTTAAAGTATTGAGCTAGTTTTTCTTTATTTTGGGTTGGCTTTTCTAGTCAACACTTGTTAGGGTTATTAAACTTTTTTTTTTTTGGATAACTAGGGTTATTAAACTATTAATAATATATTTAATATTAAAAATAAATAAATATATTAATATATAGAGAGAGTACGGTGCGGTTTGTGCGGTTTTCTTATTATAAAACTGCAAACCACACTGCACCATGCGGTGCAGTGCACTATTACTTGCGGTGTGGTTATGTCATTTTACGGGCGGTTTTGGTGCGGTTTTTGCGGTTTGTGCGATTTTTGCGGTTTGGTGAACAATCATAGATATGGATGAGAAATCAAGGGGTGGTTCTTTTGAAGTGTACTCTGCATCAGGAACTTCTAATAGCAATTAAGGAAATGGGTGTGAAGAGTATTTGAAAACTGTGAAATCACAGAAAGTTGAGAATTTAGTTTAAGTTTTCTCAGGTTCTTCAAGAGGTGACATCATTGCCTTATCAAGTTCTGAAGAAAGGGATTCAGTAGAAAAGGATGTTCCCAATTCCCAATCTCTAAGTGGAGCAACTGAAGGGACTAGTGGGGGAAGTGATTATGAGGAGAAAATAATATCAAGTTCAGGGAGAAGGGAAATTCATAAAGTCAAGAAAAACAATGACGAGGAAAATGCCGTGATGATACAGAAAATGACAGTGAATTCTTAGATAATGATGAAAAGAAAAATGCTTTTGGCGTCAGATGTTAACAGGTATTGAACTTGTGCATTCACAATTTCTTGTTATCATGATGGTCTTATTTTCTTGCAGATAATATATCAACGATGTTTGTGTTAAATGACTAGTGTGCAGAATCAGAATAATGGGCACCGTGAAAGAGTAACTCTAGGGAAGCATGATACTTCAAAGTATCACAAAACGTTGCATCTCTGCTAGAACATCATTTTTTTTTTTTTTTTGGTCAGATCCGCTTCTGTACAAACTGTTCATCCTAGTCTCATTTCCCAACTTGTAAAAATGATGCAGGTTAATTAAGTAACAGGTAAGACTTTTTTGACAGTTCCATCTCAGCAACCCCGCCACAAGTGCTCTTAGTGTGAAGTATAGGAAACCAAAGCCCACAAATCCCAAGCCTTTTAGGCTAAGAACTGATGTATGTGAACTTTTTCAGCCCAGTCTGTTTAAAGAGAAAGTTAAAAGTTTTTCCTTCATATCTGATGTCAATTAAGTTGTTTTAGGAAAGAGGGTTTCTTAAGGAAGCAAACTTGGAGAAAAAACTTGCCCCTCTGAAAGAAATTACAACAGCTCCAAGGCCTCTGGTTAGAAACTCAGAAAGAATTCTTAAAAATGTATGCCTGGTAAGTTTATTATCAAACTATTTTTCCTCTAATAACTGAGACGCATGGAGCTATACAATTGATATTTTGTTTTCAATCTCAGAAAAATTAAAAAGTCCATGGAAAAAGTGAACCTGAGTATGATGTGCATGAAGATGGTGAAAGGAAAGTGGACAAAACAACAAATGATGATCGATTTGTAAGTCTCTGATACATTTTTAAAAATTTATAAGAAAAATATGTCCTGCTTACTGCTGTTTAAAGCACGTTGTTCCTTTGACGTTACTTAATTTTCATGATTAAAACCTTGTTGAATTTTACATAACAATTATGTGTAGTTTCAAATAAACAATGTGTCAGTCCTATCACTTATTATTTTACTGTTGTTATTCCCCATCAGGGAAAGCTTATTCTCAAACTGAATGGGATATTGTTAGCTAGCAATTGACACCCATGTCACTAACAAATCAAAAGTTAGTCATGCCTTTGTTATTCCCACGCAAGGATTAATCAAATTTGAACCTTTTGTAATCATTTATATAACTCAAACCAATCTAGTATATACTCGACGTGAGACCCATCACCAGATAGCACAATAACTTAATAATCAAAATTATATCACAAAGACACAGTCCAAGGTCTCAAACTTGATTACGCAAATTCACTATTTAACTTTTGGTCACAGTTGAAAACGTAGGTTTGATTTCATGAGGGCAATGACAATTCCAACTTGCCAATTTTGCTTGCACTTCTATTTCAAAATTGAATCATTTCTATCTCTCTCCTTTCTTGTTGATGGGAAAGCCCTAAGTACCTTTCCAGATTTATTATGGCTGGATCAAACCAGCATCTCTACTGGGAAAAAGGTTCAAAAGAAGTGGACAGTGATAAGACTTGACTTGAGTGAGGAACTCTTGCTTAAAGAAAACACCTCTAGACTGGCTTGTGTTTATGCAGCATCTACCAATTCTTTTTGAATTAGATCTGGTAGCCTTCATATTTTGAGTAGGTAAGCTTTTGTCCAACAATCCTAAGCTCTATCATCTGACAGTGATTCATGCAATCCTGATATGCACACTCTTTTTAGTACAGATATTACAACCCCCATATTTTTCTTCTTCAGGAAATTGTTTGAATCTCCAAAAATCACCCAAGGGAGGTCTCGAGGACCCGCCACTACATAGGTTCCTCCACAACAGACATCTTTTAACAAGTATAGGACTAACAAACTACAACTTAAGAGTCAAGAGTAAGTAGTCTTTTACCTTAACCAAGGCATGAATTTCCTGCATAGTCAAGGCAAGGACTTCCACATTGGCCCAGTCCAGAATGCCGAAGCAGCCACAACCCCCTATGAAGCCAATGGTATCAATAGTCATTTCCCCATCAAAAGTTAATTTTCTAATAAGATCTTTAGCTTTGTCACACTAGGTTCCACAGGGTTCTAAATCTTTGACAACATACAAGTACCCTACATTTCTACCAAAAACTTTCATGTTCAAAGCATGAGACCACTGAGCCTTAATATATACTTTGTCCTTTTTAGAAAGACTAATGGCAGCAAAACCCTCACAAATGGAGAAACAAGTCCTTGGGTCCGTAGGTTTCAATTGGGCAAGAGGGGTAATACTCCATAGTGCTTCTTTCAGCAGAGGGCATGCCAACCATTTAAGTGGTTTTGGTGAAACGAAAAGGGTAACCATTCTGTTCACAGTCCAGCTCACAGGAATACTACCAAACTTCTATCTGAAAAATAAATTCATATGAACATAAAAATTTACTCCAAGATAAATAATTTCCATATCTGTAACATTGGTACTATCCAGACAGACCACAAGCCCCATTTTGCAATATACAAATCTAAAAAATGGTAAAGATTAATGCATTATTATGTTCAAGAGATCACCTCCATCAGTCAAATGAGCACTTCTCTTGCTTACCTAGGCTGCTGCTGATGAATAATTTTGAATAAAAGTATAGCCCCTGCACACTCTTGCAGTGTATTGAACCACAAATACCAAGTTTCAAGAAATAAATCAGGTGGGATGGGAAAACCATGGCTCTGTTGACTAGCAAGGTCTTCATTCCAGTGAAAGGAGTAGTGCCAATGTGGAGCAATAAACAATCTTAATTATACCCACTAAACACATTAAAACTCAACATACATTATATTCCACTAAAGTAGCTTCAATTATTTGGAACCTTAATTCTCTCAGATGTCATCATCTAGGAACATCAAACAAGAAGCTTGTTTCTCATCTTCTGATGTGTGCTGTGCAAGTCCTTTCAAAGTCCATTCTTCTTGATATTTTTCAGCCTCTCATTTGCAGTGACAAGTTCTGCAGCTAGCCTGGCTTATTAGCAGTGTCCGGCATTTGGAACAACCTGTTGACAGTGATACACATTTGTATGTTGATTGTATATAGGAAAGAAATAAGAAATCAGAACTTGAAGGACATATATGTGAAATATTGACTGAAAGTAATTGTATGCTATATATAAAACAGCTTCGTTCCCTGAGTTAATCAGGGTATTTGCAAATAAAGAATTCTGAATGGTTCGCCCTACTATTCATTCTTGGGATATGAGAGAAAAACAATACTTATTAGAAAGTAAAAAAGATGAAAGAAATTCTTTTTAACAATGGATTTTCCATCAAGCATACTGAACTTATGTAGAACCACATCCTTAAGTCTTAAATTAATGGTCACATATACTTTGAGAGAAACTTTCTGGTTTTATCACACTCAAGCTAAATGATAAGTCAATAATATAATCAGATACAACCATACACCACCAAAGTCTTACTCCCTCATCTGAAAATAGATGGGCATTGAAAATCCTTTCTTATGAAACAAGGTAAACAACATATTCATCCTAAAATGCCCTTATGCAGGTTAAAAGTTGGGTTCAAATTTGAGAAAATGTGATGTCAAATCAAAGGGTAATAGGGATGTTAAATGGATAGATGCTTTCATTTTTGGAAACTCCCAAAAAATTTGGTATGGCCCAAAAGAAGAGCACCCTACATATTGGGAGAAGGAGCAAGTATTATTTTCAGTCAAAGAAAATCCTCTTTATGCTTTACAATGGACTGAAAAGTACTAAGCCTATGCAAGAGCCCAACTTACCAGAATAAAACCCTTTGCTGTTTTTGTCCACAAGGGTTAGTCATGAATTAGAACACAAAAGAAGAGTTTATTGACTAGGTGGCTGAGTTGTCAAAGAGTTGGTTGTGGTTGTGGTAGGTCTTAGGTTTAAATCTTACCATCAGAAAACAGGAGGCTAAATCTATAGGGTGTGGGTGCGTGGGTGTAGCTAAATAACTTATTATACTTTATTGTAAATGTTTTGATAACAATAACTAAATAACTTATTTTTATTATACAAGTTTACATGGAATGATTTTTTTTTTTTTTTTTTCTGTGTTTGGATAGATTTTAGCTAAATTTTATGTGAGTTTCTATTGCTTTTAGTTAACATAGACTTATGTAAATAGTGAATTGAAGCAATTTAAAAAGGCAATGGTTTTAATTAAAAAAGTAAATAAAATTTATGGTTTAATTTGAAACAACCCCAAACTATTGAAGAATTATGTAATTTACCCAATTTTTGAAATAAGGAGAACCACTTGGCATGAGGAGCTTTTTTCTACTTCTCGTATTGAGCGAATAGTCACTTGACACAATCACGACTTCTAATATATAGTATATGATGTCACAACATACAAATCTTTACAGTTGACCCAATTAGTTGGGTTTAGACTTTAGAGATTTGTTAAGTTGATGTCCTCAGTTATAACTTTTTGTCCTTGATGTCAAAGAGAGGTGCAATGTCCCCAATTCACAGACATTCTTATAAAATTCATCAATTTATAGAAGTCAACATACTGATCTACTTAGATCAACCTAATTTTCAGAAATTCTTAAACATATACTTATAAACATTGTTCCTACATGTGCCCTCGTATAAAATAAGTTTTTACCTAGATCATGACATACATGTGTTCTTGTAAAAGTTTAGATATGAAATACAACCTTAAACAAACAAAATTCATATACAGGAAAAGAACAATCATGAAATAATGAAAAAAAAAATTATAAATCCTTAGAAAATTAAAAATAACAAAAAATTACTACACACATTATGATAAGAATTAACAACATAATTATACAATAGTAAAAGCCATATTTTAATTAAATAAACTTTCTAAACGTTAGGACAACCCAGGGATTCACCTTGTATATATTCTAACATCACACCAGCTACCAATCACGAATCAGCTTGCATGGAATGGATGATCTTCTGTTTTATTATCAATCTAGAAGCCACTAAAAAATAATTTTTGCTTAAGTTAAATAGTAAAGCTAGTTGTTCCTACTACAATATAGTTGTTTCACCACTCCCTCAGTTAAATAGTAAATCTTGGGTTGGAGCCACATATTCTCAAACTTGAACAGGGTTTTTCCTTTTTTCAAACTTCTGCAAGGATTGGATGATCTGATACTATATTGGGATAATTATAATCCCATGCCATTGAGCTTAATTAACTATTTATTTGTTCTCAAAAATAAATATATAAAAAAAAATTAAAAAAAAAACTATTTATTCATGCTACAGGAAGCCAAGTAATCAATGCGAAAAAAAAAAAAAAAAAGGAAGCCACGTAATCCCATGTCACATAATTTTATTAGTTTATTTTGCTGAAACATAAATTTTTTTGCTGAAAGTACTAGTAAAAATGAGCTAAAATAGTAGAATAAGATCAATAAATAGTGCTAAAAAGTGTAGTGTGACTCATAAATAGTAGCAAAAATAAGTTAAATAGTAAAATAAGTTTGCTTTTCTAAAAATAATAAAATAAAATAAGTTGACAAAAATAACTTTTACAAACGGACCATTAGTTGCTTTTGATCATTTCTCCAAATGTAGAAGCCAGTCTAGACACTAACAAATCATGTTTTCAGGACATTGATAATATCTTGCCGTCAGTGTGGACACTAACAAATCATGTTTTCAGGACATTTATAATATCTTGCCGTCCGACTTGAATCTGTGAAGCATGCAGCCAGTGTTCGTATTGAACCATAACAAATAAAATGCAAAATTTTAAACAGTTAACCCAGAAGTCCAAGGAGAGGTGGAGACGGACTTAAGGTCTAAGAAGGTTATAATTTATTGGCAAAGGATGAAGTGGACCTAAAGAGTTTAGGCTTGAAGTGGACCTAATATACCGAAACAAGCTACAGTAGGCCCTAAGGCCCAGAACAAGAAAAGTTAACAACAAAAGATGCACAGAAATGGGCCTAATGTTCCAAAGGAACAACAACATAGGCCCAAAGAATAGACAAG
The DNA here is from genome assembly GCA_032727855.1 of Quercus ilex subsp. ballota. NCBI lineage: Eukaryota > Viridiplantae > Streptophyta > Magnoliopsida > Fagales > Fagaceae > Quercus > Quercus ilex. Next base: position 28,525,021 of record CM064918.1, on the reverse strand, counting down.
ACAAGGATGGCCCAATAAAGGAAACTGCACACAGGCGAAACCAAAGAGTATATAACCCCCATTTCCTCTCATTACGCTCACAATTCCCAAACTCTCTTCTATCCTATTCTATGGCCGTCGAAAGTTCATTGACAACGTCAAGGCCAAATGGCGATAGATCCACCATCGTTTTCGGCGGTTTCACCCGGGACAAGCAACCATCGGTAAGGGATGATGGAGCCACCGTATCACAGATAGAATGGTTTTCCATTGATGTCCCAGACGCAGACGCAGACTCACACTGTCAAAAGCAAAAGCTGAATCCGCTTTCGGTGATGGAGATTGAGAAAGAGTGTTACTTTGCAGCATTAGACTCCTCTATCCATTGTATTAGCAGTCATCACTATCGTGATCGGGTTCAGATTTTCGACCTTACCGGTGGTGATATTGATGGTTGGCAGCCTGGTCCTCCATCGATTGTTAGTAGACTCGCGCCACACAAGTTCGTCGTTGATGGAAAGTTGTACATTTTAGGTGGTTTATGGAAAGTTGACTCTCCCTGGATGGAAGTTTTAGATCCTAAAATAGGAGTGTGGAAACCATTACCCAATCCTCCAGTGGAGATTCGCCATCATAGTCGGAATGTTGTCGCTCTTCTTCTTAAGCCCAAAAAGCAGATTCTTGTCAGTTCACTCCTTAGTCAACATACTTCTGACTATCGTCCTCTTGAATGTTGTTTCCTCACATACAACATCGATGATCAGTCATGGAAACCACTCGACACTCCCGTGTTCGGCTACAAGCTACCTCCTCGTTCTGGTTCCAGGCAGAGGACTAATACTGCTTTAGCAGATGGTGATACTCTCTATTGGGCTTCCTTCGATCATTTAGCTAGACATGAATTGGTTATACACGCTTACAATCTGATTACTGATGAGTGGTTCGAGGGCTATCTCAACACTTGCGATGAAATTTTTGGGAAGAACGAATTACTAGATGAGCCTCGTCCTCACGGTCTTCTCCATTTAGGTCATAGTAAATTCTGTCTTCTCTTGCAGTCCTCCTTCATTCCTAAGAGGCAGAGGCGACGTGAAAAGTGCATTGAAATTCCTTACTTGTATTGTGTCACAATTGTTGTTTCTAAAATATTTAACATGGACCCAGACCAAGAAGGTTTCAAGGACTTGAATATTTCAGTTGTGGCCACCCACAAGTATCCCATGGATCGCAGCATAGATATCTTGGATGCCCAGTTGCTGCAAGTCTCACCTCTTTACAAAGACTTTAACAATTGTCTGATATGCTGCTGATAGTAACCTGACTTGCAGGGATCACTGCTCTTATACATCAAAGCAGAAGAAACCAAAGTATTCATAAGATAATTTTCTGATGGTGGTTCTCTTCCTTTTGAGGAACAGGTATGCTCTGCTCCACCTTCTTATGCAGTCACACTCTAGGGTATATTGGTGTCAATATCTCTATTAATTTCACATGGATGTAATGGTAACACAAGCAGCCCATATGAATACAGGAATTCCCTTCCACCTTTGAGTACCTCGCGTGACATTATAAAATGAAAGATTCATAATAATAAACAGAGCATAACAAAGACTAAAAAAGGACTAGTCTTATGATAGCTAACGGGCTCAATCTTTATGAGGATTTATGTCCTATTTGCATGTGTGTGTGTGTGTGTGAGAGAGAGAGAGAGAGAGAGATGCTTTTGATTGACAAAAACTACAGTGGGGCTCTCTAACTTGGTACTAATATTTTAATTTTGGAGACCGTTTAATGGGTAGGTATGCACAGGACAATATTCACATTGTAGTCATATAGGTTTTAATGCTTAACTTAGTTGTAGACCTATCTGACTATGGTTGTAAATTTGGCATGATGATAAAAACTATTGATTTTGCAAAATAGATGGGTATCTGTGTTTAAATGCTTTGTAAATGTGTAATTCCTTTTGAACGCTCCAGAATTCTCTATATCGAGTTCTAAAAATGAAACTGACCCCTTGAGAGTATTTTGCTTGCCTAAAAAGTTAGTGCTCGGTAAATGTAGCCTAAATGAAATATGTCCTTTACTAACACAGAATTTTGACAAGATTATTTCAAAGGTATCCTCTTATGTTTCATTTGCTTTATCTACAACTTTGTTACCTGGTCTAAGTTGTTCACAATCGGAAGTTACCCTTTTAATGATTGTATTTTGTAACTATTAATGTTTTTATTTTTTGCCATAGAAATTGCACAAATGAAAGATTGGATGAGATTGAGGAAGATGTTAGGAATTTGGACATCAACAAGGAATCTATGGGTGGTACTCCTGCACTCTCTTTTGGTTGCTCCAACTTGATCAAATGGGATGCTTAGCATTTGACAAGTTTTATGGAACTTATATTTTAGTTGAACTGTGTTCGGTTGAATTATGAAACTTCATTTGGGATGTCATATTTATAAAGGACTTTCTAAATTGTATGTTATAAGCACTTTCATGTAATTATGAACTTTTGGATTGTATGCTTTAAGTCGAACTACGTATTTTTCAATTTTTGTGGTAGTTAAACGTGAGCTGAGCCATGCTATGTGTTTATTATTTTCATATTTTTATGGGTTGGTTACACTCTTTGAATATGCTTGTTAACTCACCTGTATGAGTTTATTTTCATATCAAGCAAGTTTGACTCTGGCAAAGGTTTCTTAGAAGTAGGTCAAAATGTAGTCGTCTTTGGGAACTTTTATATATTTTTCATTTCCTGTCCCATTTCTCCATTATAATGTAATGTTTTTTAGGTGATGGTTCTGTAAATTTTTTTTTTTTTTTCCTTTGGAATCACATTTGACTAACCTAATTATAAGTTAGTTTTTTTTTTATTGACTTCCAAATTCTCATCTATTTGTAAGCCCTAATTGCAAGTTTTATATCTAAAGGTGATTATAGGATTGTGAGAGACATTGCAAACTATGTATTAAAGGTAGGCTTACCTTGTATGCTTTTCCATTGTGTTTAGTGTCTAATGCAGACCTTTAGTTGAGTAGATTCTGTTCAAGGTTGATGTTTATATTTTTTTTACAGATAGAATTGCTCGCTGGAGTTTTTTTGTCTGCAATTCTGGGTGTATCTTGTTAGTCCTTATGTTACAAATGATTATCTAAAGATGATACTATTAAGAAAATTTTTACCTATTGCTCGCTTCTTTGGTCTGCCCTTTTTGGCGGGGATAGTCACTGCGTCCTCGGCGTTCATATATTTTGTGGCTCGGTATAGCATGTCAGCCATGATTTTCAGGTCATTCTTGTAAACAAAGAATAAGAACTTTCCGGATTGGAGACCGTTGGCGAAGGTTGTGGCCAAGACCTTATCATCGGCTTCGTCAATTAGTAGTGTCTCTCTGTTGAACCGCGTGACGTATGACCTCAAACTCTCGTCATCCTACTGTTTGATATTCAGGAAGCTTGCTGAGGACCTCTTGTATCGTTGACCTCCAATGAAATGTGTGACGAAGAGCCCACTTAATTCCTTGAAGGCTGAGACGGAATTAGGGGTTATCTTGCCGAACCATACTCGAGCTAGTCCTTTGAGTGTGGTGGGGAAGGCTCTACAAATGATCTCACCGAAACCCCTTGCAGGTGCATAAGGGTTTTGAATGACTCTAGGTGGTTAAGGGGGTCCTTCGATCCGTCATATCCTTCTACTTGTGGCATTTTGAACTTGGCTGGAAAGGGGAAGGATTTGACTGGTGCAATGAAGGAGGATTCAGTACGGTGGACTAATTCGTCTAAGCTAGTGGACACCCGACCCTTTAGGGCATTCATCATCATATCCATCTTTTCTTTCATCATCTGCATCTCTCGCTCCATGCATGATGCTCCAAATTCTAGCTCGGAAGGACGAGAGGTATCCTGCTGGTCCCATTTACTAATGGCATTGCTTTCCTCTTGGTCATCCCTTTCTTGGTGATCATTCGTCGGGGGATGATTGTTGTCACATTCATCCTTATCCTGTCTGTCATTTTGGTCGTTCACCTCTTGATCATTTTGTTGTTCCAACTGTCGTTCCAATTCGTGGTTCCGCTGAGTAAGCCGTTCAACTGCCGTGGTAAGGGTTTGCACCTTCCTCTCCAACGCGTTGGACGGGTTCTCAGTCTTTTGGTTGGTGGTGGCCATTGATCGTCTTAGGACCATACAACTCTTTGTCTTTGGAACAGCGATATGGCTTATTACTTCCCACATACAGCACCAACTGATGATGCACAAAAATCATTAATGAGTTAATCGTCCCTACACATACCAATGCATGTACCTGAAGAACAAAAGAAAAGAACCAATCAAAGGGCACCGGTCGGGTACTTGCCACCCTCCAAAGGTTAAGTCAGTGATCAGAGAATCTCCAAGAACTCAAGGGTACAAAAGCTGGGGAGAATTTGCGTACCTCAAGAAGGGTAAGGTTGGCGGTTTATATAGTGGTAGAGAGCTGACCCAAATCCCTTGATACTAGGGATTTTTCTTGTTGAGGGAAGGATCCCAAGATACTCGAGATCACCTTTCCATATACAAGAAATTTGATTGCATGGTAGGGTCTTTGGTCATGATGTGCAAGCAATTTCCATGTAGGGATGTCTGAGTGTGCCCCACGTAAGTTCCATGGAAACCCTAGGAGATGGGTCTTCTAGGTCAGGGATTACCTGACCCGTCGGCCCCTAGGAGGATCGTCCCTTTCAGGGACTGGTCGTCCCTTTTAGGAACGATCCTCCCTTTCAGGGGATGATCTTCCTCATTGGGGTTGACCTTCCCTCTTAGGGGTTGATCTTCCTTTTTTGGGGGCTGGTCATCCCTTTTAGAGGTTAGTCGTCTCTTTCGAAGGTTGATCAAAAATTTTCCCTCATCAAGTACAGTGGAATTCACATTATTCCTGGCATCCAGATTATTGAGAATGTGATGTCTTGCAATCTGGATTCCTAAGAATGTAATTATTCCTATGTTTGGTTTAATTGAGAATCTAATAAGATTCCTAGGAATGTGAGATTATAATGTTTGGTTTGTTTTTAGGAATCTTAACTAAATTATTTATTTTTCCTATTCTATCCTTAGATTTGTAAATCCAATATAAGTCTTTTAAAAAAAATCTTCCTCTAAATAAATAATAAAAAACAAAATATAAAAATGACAAGTACAATACAAAAATAACTATTTAACTTCTCAAATGCTTTATTCTTAATAATAATTTTTAAAATAATTTAATCCATAACAAAACAACGTGACAACGTTTAGGTCTATAAGACCATAGAAGTAGCAATAAAAAAAGAAAAAAGTTCATCAACAATGAAACAAATGCGATCTATTACATATAGTATTCACTCTTGCATTTGTGAGCACTTGAATAACATAGTCATACCTAAACAAAACAAAACCATGATTTGAGATACAAATATATAAATTAACAAATTCCTATGAAAATAGATCCATTAATAATTTGTTAAGCAACGCCTTCAAAAAAATAAAAATTTGTTAAGCAACACACATACAACAATAAAAGTGAATACCTGGTAACAATGGAGGGTCCCCTTTAAACTTTTTTTTTTCACACACGAAACTTAAATAGAACTTTGTTAATGAATATATCAACAAAGTTGTCTATCCTGTTTATGCTGTTTTGATGGGAAGAGATAATGTTGTTTTGGCGGGAAGAGATAAAAACAAGGGAAAAAATATTGATGATTTTTTAATATTTTATCTCAATTGCTTAAATGATAAGAAAAAATGGTTAAAATTGTCAATTTATAAAAAATACATTTTTCTTTATGTTTGGGAATTTGGGTACCTGCCTGTTTTAAAGGGAATCCGCATTCCTACTAAAAGGGGGTTAAAGGGGGAATCCAAATTCCCCTAGTGTGATTTACAACCAAACATGGGAATTTTTAAACATTATTGAGAATCTTAAAACCTTATCCCATACCAAACGCCACATTAAGGGTTATGTTAAAAGGATGCTTTAGGGCATTTGAATAACAACTAGTAAAAGAGACAACGAGGGGATTGTCTCTTTTTCTAGTTCTTTTTTGCTTATTGTTTTGGTATTTTTTTAATATTTGGGTCCAATGTTCAATAAATGATAGGCATTAAACTTGGACTGACTTGACTAATTAAATTGATAACTCGATGAATCAATATCTAATCTAGTCTAATTGTGTAATTGGATCGCTTATACAAGTGAATTTGTGAAGTCTAGTAAAAATTGATTTTACATATGAATTTGGACATCAACAAGGAATCTATGGGTGGTACTCCTGCACTCTCTTTTGGTTGCTCCAACTTGATCAAATGTTTAGTTGAACTGTGTTAGGTTGAATTATGAAACTTCATTTGGGATGTCATATTTATAAAGGACTTTCTAAATTGTATGTTATAAGCACTTTCATGTAATTATGATCTTTTGGATTGTATGCTTTAAGTTGAACTTCGTGTTTTTCAATTTTTATGGTAGTTAAACGCGAGCCAAGCCATGCTATGTGTTTATTATAGTCATATTTTTATGGGTTAGTTACACTCTTTGAATATGCTTGTTAACTCACTTGTATGATCTTATTTTCATATCAAACAAGTTTGACTCTGGCAAAGGTTTCATAGAAGTAGGTCAAAATGTGGTCGTTTTTGGGAACTTTTATATATTTTTTTTCCTTTTATGTACCATTTCTCCATTATAATGTAATTTTTTTAGGTGATGGTTCTACAAGTACTATTAGGTGCTACTTATTTTGGAGTTATGACTTGCTGGATTATTGTCAATTGCAGTACCCTAGTAAAAAAGTTGTTGGTGGATTTTATTATATTTCATGTTTCTTGAATAATTTTTTTCTTTAGGCTCTCTAGGATAATTTGTACTGGAGATGATGGTGATTTATGAATATTTCTGAACTTTTTTTTTTTTTTGTACATACAAATCTGTGCTCAATTCTGTGTCTTTCCTATGGTGGTCTCACTCAGCTTGAGAGTGCTGTAAAATTTCAAAATAAAGTAGGTTTATTTTGGGAGTTAGTAAAAAATTCATTAAATCCAATTTCATTCCCTCCAATTCCTCCCAATTTTGGAGAGAATGAAAATTTAAGGTTTTGAGGAAATAGAGAAGAATGAGTATTTCCCCTTAACCATTCAATTCCCTCCCATTTAAACTCCCAAACAAGGGAATTGACTTTTCATTCCCTTCATTAAAACTCCCAAATGATGGCTTAATGATCATTTCATTTCATTTTATTTCCTTATGTTCTTTCAAACGAAGCCTAAGGATGCAATATTTTTTTTTAGAAGTATTTGGAATGTTATCATGTGTGTTTAGTTTGTCTAATAAAATGGTGTTACATCATTTTTATTATGCCACATGGCATCATTTTATTGGACGAACTAAATATTTGGCAAATTTATGTTGCAAATGGAATATGACTTCAAAGGGTAAAATAAAAATTCTGAAATTTTTGGGTGTAAAATTCAAAAACGCCTAAACTAGTGTGCTTTGGACTTTAGCCTAAAATTAACAAATACAGATTCTTGTATATTATTTTTGATTAAGATTCTTGTATATATAAAAACAATGGCAAAGGAAAATTTATATAAACAAGGGGTATTGTCTAACAACTAACTAGAGAATGGGAAATATGTGATGATGGCATTGTGGAAAGACTTTTAGTTTCTAATAAAAAGGAAAAGGAGAAGTGTATTTTTTTCCTTTGGAATCACATTTGACTAACCTAATTACAAGTTAGTGTTCATATTGACTTCCAAATTCTCATCTTTTTGTAGGCCCTAACTGCAAGTTCTATTTCTAAAGGTGATTACAGGACTGTGAGAGACAGTGCAAACTATGTATTAAAGGTAGGCCTACCTTGTATGCTTTCCATTGTGTTCTGTGTCTAATGCAGACCTTTAGTTGAGTAGATTCTAGTCAAGGTTGATGTTTATACTTTTTCATAGATAGAATTGCTCACTAGAGTTTTCTTGTCTGCAATTCTAGGTGTATCTTGTTTGTCCTTATGTTACAAATGATTGCCTACAGATGATACTTTAAGAAAATTGTTACCTATTGCAAACCAAATATATTATACACTTCGATTTTTAAATTAGCTATAAGTTCATTTAACATATTTTTTTCTAATACAATAAACATATTAATTATTGTTGTTAAGTGATTTTTTTGCAACTTTTTAATTTATAAGTTTACCATTCTTTAAATGTTTTATCTATACTATTATTTAAGGGGTTTCTCCTGTTTGGATTCCTCAATTTTGATATCTAAAATACCCTCATCATACTCACCTATAAATTTTCAACTAACTAGGATAAATATTTAAATTAAAATTCCTATACTTTAAAACCCACCAACTCTCATATACTTTGCCAATTTCTCTCATTCTTCTTCAGATTGAAAACATTCAGTTTAGCTCTACATTCTCTTCTTTCTTCTTCTTCTACTTTTAGATTTGATTTCTAAACAATTTAAACAGACTTTATTAAAGGCTACAACGTTTTTCTTTGAGTTCTTACCTGCCATGGCTGCCAAGTACTTACACGTGGGTGAATGTGATTATGGATTCAAAGGTGTTTGACGGTTGCTTATTACCCGTGGGCCGTGGCTAACATAGAAACTTCAAATAAGAGGGTTTATGCTTGAACTGGCTTCTTGAGAAAGGATACTGGTAAGACTCTTTCTTTTTTCTTTTTGCAAACTCTCTTTTGGGTTTTTTTTTTTTTTTGGAATTTACACTATTTTTTTTTTAGAGGATTAGACTATTTGGTTTTTTTTTTTTTTTTTTTAAAATAAGAATTTACGTTTTTAGAGGATTAGACTACTTGGAATTTACATTTTTTTTATTTTTATTTATTTTTCTCAACCTCTTCTTCCCTATTTGAAAAGTATATTCTATTTACATTCAGTTACTCCTTAGTCCTTCCTTTCCATCTTTTTTTTTTTTTAAAACTCAAATACTCTTAATTGTTTAGTTACTCCTTTTTTTTTTTTTTTTTTAAATCTTTTTTATAGGGAAGTATGTTTGGTTATTTTAAAGAGAAGAAAGAAAAAATGTCAAGAAAAATATACGCATATCAAAATCACTTTAAAATAAAGTGATAAACATCAATTAGTTATAGATAAACTTCTCAGATTCAGATCCTCTTCGATTCCTAACGTACTCTACTAGATTTCTTTAAATCCTAACAATTTTTTATCATAATGTCACACTAATTTGCCTTTTTTTTTTTCACGTTCAAACTTTTTTTTTTTAATACTTTCAACAACAGAAATTCTTAAATTTAGGTTTCTTTTTTCAATTTCTTTTCACGTTCTATTTCTTTTTTTTTTTTTTAAATATCTTTTCACGCTCTAGTTCATCCGGTAAGGATGAGGATTTTTTGTTTTGCTATATATTTTCACGTTCTTTTTCATTACGTAAGGATGAATTTTAAAAAATATATATTTTATAGAATTATTGATGTAGGTTACCGTGGATAAGGATAGGGGTCACACCAATTCTCCATGTTGATCTTTTTAATTTCCCTAAAATTTAGCTTTTTTATTTTCTTTCAAAAACAAACATCCTAAAAATTAGGTTTTTCTATTTTGTTATATTTCTTTTCATGTTCATTTTTATTATGTACATACAATGAGTTTTGTTTTGGATAGAATTATTGATGTAGGTTACCGTGGGATAAGGATAGGTTTTTAAAAAAAAAAAAAATTATTCACCTCACTGTGGGTTTTTTTTTTTTTTTTTTTTTTTTGGGATAATTAGGGTTGTTTTGAAAACATGAGTTAGTGGGAGAGTGTGTATTTATTTATTTTTTTTTTTTAAATACTTATCCTTATCCCAATCTTTTCAAATACTACGTCACGTTCAAAAATAAATTATAGTTATTTCCTATCTCTTAAACAAAGAAATGCACATTTATCCTTTTTATTTGTTTGAAAAAATAAAATCACGTACAACTTTCAAATACAGTTATTGAAATCACATTTTAAAAAATATCTCACATTAATCTCTTTTTTCAAAATTATCTTTCTTAGACTGGACTTTTATTTTGTTCCAAAATACCCTCAAAAAATAATTAGTAACTCCTCTTAGAATTAGGGTCAACAATGTCAAACACCACTCAACCTCCCCTTAAAAACTTAAACTTAGTGAGCATATGCTTGATTTGAATTTAAGTTATCATAATGTTTTTTTTTTTTTTAGTAACATGTTATCATAATGTTGTATATGCTATAAAGTTCCTATTTGTAGCACAAAAGTAATACATTTTACAATGTGAAAATAGGTTAATGGCAAATGCAGCTGGAAAGCAATTAGAATGGGGAACAAAAGATATTGCTACACCAACTTTTTCACCATAGTTTGCGTAGTTTGGTTATATTTTTTTACAATGTTTCTAATGTAGTGAATTTATATACAATTTCTTTTAATGTAAATATTTCAAATTCCTTACATTGATCCATTAACTTCTTAATAATAGATTCCATAAACATTTGCACACACTATTTTAAACTAATTATAATTACAAAATCATATTATACATTTTCACTTGATGTAAATTTTTTATTATTTATTTTGATAGTCTAAAAATAAACACTAATTACGTACTCTTTGTTATTGGAAAAACTAGCCTCTAAGCGAGTCCAAATCTTTTGTCCCACTTTTCCTACTCCACTCTATACTCCACCAATAAATACTTGCCACGTGTTCACCTAATTAATTAAATACTATCATTATTGACTTATTAATACTACAGTTATTAATTAATAGTAGTATTTAATTAATTAGGTAAATACGTGGCAAGTATTTATTGGTAGAGTATAGAGTGGAGCAAGAAAAGTGGGACAGAAGATTTAGACTCTCTCTAAGCAAGTGCGTTGTGCGTGCTCAGAGACTCTTCTATTTTTTTGAGTAAAGGTTAATAATTTGCAACTATTGTAATTTGAGATTACTACATTTTCTAATCACAAAAAAAAAAAAAAAAAAAAAAAAAAACCCTAGGTGTGTGATGAATATTATATGTTTGTGAGTGATTTTTTTTTTTTTATCACACCCTTAGGTTTTTTCATTTGTGATAGGAGAATGTAGTAATCTCAAATTATAATAGACGCAAATTATTAACTTTTACTAAAAAAATAGAAGAGTTTTTGAGCATGCACGTAAGCGCGTGCTTAAAGGCTAGTATTTTTTATTGTCCTTTAGGCTTAATATATTGACCCACTCACATAGCCAACGATAAATTCATAACTCAAAACTTTATATGAAACCAGTACAAACACTTAATAGTAACAGTAACGTAACAATGACTACAAATTGAAAAGGGCAAGACTTAGGTACAATACTTAGGTGTTGTTTCTTAGGTTCCACTTTTAAGATTCAACCATGTGGCTACTTAACTAAAAAAATATACTTCTATCCCGTGAGAAAAAATCTACATGACTAAATCTTAAGAGGAGAACCTAATTAACAACACCTAAGATATTGTACCTAAGTTTTGTGAAAAAAAGGCTATTGCCAATGACTGGAATGCTCAAAACTCAATTACAAAATCAAAACACAATATGTTAAATGAACTTATAAAAAAATATAAAACACTTTTTTTTTTGGGTAAATGGGACTAAAAAACAAAGAAACTACACAAGCAACTGATCAGTAGGACAATGCCTACTTACATACAATCCAGACATATCATGGCTAAGAGCAGGGAGTAACTCCACCAGAGGAACATCAAAAATGCAGAAGTCTTCATTTTGTTTCACACCTTTTCTTGCAAGGTAGTCAGGGCATCTATTAGTTTCACGGTAGCAGTGGCTGAAACAAATGCGAGGAATCTAAGCTGCTAACTGCTTGCAGTCATCCAAAAGGGGAGAAAGGATGGAATTTGTCAGATTGGGATTTTTGAGGACATCTATTATAGCTTTTGCATCCAACTCTACTTCAATAGATACCACATCAAAACTCAACATAACACCAATCTTTCTTGAAAAGCCTACCACCCAATTACTAGACTCATCTCTAATCACACCTCCTCCACTGGCTAGTCCCAGGTTGCCTAAAGAGGAGCCATCCGTGTTTAGCTTCCTCCAACCACTACTTGGCCTCTCCCACCTAACATTCTTCATAATGAAACTGTTGGCTTTCTTCCACTCTGCAGCACACCAGTAAAAATCACTTGCTTGACTAATAATATGAGCAGCCAAATTTGGGTTGGGATCTCTATTCTGAAAAATTACATTATTCCTTTGCTTCCATAGCATCCAAATGGCAAAAAGGAACACAATATTCTAGGGGGGGTTTGTTGTGACAATTAAGTTGCTCTTTCGTAGCATTCACGGTCAGCCATGTATGAAAATCACATGTAAAAAAGTTCCTGTCCATCTCGAAGATGCCTAACTGCTTCCAAAGTTCTTTGCTTTCCCCGCAATCTCGCAACAAGTGAATAATAGTTTCCGATTCGTCTCTGCACCGAGGGCAATAAGGGTTAGAACTAACTCCTCTTGAAGCTAGGCAACCTTTTACACCAATACTATTGTGAAAACATTTCCAAACAAAGAATTGGATTCTTGGAAGGATTTTAATTTTCCAAATCCAATCCCCCTCGAACTCTTGGTTAACACTTCCTGAAGTTGCCAATTTATACGAACTTTTCAGATCAAAATTCCCATGGGAGTTGGCTGCCCACGACAGCCTATCCTCACTTCTAGCCGCTATAACGTAGGGAATAGCCTGAATTTCCAGCTTTATATTCAAGGGAAGCTCAAATGAAATTTTTGACCAATTCCACCCATTTACCGATACCACTTCCTTGATTTCCATATTACTTTCACCCCTATTCAGAGGACCCTGCACTAAATTTCTGATAGGACCTTGAAAAGACCAATTATCCACCCAAAACCGAAGATTGTTGTCTCTTCCAATGACCCATTTTGTGCCAGCAATAAAAACATCCTGACTTTTTCTCATACCTTTCCACACTCGGGAACAAGGGAGTTTGTCACTGTTGGCCGAGCTTGTTCTCCGGCGAGTGCAATATTTGTTCCTAAGAACTCTGGCCCATAAAGTTTCTTTTTCTGAATGAAACCTCCAGTTAAGCTTTGCCAACAAGGAAGTATTCCTCCCTATAAGATTGTAATCCCAAGCCACCCTCCTTCCTAGGCCTTGTCACCTTATGCCAACCCACCCAATGCATCTTTTTCGAGGTATCCGTAGAGCCCCACAAAAATTCTTACTAATCCTGTCTATACCATCCAGCACTTTGCTCAGGAGGTAAGCACACTGCATGTTGTAATTGGGAATAGTAGACAAGGAAGATTGGATAAGCATTGTTCTGCCCGCCATAGACAAGAGGTTTGCCTTCCACCCTGAGAGCTTATGCTTCATTCTATCTAAACTAAAATCAAAATCATGATTCAATTGCCCCCGATGCTTAATAGGGATTCCCAAATATTTCCCAATAGAAGCAGTAGATCTGAACCCGAGCAGACTACACATTTCCTCCCTACTCTCCATATCAACATTAGGCGAAAAAAACACCCTTGACTTGGACTGACTAATACTCTGGCCAGATTTCTCACAGAAGATATCAATCACCTCCTTGATGGCAGTGCAGTTTGCTTGATTAGCTTTTGCAAAAAGCACCAGGTCGTCTGCAATGAAAATATGAGAGAAGCTCGGACCACTTTTGAAAGCTTTAACTGGATTCCACAATTTCTCACTACACTTCTTCTCAATAAGCTGACCCAGGAACTCCATACACAAGATGAATATGTAGGGAAACAGTGGATCTCCTTGTTTGATACCTCTAGAGGGTTTAATAGGCTCCAACATACCGCCGTTGAACAAAATAGAGGTTGAGACTGTGGAAATACAGCTCATGATGATCTCCGCCATATCCATAGGGAAGTTGAAGCTAAGAAGCCTTTCCCTAATGAAGCCCCACTCTAACTTATCATAAGCTTTTTCGAGATTGATCTTTATAGCCATGAATCCCTCCTTGCCTTTGGCTTTACTAATGGAGTGGATAAGTTCCTGGACGACAATCGCATTATCAATACCCTTTCTTCCTGGCACAAAAGCGATTTGAAGAGGGGAAACGAGCTGTTCAAATTTGGCCCATTTACACCTGTAAAAGCCCACTCAAATTGGTCACCAACATTTTTAAACTTGCATGAAACCGAAAAGTGCCCCACCGCTTCCTCCACCTTTTCCACAACCTGTTTGTCCCACATCAATAAAATACCTCCAGAAGCACCTTCAGAACCCAGGTACAGCCAATCTATGTATTGACAACTCCATATACTTCGTACAATACCTCTAGTAATCCATTCTAGTTTGGTCTCCTGCAAACACACAATATCAGCCTTCCAGGAACGCAACAAATTACAAATCTAAAGCCTCTTTTCTACTTCATTTAGCCCTCCGACATTCCAGGAGAGTAACTTCAAATTCATTGAGCCACAGAAAGAACCTGATCCCTATTAGTACCACCACGCCTAGCGGAGGTAGAGCCATAATTAATAGAACTAAAAAACCCCTTTAGCTCTCTTAAACCTTTCACCCCCAAGCTTTTTAAGCCACGTGTTTTCTTGTGCATCTCAGCCCTTCGATTTAATTCAGCTTCAACAGCCAATAAAAATTCTATTGCTTGATCTTCCAAACCCTCTAGGGACGTGCCAAGGAAACTATCGAAATTATTGAATCTCCTTTGAAACCACTCTGAGTAAGGTTCTTGCCTCTCTGAATTGTCCACACCCACAAACCTCTTCTCATCCACAACTGTCTGTTCTGCCATAGCCGAAGGAAGAGAAAAAGCAAGTGGTTCAATAGTTAGAGGCTGATCAGCATCCTCCGAGTAGGTATCCAAAACCCAGTCCTCCACCAGCACTTCATCCTTTTCAATAAGAGTCGTTGACATATTCATAGCTTCAAAAGACTCCCACGGAACTAAGGCCAACTGTTTTCGCTTCTCCAATACCTCGATAGCTTCACACTGTGGCAAAGATATCTGAATCGGAACTGCAACCCTCCTTCTGTCACATAGTTTAAGTATGCACTGCTCCAAATTCCCCCATTTCTTGACTATATTGCTGGAATGCTCCTGAAGAATCAGTCGAAAGTCTCGCTCTAAGCTCTCTTCACTATCTGTGGTACATGCTAACTCATTCTTGGCCTCATTAGCCTCATCGGAACCGAGAAGCTCAACCTCGACTACATTGGAGGCTTGATTCAAGTTAGTCAGTGCCGATAACTCATATCTGGCATCGTCGACCTTATCGGAGTCATGAAACTGAGCAGCGGCGACGTCGGAGACCATCGACGACACATCCACCACCACATCGGAACTAAGAGCATCTACCGCTGAGGACGTTGAGACCAATGGAAGCGTTGAAGACTTCACTGGAGCTTGGGTCTTTCGAATCGGAAAAGATAAGGAGTTAAGCTCTTTTGTTTTGGGCCGCCAGACCAAAGTGGGTTTGGGCTTAGAATTATTTAAATGAGTTGGGTTGAGTTGTTTAACTTTTGAGAGTGCAGTGGGCCTAAAGACTTGCATGGGCTCAACACTTACTTGACCCACTTCCTGAATGTTAGAGTACTTAACTTCCCACTTACCATTCATCCCACGCTCCAAACTAAATGATAGTTCTAGCGATAAAGGAATTTTAGTGCCGTTACTAGCATTGTCTTTAATCTCAAGCATGATTTCAGCCCCAGGTACCGTGCTTTCCTTCCCAACACCCCTATCACACGAATCATGGTACTGATTGCTCAAACAGGGTTTGTTTGAATTTTGAATACTTGGCATTAATTGCTTTCCTTTTTTGCTTCCACCATCATCTTTCCGGTCACCATCCACTGTTGCTGACAAAAAGGATTTTTGTTGCCTGATCTGTGGCCCTGTCAAGTTCAAAGCAGAATGAGATGGCGGTTTGACGGTAAGAGTGTCGGGTGCAATAGCAAACGTTTAGCACTCTCTTTACCCATGAAAACTGACCAGAGAGAATCCTTATTTCTTTCATATATACGTAACATATAATAAGTACCTCCCTCCTCAACCGAAAATTTAAATGTCTTGGACTCGACGAAAAAGAAAATGGAACCTCCCATGATAATAGAGAAAAAGAAAAAAACCAAAGAATTTTATAACTAATCCGAGATAGCCAGGCCTCAAATTTGTGACTAATCCGAAGTAGCCAGGCCTCTAGGAATCAACCATGGCAGAGAAAAAGAGAGAGAGAGAGAGGTACATTGCTTCTCTTGGATGGAATCATTTGTGAAGTGTAACTTCTTATTTTTGTAGGTTTTTTATGGAAATAGGTGCATTGCTTCTCTTGGGTGACAATGGTACAAGTCTATCATTAAATGATATATATGTAAAGGTTAGTGGAGGCTCTTGGGAGCTATTTGAGGTTTATAGGCACTTGAAATCTCTTGGTTACATTGTTGGGCGGCATGGCATTGCTTGATCTATCAAGGGTGCTAAGAGTAACTGTCAATCTGTTTCGCTTCAATGCTCTCCACAAAGCAGTGAAGTGGTAAACTTAGAATCAGAAGATGATAGTTCAATTGTTGGATCATTTAATAATATTCATATTAATGAAGCAAGGCCAGTTTTTGATGCCTATCTCCCAAATAGCAAGTTTTGGAAAATCTTCTCCGGGCGATCCAAGCTTTGTGATCTGCTTAACTAGGTAATTGTATTTGGTAGCTCCTAAGAATGAGTAACCTTCTCTTATTGGTTGTTGATTGCAAATTGTTATTTATCTTATTATTATATGAAATGTGCTTTTATATTAAAGCATTTCATAGGATAAACCACTTTCTTTTTCAGATTATCTTTTGCTGAAAAAATTTAATTGCAACAATCCTATTGTTAGCTTCTAGTTTTTGATATCTTAAGGAATTTGTTGGGAAATGATTTACGGCATATGCATCCAGATTATTATTTTATGTTTTTTCATATGTATATACAAATATGTTATTTTATTTAAACTCCGTCTGTGTCAGTGCTTAGTGTTGTATATTTTGCTCATAACCAGTCATAAACCTGAAAAAATGAGTAGGTTTGTGGTGAATTGACGGCCATCATAAAATGAAGTCACGTAATTAATCAGATTTCTGCCCCTAGACTTTGACTTAGGTGGGGGTTTGCTTTAGAATAGGTATTAAGTTCATATTTTACCAATAGGAGAATAGGAATTCTGTACTTTGTTTTTAATTTTAGAAATGTATTAACTTACTCATTTACTAAGCATGAAAGAATAGTTCTCTATTAGTTTCTATGGAAATTAAATGTTGTTTAATTTTTGGATGCTGTACTAGTTAGTATGATTTTTTTTTTTATTTTTTTTATTACTGATTAGTATATTTTAAAATGTCATGTTTTCCTTTTTTTTTTTTTGACAATCTTCTTAGAAATATGGGTAGAAGGCATTTTTGTCTTCTATAATCACATACATGTGTTAGTATAATGTGAAGCATGCATATAATTCCTGTTTGTAACATTTTTGAAATATGAGACACAAAAAATAACTACGTTATGGTTGGATTTTTCAACTCTTGACTATCAAAAATTTGTTTTTGTTTTTCAATTAGTATGAAGATAATATCTATTAATGTCTAAAGAGGGTGAAATGGAAAAGGCTCCAACAGTTCTCCCAAAAAATTTCTATATCTTCATTTACAATCATATTTTAATGATTTAATTACTCCTTCTTGGTTATAACCACTTTAATTTCTATTACTTGGTTTAAAATCATATTTAAATTTTAAGTGGAAATTGGCATTCTGCAAAGATAGACTTATAATCTCTGAAAAGTTTTAAGTAATAATCCCCAAAGTAAAAGCAATTTTTTCTTGAAGAAGATCAGTAAAATTTGGTATTATATTTCATTAATCCATCAAAACTTGTTCTCTTCAGTTGCTTTGAAAGAGATCTATGACTTATTTATTGATATACTTATCTGGTCAAAAAGTTTCTGAATCTTTTATGCTTGCCTTCTCTTGCAGGGGTGATCTACCATCCATAGCAGATATTGAAGTCCTTGAGAGGCAATGTGGGGCCATTCCTTTGCGGTTTTGTCATGTAGAGTATGGGCTAGTAAGTTTCTTTTCCTTTACTGAAGAGGAGCTCCCTATCCTACCCTGACTCTTTGGAGTGGTAACTGTTCTGTACTCCATGTTTAAATGCTACTTTGCAAAGATATGATGAGCTTTATGTACATACTAGGATTCACAAATATTATAAGCAAGATGCATAGATCAACATTTGTTTTTATAGAAACTGATTTTGCAAGAAATTGTGCAATTTTGGGCTCAGTTTATCTATGTACAGGCTGGGTTTCAATTTTATATACATAACTATAACATTTGCTAATAACGGGTGAAGTTTCTTGTTTTTATGTTGTTTGATCTCTGTTAGGGAATTATATAGAAGTGCAAGATAATTAAGCCACCAACGAAACTTTATCAAACACCTTGCTAAATCTTTTTTATTTTCTTGAATTTTATTAAGAGATTTGCTTTCAATAATAGTTGATTATAGTTGGTATTAGATAGTTATTGACTATAGATTTTGACTTTGAAGTATCAAGTCGTTGATACCTAGTTATTAAACAATGCTCTTATAATTGGTTTTACATATTGCAACTCGGTAAATTATCAGATAGTTATTAAACAATGCTCTTTTAGCCAATAAATCTCACTTTAAGGAACACTACCTTGTTATAGTTGATATTAGAGTTTATTCTCAGATATATTTGTTGGGAATCACTTATTTTGCTGAAAGTACTGTAGATAAAGGTAAAAGTTAATTAAAACAATACAGTAGGACCCATGAATAATACCAAAAAGTGCAGTGGTGCCCATTAATAGTAGCAAAAATAAGCTGAATAGTAAAATAAACATACTTTTTAATTTGGAGCCAAATACACACTCAGTCAATTAGCTTTTAAAATTTATTTTCTTCTGAGATTTACGATTTTATGGCAACTATACTGTTAAGCCCTAATTGTTCTCTTCATTAAGAAAATAACTCTGAGTTGATTCAGATTTGATAAGATTTGTGCACTTAGCAGGCTTAGAGCATTTCCTTTAATCTCTGAAACAGCTTAGAGACTGGCTGTAAAATGTTTTTTTAATAGGCTTCATTGTTGAAAAACATTAAAGTTTCTTTCATTTTTTAGGTGCAATTGTTATAGATGGTTGTAACTTACACCTATTTTAGCATGGTCACTACAGAGTATCCAGGCAAGTAATGTTTGAGTCAATTGCTTAATTATAGACTATTTGAACTTCTACTCTTCCAACTGAATATCACCATTTCTTCATTGAAAAACTTGTCCAATCATATGAGCAATGACCTGATACCTTATCTGTTTTCCTCAACTTACCCCTTCAAATGTCATCAATATATACTCATGGCTTTTCCAATTGTTGATGAGGTCATACTTCTTCCATACAAGCTTGTTACTTAACAACTAGATGAACTTTGAGCAATTCAGACACCAGTAGAGCATTCCTAGGAGTCTAATTGCATTGGCCATTACTACAACTGGCATTTCTCTCCTACAACGCACTGCCAATTATTCCCACTCATTACACTTTATTCTCAAATTGTTATATTTAAGCTCTCCTGGCTTTTCCAATAATATCTTCGTCTCCTAATACCTAGAGGAAGTGAGGAACTCTGTTTCCTTTTTGTTCTAATCTGGTTGCAACTTCTTTAATCTGTTGATCTACAAATTTGTGGTTCCAAAGGTGATATATGAAATAGAGTGATGCGACCCAAAATTCTCAGAGATTATGGATAGACAAAAAAGGAATAAATCCAAGAATCAACATTTAGGGTTGCTTGGAGTTAGTATCAAGCATAAAAACATTCCTAAAACTTGGGAGCCAGTTCTTAGGATTGCTTGAAATTAACACTAATCTATTGGGGGAAAATTCCAAAATTTTTTTATTACTCAAGTAAAACGAAACATTACTAAATCCTGGGGCTTTAAACAAGGTTCTCAAGTTACATTAAGAAGGATAGAAAATAACTGCATGATAAAAATAAAAAACTTCATAATCAAGTGACTATAGAAAATAAATCATAGTCAATGAAAATAGAAACAACTAAAATTTTAGCCTAAAAAGTCTCGATATTCATTAGCACCAATCAAAATTTATTACAATTAATTAGGTTGAACTTTTGTGTTGTTTTGTCTAATCTCTTCAAGCTTTCATCTTGGCCATTTGATCTTGCTTGATTTGTATTGGTCTTTCAATGATCCATTCTTTCTATTTGAAGGTCAAATTTAAAAAAATAAAAAAAATGAAGTTTAATGGTCAAACTAGGTTGTCTTTTTTCTTTTTGGTAGAATAACTAGGTCTTCTTCAATTGTATTTGGTGTAGAGATTTAGCTTTAAATTTTATGAATTATATTGAATTATGAATTTCATGTTCTAGGGGGTGAGGGTGACTGAATCATCCTTAAGAAGATTAAATCCCCTTTGGTATTTCAGCTTTTATATCAAAAAGGTTTTCTCGGCCTTGTGTTCATTGAAATAGTAAGCAAAGATGGAGATTCTTTTGTAATTAGCTATATAAATAATTTGCGCTGATGATCATGAATAATAATCATTTTTTTGGCTGCATGGGATATGGCATATAAGAATTCAATGATGAGTTGGCAAAAAATGCAAAAAGGCTTCAAACAGCGGTTGCAGATGTGTGGTGTGGCACTATGGTTGGGACAAGAGAGGGTCATGGAATTAGATAATTTAGGTGGTGTCAAGAAGGCTTAAGCCGTGTACATGAAGCTTGATGTGGTGATTGTGGATGGCCGAGCAAATGAGGAAATTATGCAGTAGAATCGTTATGTTGAGAAAGCCCTTGCATCAGAGAGTTACCATGATCAAAATATTCAAAATGGTTTTTGGTCCACTTTATGGTTAGGATGGTAGTGTTTAAGTGGGTAGCCACTGATGAAACCTAATAAGGTTTTTTTTTTTTTTCGTGGGTTCTTTTCTCTGCCAGATGATATGAAAATTATGTGCCTTGATCTTAGGTGCTTCTACACATGATCATCTACTTTCATGTCAACCCTAGCCATGTCAATGTACCACTTTGTGTCGCGTGTGCCCGGGGGTTGTTAGAGATATCATGGCCCTAGATTACCAAACCCCAATGGCCAACCTATTATAGATCCACATACATGTAAAAAAGGCAAACTAATCATAGGATTAGCTTTGGGTCTTCTAGTAAATAAACCCTATATTGCGATCATTATAAACATGAGTTCAATAGTATTGATGTAGCCGTCAAGGGTTTTCACCTATGGGTGTAAGCCATTAGGCCAAACAACTTTCAAGCTTGCTTTTACTTTTCTTTTTTCTCTCTTCAACTCAATTCCTCTCAACTTTTCTTTTATTTGCTACTTTCTTCTTCTAGTCTTACTATATGACCTTCTATATGTTTGACTTGTTCATGGTTAAAAACTACATTGAATTTGACATGATGTTAAACGGCTAATTCTTTCATACACATCAATTTAAGGTTGTATTCCATGTTTATAACTTTATATATTGGTAAAAATCATGAGAAAGGATGTAGCCATTGGTGCCATCCTCGAAAACAAAAAAACATGGCATGGTTTATAGTTTTTGTTTTGGAACCCGAGCTTTTTCATTGTCCATAAGTGGACTTTTATAAAGGGTTTATTTATGATCACAGCCTGTTATGATAAGACAATTTCTAAGGATTGAAATTAACCATATGGTTGGCTTATCACATTTTAATTCACAACTTTTCAATTATTACATCAAACTTATAAAGTTTGAATAAAATAAAATTGTTAAGATTTCATTCAAAATAAACGTTTTTCTCACATGCTAAGACAATTCCTAAGGGTTGAAATGACTTATTTGATTGGCCTTGTCACATTTTGATTCACAAGTTTCCAATTTGTGCATTGAAATTCTAAAGTTTGGAATAAAATATATTTGTTCAGATTTTGTTCAAAATAAACATTTTTCTCACATGATAAGACAATTTTTAAGGGAAAGTTTTTCAATAGTAATTGCTCATTCCTCTCTCACATGAATGATTGGTCCTACCATGCATAATGAGATTAGAAAAACTGTTTAATACTCCAAAGGTAGTGGCCTATCCTCTCACATGAATGATGAGTCCAACGTAGGACCTATGACCTATCATTTACGTGAGAGGAATAAGCAATAAGTATTGAATAAGTATTGTGGGCATTAAATTTTTTGATGTTTATCACCAAATATAAACACAATAATTTCTTGATGATAGGGTAAAACTTATGTGCATTATATTTGGTTCTCCAAATAAATTTAAACACAAAATTAAAATTAAGGAAAAAGCTAACTGGTGCTCTAAGGGCATTGGACTAGGAAATATTTTCTGAAAATTTTTATGAGGAAAAAAAAAAAGTTATTAATTTTTTTTTGACAATTTTTTATATTTCTCATAAAAGTTATATCGAAATTTTAGAAAAATTGTCTTTTAACAAATGTCCTAAGAGCAATCCGGATTACCCTTGAATCGACTATGGTTGTCATTAAAAATATACATTATTTATGCTTCATTTGTCATCATGTGTTTGAATTTAATTAGGAAAATGACACATATCAAGCAGTAGAATAAGCTCCTAGTTTGACAAACAGCAAAGTTTGGGTTTGACTCCCAAACTTTTGGGGCTATATAAGTCTTTCTTATTATTGCAGCAGAACAAATTTGGGGCACACTTATAGGTGTATATATAATATTGCTTTCTATAAACATTAGCACATGGAATTCATTAGTTGGAGATTTTAGCCATTCGCCCTTGCAAGCGTGCATTTCTGGTTTGGTTCATGATTTTAGCTAAAAATTGAACGCAATGTTTTGTGCCTTTGTGGAACTGAGGAGGCTCTAAAGAATAAAAGTTCATATATCTATTTAATGCATGTACATTTATGGATGATGTATCTATACAAATCATTCACATATGTTTTTATTTATTCATCCTTATCACGGACTAGCATCAGATGACTAACGACAATATTGTGCGGTGCCATTGTTTTATTTATCATAATAACATGTAACATTTCAACAAAAAGAGGAATATATATATCACATATGTTTTTATTTATTCATCCTTATCACGGACTAGCATCAGATGACTAACGACAATATTGTGCGGTGCAATTGTTTTATTTATCATAATAACATGTAGCATTTCAACAAAAAGAGGAATATATATATATATATATATTGTTACTGATGGTGAATTTAGATACAGCTTTTTACTAAATTTTATTACTTAGGGTCTATTTGGATACCGCTTATTTTGTTGAAAATGAAAACTTATTACTGAAAGTACTGTAGATAAAAGTAAAAGTTAGTTGAAATAGTACAGTAAAACTCATGAATAGTACCAAAAAGTGCAGTATGGCCCATAAATAGTAGCAAAAATAAGTTGAATAGTAAAATAATTTTCATTTTTTATTTCAATCCAAATGAAGGCTTAAACTAGTATTATGCCCGTGCGATGCACGGTTTAATAAAAAAATTATATATAAATTTTAAAAATTTTTTTTTTTTGATAATATAGTCAAATCTAATAACAAATAAAATAGTAAAAATATTTTTAAAAATTAAGTTACATGGAAAATGGATATTATGTAAAGGTTTTTTTTTTTTTTTTTTGAAAGAAAGATATTATAAAATATTTTTTAAAATTATGGTAAGTTTTTAATTTCTAAAAGCTCTTAGTAGTAAAATTGTAATTTAATTATGTGTGTGTGTGTGTGTGGCACTTAAAAATCTTTTCATTATACTTGCTGTACGGCCCCCGCACCATGGCCCATATTGGGCCTTGGACCCTGGCCTGGGTGTATGGCCCATAAGGCCAGTCTCCCTCTACCTGGCGGCCCACCCCCGGGCCACGCGTGCTGTAGGCCCAAGCTTTGCCTCTTCATCGTTTCTCGACAACACCTTCCCGAGCAGTGATAAGTATTCGACTCTCGGGACGCCCCGCCCCATACCTACCCGGCCGTGCCTCGGAGAGGCACCGCTGCAAGGAACTATCGTGGAGGTGGGAACCAAGTTCCAACGCCACCCTCACCGCTTCCCACTCCCACCTAACCACCCACTTACGATCGATAATACTGGACCGCCGGTTGCACTTACTGGCAAGTAATTATGACCTCTCCACTAAACTATGGACTATAAATACAAGAAGTTTTGAGAAGACAAGGGTTGGAAAATTGACTGTAAGAAGAGTGTAAACAGAGAGAGAGCAGAGTGAGAAGGTGGTTCAGACCCCCGAGGAGAGAAAAGTGATTCCATTGAGTCTTAGCGTTAAGAACAACCTAGTGTAGGAAATCCAAACCCACTATACAAGTAAGTTGTGAGCCCAAGTGAGGCCCAGCCCAACGGGTTTCAGTTTTGGGTGCGCATAATTGGCGCCGTCTGTGAGAAATCCTACTAAGCAGTGGTTCCGCCGAGACTCGTGTACAGGAAGATGTCTGGAGGTAACGCCGAGAGTGGCTCGGCAGGGTCTTCCCGGGGCTCCACCTGGCGGGAACAGAGGCAAAAGAGACGCGAGGATCCGGCTTACGAGCAACTGGAAGAGCGGTCCGGCCTTGGAGAAGGGTCGTATCAAACGGGGAGAACGGCATCTCATGCTTCCCGGCACAGGCAGCCCGACGCCAGGGATGAAGAGCTCGAGCGGCTGCGGAGGTTAGTACAAGACCTGGAGTTGGAAGCAAGAAACGAGCGCCGCCGAGTGGGTCAAGACGACCGAGGGGGAAGGCCTGACGCCGAGGTAGAGAGACGCGGGATGGGGTCGAATCAATCAGGATCCCACCGCCACAGGGAGCGTTTGCACTCGAGGGAGTCCCGTCGCCGCCGAGACCGCTCCCATTCAGCGGAATCTCGCCGAAGACGAAATCGCTCTCGGTCACGGGAATACAGGAATCGGGGCTCAGATTCTCCAGAGGGGCAGCCGAGGAACGCGGCCATGGATGTGATGAGCCGTGCACTGCGCAGGGTGGCTCGATCCCCATTCTCAGCAGATATTGAGCGAGCACCGATGCCGGACAGATTTACGCACCCGCCGTTCAATTCATATGGCGGGAAAATGGATCCCGTGGAGCACGTCAGCCACTACATCCAGATGATGTCTCTCCATACCCGAAATGACGCTCTGATGTGCAAGGTTTTTCCCTCCAGCCTTGGTCCCACAGCTTTGAGGTGGTTCAACGGGTTGCGCAAGGGCTCCATTCATAGTTTCGCCGAGCTAATACAGGAGTTCGGTTCCCGTTTCGTGACGTGCAGCCGGGAACAGTAACCGGTGGACGCGCTGCTGTCTATGAAGATGAGGGAAGGGGAAACCCTCCGTGATTATGCTAGCCGATACTGGGAGCTCTACAATGAGATTGGCGAAGGGAACGAGAAGATTGCAGCGAGCACTTTCAGAATGGGATTGCCCGAGGAGTCGGGGTTAAGGGAATCATTAACTAAGAAACCTCCCGAGGATATGAGGCAGCTGATGAGGCGCATTGAGGAGTACAAGCGGCTGGAAGATGACAGAATACAAAGCAAAGGCAAGGCACAGGTGACAGATCGTCCTCGGCAGAGCGGTTTTCAACAGAGGGCACAGGGAAATTTGAGGGTTCAAGAACCAGTAGCACCGGTAGGGGAGGTGAACGTGACGTTCAAGGAGCCCGTGCATAAAATTGTGGATAAGATTAAACACGAACCGTATTTCAGATGGCCGAACCGGATGGCTGGCGACCCCTCTAGGAGGAACCAGAACCTATACTGCACCTACCATAAAGACCGGGGACATACTATCGAGCAATGCCGAGTGTTAAAGGACCATCTCGGGCAACTGGCTAAGGCAGGGCACCTTAAGGAATTTGTGACGGATGCCGGGGATCAAGGAACAGGGCATGGCGCTCCACATAGAGGGAATCCCCTTCCGCCCCCTCTTGGGATAATTGATGTTATTCACGTCGCCCCGAGGGGCATTTCAACGGCAAAGGGGAAGGAGGTGTTGACAGTAATATCGGTAGAGGGGAGTACGGGCGTGCCGCCTCCCGCGAAGAAGATCAGACCTACCCGAGAGCCGATCGCTTTTGACGACAGTGATTTGGAAGGAACCATTCAGCCGCACGACGACGCATTGATAGTCACGGCAAGGATTGGCGGCTTCGTTGTGAAGAGAATAATGATAGACCAGGGAAGCGAAGCGGATGTTATGTACCCGGACCTATTCAGGGGGCTCGGGTTGAGGAATGAGGATCTGTCGAGGTACAACACTCCCCTGGTTGGGTTCGACGGGAAAATGGTGGTGCCTGAGGGGCAAATCACTCTGCCCGTGAACATGGGGGGCAAGGAGGTAATGGTAAGCTTCTTCATAGTTGCCTCGTACTCCCCCTACACGGCGATTCTAGGGAGGCCATGGATACATGCAATGGGGGCTGTCCCGTCCACTCTGCACATGAAGGTCAAGTTTCATACTGATTATGGTGTCACGGTGATACAAGGAAGTCAGCGGGCGGCCAGGCAATGTTTGATCGACATGGTCGATTGGAAGAAGGAGCAGACCGACAAAAAGGATCAGGCCGACCCCAAATGTTCGTCGTCGGGGACGCCTTTGTAGCAATTACAGAACCCGCCAGAGGAGAAGGGGGTCGCTCGCGCCGAGAATATGCTCAAGGTAAAGGTCTTGCCAGATATAGACAAGTACTTCCAAATAGGGGAGAGCATGGAGGACCGGGAAAAGGTAGAGATGTTGCTACTCCTAATACGGAATGTGGACGTATTTGCATGGAGTCCATACGAGGTGCCCGAGGTGGATCCCGAATTCATCGTGCACAGACTTGGAGTTGACCCCTCATTCACCCCTAAAAAGCAGAGGCCGAGGAGGTCAGCCTGGGAGCATTCCGAGGCAGTAAAGGTGGAAGTTCAAAGATTGAAGGAGGCTGGGGTGATTCGGGAAATCTTCTTCCCGGATTGGTTGGCGAACACCGTGGTAGTGAAGAAGAAGAACGGCAAGTGGAGGGTTTGCATCGACTTCACCGATCTGAACAGAGCCTGCCCGAAAGACCCTTTTCTCGTGCCTAAGATTGATCAGCTGGTGAACGTCACGTGTGGGCACCCGAGGATGAGCTTTCTGGATGCTTTCCAAGGGTATCACCAAATCGCCCTGGCGCCCGAGGATTAAGAAAAAACGGCGTTCATCTCCCCGGAAGCCAATTATCACTACACGAGGATTCCCTTCGGACTGAAGAACGTCGGGGCCACCTACCAATGAATGATAACAAGAATGTTCCGAGACAAGATAGGGCGCACGGTCGAGGTGTACATCGACGACATGGTGGTGAAGAGCAAACAGGAAGCCCTGCATATGGGGGACCTCCAGGCGGTTTTCGAGGTTCTCCGACGGCACAAGTTGCGCCTTAATGCGGAGAAGTGCGCATTTGGCGTTGGGGCCGGGAAGTTCCTGGGGTACCTGATCAGTATGTGGGGAATTGAGGTCAACCCCGACCAGATAGAAGCTATGAGAAGACTGAAGCCACCGAGCAACCCGAAAGAAGTGCAAATACTAACCGGGATGCTAGCAGCCCTTAACCGGTTCATCTCAAAATTCGCAGATCGCTGCCGACCATTCTACCAACTGCTGAAGAAATGGACTGGATTTTGGTGGAGCGAGGAGTGTGAAGAAGCCTTTGTGGATCTGAAGAATTATTTGGCGCAGGCGCCCATGCTTACGGCGCCAGAGCCAAGTGAGGATTTGTTCATGTATCTGGCGGTATCCGAGCACGCCGTGAGTGCTGTGCTGCTGAGGGACAAAGGAATCCAGCAACCCGTGTACTACATCAGCAAAACTCTTGTCGACGCCGAGACGAGATACTTGCCCTTGGAGAAGCTCGTATTAGCCCTGATACACGCCACCAGGAAGTTGCCGCACTATTTTCAAGCTCACACTGTATACGTCCTGACCGAGTACCCATTACAGTCGTTATTAAAGAGGTCGGATTTTACGGGCCGTGTAGCCAAGTGGGGGACTCGACTTGGTTCCTTCGACATACGGTACAGACCTCGAAGCTCGGTGAATGGCCAGGTCCTTGCGGATTTTATCGCTGAGTTTTCGCCCAGAGAGAAGGGGGAGATGGTTTGCCGACTGGAGGCTCGCCCGTGAAAGGTGTTCGTAGACGGCACGTCGAGCTCCACGGGTGTCGGTTCAGGAGTTGTTATAATCACCCCAGAGGGAATACGACTAGAGCACTCGTTTAGATTGGGTTTCAGGGCATCCAACAACGAGGCAGAATACGAGGCTTTTCTGGCCGGACTGAGGACAGCTTCGAGCCTGGGGGCTCGGGAGATTGAGCTATATTCGGATTCGCGTCTGGTGGTTAATCAGGTGCAGGGCAGTTTCGAAGCCCGAGATCCCCGGATGAAAGCGTACCTAGAACAGGCGAAACTAGTTATGGCCGGCTTCAACACGATGAAGGTTTTTCAAGTAGCCCGAACGCAGAACAGACACGCCGACTCCCTTGCCACGCTGGCATCATCAGTGATCGAAGAGATACCGCGGCAAATCAAAGTCGAGCTTATTTCAGAGCCGAGCGTCAGGGTAATGAGCGACTCGGGAACTACGGGGATCAATGTCACGGCCATCGCAGCCCCTACCCCGTGCTGGATCGACCCCATTATCGACTTTCTGGCTGACAACCGTCTACTGAGTGACGAAAAGGAGGGCATCAGGATCCGTAGGATGGCTCCTCAGTATTGGTTGGCGAAAGACCGGACTTTGTATTGAAGGTCCTTCGGAGGGCCATACCTCTTGTGCTTACGCCCGGAGAAGGTGGGCGAGCTCTTGGCCGAGCTCCACTCTGGAGTGTGCGGCGGCCATGTCGGGGGACGTTCATTGGCACACCGAGCGATGACTCAGGGGTTTTGGTGGCCTTAAATGCAGAAAGACGCCGCCGAGTATGTGCTTAAGTGTGAACAGTGTCAGAAGCATGCCCCTCTGATCCATCAGCCTGCGGGCCACCTGAACCCAATCAGCAATCCTTGGCCTTTTGCACAATGGGGGCTGGACATAATCAGCCCATTCTCTCGAGCGACGGGCAGCCGAAAGTTCGTTTTGGTGGCCGTCGACTATTTTACCAAGTGGGCGGAGGCGGAAGCTTTGGCCAACATACGAGATATGGAAGTAAAGAAATTCGTATGGAAAAATATCATCACCAGGTTCGGGGTGCCGAACACTATCATATCGGACAACGGGCTACAGTTTGACAGCCGGGCGTTCCGAGAGTTTTGCGGTGGTCTCGGTATCAAAAACAGGTACTCAACTCCCGCTTATCCACAGGGCAACGGTCAGGCCGAGGCCGTGAATAAGGTGATTGTGAGTGGGCTGAAGAAAAGGCTGGAGGGCGCGAAGGGAAACTGGGCCGAGGAACTTCCCAAAGTCTTGTGGGCATACCGCACCATTCCTAGACGGTCCACCGGGGAGACCCCTTTCTCTCTCACGTACGGAGCGGAAGTCATGATCCCTACCGAGGTGAATCTATGCAGTGCGCGAGTAGCGGGGTTCGATCACGCCCAAAACGACGAAATGATGGTAGGATATTTGGACAAGGTGGAAGAGTACCGCGAAATGGTGACAATACGGCTTGCAGAATATCAGCAGAAGCTCGCCCAGAGATACAACCGAGGTGTGAGAACGAGGGAGTTCGTCGCCGGGGATTTGGTTCTCAGAAGAGCCGTGGGCAACATGCGGGACACTAGTGCCGGGAAATTGGCGCAGACATGGGAGGGACCCTACAGGGTCACAGCCATGGCCGGCACCGGGGCTTACTTCTTGGAAGACCTAGACGAGAGACAGCTGCCCCGACCGTGGAACGTCCATAATCTCAAGAAGTACTATCATTAATGGGCGATATGCCGAGCATAAAATTAACCGCAACCTATTGTATATATATTGTTAGTTATACTAATGATGTTTTTCATGCAGCTCCGCACCTTTCTAACCCTAATCCTCGGTTCGATCCCAATCACCGAGCATGGTTCATTCTTAGCCGATTTGTTCTAAGGACAGAAGCCTGATCCTCGGTTCGATCTATCGCCGAGCAAGTGGAAACCTTAACGGCCCGTTCTAAGGACAGAAACCTGACCCTCGATTCGATCCCTATCACCGAGCAGGTGGAAACCTTAGCCTTTTTGTTCTAAGGACAAAAGCCTGACCCTCAGTTCGATCCTATCACCGAGCAGGCGGAAACCTGAACGATTCACTCTAAGGACAGAAACCTGACCCTCGATTCGATCCTATCACCGAGCAGGCGGAAACCTGAATGATTCACTCTAAGGACAGAAACCTGACCCTCGGTTCGATCCCTATCACCGAGCAGGTGGAAACCTTAGCCTTTTTGTTCTAAGAACAGAAGCCTGACCCTCAGTCCGATCCCTATCACCGAGCAGGTGGAAACCTTAAGGGTTCAAGAACAGAAGCCTGACCCTCGGTTCGATCCTATCACCGAGCAGGCGGAAACCTGAACGATTCACTCCAAGGACAGAAGCCTGACCCTCAGTTCGATCCTATCACCGAGCAGGCGGAAACCTGAACGATTCACTCTAAGGACAGAAGCCTGACCCTTGGTTCGACCTATCGCCGAGCAGGTGGAAACCTGAACGATTCCCTCTAAGAACAGAAGCCTGACCCTTGGTTCGATCCTATCACCGAGCAGGTGAAAACCTTAGTCATTTCATCCTAAGACAGAAGCCTGACCCTCGGTTCAATCCCTATCACCGAGCAAGTGGAGACCTTACCATAGCCAGACACATCACAATAAAGAGGCAACCAACAAGAATTCATTACTCGGTCAATACGAAAACGCAACACGATAAAGCATTCATATTAAGGCATAAAACTCAAATTAACGTTTTGTTGCCAAAACCCGGCAGCTCGAAATAAAGAAAATACAATATAAATAAATTATCCCATCACCACAACCCGGTGACATAGGCAATTCCGTTCATTTAAATTCTCAAAAAAAAGGGAAAAATAAAGCAGGTTTGGCTTTCAAACTTAGATACCCGCCGCATGAGGGGAGTACGCATCCTCTTGAGGGCGTTGGTCGGCGTAGGGAGTTGACAACTGGACGTCCTCCCCGATTCGGTCCCCAACATGAGGGTTGCTGGTCCCCTCCATATCGGTCGGCACCGCGTGTGAGTCTATGGCATTCACCAGTTCCCTCATGCTGGAGGTCTCTTCTTCGTCAATAACAAGGGGCGCAGGCTGCTCGGTTTGGGGGATACCCGGGAAAGGGATCTTGCTGCAATCCCTCAATGGAGAATCCTCGGGAATCCCCAAGGCTTGAAGAGCGGCGAACCAACCCTCCTCATATCCGAGCTTGTGGGCCTGGCGAATGACCGGCTCCGCCGAATTCTCGGCATCTACGAACCCCTCGTTATACCACTTGTTTTCACAAGCCTCCAGCGCCGCCTTAGAATCGGCCAACTGCCCTTCCAACATGGTGTTTAAGCTCTGAGCCTTCGCCAATTTAAGCTCGGTGCCTCCCAGTTGCAGTTCTAGCTCCTCAGACTTCGTTTCGGCAAGAGCCTGGGCATTCGCGGCCGTAGCAATTTTATTCTCTGCCTCCTCGGCAATTTTCGACTTCTCCTTCACCGTGGCCTCGGCGACGTCCTTCAAGGCCTTCTCCCGCTCAACGTCCTCGGCCAAATCCTTCATCCTACCGTCCACAACATATGACATTTGTGCAACCTGACCACACAATTCAATTTATAAGGTAAAATGGAAAGTACACGTACACGAGCAAATGGGAAACCGAGAATGGGAAAGAAAAATGAAACAGTTACCGCTATGGCATGCCACTGCAATCGCCTCCCCAAAGACTCGTCCGTCGACTCCGTAAAAGCATGCAAGTCCTCGGGCAAAAGCAGGCCATGCGCCAGACTCTGCGCGACACGGCCCCCATGGCCTTTGTCCCATACTCGCGCACTAGCCGTCGCTGGGAGAGGCTTGCCGTCGAGTTGGAAGGAGGGTCGCCACTCCATCGGGGCCCGGGAAGTGGACGCCAAATTTACCCCGGTCTGTACGACCGGCTCCCGAATAACGATACCCGTCGACGGCCTGCGGGGCGCGTTGCCCGAGCTCATTTGTGTCTGTTCGACCGTTCGCGGCCTTTTTCGGACACGTGTTATTGGGGCAGGTGGGGGCGATGCATCCTGGACGGGGGTTCGTTGCTGCTGCGCGGCCGATCAGGCACTCGGGACAAAGCGTTCGATCGTCATCTTCCTCCTGGCCACCATCGCGTCGCCTTGATCGGACTCTGTCTCGGAAGAACTGACGGATTCCGCGGCCGCTCCTTCTGTCACCCTAACAGGAACCTCGGGCTCTACAGGTCTCTCGGGCTGAGCAGAAACTTCTTGCTGGATTTGCTCGTGGGCACGTTTCTTACGCTCGGCAGATACGCGCTCGGCAGATTCGTCACGTATGGGCTGTCGCTCGTCGGAACAAATGAACCGGGGGCCGAGATCACGTGCCTCGCCTACAGTCAGCTTTGGTGGGAAGAAGTTTGCGTGCCGGACGTCGATATATGAGAGGAGAGGGCTGTCAACTAACAAAGCTTGGCTGAACGCCTGCCAAGTTGAGTAGACGGGATTGACACCGAGGATAAGGTGAGACGCTCGGAGTTGTCCGTCCGAGTGTGCGAAGATTTCCGACTTGAGCACGAAATTCAGGTCCCGAACATGCACCACTCTGAGGTCCGGCTTGAATCTTTTGCTCTCTGCACAAAGGAAATAAGGGTTAGTGATTACATACCCGGACCAAAATCAAAAGAGACCAGAGTAAATAAAGGTTAGTCACCGACCAACGTCGCGCGGCGAAAATGCACAGGGGATCTCCTCGGCAAACCAATTGCCGCTCACCCGAACGAAATCTTTAGCCGAGTTACGGTTTGAATCTGGTAGGCATGAAATAAGCCGTACCCTCACATCCCTAGTCTTTATATAATAGTCCAACTCGATATTGCCGTACAGACTATACATCTGATTAATGTCATAGTGATTTAGTTGCAACCCGTACAACTGGTTCAACCTACTCACGCAACTCACTACCCGGTAAAAGTTGGGAGGGAGTTGGTCGGGACAAAGGCCGTAAAATCTAAGGGTACTAAGAATTAGAGGGTCAACCGGGAACCTGAGCCCGCCCTCTAGAATGGCCATCAAGGGAAAGAACACCGTGTTTTCACCACGACGCCTCTGGATGTCAATATCGCCCATATTACAATAGGCAATGTCCACGTCCCTAGGAACATTATAGGCTTCCCTAAATCTAGCCAAAGCGTTTGCGGAAGAAAGGAGGTAAGAGTAACTCATTTTTCAAAGCGAGTGTTTTTTTAAAAAAAAAAAAAAAAAAAAAAAAAAAAAGAAGGAAAAGAAATGCTATGATTATCAAAGAATAGACTGAAATGGCTAAACAGAAAAAGCAAGAAGAGGGAAAGGAACTTACTGTGGGCTCTAAGGAGGAAGTGTGTTCTGGGCCAGAAGATGAACCACGAAGGAGGGATGCTCGGCAGAGTAAGATATTAAAAAGTGAGGAATGCGAAAGTGAGAGTCAGTGACTAGAGGGACTATTTATAGGCATGGGGAGTAAAATGAGAAGCATTAAATAATCCACTGGCAGGAAACCACGCGGACCGCCACTTCAACTGCCACACGCGTGACGCCTCGGTTCACGAACCGTCAGACAGTGATGACGGATAGGCCGTCAGTCAATTCCAAATGCGTCTTTTGAGACACGCATTAATGCGCCCATCAATGGCCGGGCACTGACCCTTCGACTTCCCAGACGAGTATTTACCCCTTGCGATCCTTGATTCACCCCCGGGAATGGGGAGCGAATCAAGGGGGGGCTACTGTACGGCCCCCGCACCATGGCCCATATTGGGCCTTGGACCCTGGCCTGGGTGTATGGCCCATAAGGCCAGTCTCCCTCTACCTGGCGGCCCACCCCCGGGCCACGCGTGCTGTAGGCCCAAGCTTTGCCTTTTCATCGTTTCTCGGCAACACCTTCCCGAGCAGTGATAAGTATTCGACTCTCGGGACGCCCCGCCCCGTACCTACCCGGCCGTGCCTCGGAGAGGCACCGCTGCCGTGAACTATCGTGGAGGTGGGAACCAAGTTCCAACGCCACCCTCACCGCTTCCCACTCCCACCTAACCACCCACTTACGATCGATAATACTGGACCGCCGGTTGCACTTACTGGCAAGTAATTATGACCTCTCCACTAAACTATGGACTATAAATACAAGAAGTTTTGAGAAGACAAGGGTTGGAAAATTGACTGTAAGAAGAGTGTAAACAGAGAAAGAGCAGAGTGAGAAGGTGGTTCAGACCCCCGAGGAGAGAAAAGTGATTCCATTGAGTCTTAGCGTTAAGAACGACCCAGTGTAGGAAATCCAAACCCACTATACAAGTAAGTTGTGAGCCCAAGTGAGGCCCAGCCCAACGGGTTTCAGTTTTGGGTGCGCACACTTGCTAACATGTAGACTTATTAGAGGGTTTTAGTTCAACTCAAGTTGCTATTTTTTTTTTTTTAAATCCAAAACAAATTGTAGCTAATAGGTGTAGTAATATAACCTAAATGGGAAAAAAAAAAAAAAGATTAGATGAAGATGAAGATGAAGATTTTGGATTTTAAACAAATTAAGAAGAAATAGATGAAGAAAAGAATTTAGATTGTAATTAAATTAAGATTTTTATCAACTTAGAAATTAAAGGAGAATAAGATAAGAAAAAAAAATTATATCTATTTTTTTTTTTTTTATGTGTAGTGATCTGGTATTTTTTTATTGATTGATTTTAGCATTCATAAATAGTTTTTGTTCAACTCAATTTCTCTTGGATTCAAACTTAATTTGTGGAGTTGTGAAAAATAATCACCTTAACTCAATCATATATCATGTTGCTTTTCTTTTTCTTTTTTCTTTTTTAATCCAGAAGAAGATAAGAAAAAAAAAATCTATAAATATTGCTGTAATTTAAGATGTATTAGACCTCTTTAATTGCAAGTTTATACACTGTTTTTCTAGGAAACAAACATCTCAAAACCCAATCCATAGATGCAAGTGTTTGGATGACACTATGTTGCAACCTTAGACAAAAATTCTAAAGTTAATCTAATTTTATTTCAATTCAAATACATAATCCTTAAAGGAAATTGCATGGAGACATATTAAGCACAACAAATGTAATTCAACTGTAACCGAATTAGGATTTGTATTACGTGAAGCAACTTTATCTCCAACGTATTTAATTATATCCTTCCCAATTCTAAAATCTCTCACAACTCCACGATATTAAAAAAAAAAAAAAGAGTAAAATTACATGAATTATAAAAGAAGTAGTTGATATGAAAACACAACTGCTACTTTATCAACAAAAAAAAAAAAAAAGTTGATAAGAACAAATTTAAGATATATTTTATCAACTTGGAAATTATAGGATAAGAAAAATTATATATATTTTTAAAATCTAAAAATCTAAATTTTTTTTGCAATATGGTGAAACCACTTGGCGCAATCATGGCGTCTAAGCCCAATTTTTATTATATAGTATACTAGTCACTAACCCGTGCAATGCATGATATAATTAGCATAAGTTATATATGTTTACTTTCATTTGTACAATTAGTTATTCTTTTTTTTTTCTCTTTAAAAAAAGTGGTATGCTTAGTTATAAACACATTTAAATCAATAATGGATAATGATAAATTAAAAAGGCCAATCATTTTTAACTTTCATCTCAAATGTAATTTGAGAATAAACCTTTTAATAAGATGAAACAAAAATATACATATCTTAAGGAGAAAAAAAAAAAACCATATTGTATTGTTTTTATAAGCTAAACAAAAGCACACTAATTATGTTTCTACCATGCTATTCATTTCCATGAACAATTGATAGATATGAGAGAAAACATGACAAACAGACTTCAAGCCAGCTAAATATCAAATTTCAGAAGGAATCATACATGATCCACATACACAACAAATGCATTTCTCCACCAAGCTCTAGCCTAATTGGTATAGGTGTCTTAGAAGCATCTACCATGAGTTCGAAATAGGAAGCATGGCTCCGCAGTTGTCCTCAGCACCATATATTTCCATCATGTATTGCTGTGTCAAGCACACCAACACTGTGAAGAAACAGTCACCAATACATGCTCTCACCAATCATAGAAGTTGGAATATGCCAAATTGTAACGATGCAGAAGATACCACTGCCATACCATAAAAAAGATTTTCTCTTACGTCCTATTCAACTTCAATTCCATTACTCCTCTTCAATTCCATTTTCTCTTTCTTATTAGACTATTTTCCACCATCTACTGATTAGTAATCCAATCCAATTATATCTATCATGTCTCTCTTGCTTTACCCAAAGTGTAACAACTTGATGCATTCTTAGGAAAATAAAGCTTATTTAGACTTCGTAGTTTAAAGAATGAGTCTGAATTTGGTAAGGATGAGGTGTAAAATTCATGTTTTACACATCCAATTAGAGATTGCCACATCAACTATTTACTTAAAACTCAATAAATCCTACTGCATCAAATAACATCTTAGTTAACTCCTACATGAGTTGAATTTTCAGATGGGTATTTGAATTGATTAAGTGTGGTTGTGCCTACTGTTTAATATGTGATAGATGATGTGACATGTTAAGATTGGAGGGTGTCAAACTTGGGTTTTACATCACATTCTTATAGAATTTAATCTCTTAAATATGTGCAATTGCATCTACAGACCATAATATTTTCTATTGTTACTAATTTCCCAATGTAAGTGATATTTGCAGCACCATACCTTAGTTCCATGATACATATTTGGAAGTATAAAAGCTATAAATTTACAACCTGATTGTAAACAAATTTATGTTGTTAAATTTAGTCACCGTAACACATAGGATTAAATAATAAAAAATTGTGTCCAAATCCATGGTTGGGTTATGATTTATCATTTCTTTTTCCTTCTATATAATATATGTTTCAATATTTTGTAATAGTTAAAACATGTTAAACAAAAGCCCTCTCTCTCTCTCTCTCTCTCAAGGAAACCCTGACACTAATTTTTGTTTGTTTGTTGTTTTTTTTTTAATTATTTAAATCTTTCATATTAAGGGCATGTTGTTCATTTAGGTGATTATGTTGAGGTGTTAAAATCCCCATATTGAAGTTGATGAGAGCATAGATATAAATGTGTAAGAAGACCAAGATGTTATCATGATATCACATCCAATGAACATTATTTCCAAGAATTTTTTAAGTTGATGAGGACATAGAGATAATTGATAAAATTCTTCAATGTATTTTTTTCCTTTTTATCAATATTGTTTAAATTCTCGTGCATAAGCACGAGTTACATGATAATACTAGTCTATATAAATCTATATATATCTAAAAGCTGAAGCGTAGCATTTAATATTACTACGTTCCTGTTGAGCCACATTAGCGACCACGTCATTATTTCCATTAATAAAAAAAATATTTTGTTTTCATTATTTTTCTATAAGTGTTTTATAAATTCCCACTTCAGCTTCCATAACACCCATGACTCTTTATCTCCATTGTTTTCAACTTCCCATATAATTTCTTAAATGCCTGAGACTCTCTATTTCCCTCTTTCTTGCCTCTTCCTCTCCTCATTGAACTCAACCGGTTCATACCTATTCTGTTGCCATTGTCCCTATAAAATTCTGCACAAATTAGTCTTGTAGGGAGCTCTACAGTTAAAGCTCTTGAAAGGATAGAACTGCTATGCCTCAGGTAGTCCAAGATGGTCTAAATGATCGGCTTCACAAGTTCATGTCCTCATTGGAGAATCCAAATGCAATCAGTTACTCTTCACATCTACATATGGATAGCAGTGAATCACAAGGGACTGTAAGCAATTAGTTTTGACCAACCCCTTTCAAATGAATATGTATCCTTCATATTACTCATTACTTTAGGCTTTTGCTCACATGAATATGTATCCTTCATTAATCATTACTTTAGGCTTCTGTTGCTGTAACAAGCTAGATGATATTGTCGGTGATCATGATAATATTAGTTGGTGTTGAAATTTCTATTAAGAAAAATAGGACTTATGAATTAATTAATGAATTAGCTTTTTTTTTTTTTTTTAAAGGATGGATTATCCAAGTATAGTCTCTTTTCAAAATGGCCTTTTTTCTTGGTTTACTTAAAAAGTCTCTTGTATTCTAAATGTCCTCAGAAAGTTACCTTCTAACTTTAAATGTCAAATTGCTGCTGCTTGATCATCCCTAATTAGCCTGCCAATCTTTGTGATATTTTGTGAACTATTCATGTCGAACATGGTTGATTCTCCCACTAGGCCACTTAATCAATTGGCTAAGGCTCCAAGTGGATGGTCCCATGATTTTGCATTAGCTAGATATGTGCATATATGCATGGTAATTGCTTTGACTTGTAGAAATTAAGACTCAAATACATATAAAATGCATTTTAATTTCAAATATGCCAATACAAAAAATATATTTTTAGGAGGGATAAGGAAAAAAAAAAAGGAAAATAATTCCCATAAAATGAAAAACTAAGTCTTATACAATGGCCATAATCTGCTGCTCTCTCTAAATTTAATGTAATACTTCTTCTGGCATTCATGAAGAGAGTTATTTTCGATCCACATCTCTAGATGCCAATAGCCATAAAGAGTTCTATACTTGATTCCACAGATCCCTCAAATCAAATGTGTTGTGAGAATCACTTGCATTCTCAGCAACATCACTGATCCTTCTTGAGAATCGTCACTGATCCTTCTTGAGAATCGTCGCGTTTGTCTCCCCTAATGCCCCATTATATTATAGTCCTCATTATCCTCAATATGATATGACTCCTCCAATGCCCCCATTATAGTCCTCATGACCCTCAACATGATTTTGTGACGAAGTATTGGTTTATCAACATGCAAAGGGGCATTTGGTTCCTTGCGATGTGCCCTTGATGTGATATTAAGATTTTTTAGTTTATTTTATTTTTTTCTGACATTATCACAATCTAAAATTAAAAAAATATATTACATCACCTTAATTTCATTACCTTCTTAAACAATGTAACGTTACATTCTTGTATTGAGATTAAATTAATGTAAGATTACAATAATGTAATATTACGGTGTAATGTAACATCACAGCAAACCAAATGTTCCCTAAATGTAGACTAAAAGAACGATGGTTGATGTGCCTCCGAATAATATGAAGAGTACTAAAAAGTTGTTGGGGGCTAAGACTAGGAGTTTCTTTATCCAATTCTACGTCTTCACGCTTAGCGGATATAATCATGTTGTTCTCCAATTCACGTAGCGTATTTATTTTTATTATCCACATCATTTTTGAATAAACTATCTAAATATTTTGTGACTCTAATGCATTAAAATAATAATAATCAAAGTCTTTTCTAAAATGGTTCATTGGATATAGAAGTCATCAAATATTTTAAGAATGACTCTTTGTTTGCCTGGGTAATAATACAAATGTATGATTATATGAGTATATTGTTTATTGTTTTAATTAAATTAAATGACAATAAATTGTCTTCTCCATTATATCAGAGGAAAAAATGTTTTAGGTTTTAATTTTTTTTATCAATATTATCAATAAATCACAATAATCATTCTTATAATAGTTACATTCTTATATATTTATATATATAGTCCACAAGTATGAGAGTAATATTCAATAGCACAAAAATTTACACCATGATTATTCTTTTCATTTTTCAACTTCTTTTTTTTTTTTTTTTTTTTTATCATCTCAATTTGAATTCATTATTTTATTTTTGTAAAATCTATGTTTACTCTACACTATATTTAACTATGAAGTTTCTAGGGTATACCATTTGATGGCTGATTCGAATGATTTCTTGACAAAATTTTGTTTGAATAATTTGATAAGTTGTGTTATATTTCTTTGATTTTTTTTTTTTAGTAATGGTAGTTGATTAAGTTATGCCGTAAGAAATTTCTTTTGGCAATTCACAAAATGTTCCTTAAAGAACTTTTATTACAAAATTTTTACTTTTAAATAAGTTTAATTACAAATGATCATTAATAATATTCCCACGCATAGCGTGGGTCTGCGGCTAGCAAATCTAAAAGCTGAAGCATAGCATTTAATATTGCTACGCTCAGGTTGAGCCACATCAACAGCCATGTCATTATCATTATTTTTCTTGAATTTCTCCTACAATTTAAAAATAGTTTTCCTAAATTTTAAAATACTAATAAAAAAAAAATTTCAGCCCTATCTCCACCATAAAGCCCAATCTTTATAGCTTTAATTCCATTATAAAGCCCAAACCCATATAGCTTCAATTTTGTGTTTCGTGGTTTCAATTTTAAACAAGGCAACCCTTTGTGTTTCACAATTACAATATTAAACAGCAGCCTTTTGTGTTCCACGGTCAAAACCTTAAATGTCAACCCTTCATGTTCCACGGTTATACTTTCAAACGGCAAACCTTTAGCTTGCTAACACCAGACTTCGGCTTGCTAACTCCTTCATCACTTCCTCTCCTTAATACTGAGAAGCTAGAAGATTAAGTTCAGGTATCTCTAAACCCCAATTGCTCTTGAGCTCTATTCTTGTAATTGCCCTACATAATAATTCAATGTAAGGATTAGATTAATAGTATTGTCACTTTTGATTTTCCCATTGCTAATGAAGCAGATTAGTTAGAATTAAGTTGTTGATCGATAATTCTCAATGTTTGCAGTTCAATCTCACAGGGGTTGCAATCAGGATGAATCAAAGGCTGTTTTGGTGATCCAGGCAATTCATTTTACAGGCGAGCTGGGGTTCTATTAGGTGGTTTATGAAGGAGATAGCAAACTTCAAATAGCAGCTCCTAACTCCATTGATGTGTCTTGGGAGTGCTGGGCTGCTAGGCATCTATTGGATGAAGCCAAAATGAAGGCAATACAGTATCTTTCTGCAGAATTTCATTAGTCACATGTATGTTGTATTGGGCTGCCCTTGAGTTATAGCTTTGTACACTCAAAACTGTTCATTTTAATGGAAGACATTCCTTTTGTAAGAATAAATTATCCCATTTGATAACTTCATATTTGTTATGGTTTAATATGAAGTTACATTTCCTTAAAACATTGGTTAATGGAGAAGTACGTTTCCTAAGTAACTCCAACTTTGATGGGCAAGTGGAGGTTATAGATACAAGGAATTTAGTCCTCTCTCTACCTATAAAAGATACATTTAGCTACCCCATCATATA
The DNA here is from genome assembly GCA_032727855.1 of Quercus ilex subsp. ballota. Classification (NCBI taxonomy): domain Eukaryota; kingdom Viridiplantae; phylum Streptophyta; class Magnoliopsida; order Fagales; family Fagaceae; genus Quercus; species Quercus ilex. The sequence goes on along the minus strand of CM064918.1, from coordinate 28,483,680 downwards.
CATTGAATAATTAAAGAGAAAAGAGGGTCAAGAGAGAGAAACCAATCCTATACGAATTATGTGCCTTTTATACTAAGACTTGATCTTAAGAAGAGTTTAGCAATGGATCAAGGTAAGCTTTATAATTAATTTTTATAGTTGTGAAATCATGATAATTCAAGATCCTAGAATTTATATTATGGTTGTTTATAATCTAACAACATAAAGAAAACATTTACATGTGGTATCAGAGCTTGTGTTTTAGAGTTATCATGTTTCTCCAATAAAAGATTTATAAACAATTATAGTTTACTTTATCATGATTGTGATTTTGGATTTGTGAAAGCAATTAACGTATTCTATATGATCATGGTTCAAGTTTGGATAATATGAAATTTGTTTTTCCATTAGTTAATAACTTTGGGACATTACAAATTTCTACGATATTTGGTTCTAGTCTATTTAATTGTTTATTTAAAGATTAACAACTTTAATGTTTAATGTTAAAAACTCAAATCTTAAATTGAGAATAAAATATCATCTGACATTCATGAATAGTTATGGTATAAACTCTTTTATACTTTGAGATTGTCAGTTATTGTTCCTTATTAATTTTTCCGCCTTATGTTCACTCTTTCAAATGCAATGAATGTTGAATTGCTGAATTTAGTTTATTTAATGTTGTAATAAACTACTAATATTATCAAGACTATAACTTACTATTCTATCAAGTATTTCATTGATGTCTTTTATGAAAGAAGGGACTTATTTGTTTCGATGTAAACATGTACGGCACAAACTTTTATATATGCGTTACGGTAATGTATTCCATTAATTTAATGTTTATGCCAGGTCACTAATTTTGATTTGGAGTCTATATTATGATACGTTTTTGTAGTCACCAAAGTGGCCCATTTGGAAAAACGCATAGATAACAAGTCAAAATAATTGTAATTTAACACATATTCCCTAGTGTTAAAAATTAGTGACTTTGCAAATCACAATTTTTTGATCACAAGAATATTAGGTTGGCCCAAAGGTGCACCACTTTCAAGTGATTAATAAATTGGAATAGGATAGTTGATGGATATTCATAGTTGAGATTGGAATGGATACCTAAAGGTAACAGACCAACTTAATTATGAATATTTTATTAATTAGTCCTATTAGTTGAATGGGAATCACAATAATTGTTTAATAGTTACCATAAGAATAGCCCAAAGGTGATCTCGATAATACTATTTATCATTGTTTAAACATGCATTTCATTTTGGTTTATTGTTCGTTAATCAATAACTCTTAGCACTAATGCAGTGAGAATATATTATTACTTTGTTTGCAGTATTAGTTCCTGTTCCACTTCATTCATATGCTTCGTCTATTCCCAAGCTGAATGGAATAAATTTCTCATATTGGAACGAACAAGTTCAATTTCACCTCGGTGTACTGGATCTTAATATAGCACTTGGATCTGAGAAATTGTCTGCTCTTACGAATACAAGCAGTGTGGAAGAAAAGGCTTTCTATAAAGCATGGGAAAAATCAAATAGACTAAGTCTTATGTTTATGCGAATGACCATAGCAAACAATATCATGACAATACTTCCTAAAACTGACGTTGCAAAAGAATTCCTTTCAAATGTGGAAGACCGTTTCAAAACAGCTGACAAGTCCCTTGCAGGGACATTAATGGCTAAACTTACCACCATGAAATTTGATGGTAAGCGTGGGATACAGGAGCACACCATTGAAATGACTAATTTGGCTACTCAATTAAAGACTCTAGGGATGAATGTGGATGAGTTTTTTCTTGTTCAATTTATATTGAATTCCTTGCCTCCTCAGTATGGGCCATTTCAAATTAATTACAACACTATGAAAGATAAGCAGAATGTAAATCAATTGGCCATTATGCTTAATCAAGAAAAGGTAAGACTCAAGCAACTTGAGCAACATTCAATTCATCTCACAAATCAGGAAGCTGAAAGAAAATGGAGGAAGCCTAAAAAAAGCTTTAAGCATGGATTACGCAAAGCAAGTGATCTTAATCCAACTGGTAAACCTCAAAAGAAGGAAAATGGCGGTTATAAATATCACTTCTGTAAAATGTCGGGAAATTTTAAGAAAGATTGCCCAAAACGTAGGCAATGGTTCGAAAGAAAATGTAAATCTTTAATTAAAGGTTATATTTCTGTATGTTTCGAATCAAACCTAACTGAAGTTCCTTTTAATACTTGGTGGCTTGATTCTGGGCCTACTACTCATATTTCAAATACGATGCAGGGATTTCTTTCAATCCAGACCATAAATCCAAATGAGAATTTTGTATTGATGGGAAATCGGGTGAAAACACCAATTGAAGCTGTGCGTACCCAAAGTATAGTTAATTGTCTATACCTATAATTGGGTGCACAATCTATTTATATTGTGGGCTTTGAGTTTCCTACAACGGGTAGTCCTTTACTCGGAGACCTAGCCACTAAAAAACAAGTCTCTCTCTCTCTCTCTCAAAGTCACTCCACCTTCTCTTGAAATAGTCACTCTTTTATCTCTGTGTTCTCCCTAGAGTTTTCAACCCCCTCCCTTCTCATCCTATTCTCCTATTTATAGCCTGATATAAGTGGTGGTGTCATAATTATTCCAGATTATAAGTGGGAATGGGGGTCTAATTCCATCGTTTCTAAGTTGATGGTCCATTTGGAGTGGTAATAATGGCATTGGGACTAATTCCCTCCTCCAAAAGGCTGTTCGGCAATGATATTCACCAAGGCAATATCGTGCAGTCGAGACATGGTGCCCCCGAGCAATCACATTCCCGTCCAAGATGCAGTTGACCGAGAGAGGACCGTATCGTGCCCCAAGGTATGTCCAGGTCAAGATTACAAGAGCAATGGGCATTGGTTCAAGCATCGTGGCGCGAGGCCTGGGCCCATGGCCTAGCGGGCTTGGGGCCCTGCCTCGTATAAGGGTCATGGATCGTTCCATAGGGCCAGGGTCCAAGGCCCAAAGGGCTTGGGGACCCTGTACCGTACATTAGCCCCCCTTGATTTGTGTCTGGCTCCCGAGAACAAATCAAGGATGAGAAGAGTCAGAAACTCTTTGGGAAGCTTAATAGGCAGTTACTGAATGGATAAGATGTTCATTAATGCACTCTTAAAAGGTGCATTGTGCTAGACTATCAGGTCCAGCCGTCATCATAACCTGACGGTTCGTGAACCGAGGCGGTGCGCGTGGCAATTACAAAAAGAATTCGTAAAGTTTTCCCGCCTCCCATTTTTATTAAATGCTCTTAACCCCCTCTAGACCCTATAAATAGTTTCCTCTAATTTCTCACATCACTCTTTACATCCTCTCTTCCTTAAATTCCCTCTTTGCCGAGCATACCTCTCCTGTGCATATATTTTCCAGCCCAGATCATCATTTTTTAGAGCCCACAGGAAGTTTTCTTTACTCTTTCCTCTTCTTTTAGTTTTTCTTCACTCTTAGAGTCTAAGAATGAGTTATTCTCATCTCCTCACTTCTGAAGCATCCTTGGCTAGTTTTAGAGCAGCCTATGGCATTCCTGGAGATGTTGATATCGCCTACTGTCACGAGGGTGATATCGCTCTCCGGAGGCATTCTAATTCAAACGTAGCATTTTTCCCTTTGATGACTATCCTTGAGGGTGGGGTTAGGTTTCCCGTGGACCCTCTTATCATAGTTACCCTTAGGTTTTATGGCCTGTGTCCTGACCAGCTCCCCCCCAATTTTTACTGAGTAGCGAGTTGTGTTAATAGACTAAACCAAATATATGGGCTACAACTAAACCATCACGGTATCAATTTTATGTATAGTTTGTGCCGCAACATTAAGTCCGATTACTATTTAAAAACTAGGGATATGTAGGTACGGCTTATATCATGCCTTCCTGACTCCAACAAAAACTCGGCAGGAGAATTTGTTCGGGTGAGCGGCAATTGGCTTGCCGTTGAGCTCCTCTACCCACTTTCGCTGCGTGATGTTGGTCGGTACCGAGTACTTTTACTTGTTTTGAATTTGATACTTTTGCTCAGTTTACTCACGTATGTACTAACCAGTCCTTTTATTGATTTATTGCAGAAGGAAAAAGATTTAAACCAGATCTTAGAGTTGTGCACGTGAGGGATCTCAATTTTGTACTTAGGTCAGAGATCTTTGTGCACACGGATGGACAACTACAAGCATCCCATCTAATACTCGGCTGCGACCCTGTGTACTCTACCTGGCAGTCATTCAGCCAAGCTTTACTGGTGAACAGCCCACTTCTGTCATATATCAACATTCGGCATGCCAATTTTCTCCCGCCCTCCTTAACAGTTGGTGAAGCTCGGGACCTCAGCCCCAGATATACTACTGCAGAGGATCTTGCATCAGTGAGGGACGAATCGGCTGAACGTGTGTCTCAAAGCCGTAGAGCCCACGTACCTGTTGAAGAGCCTGAAGCTCCGATGTAAGTTGCCGAGCCAACAATAGCCGAATCCGTACACTCCTCAGGAGCCGAATCCGATTCATAGGCCAAAAATGAATTGACCCCTTGTGATAAATTAACCAATTAATTTAGCCAAGTGAATTAATTAAGTTAATTAACATGCAAATGCGTGGTAGTACAAAAAAATCACCAATAAACTAATTATGCAGCAGAAAATAAATAACACGATGCTTTATTTACGAATGGGGAAAACCTAACAGCAAAAACCCCATCGGGTGATTTTCAGGTCACTACTCTCAAAATTCCACTATTACCAAAACAAGTGGTTACAAGTAAAGGAATCCCAGTACCTTGTACCAACCTACAGTTGAACCCTTACCCCAATACCCAATTGGACTTGTTATGTAGTGACAATCTCTCCTTTTTATGCATGGCTCCCAAGTACGTGACTAACCAATGTGATGCGCGAATCCCAGTACGCAGCTTACTCATTTGCACGAATCTAAGTACGTGACTAGCTCCATAGCAACCCTTTGATTGTTGTAGTTGATTTGTAGCAACTTCACATAGAAACACCAATAAGATCTTCAATGTTGGTGCAAGAGACTTTGCTTGGTTACAAAACCCAAAGGCGTACAAGAAACGCAGCAAAAACTCTTTCTTCTATAGGAGGAGGCTAGGGTTTCAAAAAGAAAACCTTATGAAGCTCTCTAGGGTTTTTGGTTTTTCTTTTTCCACCTCCTTTAAATAGGAGCTTAATGGGCTCTCCTATTCCAAATAGGTTTACACAAACCTTGGGTTTTCCTAGTCCTATAAGGATTATACAAAACCCATAAACAAATAGCCTTTTAGAATAAAAACGTTGCTGGCTATAATCTAAATCTTGTAAGCTCGATAGATCGAGACATCTGTCGAGCTTTAATGAATCTCGACAGATTGAGCTTTTGTCGAGGAAGTATCGAGACCTACAGATTTCACTTTTCTTGAGCAGTTCTTGAGTAATCTTCAGGTCTTCAATTTAACCACTTGTAACGATCATCTTGAACCTATTTAGATTTACCCAAATACAAGTAAAGTGCATTTTGTCAAAGGATATGCCAATTACATAAAAATATGTCCCTAACAGCTCAGTTTACTCACATATGTACTAACCAGTCCTTTTATTGATTTATTGCAGAAGGAAAAAGATTTAAACTGGATCTTAGAGTTATGCACATGAAGGATCCCAATTTTGTACTTAGGTTAGAGATCTTTGTGCACATGAACAGACAGCTCCGAGCATCCCATCTAATACTCGACTGCGACCTTGTGTACTCTACCTGGCAATCATTCAGCCAGGCTTTGATAGTGGATAGCCGACTTCTATCATACATCAACATTCGGCATGCCAATTTTCTCCTGCCCTCCATGACAATTGGTGAAGCTCGAGACCTCGGCCCCAGATATACTACTGCAGAGGATCATGCATTGGTGAAGGACGAATCGGCTGAATGTGTGTCTCAAAGCCCTAGAGCCCACGTACCCGTTGAAGAGCCTGAAGCTCTGGTGCAAGTTGCCGAGCCAACAACAGCTGAATCTGTACACTCCTCAAGAGCCGAATCCGATTTCAGCGAAGAAGAAATGGATACAAGATGGACAATGACCATTGACCGCTTTGTGCCCAACGCCCGGTCAGTAGCTCGACAGCAAGAACCCCATGGTAGGGGCCTAACTCCCCCTCCTCCTCCTCCCCATGGCCGCTCTCGGAAGAGACAACGCACAGCCGAGTAACCTACTGCAGGCTCAAGGGATGCACCTTTAAGGACTCCCCCCCGAGTATCTAGCGGGATCTCTATTTGAGAGCCTCGTGGTGATGCCCGACCCACTACATAGGTCAGGTCTCATATTGCCTCCTCTTCACGACAGGAGATAGGTTGGCAGACCACCTTCATGCTCGACAACGAGCCATTGTCGGTAACAGCTAGCATAAGGACATGGGCACAGGGAGAAGGGGGGCGAATGGCCCAAAGTTTGACCCAAGGACTGCTACTGCCCGAAGACATCCATTTCTTCTTGGGCAAGAACGATGAATCGCTAGCCAAGCGTTCACAGTGACATACCATAGCGGTAACACACTTTTCTACCCCTCTTCCATTTACTTTGAAGCGCATGTATTCTCCTTTTTCTTTACATTAACGGTTTTTATGCTATCAGGGCACGTAGCTGACCCACATTATTGACAGGAGGCTACTGAGGATGGTGAACGGGAAAAGGCTCTCAAGGATGTAGCGGTAGCCACGACGAAGGACCAGACCAAAGCTGCCAAGGTTGCTGAGAAAAAGGCCCAAGCATCTAAGAAGGCCCGGGCGTTGGTAGAGAAAGAAGGACGGAGATGAAGATGAAGCTCGGGGAGACAGAGCTTAAGCTGCCAGAGGCAGAGAGCCTAAACCTCGCATAAGCTGATGAGATTGCTAACCTGAAGGTAGCTCTAGAGGCTTGTGGGAACAAATGGTACAACAAAGGCTTTGCTGATGTAGAAAACTCCGCGGAGCCTGTCGTTCGCCAAGCTTAAAGGTATGGATTCAATGAGGGGTGGCTGGCCACCCTGCAAGCTATGGGGGTCCCTAAAGATTCTCCATTAAGGAACCCTGACTAGATCCCCTTCCCGGATCCCTCTTCCCCAGTCTAGAATCCCCCCAATGCCATTGACAAAGAAGAAACTCCCAGCATGAGGGAGCTGGTGCAAGAAATTGACTCCCACGTGGAGTTCGTTGACCTGGAAGTCACCAGCAACCTCCGTGCTGGCAACTAGCCCGAGGGTGCTTAAATTCAGCTTCCCCCAATAGTTCAGCCAACCGAGGACATAACTGAACAGCAAGCCGAAGACGTAGCCCTTCTCCCACCCACAGATCCTTCAGCTTAATATTTGGATTCTTCTTCTTCTTCTTCTTCTTCTTCTTCTTCTTCTTCTTTTTAACTTTTCCTTAGCTAATTTTCATTGCTTTTATTTGGTTTGCCCATAGTCACCGGGTTATGGTGACAAAACAATGGTTTACTTTTATATTTGTTTTATTTGATTAGTCTTCTGGATGTGATGACTGAACATTTGTCTTAACCGTTTTATAGATAATTACTGCATTATTGCTGCTATGCCATGCCTTGTTTGTTTTTGTTTATTATTATTCTGAATGCCCAGGTAGCCTAATCAAGGCCTGCCCCTGATAAGTGATAAAGAAAAGTTTCATAGATGCCCTGCCCTTCGTTTGTTTTTAAAAAAAGATAGGCTATACTCTTTACCTATTCAGTGGTTGGGACCGAGTTGAAAAAGGTTTTCTAGAGCCTTTTGTGCCTAGAGAAGGTTAGCACTAAGATTGCATCTACTTGGAAATTATGAATGACTTAGGTATATGCTGGTGTACTTAATGAGAATGAATGCCAAACTTTCGCGTTTAAAAGACCTAGCATTAGGTTCCCAATTGCTGTATGAAACATGAATGGGCTGGGTCCTCGTAGTTAGGAAAATTTATTATGTGGTTCCTATCTTCTTGGTAATTAAAATTAAATCAGGTAACAGGTTTCAACCTGAGTAAATTGGCGTAAAGCTTCTACCTGCTCGGTTATTCAGATTGGACTAGGAAACAGGTCTCTATCCTTAGGCTCCTTTGAGTAATTTGATATAAGGTTTCCATCTGCTCGGTGATTAAGATCGAATCGAGAAATAGGCTTCTGTCCTTAGAATAGTTTTATAAGGTTTCCACTTACTCGATGATTAAGATTGAACCGAGAAGCAGGCTTCTGTCCTTATGTAAATAAATTTTCTTCGCGTTCGTTGACCGGGGTTAGTAAATTAACAGTGATGGAATCAAGGGTATGAGCATATCTGTATGAATAAACATCGCCTTTATATTAATCAACGTTACACACATATGCCATTACACCCAACCCCTACTCATGTGCACCAACAGTTCAATGGTAAAACTTCTTTAGATTGTGGACATTCCATGGCCGGGGAAGTGGTCTCTCATCTAAGTCCTCCAGATAGTATGCTCCTACGCTTGCGATGGTGGTAACTTTATAGGGCTCTTCCCAGGTCGGGGCCAACTTCCTCGCATTAGTGTCTCGCATATTTCCTACCACTTTTCGCAACACTGAGTCCCCAGCGTGGAACTTCCTTGTCTTCACATCCCAGTTGTACCACCAAGCAAGCTTCTATTGATACTTGGCCAGCCGTATAGTCGTTGATTCTCGGCACTCTTCTAGCAAATCCAAATGCTTTACCATTAATTCGTCATTCTGGGCAGGGGCAAATCTCGTAACCCGTGCACTACATAGGTTTACCTCGGTTGTTATGACTGCCTCCGCCCCGTACGTTAGGGAAAATGGAGTTTCTCCCATGGACCTTTTGGGGGTTGTTCAGTATGCCGACAAAACATTAGACAGCTCTTCGGCCCACCTACCCTTCGTGCCCTCCAATCTTTTCTTCAATCCGCTCACAATTGCTTTGTTTGTGGCTTCATTTTCATTTTTGGATTTACCTATAGACAATTATTGAGCATCTCTTTAAATTTAGGTGTTACTCCATCTTCACATGCTGCTATTATATGGAATTCTGACAGCCACCAATAGATTAAAACCTCCTCCTCACCTTTCATATCATTTTTTTTATTATAAATTTTCACTTTTTCCCTCACCACAAATTGATCGGTATGGCCTTCAATGGGATAATTTATTGAGTTTTTTTCTTGTTCTTTCAGTCATGACTCAAGTCTGTCTGCCAAAACCCAATCAAATTAGTGCAAGAGGCAGAGAGTGACTCTAGAGCTTGCAAACAAAACTCAAAATTTTAGTAGGCAAACATTAGTAGCCTAGGTCCAAATTTTATAAACTCAAAATGAGTTTTGTTATTTGTTTTATTCTTTTTATTTATTTATTTATTTCCATCTCATTACTAGAAAAAAATGTAATTCAATTTTGGGATTCCATGATGAATGAGTTTGAGTTTTCATGGTCTCAAAACTATTCAAATATGTTTTTGCTTTTTCAAAATTGATTTAAATTGAGATTTTGATCATGTTTGTTATAAATTGCTTTATGGTTGCCCGTCTCTAGGCCATTGCAGGAAGTTATTCTAAATATGTTTGCCATAGTGTTTTCTATCTAATAATTAACTTCAATGTGATGTTTTCATTTTGGTCTTTGTTTTTAAAGTTGTAGTGTATATTCATTTTTATCAAAGATAAATCAGTATTGTTCTCCATTTCCTATCATTTTATATGTTGAACTAAACTTCATTTTTATCTTTGTTCCGTTTGTCAATTCCTCGATAGATGTCAACAATCAAGCCTCACAATCACTGGTAACTATTTTTTTCTTAGAAAATTTTGAAGGAAAGGGGAATAAATTTGTTTTTTTTTTTTTTTTTGGCAATGCTTGATAATTTTCTTTTTATGGTTCTATACACATAAGCTATATTAGATTTCTCTTTCCTTATATTAATATTTTGTTGCTTATTATTCAATTGGATGGTTTGGTGTCCCAGAAATTTTGGGATGATGGGAGAGAAAACAAAGTAGAGTTTGAAGATTAATTTTTTTTTTGTTGTATGGAACTTGGGGTGTAACAATTTAAATATTTCTATCTTAAATTTTTTTTAAAGGAAACTCTAATTCTTCAAAGTACACCAAATTAAGTAGATTGTTGTGTTGTGGCTAGAATTTTTGTGTTTTGGACCTTAGTTGGCCTACTTGGTTGACAAACAACTTTGTGGATTGTTTAGATTTTGAGAAATTGTTTGGGATTTTAGGAATGAGGAAATTCAAAGAATTGAATTCTTTTTAAATTCCATTAGTATCTAGCTTTAAGCTAATTGTTGTGCGAATGGAAAAACTAATTGGTTGTTGATTATTGAATATTTACCTATAATATTGTGTACATGAACAACAGTTGAGTTTTTAGGTTTAGATTTTGGATTATGCTACTTTTTTTCAATAACTTGATTTTCTTTTTAGAATTTCTTCATATTGAATATCTAGAATATTGTGTACATGAGTTTTAGACAAAATAACAATAATTCTATAATTGAGTTTTAAATTTCGTATTTTGCTATTTCTTTACTTATTAAACATAGTATGGTATAGTTGATGTGATGCAATGAAGGTAGAAGCAATTGCTATTTTTGGGGCATAGCAACTGATACATTATGATAATTTCCCATAGCCATTTAAACTTCCTGACCTGGAATGCTAATAATTATCTTCTCTGAGGCAAAAACAATTGGTCGAGTTTAGCAAGTTTGCCACTAACTTTGACCTCAACATTATGGCAATATAGGTAACTCACTTACTTACAATTCGTATATGCACCATTTTGATTCTTTGTGAAAATTCAAAACATTGATAAAATGAATGTAATGGTAAGTGGGTGATTTGAAATAGACACATTGATGAATGTGTGTAGTGGACATTAGTAGAATCAATGGCATGTGTTTGACAATTTGGTCTTTGATGGAAATTAGTATAAGTGAGGGTCTATTAAATTTTACCTCTTTGTCTCCCCATTACTCTCTACTTGACTGTCTTTATCTTCCCATTACTCTCTACTTTACCTTCATACTTCCTTCATTCATTTTCTCTTTCTATTATTTTGACTCTTTCTTCTTCCAATTTTATTTTGTATAAATTCGATATCATTTCTTCCATTCAATCCATATTTTCCCCACAAAAAATTGTAAGTACTCTCTCTCTCTCTCTCTTGTGGATTTTTATTCTTTCTTATAATTCTGATTAAGGTTGATGGTTTTTTTTTTATTAATATGCGTTTTGGTTTTTTTTTTTTTTTTTATTTCTCATTACAAATGAGATCATGAAAAAAAATTATAAAACTAATTAGCAATTACTATCATTATGGAGTAGTAGTCTACGGTACTACACATCTAATGAAGTGGAATATATAGAGTTTACTTAAGGTATATGTAAAGATTCACATTAAAAAAAAAAAAAAAAAAAAGCATATGTAAAGGTTTTTAAAAAAATGAATATATAAGGTTTTAATTAACTTAAAAGATAATGAAAAACCAATTATTAATAACTAAAACAATAATATATATATATATATATATATATATTTAATGAGACAACTATAAAAAAAATTATTATGCGTAATGCATGGGCCTCCAATTAGTTAATTATAATAAGAGTGCACAAATTGGCGTTAATAGAACAATGCAAAGTTTAGATCCGTTATGTTAGAGGTTTGGCTTAAGCCAACGAAAATTCATTGGAAATTGTGGGTAGTGGGCGGTCAGATGAAATTCTAATTAGACTTAAAAACAAACTAATCCACCACTTAGATTAGGCCAAACCCTCATTACTGTAATTTACACAAATCATAATGGAATTTCTAAATGATTGGTTAATGGGAACAAATCGATATAAACCCCACTTAGCCTGGCCGGAAAAGGGGAGGGAGGGATTACTTCAAAAATACTTGTAAGCAAGGAAATTTAATCTTTTAGGTGATAGTCAAGTACAAATACTAATAAAAATGGGCATGCGTAATCTTTTTTTTAGAGAGAGTTTTAACCTATGGTGTCCGCCTCTGATATCTTTTTTATTCTTAAACCAAGACACTAGTCAGTTTTTTATGTAAGCGGAGATTGAACTCCAATTCTCTTATTCAGCCATTAGAAACTTTATCAGTTGAGCTAACTGGAACTCACATGATCATGCGTAATCTTAAAACTATTTAACTTTTGTAAAAATGCATCTCCAAACTATATATAAGTTTCAACGGAATAATGAGGAAAAATAAAAACATTTTTCAAGCTTTCCACGGGTTTGTGCCTAGTTTAATAGAAAGGAAGAAGCTTGGGGTGATTTTTTTTTTTTTCCCCCCCTGAGGGAGAGAGAGTTAATTTTTTTCATTAATTGAAGGAGGTGAGGAGATATTAAAGGTTTGGAGAATAAACGGAAAGAAAAAGAATAAAAAGAAAGGAGGTGATATAGCAATGTATATGTACACCAAAATAACTAGGGAAAGAAAAAAGATTCATTTTCTTTTTATCCATCTTTGAAAAATAAAAATGAAAGCTCTCTTCTTTTCTCCCTCTCTCTCTCCCATGGCCTCCATATTCCATAAAAGTCCAGATCTCAAAAATCAAAACCAACAAGAAATACAACTTGAACCCGGTGAAACTAAAACTGATGGACTCGTTTTTGGTTTTCCATGCTTTAAAAGGAGGGTGTGACAAGTTATAAATATATAAACAAATACAAATGCTTCATTTCGTTGGAATTATGAAAAAGTTGCAGGATAAAAAAAGCTTGCATTTTCCACCACAAATGATGGAATTTTCATTTATTTAGTTGAGAAGACAAATTGGAAAATAGATAAAAGTAGCTTATGTGGAATTATCCCTTCGTCTTGAACGATTTCTCTCAAAACTAACTTAGGCTGCATTTGGTTCAACGGAAATGCTTTTCTGAGCATAAAATCATTTCAAGGGAAATTGTTTTCCCATAAAGGAAAATGTATTTAGGCTGTTTGGCTGCCTCAGAATTCGTTTTACGGAAAATCAATTCTCATGTTTGGTTCGTTCAAACATTTTACGAAAAATAGAATTCGTTTTACGGAAAATATGAAATGCCTTACAAATTCAACACCTGCATTGCCTAGACAAACCTGTAACAGTACAAAAGTAATCATCCACTTCAACATCAAAAATAATCATCCGAATATACCCATAATATTTATATCAAAACAGCCACATCAATCTTTCACCATTGGCATTACACCTCCATGGTGTACAAAAATGATACCTACACGTGGTATCTGAACAGTACAAATACAAAATTTGGGCAATTGTATCGTCCCAATAATACAAAAGACTACATATATAATACAATGGTAGGTGAATACTAGTACTACAACAAAAGTTAATCCCTAAAGCTACCGTCACAGTCAACATGAAACAGACAAGTCAGAGGTGTGTGAACAAAAAACTATCCATCCACAACTTTCTCAGCTTAGCATTCTTGGCTAGAAATCCCCGTACTGTCTTCCTATTTTCACAGAGATGGTCAAAGGCAGTTGCGAGCATGTCTTCACTATACCCATCCTGTTGGGATTAGTGCCCTTAAATCCTATTGTATGATGCTATATATGATATTATGTATGACATTATGTATGACATGATATATGACTTAATATTCTGATTAATAAAGTTGTTTTATTATTATCTGAAGTATTGGTAACATGAATGTTTGGACATTATCATATAATCCATGAGATGCATAGTATGTAATTTATGTGAAAAGTCACAAAAGATATAAATCACAGGTTCTTTGTAAACTCAAAATTTTAGTTCGTAGTCGGTGATGAAATTGGGCATTTCATCTGCGAAGACTATAACATGTCAACTACGATGATTTGTCTTGATCATGGAAGTGGTGACTTCTAGTTGATATGTTGATATATTTTAAGAGTTAAGACATATTGAACTGGACCGCTGTGAGATTTATTATTCTCCTAATGACTGTCAACTGAATAATAAATCTCACGACTTATATTTGCATGAACTCTTAATCCTGAGAGAATAATGGACCTGATCATGAAGTGTAGGTTGCTTTGATATATCAGGAGTGAGATCTAAAGTAACGGTTAAAATCTCAGTATATTGGACAACCACATTTAGTGTTGATGGAACATATATTCTCAAGATGGAATTCATAGTCTCTTAACAGAGATATAAAATATTTCCTTGAGATAAGTTTAATGGGTTCAATTATTCAGAGAGTTAGGCCTAACCACTTTAGTAAGAAATTACTACAGTATATATTTATGAAATTGGATTTCATAAATATATGGTGAATAACTTAAAAGGATTAAACCGGGTACTCAAGGATTAAGATGTAGTAATTTACAAAGTGGCAGTCTACTTTCATAACTTTGTATTACTACGAATATTTTATGAAGGAGTTGCATGTATAATAAATTCTTGGGATATAATTTATTAATAAGGCCTAGAGTGTAATTATATTTATATAGTGGTATTAAATATAATTAATGGTAACTTTGGACTTGTCAAGAGTTGACAGAAAAGCCTAAGGCCCATTGGAGCTAGTATCTTATTGGTCCCTTTTGGTCCCACTCCAAGCCACATACTAAAGCCCAATTGGAAAGGCCCAAAAGGCTAGCCCAATTAGACAATCAGTTATTAGGAGAGAAACATACAGAATTTTACATGACACAACAAGTTTGTGAAATGATGTGTATGTGTGAGTGAAGCCACTCAATTACTCTCCCTTGGAAATTGATTAAGAGACCACACATCTTGGGCGATAGTGGAATTGGAGTGAAGATTGAAAGTGTTCCTGAGAACTTCTGATCTTTGGTTTTGAAATTCACTACACCAAGGTACACTCTCTTGTTCTATATTCTGAAACTTACTTAATGCATGTTATCAATTCTAAATGAAGTAGATCTGTTATTTTTCCGTTGCGTTTATGCATATATCCAACAATTGGTATCAGAGCGGTCTTCATTTTCGAATATGTATAATATGTTTAGTGAGTTTTAGAATTAAAGAGAACTATTTTCATAGTTGTGAAAATTCTGCAGTCATTTTTCTGCATATTATAGTTTTTGAAACTATTGTTTGATTAAAACTGTTTTTGATGTTATGATGTTGTTTAAGTTTGATTTTGACCATGTAAAATTGAATTTTAACACTTTAACATCAATGAAATTAAAGTTCTAATCTTAATTTCATCATTTTTGATCATTAAGAACGTGTTTTGTTCATTGGAAACGTCAAAAACGGTTAAACAGAAAAACGGCTATTTCTGGGTTTTTTCGCGACTGGAGAGTCGCGAGTTAAGTCGCCAGTGAGTCACCAAAGTTTCTGGATAAACTCGCGACTGGAATCTCGCGACTAGGCAAGTCGCCAAAACTCGCGACTGGGGCAAGTCGCCAAAACCAGTCGCCAAAAATTCTGACACCTGTTTATAACATGTATAAAGAGCAAGGCTATGTGTAATTAGTTTACATATGTATTAAACAATTAAAAACCTTTATTTTAAAACATCTAGTGGGAGAGAGATACAAGAGTTGCATCTCATGACCTCCATTGTCGGTTTATAGTAGTGTGATTAAGCACCTCGCCTTGGCGTGTATGCCTTGCTCCCTTCGGAGGGTGTTTAATTCATAGTACTATAGGTTAAACTTCTTAATGATGGATGAAGTGTGTTTACATTGAGAACGACCACACTTCCGTGGAGTTACTTGGTGACTCACATTGATTCTAGGCAATGGTGTACACTAGACTAAGTATAATGTTAACCTCCCTTCGGAGCTATGTCATTATTACTTAGAGGCTGAAGGAAAAACAGCAAATTATTTTTGTTTGGTAAGAGTTACCATGATAGCATTAATAATGAGAATAATTCTCGCTTAATCATAGTGATTAATATGACCTCGCTTCCGAGGAATATTAATTGCGGGATTGGATTGTCGTTGCATATATTATATTATGGTTTTATTAAGGTTCCATTCTATATGTTCATATGCTAAATTGATAATGTCCAATTTACTTATTATATTCATGTTTATTATTTTCATATTTGAACATGGCATCATTTAGCCCACTTGTTACTATTCTTAATCAAAACAAACTGACTGGATCCAACTATGTTGACTAGAAAAGAAATTTGGACATAATTCTCACTGCTGAAGAGCACAAATATGTGCTTACTAAACCATGTCCTAGCTTTCCCTCATTAGATGCTCCTCTTGAGGAAAAACAACGATATGATCGTTGGCAGAAATCTAATGAGATAGCCAAATGCTACATCCTAGCATCTATCTCAAATGTTCTACAGCATCAAATGCAAGATGTAGAACTAGTTTCGGACATTATGCTAAGTCTGAAGGAGATGTTTGGTGAGCAAGGCCGTTCTGCAAGGCAAGAAACCATGAGGCAAATTTATAATACCAAAATGGCTGAAGTTAGTTCAGTAAGGGAGCATTGTCATACAATGATCTCTAATCTGAATACATTGGAGGTTTTAGGTGCCGATATTGATGGAGAATCCCAAGTGGATATGATACTCCAGTCACTACCGTAATCATTCAAGGAATTCAGACTTAATTATAATATGAACAAAAAGATTTACTCTTTGTCTGAATTAATGAATGAATTGGTAGTGGCGGAAGGCATCCTTGGTACTTCTAATGTTGAAGCCAATGTGGGTGAAGCTTCTACTTCTCAACCTAAGTCGAAAGGCAAAGGTAAGAAGAAGAAGAAGAAGGACTTCACCAAGCAAGATGGTAAACAAATTGTCTTAGGGGTTGCTGACAAAGGAAATAAGCTCAAAGGAAAATGTTTCCATTGTGGTGAGAAAGGATATTGGGAGAGAAATTGTCCAAAATTCAAGGCTGCCAAAAATAAGGGTATGAATAGTTCATTCCTCCTTGAAATATGTTTGATACAAAATCCCACAGATTCCTGGTGTGTGGATTCAGGTTGTACTAATCATATCTGCAATTCTTTGCAGGGGTTCCAGGAAACCAAAAAGCTTAATGAAGGAGAATTGTTTCTTACTTTGGCTGATGGGAGAAGGATTCCGGTTGTAGCTGTTGGTGTTTATAATTTATGTTTTAAGTCAAGGGTTTTAATATTAGATGACTGTCTGTATGTACTTAATGTTCGTAGGAATTTGATTTCTGCAACTTATTTAGGTAAACATGGATATTGTGTTATCCTTAAAGACAATGTTGTAATAAAGAAGGGTAAAGTATTTATCTGTTCTGGCAATATTGTGAATGGTCTTTATATTTTAACTCCTGATAAGCATGAATTATATAATTCTGAATTAGATAATAACTCTCATGTAAAATCATTAAAGAGAAAGTTTCCTTTTACTAATGATGCATATCTTTGGCACTTGCGTTTGGGTCATATTAATCCAAACAGAATTCAAAGACTGATCAAAGATGGACTCCTAGAGCCATTGGACTTTGATGAATTTCTAGTTTGTGAATCTTGTTTGGAGGGCAAAATGACGAAACGACCTTTTAATGCAAAAGGTAGAAGAGCCCAAGAGTTGCTTAAATTAGTTCATACGGATGTTTGTGGTCCTATGTCAATCCAAGCAAAAGGAGGTTATGAGTATTTCATCACTTTTATCGATGATTACTCAAGGTATGGTTATGTGTACCTAATGAAATGGAAGTCCGAAGCTTTTGAAAAGTTCAAAGAGTTTAGGGCTGAAGTTGAGAATCAATTAGGTAAGCGCATAAAAGCCATTCGATCTGATCGTGGTGGTGAATACCTTCTTGGGGATTTCAAGGATTACTTAACTCAAAATGGGATTGTATCCTAATTGACTGCACCTGGAACTCCCCAACAAAATGGTGTAGCAGAAAAAAGGAATAGGACTCTTTTAGAAATGGTTAGGTCCATGATGAGTTACTCAACTTTACCAAATTCTTTTTGGGATTATGCCTTAAATATAGCAATACATCTTTTGAATTTAGTTCCATCAAAATCTGTTCCCAAAACATCCATGGAATTGTGGAGTGGGCGTAAGCCTAGTATGAAATATCTCCATATTTGGGGTTGTCCTGCACATGTGTTAAAAGGGAAGCCTAATAAATTGAAACCAAAATCAGAAGTGTGCTTGCTTGTAGGTTATCCAAAAGAAACTAGAGGTTATTTATTCTATAGTCGTAAGGATAACAAAGTTTTTGTTAGTACAAATGCTAGATTCTTGGAAAATGACTATATGAATAGTTTCACTCCTAGAAGTAGAGTTGTATTGGCTGAAATGAATGAACCTGTAGTTGAACAACCAATAGATGAAACTAGGGATGAAGTGGTTGTATTGGATACACCATAAAATACTACTCATGAGATGCCTAGTACACAGATGCCTCGTCGTAGTGGGAGAAATGTTAGGCCACCTATAAGGTTTATAGGTCTGGGAGAAACTTATGAAACTATCTCAGAAGAGGTCGAAACCGATCCTTACACTTACGAAGAAGCAATGAATGATATAGATGCACATCATTGGGTTTAAGCTATGAAATCTGAATTAGATTCCATGTATTCCAATCAAGTTTAGGATCTTGTAAAGGCGCCTAACGGCATTAAACCTATTGGTTGCAAATGGGTTTACAAGAGGAAGAAAGGGATAGATGGAAAGGTTGAAACCTTTAAAGCAAGGTTAGTGGCGAAAGGGTACACTCAAAAAGAAGGTATTGATTATGAAGAAACCTTTTCACCAGTAGCAATGCTTAAATCTATCAGAATTCTCTTATCCATTGCTGCTCATTATGATTATGAGATTTGGCAAATGGATGTCAAGACTGCATTTCTTAATGGCAATCTTGAAGAGGAAATCTATATGATGCAACCAGAAGGTTTCGTAGCTAAGAATCAAGAACATATGGTATCCAAGTTGAAAAGGTCTATTTATGGACTTAAACAAGCATCTAGGTCATGGAACATCATATTTGATCAAGCAATCAAGTCATTTGATTTTGAACAAAATCTTGATGAACCATGTGTGTACAAGAGACATCAAGATAAAGTGGTAATATTCCTAGTACTTTATGTTGATGATATTCTACTCATTGGAAATGATGTAGGGGTAATGTCATCTATAAAGGTTTGGTTGTCAAGCCAATTTGATATGAAGGACTTGGGTGAGGCTAATTTTATTCTAGGGATCAAGCTTTTGCAAGATCGCAAGAATAAGATGTTAGGCTTATCACAAGCTAGATATATAGATAAGGTTCTAGAACGGTTTAGCATGCAAAACTCCAAGAAAGGATTGCTTCCTTTTAGACATGGAGTTCCTCTGTCTGATGACCAAAGGCCTAAGACTCAAGAGGAAGTAGATATGATGAGACAAGTTCCTTATGCTTCTGCAGTGGGAAGTCTTATGTATGCCATGCTATGTACTAGACCAGATATTTGTTATTTAGTTGGTATGGTCAGTCGATATCAATCAAATCCAGGACCAAAACATTGGCAAGCTGTAAAGCATATTCTCAAGTATCTACGGAGAACGAGAGATTATATGCTTGTTTACCGTTGTGAGGATTTGATTCCCATTGGCTATACAGATTCAGACTTTCAATCGGATCTAGATTTTAGAAAGTCCACATCAGGATGTGTTTTCACCTTGGAAGGTGGAGCCATAACATGGAGGAGTGTCAAGCAATCTTGTATTGCAGACTCCACCATGGAAGCAGAATATGTTGCTGCTTGTGAAGCAACAAAAGAGGCTGTATGGCTCAAGAAATTCCTTTCTGACCTTGGTGTAATGAGAATGGAACAAGTTCCCATCACATTGTTTTGCAACAATAGTGGTGCAGTTGCACAATTAAAAGATCCAAGGATTCACAAAAAAGGAAAGCACATTGAGAGAAAATATCACATCATTCGAGACATCATTGCTCGTGGAGATGTAGTGGTTGCAAAGATTGAAAGTGCAAATAATCTAGCAGATCCCTTTACCAAAGTCTTGTCTCAAAGGACTTTCGAGTCGCATTTGGAGGGAATGGGAGTTAGATTAGTACACAATAGTCTTTAGGGCAAGTGGGAGATTGTTGGAATTAGTGCCCTTAAATCCTATTGTATGATGCTATATATGATATTATGTATGACATTATGTATGACATGATGTATGACTTAATATTCTGATTAATAAAGTTGTTTTATTATTATCTGAAGTATTTGTAACATGAATGTTTGGACATTATCATATAGTCCATAAGATGCATAGTATGTGATTTATGTGAAAAGTCACAGAAGATATAAATCAGGTTCTTTGTAAACTCAGAATTTTAGTTCGTAGTCGGTAATGAAATTGGGCATTTCATCTGCGAAGACTATAACATGTCAACTACGATGATTTGTCTTGATCATGGAAATGGTGACTTCTAGTTGATATGTTGATATGTTTTAAGAGTTAAGACATATTGAACTGGAATGCTATGAGATTTATTATTCTCTTAATGAATGTTAACTGAATAATAAATCTCACAACTTATATTTGCATGAACTCTTAATCCTGAGAGAATAATGGACATGATCATAAAGTGTAGGTTGCTTTGATATATCAGGAGTGAGATCTAAAGTAACGGTCAAAACCTCAGTATGTTGGGCAACCACATTTAGTGTTGATGGAACATATATTCTCAAGATGGAATTCATAGTCTCTTAATGGAGATATAAAATATTCCCTTGAGATAAGTTTAATGGGTTCAGTTATTCGGAGAGTTAGGCCTAACCACTTTAGTAAGAAATTATTAAAGTATATATTTATGAAATTGGATTTCATAAATATATGGTGAATAACTTAAAAGGATTAAACCGGGTACTCAATGATTAAGATGTAGTAATTTACAAAGTAGCAGTCTACTTTCATAACTTTGTATTACTACGAATATTTTATGAAGGAGTTGAATGTATAATAAAGTCTTAGGATATAATTTATTAATAAGGCCTAGAGTGCAATTATATTTATATAGTGGTATTAAATATAATTAATGGTAACTTTGGACTTGTCAAGAGTTGACAGAAAAGCCCAATGCCCATTGGAGCTAGTGTCTTATTGGTCCCTTTTGGTCCCATTCCAAGCCACATACTAAAGCCCAATTGGAAAAACCCAAAAGGCTAGCCCAATTAGACAATCAGTTATTAGGAGAGAAACATACAGAATTTTACATGACACAACAAGTTTGTGAAATGGTGTGTATGTGTGAGTGAAGCCACTCAATTACTCTCCCTTGGAAATTGATTAAGAGACCACACATCTTGGGCGATAGTGAAATTGGAGTGAAGATTGAAAGTGTTCCTGAGAACTTCTGATCTTTGGTTTTGAAATTCACTACACCAAGGTACACTCTCTTGTTCTATATTCTGAAACTTACTTAATGCATGTTATCAATTCTGAATGAAGTAGATCCGTTATTTTTCCGCTGCGTTTATGCATATATCCAACACATCCGCCACCATAGCCATAACCTCAGAGTAAAGAGCTGTGTAATCAACAGGCCCCCAATTGATTTCTTTCAAAGCCATAGCAATTTCCTTAAGCTTATCAGACAAATTAGTCAGCACACTATCATCAAAGGGAGGTGCACGCCCTCCTTTGCGGGACTTGGAAATTCCCGACCCAGTGGTGGATGACTCTACCACATTCTTCCTTTTGTCCACCACACATTCCTCCCCATTGTCCGCCACAAACTCAGTACTGTCCCCATTGTCCGCACATGAAAGTTATATTTGAAAATTTGTAAAAGCAATGGAATCCTAAAAAGAATGACACTATAAATTTCATATAAAGAGCGTATTTGAGCAACCTTGTCTTGTTCTCAATTCATAGATTATAAAAGCCAAAAACATATATTATCATTTATATTAAGAAAATATAGTTGGAAGCCATATCATGACTTCTTCTTGATATGTCTTCGCATCGTATGTTATCATTTTTAAGTTATCGTCCCAGCCGAAACCACTCTTCTTCCTAATAGTTTGAATAGTGGTCCACATGGTCCTCAAAGTCCGCAGCCGAATCTCTACATAAGAGGGGTGGCACTCGATCCCAAATTGATTAGATATCTCCTTCGCTACAAAAGCAAAGGAGCCGGCCTTGAAAGTGTTAGAAGGCTTGTTGCCCTTCGCAGCCTCCTCGGCAAGTAGCCTAAGCAGAGTCGTGTACATGGGGGGCAGCCACCTGAACTGCTTAGTGCCGGCCACCTTCTCTTTTCCCTTCGACATTACAACATATGAAAATTGTATAGTGAGAGTAGCATTTAGTAATTACGCTCAGAATATGAACAACAAATCAAACACACATACAACCACTCTTATAGATGTGCACCAACAGAACGAAACATGCTAACACTGGAAATAACAATGTAATGCTGAAAATACTTTTTCTGTACACCACCAGAAGTCTATAGTAAATACATTGTCCTTACAGAAAAAAAAAATACAGCACATATTACAATCATAGAAATCTAAATAAAGTACTACTCTCCACTCCTGGTATAATCAGACCACATAACTTGGCATATCTGATCTCTCTTAGCATTCCACACTCTACTGTCTTCAATGGAGTCCTAACGTGACTGTGTTTCTTGTTGGGGGCCACTAGACTCTACTTGGTTTATTACAGCTTCCATAATATGGTCATTTGGTTCAACCCCCATAATGTGATTATGAATTACACAACATGCTAACACTACTTTCACTTGGGTTTCAAAAGACCAAAATGGTTCTGCATCCAACACTCGAAAACGTTTCTTCTACACTCCAAACCCTCGCTCAATGGTTGTTCTCAATGAAAAGTGTCGAAAGTTGAACAATTCTTGCTCATTCTCAGGAGGACGATCACTATACTCTTTCAAGTGATATCGCACACTCCGATAAGGTGACAAAATTCCATTTTTATTACCATACCCAACATCACCAAGATAATATTTACCTACATATATTCAAAAATAAAACCAAAGCACTACTATTCTTAGGAAAATGCACAATATTTATTAAATTAATAAACTAGAAAGATGAAGTAATCCTATAATACCTTCAGGAATTGAAAATCCCCTTGGCCTAACAAATGCATCATTTAACACACGTGAATCATGTGCACTGCCTTCCTATCCAGCCAATACATAAGTGAACTTTAAGTCAAAACTAATGGCAGCTAACACATTTTGCGTGGTTCCATCTTTGCAACCACGAAACCTTCCTTGTATTTCAGGTGGCACAGATGCACGAACATGTGTACCATTGATTGCTCCAACACAATCCTAATTTTCAATAGACATAATGGTTTAAAATTACACAAATCTTCACAATTTACAATAATACACAAGTCGCAATATTTACCTTAAAATATGGGTAGAACCTTCTGCTATTCCTTATCTCTGGAGGCGTATCTTCGCTAGGCAGTCTTATTAGAGCTCTATATAATTTTAGGACCCCCTTAAGGATGACCTTGAAGTATCTATGAACAGTCTCAGTTAATCTATGGAACCGACTACCAATTACACGGAACCTCACATTATGACCAATAATGTGACAGAAAATTAGCACTTGCTCCGTAACAGACATGTGAATAATCGGGCGTGCGTGCTCCCCCTCAGTGAGGATGTGACATTAGTGGTGGAAAGCTATAGGCTTCATCCTAATTTGATTCACACAATGTCTCTCACTTCCATGCAGAATACTATTTATGTAATGCTCTCTCTCGACTGCATGATTAACATAAGACGCCCTAGGCAGTCTTCTACGCTGCAATTTCCTTAACAATGCAACCCCCATAAGGAGGACAGATGCAACTGAGGCAAGAATTGCAGCTTTGGTTTTTTTCTTCATCTAAAAAATCACAAACACTGTGGTCTAAGAGGTATGTAAACAAGCATGCTATTGATTACACAGTATATAAAAATAGCCACAAACCAAAAACATCCAAACTACATTGATAACGAGTACCAAAATATTTATGCACATATATTTCTATATAATTGTAACATCAACAACATACACAACAGAATACCATCACAATCAATATTTACACCAACAAATCACATTGCATTCTATTTTTGTATAACTGTAACATCAACAACGTACACAACATAATACCATCACAATCAATATTTACACCAACAAATCACATTGCATTCTATTTCTGTATAATTGTAACACCAACAAAATTTAAATTCTTAAATCAATAAGTTTTTTTCTTCTATGGAAGCTACGATCAAGATAAATTGTTTCCCCACAAAATTTGGCATCTTTTAACACAATGACTCCAGTGATCAATTAATTCCTGACGTCTAAACTATGGAGACAATATAAAAACGAAGGAGAACATTTTGCTTGCTATTAAATTGGATGTAGAGCGGCTTAGGTTATTGTAAAAAAGCAAGCTTTAGAAACTGTCCTGAACAGAGCCCTATGTTGTTCACCAATTCAGTATATGCTCAATACAGAATCTATGAAGAATTCATGAATAATACATAGTTTTAAATAAAAAATGGATAATTAAAAAAAGTAAATAAATAAATAAATATAAATATAAATGTATATATATATATATATATATATATTTATATATAGATCAGATCCGAGAGGTGGGTCGGAGGATGGGTTGTTTATGAGTTTGAGGGTGAATTTTGGCTAGATGGGTTTGAGGAGTTGTGGATCGGCTTTTGTAGAGGATGGGTCGAAGGTGTGTAGATCGGAAGTGAGGTGAGGTGAGGTCGTCAAACTCAAATAGAGGGTGGATTGGAGGTGAGGTTGTCGGATTGAGAAATTAACTCAACTAGAATAGGAAACTCACTGTGGGTGGATCTTTGGCGCTCGTCAAACTATGGGTGGAGCTTAGACTAGCGTTAGGGAGAGGATCGGCTGCATTTGGCGTGAGAGAGAGGGTGGAGCTCGGTGTGAGTGAGCTTGGTGTGAGGGAGAGTACCAGTGATCTCCTCTCTCTCTCTCTCTCTCTCTCTCTCTCTCTCTCTCTCTCTATGTGTCTGAGTCCGGAAATGGTTTGTTTGGTTTAAAGTCATAATATTTACGGTCAAATGAAATGATTTTCCAAAAAATTCTATTTTTCATGCGCAACCAAACACACGGTGAGGTGTAAAATCATTTCCAGAAATGGTTTTACGCCAAAACAAACACAGCCTTAATATTTACAGTCAAATGAAATGATTTTCCGAAAAATTCTATTTTTCATGCGCAACCAAATACACGGTGAGGTGTAAAATCATTTCCAGAAATGGTTTTACGCCAAAACAAACACAGCCTTAGAGAGAAACTTTATCCGTATATAAACTATAAAAAGTAATCGAGTAAAATTAGATAAAAAACAATGTTAAAACATAATGAGATTGACTAAAATTATATATTATGCCAAAAAAAAAAAACTAAATTAATTTTAACTGGTGTGTGGCTACTAGCTGCAACGTAGCAGCATAGATAAGACCTAAATAATAAAGAGAAAAAAAATGACAGTTATGAACAGGACAATCGTGCAATGCAAAATTGAACCCCCTTTTTCATGTATCAAGATGAAACATAGAAACTAATAAAAGTAATAACATATCAATACCAAATTAGAAATCCACTCTTACGTTAACGTATCATTACAAAACATAGATACCAAAGGAATGACACATATCCCAGAATTCAAATAGTTCCAAGTTTCCTAAATAACATATTAATAGAAGAAACCAAAATAAAAACCACTACAATACTAGTCTATTTTAATATCCTTCCTCATTGTCAATTTGCATAAAGGACCTGTAATGAAAAGGAAAGAACCAATAATTAGATAAAATTGTTCAAATAAACAAATAATTTCTTGAAAATAAAGATAAAAATGTATACTAGAGGCTTTTAAATTTAAATATAGTAATAAATACATTAAACAAAAAGTGGTTCCCAATATCATAATAGTATGTGAACAAAAAAATGATAATGAATTCAAGAGTGCTAAATGATTAACAAACTAACCTACTAGTGAAATTTAGGAAAAAGCTATAAGAACTTCAAATTGTTCTGAGCAAACTCATATCCCAAATGAGTCATAGCCATAGTACAATATACAATTTCTAGGAAATCAAAGCCAATTTTCAACTTATACATGCATAGAAAATTGGATCTAACAAAACCATTTGTTTATTACAAATCCAACCTCTCAGCTTTACAAAGGGACATTGTTAATTTTGGAGTACTTAGTCTTGATCTAACGAACGAACTATAGTAGGTGAGCCTTAGGAATAAACATGTTGTTCAAGGCAGGTAATTGGTCAGTGGGTAATGGGAAAGATTTTCTAGATAATTAGCGAGGGTGGACTGTACAAAGAAAGAGATATCAATAGTACTGAATGAGGTAAAGGCTAGCTTAGCAACAAATCCTTACGATTGCACGAACATAATCAAATATACAAATACAATATTAACAATGTGCCCGGGACAGTACTAATAATGCAAGAGTAATCAAAACTCATCAATTAAAATCCACACTAGAACTAGTGCGCATTCAAATTTCACTAGCTAAAAAGGGTAAAGCTACCACCAATTTTACCTTTAAAAAAAAACTTACAAACTATGTTATTGGTATCATATCAAAAGCATAAAAAACAAATTTCATTAGTTTTGCCTTTTGTAATTAAAAGTTGAAACACTAGTTTATAAGGCTGATTTAGTGAAATTAACAATTTATAACAATTTAAATTAATATTAGAACCACAACTAGCATATTTTAATCTTATCCAACTCTTTCAAAATTATTTCCTTTTTCTTTTTCTTTTTTCTTCCCAACAAGGTAGCCTAAACAAGTAAATCACTCAATAGAGCGATTAAAAATTTAATAAAAAAAGAACCTGTTCTTTCTGGAGAGGAGCTCTGTTCTTTTTTCTTGAACCTGTTATGACCTACAAAATTATAAATTATCATAATTTCAATTATCAAAAGGCTAACACAATTTGTATTGATGAATAATTAGAGGAATCACAAACTTACACTTTGGAGATAAAGAAACAAAGCAATAAAAAAATTGTCATTATTAGTATCGAAAATACAAATATATATATATATATATATATAGACACACATACACATGATCAAAGTTAAAGTTCTAACCTAGCTCGGTGGTGCAATTGGTGCAAATCCAAAGGGCACCCCAGTTAAATACTTCGTAAAATGTTTATCATCATCTTCAGCATCAGCCCAAGTTTGATGGAAAGTTCTTATTAGGGCATCAAGGACTTTGGCACATATGCCTGGAAACCATTCGTTTATTTGACGATCCGCAACATCATGCTTGTCAACCTATTATTCAAAAAATCAATTTTAAGTAGTGACATACATATATAATAATGAATAAAACTAAAAATTAAAATTAAAAAACAAAGCAAAAAATTAACCTTGATAAAACGTTGGTGGACATTTCTTATATAAAGTGGGAGGCCGCCTGGCTTTCTGTAAAAATAATTTGTAGTCTTCCCATCATGTGATTTATTAAATATATCCGTATATAAATCCTTTGAATTAGCTGAATTAACCTTCTCTTGCCACTTAGAAACTTCATAGGGGGGCAAACCGAGTTGAAGAATTTCATAGAAGTAATCAATTTCATCGCTATATTCTCTTAATACATCAATAAATTTGATACGATCTTCTGAGCTGTAGAATATTGGATGAAGAAATTGATACGTATAATACATTCGAGAGTGATTAAGATAGATGGGAGAGAAGAACAAATTTATTTGCATAGACACAAAAGAAGAGTAGTTTGTTGGGAAGAACTTCATTATTAAACAAGCTACCATCCGTCTAAGGTGACGGATATCACAATAAATTCCAACTTCTAAATCATTGTCATGAGCAGATTTAATGCCATCAAATGGAATGATAATGTCATAAAGAGGAGAGATTCTAACACGGTGCATTAAATCTCCTATAAATTGATTATTTTGATGGAAGCCAACAATCTTCCGCCCCAGTTTAAGAAACATCTTACAAACGGGTAAGCTGAAGCCAACCAATTTTTCATCGATAACAAAAATTGATAGATCAACATAGTTTAAGAATTGGTCGAACGGCTGAAAAAAAATAATTATAACTTTATATTAGATAGAAAAATAAAAATTAATACATGCTAAAAAAATATAAAAATAAAACACTCACATAGTAGCCTCTTGGTTCAAGTATTGTTTCAGTTTGTACCGAAGGAGATATGAAAGGATCAATGCGGAAATCCATCAATGATTGCAAGTCCGATTCGATGGGAGTGTTTTCCACCATTTTTAATAACTGAATAGAGGAACACACGTACAGTTATAAGTCTTTCTCTTATTATTATTTTGGTAGGAAGCCCTTCTCTGTATTTGAAAAGTAACAAAAACTCAAAAACATGCAAGGATTCATGAATTTCACTCTTAAACGTTTAATAAGAGTGAAAACTTGTCACATTTTTGTTTAGAATTTGAGAATATTTTTGGTGAATACATTGGAATAGTGATTCATGTATTTTAGTCTTAGTGTAGAATCAAAGAGGTGAGACATGCATGAAAAAGTAAAATAAATTCATATCAGAGAAGAGACCATACCTCCTCAGCCAACTCAACTAGCGTGTGTGGATGTGAGCAATGGATAAGATCGGAGGAGAAGTGAAGGCACGCTACCAAGCCACCAAAGGAAGAGTTGTGACCAAGTGGAAAGGAAGAATGAGATGCAGATTGCAAAGACAGAGCTGAGAGAGGCAAAGAGCAAGACTGAGGAAGTAGAAGGCTGAAAAGCAAATGCTTTAACAGTATAATGCCCTATGTTATATACTGAAGAAAGCACACCTAGAGAGGTTTTATTAAAAAAGCTGAGGTACGTGATTCAACTATGAGAGTAAGCCTAAATATTTAAAATACTTTTGATCCATCTGTTACGTTGCATATAAATCAACTGATGAACTTTGGAGCAAATTATTTAAATGAAAAATTCTTTTAACCCAATTATGATGTGGCCTATGGTGGATATCACATTTTGGCCTCACTTGATAAATGGTTAAATTACTTCCAGAACTAAAAATGAACGAAAACGAAGGAGAAGGTAAGAAGGGAAATAAGAGTTTATAGAGGAAAAATACTAAACTGTAGTAACTTGGAAAGAGAATAGACAATAGTGCATCTAAATCCATAAGACATAAAGGCGTGAAAACAGAGGTGAACTCAGTATGTTTCTTCTTGACCAAAAAAATAAAGAAAAAAGAACTTGATATGTTTTAACTTTGGCTAAATTATAGTTGGCAACCTTAAAGTTTAAGCTAAAACTAGGTTTAAAATATTTCAAAAACAATTAATCTGGTCTCTAAATCATATGTTCTTAGAAATGAATTGCTGTATTTTTAAAATGTCTTAAACTTAATTAGTATTATCTCAAATCTAGGAGTGCTAATTTACTGTATTTTATCCTTTAACTTTTTATGTACCAAATAAGCTCTCATAGAGTAAATGAAAGTTAACAAGGGTAGGTGGTAAAAAAGTCGAAAAAATAAACATTGTTATTATGTAAATATAATAGTGGGTTTAAATTAAAATCAATAGCTACCTACTGTTTTGAATTTGTTGTGAAAATATTGTACAAATAGTAGCACTACTCTTAAAATATTACATGATTTTTTTATCACCATTAAAATATTCTTTTTGAAACACTCAATATATGTCTCAAAATCTATGAATCCATTAATATTTAAATTTATTTTACATACTTACTTAGAATTTGTTGCAAATGTGTTATGAAAATATTGTGAATATAATATTTTTCTTGCTTAAAATGTTGTCATTTTAGTATAATAATATATCTTACTTTAAATCTAAATTTCAATAAGAGCATTAGCATCGGGGATGCAAAAAAAAAAAAAAAAACATATTTTGTATCATCAAATACTACTTTATTTATTTTACCAACTTATTTTACAACTCACCCTACATCCCAATTTTTATTTTTACATACAATCCAATAAAATAATATATACTACCTAATAAAATAATAAAAAATATTATTCTCTCTCTTCACACAACCACTAGATTAAATATTATTTTTTTTACAACCTATGAATAGTAATGTTGTATATATGCAACCTTACTATTCATAGGTTACAAATTTTTTTAACTATACAAACTTGGATGGAGTGGGTTTTTGCTGTCATAGGTTGTAAAATAGCAACTAGGGAATGTTTACACCCCCAATATTAGTGCTCTTACAAGGATGAATGCAAATTTGCAACTTTTTATTAAAGTAAAATCTTATGATCGGTACATAACATAACCACTATTAACGATAAGACAACATGAAAATCATATAATGCCAATCAGAATTTTATCACATTTACAAATTAAATTGTGAAAAATGTTGTGATTAATAGATGATTAAATGTGAAAATTGAACAATGCACACACTATATCATAAATGTGGCTGACATGGGGATTTGAATTGGGTACAATTGCTAGGGTATTGCACCCGCCTAATTACCCATCTTACTCACAAATATTTTTATTTACAGAACTTTTAATTTGTTTTACTTATTTTCATTTTATTTATTCATTGGTTTTGAAATTAATTTTTTTTTCTAATTTCATTTTCAACTATCGAGAGCTATTATATACAATTTAAGTTACAATACTCTAAATATTGCACCATATCTGATCTATTGACAAACCAAACAAGGTGAAGAAAAAAGAATAAAGACCATGGTGGGTGAGTGCTCTAATAGTCGAACCTATGGGGTCTGCTAATGGTCACTCCCGCTCACTTATTTTGTTCATAAAAAAAAATAAATAAATAAATAAACAAGAGTAAAAGCCAAGGCTCCCACCATACCTCTATTAACACACGCTCTACAATACTCTCACTTAGGCGCGCAAAAGAGAAAAAAAAAAAAAAAAAAAGGTTTAATTTAATAAAGCAACCACAAGAAAATCGCCTAAGAATATTTCCATAGCAGATTGATCAATCAGAGCAGCTTTGCTGACACAACTGAGTACTCACCATCATGCTCTAGTCACTCTATAATTAAAGTTTTGATTCAAAGTTCAACTCTCAGCTTTGTTGACAGGATTGAGGAGTCACCATCACTCTGTTGTTTGTACTAAAAGCCTTTATTTAAGTGTTAATTTTTGGTTATTTTATAATATTTTTTAAAAATATTAATATAACTAACTTCTTGTTGATTTTTATTTAGATTTATTAGTAATATTACATTTTTATTTATTAATTATTACCTATCACATTAAGATTTTTTTATAAAATAGTTTATAATTTAACATTATTTTAATGTTATTTCATAAAAATATTTTTGAAATAGTTTAACGATAGTAAAAACTCTTTTTATAATGCTTAAAATGTCATCTTAAATGCTGTTAAAAAAATTAAAAAATTAAAATAATCACATAATTACACTCCAATGGAAACAATAATCCAGCCATTCACATAAGTACACTCCAATGGAAACAATAATCAAAAGTATAATAAAGAAAAAAAATAACAAAGAGCTCTTATTGGGGAACCTAGCCACCCAAGACAAAAATAATAAGAAAAAAGGTATAAGGCACAACAAAGATGAGCATTCCTAGAAAATATAGTATGCCCCTTACAATCAGTCACATAAATAGTTCCCAATTTTTTTTTTGCAGGAAGGAATGGGGCCACAAATGGTAACTAACATGCACAAACAAATCAAATTAGAGGCAATATTTAAGGCATGTAAACAAGCCAAGCAGAAACATGAAGCCAGTTCTGGTTGAACTTGGTTCCAATTTGACCAATCCCAACTTCATGAGCAAAGCAATTTCTTTATTAGTCACAACAATTTCAAGAACTTAGAGAAAGCATTACAACATTATGAGGTACCACGGCTCTAATAACTGGCTTCTCTTCATCATAAGCAATCGTGCATCAACATTCTGATTTACGTCCAACTTCTCCCACTCTAAGGCAGTATGTCAAACTAATTGATCTTACCAGGTTTCCTTACACTTATGAATGGAAATATATATGATAATGAGTATGAACTTGGAAGCAACCATGAAGAAGAAAACTTCTGAATGGACACAAGAACGTGTTCTAATGAATGTTCAGAAAACATAGGAACTATTATTGAGAGTTTTACATTGTCACAAGATACCATCTAACATTAATCGTATTTAAAAAACCAGGAACCTCTTAGTCGGTCAAAGGAACCTGAAACAAAAACTAAAATACCCAATTCCAAAAAAGACCCAAATCATGCTTAAACTTAAAAAATCAGATCTCAATCCAAAGTGACTTGAACAGAGAAAGGGGGGTTGGATGATTTATTGTCATAAATTAAAAGGTGACTTGAACATGGAAATATACAGAGCATGTAAAGACAGAGCATATACCAAAAAAAAAGCACGTACCCACAAATTTTTTCAGTACCCAAAAGAGAACAAATAGATTATGTAAATAGCAAGAACAAATAAAGCATGCACAGATCTGATAATTTTTCAACAAATATTTCAGAATCTCTGGTGGTACCTGGTGGTTTTTCGTAGCAGATCAGTATTGCTTGGTATTTTGTTGATCAAAAACTCTGCCTTGAAAATGTTTTTCTCAGATCAGATATATAAGACATAAATAAAATTTAAAAAAATATATATAGAGAGAGAGGAGGAGAAGGAGAAGAAGAAGAAGAAGAAGACTTTTACCTGCAGCAGGACGGAGAGCTGAGATTTCTGGCGTGAGGTGAGCTACAGAGAGAACGAGGGGCGGCTGTTACACTATTAGGGTTATAATAAGTTTGTAAGTTATAAGATGTAGGGTTTAAAATTTTTTAAGTTTGTAAGTTATAAGATGTAGGGTCTAGTTTCTCAAAAAAAAGATGTAGGGTCTAATATTTTTTTTAAAACTCAAAAAAGTTCGTAAGTTATAAGATGTAGGGTTTAAATTTTTTTAAGTTTCTGACTTATAAGACACAGGGTTTAAAATTAGGCCAAAACACGCATGTCATTCCACTAAACTAGTCATTCAGTCATGTTTTAAACTTTTATATATATATATATATATATATAGGTCGGTTCGGTCAGGGTGAAAAAATCCAGCACCGAACCCGAAACCATATATATATATATATATATATATATATCGGTTGATTCAGTCGGGGTGAAAAAATCCAGCACCAAACCTGAAACCCAATATATATATATATATATATCGGTCGGTTCAGTAGGGTTAAAAAATCCAGCACCGAAACCGATATATTTTGGTTTCGGGTTTGCATCTGCTCACATTAAAGTTTGCAAGTTTGAAAATCTAAGGCCCGTTTGGTACACCCACTCAAATATATGTTTTCAGTTTTTAAACAATATTACACGTACATGTTTTCAGTTTTTAAGTGTATGTACCAAACACCTTCTAAATAATTAGTTTCTGTTTATGAAGACATGAATACCCCTGGCACAATCATAACTATCTTCTATTTAGAGCATTAGCATTGGGAAATGCCAATTCTACTCTATTATACCATTCTAAAAAGCTTCTTTATCATTATACCATACTATTTTATAATACTTTCAGCATCCCAAAACTCTATTTTTATTAAAATATTATTTTTAAATCTTTCTTTATTATTTCTTTCAACTGTCACTTTTTTTCAGACTTAGCATGATTCCAACGGTCACATTTTCTTGGGCTTTTCAACGGTAATTTTTTTCCCAACAGTGATTTTGAGATTTTGATTCCAACGGTCACATTTCTTTCTTGGCCTTTATCATTTCTTCCCAGCAAACTTTTTTTTTCCTTTCAAATTCAACAACTATTCCAAACAACTTGCCAAATTTTTTTTTTTTTTTTTTTTGAGAAAGAACCTGTCAAATATCAATGTACTCAAACTTGCCAACTTTAAAAATCCACAGACATACATATTGAACCTACCAAATTTTTTTTTTTTTAGAAAGAACTTGCAAAAATATCAATTTACTCAAACTTGCTAATTTTAAAAATCCACATACATACATACATATATATATATATATATATGCAACCTGCTAAATATCAATGTACTCAACCTGCCAACTTAAAAAATCCACGTACATATATATACATGCAACCTGCCAAAAATCAATGTACTCAACCTGCCAACTTTAAAAATCCACATACATATATATAGATGCAATCCACATACATAACTATCAATGTTGTCTTTGGAAGACTCACACATATATCAAATCACAATAAAACACCACATGCATAACTCACACACTTTACTAAGTTCCAACAACTCCTCTTGTAATTGCCATAAATGCTCAGTGAGGTCTGATTGGAGTTGAAAATGATTTTTATGGTCTCAAATACATTGATGGGTTTCAATGAACTCCGTAAATGTTTTCGTGTGCTCTCGTGACAGTTGTATGGTAGGATTGTCATCAATTTGCTCATAATCTAATTCCACCGCTTCATTTACATCTCGCTCATCCTCAACGATCATGTTATAAAGAATTACACACGCTTTCATGATGTCTTGCAGCGTTTCACTATGGAAAAATCTTGCAGGTCCACGCACAATTGCGAATCTTGCTTTAAGCACTCCAAATGCACGCTCTACATTCTTCCTATTCGCCTCTTGGGCTTATGCAAATAATTTGTTTTTGTGTCCTCGTGGAGATGGAATTGTTTTAACAAATGTTGACCACTTCAGATATATGCCATTGGCAAGGTAGTATCCCATTGTATTCTCATGACCATTGATTGAGTAATTAACTGCAGGAGCACGTCCCTGTTCGAGCTCAAAAAATATAGGATACCGTTCTAATATATTAATGTCATTATTTAACCCAGGTAACCCAAAAAATGCATGTCGTATCCAAAGATCAAATGATGCCACTGCTTCTAAAACAATGGTTGGCTCACGAATGTGACCAAAGTACTGACCTTTCCATGCAACCGGACAATTTTTCCATTTCCAATGCATGCAATCAATGCTCCCTAGCATCCCTGTAAATCCACGTCTTTCCCCATTGGCTAAAAGTCTAGCAATGTCTTCATTGTTTGGAGATCTCAAGTATTCCTTGGAGAAAATATCAACCACGGCTTTAACAAATTTTTTCAGACTTTTCATTGCAGTGGATTCTCCAATCCACACATACTCATCCATAAAATCAGCTGTAACTCCATACGCAAGCATCCTAAGTGCAGCTGTTATCTTTTGAAGATAAGATAAACCCCATTTTTGGGCAATATCTCTTTTTTGGATAAAGTAAGATTCATAAGTTTCTACCTTAGATTGAATACGGAGAAAAAGAGACCGGCTCATCCGAAATCTCCTC
This sequence comes from Quercus ilex subsp. ballota, assembly GCA_032727855.1. Classification (NCBI taxonomy): domain Eukaryota; kingdom Viridiplantae; phylum Streptophyta; class Magnoliopsida; order Fagales; family Fagaceae; genus Quercus; species Quercus ilex. The sequence continues at coordinate 28,448,414 of CM064918.1, read as the reverse complement.
CAATATAAATTAGGACGATATACTAGTGTGTCGGCAAAGTAGTCGAGATAAAGTCTTTTATGGCCTGCCAAACGATCACATTTGATATACTGATGACGTTTACGTCATACTGTTCTGCCCTTAAGAACTCGCCTCATTATCTCATCCTCATCTAAGTCATCAAAAAGCAACTGTTTAAAAAGAGAGCGACCCATAGTAGAGACAACCTTAAAGACAACAGTGCTAGGAAATTATCACTATTATTGAATAGGAAAATAATTAATAAGGGTTTAGAGAACATAAACAACCACATAAACAGCTACCAGAAAAATTAAACACACTTAAATAGCTTAAAACATACTTAAAACAGCCCCATAACAAATTTTGACAAATTCTGCCATTGAAACAAACATAAAACAGCCACATAAACCTCAGTGAATAGCCACACAGACAGCTACCAGAAAAATTAAACACACTTAAATAGCTTAAAACATACTTAAAACAGCCCCATAACAAATTTTGACAAATTCTGTCACTGAAACAGACATAAAACAGCCACATTCTGAAAGCAGGACTGAGGGAGGCTTTTTTCACAGTCCCTATGCACTTTCTGACTTATTGTTTATATCCTTGCTCTATTTGCACCACCCTTACCTTTTCTTTTGACAGTCTGACAGGTGGTTTCATTGTAGTGGACATGGCTACTTACCAAGCATTTGCAATTGACATTCCCATTGGTAACTAATGGCTTTATCAATCGTTAGAAGGTCTTTAGTTTTGAACTTCAATAGGATATTTTGCTTGTAATCTGTTCTAGGTATGGAACTTCATTTTAAGCCAAGTTGTCATCGTAATTTCTGCTAAGTAGTCTTCAGCTAGAGAATCATTGAGAACTAAGTACTTATCATACTGCCACAACACAGTTATGTCTAAATGATTATGGCTTAAGTGCTTAACTTTACAACTTTTCTGTGGCCTAATAGTTTTCACAACAGTCAAGCCTTTATATTTATATAGAACTTGCTAAATGGTGATAAATGTTTGTTGTGTGGGAACCTATGTATACAATTGTTACTTGTTAGGAAAAACAACCCATGTGTTCAAATTTTTGTGTGTCTAGGTATGTACTTTACTTTTTTGACAACAATGTGTTTAAAAGCGAAATGATTTACTAATCATGATTATTGTAAAACATGTCATTTCTTTCCTGGTTTCTTTGCTAGTGTATAGGCCAATCATTATTATATCTTTACATGCTTAGTCTATCATAAACAGCCAAATAAACACCCTTAAAACAAAATTAAACAGACTTAAAACAGATACTAGTAGGCAAATAACTATCAAAAAAAATTAAAAAGAAGTATAAAACTGAAAACAAACTTAAAGTTGGAACAACCAATTGGTAGAAGATATGATATCAAACATAGAAAATACATAAATTTTTCATATAAGCAAAAATGATGTGATTACATAAGTGGCACAACCTACTGCCAATACATAAGTTGGAACAATACATCACCTACATGTTCCAAACCTACACTTAAAATAAACCACTACCAAAATGAGGTCGAAACAAAGTGGCATCTACATATGCCGAACCCCAACTCTAAAATAATTTACTACCAAAATAAGGTTACAACAAGACATCTACATGTTCCTTAGGTCAAACCCAACTTGTCTTGCAAGGATTTGATCCTTGAGATTTTCAAAATAAAGTCTTTCTTTTACATTCATGCCACTTGTATCCATTGTCATTATTCTTCCCTCCTCCCTAATAGTTTCAAGACGAATCCTTTCCGCATCCACTCGAATCTTATCCGCTTTGATGCGAAGAGCCTCTTTGTCTTGTTTATGTGATGCCTAAATATATTGCAATTTTTTCGCCAAATAATCATCAAAACCCTTATCACCATCTGTCCTTTTTCGCTTAGCCTTTTCGTCTTTTCTGCCAATTGGTCTCTCTAGCACCACTGTGTCATCATCATTACTATCAACTTGATCAATTGAACTTGGAGTTTGAGGGAGCCCTTTTGATCATTCCTTAGGCATAATCCACTTTGGTTGGTTCTTCAACACAACCCAACAATGTTCATAAGCAAAAGCTAGTTTTTTGCTGGTTGTTGGATATGCTATAGATTTATATAGATCCTTTGCATCTTTCAACTAAGGTTTTTTAAAAAAAAAATAAAATAAAATAATTAGAGTCTTGAAACTATAAAGGAAATTAATACTGTGACACCATTGCAATATAATTTATACCTTGTCCTCGTCAGTCGCACCACTGCAATTTCGGGCTTCAACTTTAGCCATAAACCCAGTAAACCTATTTGTCTCCCTATTAATATTTCCCAATCGACTTGATAGGGAGGAATTAGAACGTGTGGTTCTGTAAGTATTGTTCGCGCAAAAGTATTCCCAAATTTTCGCCAAAAATTTGTCACCCTTTTGTTCAGTACCATGCACAACATCCATGCCAATATTAAGCCATGCAGAGATGAGGAGGAGGTCCTCATCTACAATGAAGTTGCCACCAAGTTTTGTTGAACTAGAGGGGACAATTTCAACTTCCGGTAAAGATTGGATGGGCATTGAAGGATTTTGAGACCCACTTAAAAAATGGTTCCACAAAATTGGAATCCCCTTGTACGAAATTACCATATTGTTCAATGTCTTCTTGCCTAACCATTCCTTTTAAATAGGGAACTTAAAACGGTTAGTGTATGAAGTTAATTCTTATTTGTATCTTTACAATCAGTAAGTTAATCATAATATTTTGGTGGCAACTTCTCACATATAGCAACATCCTACAATATATGTTGACAACTCCTAATCAAAACAATATATGTTGGCAGCTCCTAATCAACATATTTTGACTATACTACAGTAATTTTTTGTTACAGAAATACTAGCCTTGTACACAGCCAAATATTAATAGAATACAAGAACACCGATTATCTAATAAAATTGGGATTTTGGTAGAAAGGAGGAGTTGTTGAATGATTTGTAAGGAACAAAAAAGCTTATCAAAGACATTAACTTATAAGCTTATTTGTGTACACTAATTAGTAATTTATGATTAGAATGCTACATTTAGATACATAATAATACCCTATTCCTTTTTTTAGGTTGCATATATGTAGACACAGGTTTAAACAAAATAGATACACCATGTAGCAAACTATTTAAATCCCAGGTGCTAAACAAAATAGCAATCAATGTAAAATATAATTTTAAAATTATAAATAATACATAACTAAATCTCCTATGGTTCATCCAAGGCAGGTTTCTTCTGTAACTTCAAAAAGAAAAAAAGTTAATAAATTATCCCCTGGTCTTCTAGTTACCACTAAGCAAGCCCAGTTAATCATACTCTTAAAGTCTTACCGCAACTAACTGGACTACAGGCTTCGTTTTGCTGTTGAGATGCAATTCAAAACAATAATAACACTAAGACAACAGCATCAACAACAATAGTACATCAAATCATCATTAAAGATTATGATGTAGTATTTGTTTTCCAAAGCCAGGTTGATCCAATAAAAAATACTTATCTCAATAATCTAGGATGCATACTAATCTACCAAAAAGGAGGACCATTCTGATATGTGAAACAAAAAGGTGAACGCCGTAGGCCATGTTCACTGGAATGTGGAATGATGGGAGAAGGATTGTATATAATTGAATAGATGATTTCCTTAGAAGTAAGAAAGTTGTATGATTTTGATATCAGTCATTATGTTACTTTAGAATAGGGGAAGAAAAGGGAAGAAATGATAAGAAATTTTCAGATTTCCAAACTTGTATATCTAAACTAAAGCATAACTTATCTTATATTCTTGTGTAAAACACCATAGTGTTCAATTAAGCAACGGAGCATGCATTTAACTACTCAAAAGATAATTAAAAAAAAAAAAACCACAAAGAAAATACAAGTCATCAACCAACAAAATGCAAAATACAACAATTATAGAAAACCACCATATCTTCACTGCAAAATCCCAAAAGATCAAGAATCAATGAGACATAGATAGAGAGAAAAACTTACTAGTAATTGAAGATGAACCTGAGCAAAACTTTCTGAAGATGCTAATCCCGTGCCAGAGAGCAAAAACCCTCGTGATGAAGCTGAATCTCACCTTTGCAAACATCAACAACAATTCTTTGATCAAAACCCAAACACAAACACAAACTGAATACCTCTTTTTCTTGCAGAGTGAGTAAAGAAACACAAACACAAAAACTCTAATACATTGATCAAAACCCACCTTATAGTCAGCACCAACACCGACGGAGCTTTATTTTTGCAAAATCTTAACCCAAACCCAAAAACCCTTGAGAATCTCGGTTTGAAGAGAGAGTGATAGAGTGAAGAGTTAAATAGGTAGAGCTATCTAGAGTCTTGGGTTTATGAGATGGGTAAATCGGCAAAGGGATTTGGAGATGGGTAAGGCTGAATCGGTTGAGCTACAGTAAGAGATAAGAGAGAGGCCGCGTGAAGCTTCAGTGATGGAGATGGGTGAATCGGTTGAGGTGAAGCTTCAGCGATGGAGATGAGAGATGACAGAAAGGCTGTGTAAAGCTTCAGCGATGGAGATGGGTGAGGCCGTGTGAAGCTTCAGGGATGGAGCTATACTGCGATGGAGATGGGTGAGAGGCTTGGTGAAGCTTCAGCGATGGAGGATGGTGTGTGATGGTGTTTCGGTCTAAAGAGAGGAGAGAGCAGATGGAGAAACAGAGAAGGAAGAGAGAGAAGCAAACAGCAAAAATGAGAAAGATGAGAGAGAAATTTCGGGGGAAAAAGCATCATAAATTTTTTTTTTTTTTTAAATACTGCCACAATGCAATTCTACCTTTAGAATTGCACTGTAGCAGTATTGCAAAAAAATTTGCAATACTTACCTTTAGCATTCCCTGATTCAATACATTTTGAGGCTTGAAATGCCAAATACACCTTACATATGATATTAGCATTCCCCAATGCTAATGCTCTTAGCATTCCCCAATGCTAATGCTCTTAGCATGGGATAGTGTTCAAAAATTGTAATTTTACACTGTAGTTGCGCTAGAGCACTTAGTCCCATGGGCCATGGGGTGCTCGTTTATGGACTTAGGGTGATTTTTCACCCTACTGGTAATGAGATAGGGTCAGCTAACTTGGAAGCTGACTTGTAAGCCAAAATGAGTGTTACTTCTGAGTATCAATTGGAAAATACTTCTATGGCTTAAAGCTTTGTATTTTTTATCATCATCTTTATTCTCTTTTTCCATTTCTTCTCTTCAACTCAGAAGGATGCCTCACCCTTCTCTTTGTATTCTTTTTGTTCCTATATTTCATGTTTCTTTCTTCTAATTTTGTTGTCTTTTCTATTCCACTTCACTACTGTTAATTACTGTATCATATGCTCACATAACGATAGGTTTCAATTCATAATACTGAGTAGTGAGCATTTGTCTTTGACTCCCTGTAATTCACTGTGTCTCCTACCATCCCTTATATGGAGATGCTGGTTTTCAAGCCTAAGAGTAGATGCATGGAATGACTTAGAAATCTGGGACATTTTGTAATCGAACAACTGCTTCATAGGAAACTGCATCTCTATATTGGTTTAGTGATATCTAGCACTACATGGGAGTCATGTCCATATTATAGCTGTAACAGATATGATACCTCTCAGATATATTAATGACTACGTTTTATTGTAACTCATGGTAAATCCTCTGTACAGGCTCCTTCGTTCATATTTGTCGGTGAAATTGATGCTATTGCTGGAAGGCATGCAAGAAAGGATCCTCAAAGAAGGGCAACATTTAAGGCTCTGATTGCACAGCTTGATGGGGAGTAAGTGTATTAATTTAGCCTGTTTGCAGTCTTCTATTTTCCTGAAAAATACTTCTGAAGGCTATTCAGAAACTTATAGTATGACGGGTTTTCGTGGTAACTCTTGTCAGATGGATCTTTAGACGGATCACTAGGGAAGGTTGTGCTTGCTCTTTCTATGTAGACAACAGGGTCTAGGGCTAATATTTCAAAGGAAAAGGAGACCAAATAGCAGAATCTTAGCAGTTGTCTGCACCTCAGTGCAGTGAAGTGGACTCTGCTATCACATGAAAACTGTTAACTTGCAACTACGGCTTGTTTGAGGACATGCAATTACTTACTGTATGTGCATGGGAGTTATTTTTATTCTTTTAAGGTTTAAAAAATGCCCGTTAACAACACAATGGGTCAGAGAAAGATACTTCCCAAGCACTAGGATTGCACCCTTCTATTGTGTCTTTCTTTTTAATGAGTTACTCATAAAAGAAAGGAGTCATAGAAAGAACATGAAGTAACATAAAAAAAAGCTCTGCTGATTCTATTGGTATTTTGTCACTGTGGGTTAATGAGCACTGAGCTAAGTAGGCATAAGATACTTATGCACAGTTTTCAGGTATTGATTTGGCTCAATTGCCCTATGCATGGAAACTCCATATGACTATTTTGGGGTGCAGTAATGGTTCTTAAATGTTAATGTCAGAAGCAAGTGCTTCAAATAGTGTTTTTTTTTTTTTTTTTTTTTTTTTTTTTTTTTTTCAGTTTTTATTGGGAAGCTATGCATGTGGTGGGTTTTGAACTCATAAGCTCACCATCCTCCCTATAATTTTAAAGGGGTGAGGTGCCATTTAAATTAGAGCTCAATGGAAAAATTAGCTTTTGTATATTAATGTTGACAAAAATGAGGTCCTATACCAGTGATCGTGTTAGAAGTCAATACCTTCCAGCAACATATAAAGCTAGTTTCTTTGCTAGCAAAGCCGCTCTCATATTCACCACTTGATTCTTACAAAAGCTACTCCATGTTCTTTCTTCGGCCATTCTGTCTTCCTATTTTGTTGTCCCCTAAATCATCAAATAGTTACAATTCAGTATTGAGTTCCTTCTAGATATCACCATCTTCCTCAGGGGAGATTGTATCACCTTCGCAATCTAGCGAGGAGCTGGGAGATTGTATCATTGTAGTAGCTTTGAATTGTTGGGTCACCACTACTGTACGTTTTTAGACCCTTTAAAACACAACCAGATTAACCTAGTTAATTAGCCAAGTGATTACTTAGTCAAATTATCAGATCTAGGTTAACACAAATATATCATATCATTGTAAAGCAGCGGAAAATAAATAACACAAAGATATGTTGACCTAGGAAAACCAAACCGGTAAAAAATCTGGGGAGAATTTAACCTAGCTATCCTCAAGGTAAAACAGATCCACTATGAAAGAATTGAAGTTTACACAATAGCGACTTAGACCATTAACATTCTATTGCTACCTCGAGTAGGAAACTTACTGCCACGATCACATGACAACTTCAAGTCCACAGATTACTTCTTTCTTGGATTCACAGTAAGCACAAACACTCTCACTTGTGTATCTTTAAGCTCTTTATGCAGCAACTGAACCGATCATCAAGCTCTTGACATAATCTTGATTCTTAATAACCTTAAGTATATGTGAAGGCAAACACCTCTAGATCTCACAAGAGATTCACATACACAGCATAAACAACAATCTAAAAACGTGGCTAGGGTTTTCCCTTTTATACTTAAGGCAAAACATAAAACCCTACACGTCAAACGGGCTTGGGCTGAGTTGGAAAATTCTGCAAAAAAACAATTTGCACGAGCTTCAATCAATTGAGTCTAATTCTCGATTGATCGAGCCAAACAAATTTACACAGTAAATCCTGCAGTACACTCGATTCCAACTTTACACATAAACATACTTTGAGCAAGTCTAAAACAAGACTAAAACGTTTTGATCATGGTTTGCCAACATTAAAAAATGAAGTTCTAATACATTTAAACCTAAAGTCTTAGAACCCAACAACTACCTATACCAGAATTTTGTGATGTTATCTATTTGATCCAGGTTGCTTTGTATTACAAAAATTTGAATTATAAAACAATCTAGGCTAACAGATTAAGCATATAGGTTGTATACTCAAGAGAAGAATTAAGAGTACAATGTATTCAAAAAATGATGCAAATTAGGTGGTCAGGACTCATCTAGCATCAACCAAGAAGAGGAAGTGCTGATAACTACAACCTTTGGCCTTTAAATAGAAAGCTCATGTCCCTCAGATGTTCCCCAATTTCTTTCCTTCCCAATAAGTGGGCTTACAGTAGCTTTGATTATGGTATGAATACATGTGTATAATCTAATTTTTTCCCCTTAAAGTTTAATTGGTTGGGGCTTACAGTAAGTGGGCTTTACCTGCTCCTATCCTCCTAATTAGTTCAATTATAATATTCAATCTATTACCTTGATTTGTGTGAACACCCATGTAAATACATATTTTCATCATATGTGCTGATGCACTGAAATTTTCATTCTCAATTCTGTTTCACAATCTCAACCCTTTAGACACCAATATCTTCTTGGCTTAGTGGCACTTCTGGCTCTCTTGTTGGAGAGAGTCCCTCAACTTACTGTAGAAAAAAAAAAAAAAAAAAAAAAAAGACCTTTGCTGTAGAGTATGTTTGGTGACCATCTTATCATCTTGAAAGGTTCATTGTTGGTGGGAATTTGATACATGACTCTCTAAAAAGTGTCATTTCTCATGCTTATAATTTTTGTGACTATCTGGGTCTTTTAGATTGAACTGTAACTTTGGAGCATCCTTTAATAATTTTTCATGCATTTTGTAACAATCATGAGTTGAATGGTAGGCTACCTATTATTTTGGTTAAACAAACACTACAAAAAAACGGGGCTATCCCAGCGTTTTGAAAACCGCTGGGATAGGGTCAAAATTCCTATCCCGGCGTTTTTTTTTTTCCCGGCACTTCAAACCGCCGTGTTTGGACTGTCGGTATAGGGTCGCTGGACCTATACCAGCGCTTTTCAAAAGCGCTGGGATAGGTCCCAGCGCTTTCAGACCCTGTCCCGGCGTTTTTACTTATGTCGTGACAGCCTTTATGAAAATGTGAATATAACCTATACCAGCGCTTTTGAAAGCACTAGCATAGGTAGTACCTATTCCAACGCTTTCAAAAGCGCTGGTATAGGTCTTGAATGAATAAAATTTAAAAGGCTTATACCAACACTTTCAGTACCTATTCCAGCACTCTGAAAAGCGCTGGTATAGGTCTTGAATCAATATAATTTAAAAGGACCTATGTCAGTGCTTTCAAAAGCACTGGTATAGGTCCTTTTTTTTTTTTTTTTATAAATTTTTAAGCACCTGTAATGTACCTAAAATACATATTTTCCAGTACCTGTTTTATAGCAATTGTAATGAACTACAATTCATATTTTCCAATAGCAAATACCATACCACATTAAACCAAGAAACTAAATATATTTAATTAAAACCATATCAATAATTACATCCCAAATGTCTAAATTTTTTTACACAAAATAATACATTCTAAAAAACTATGTACAATGTCCTACACAAAAGAATACATTCTAACTATATAGAATGTCCTGCACAAAAGAATACATTGTACTGCGTATCGTCTACTCCAAATCATCAAATGATAAGTGCTGAGCACCGGGAGATTCGAAATCCACTGCAAAATCACCATCACCATCCTACGAATTAAGAAACATACAATGGATTAGTGTACTAAATAACTAGTATTACTACCAAGTGTCACATTAGCAATTAAAACAACTCAAAATGACTGATTTCAGATAAGCATATCAATTGGGTATTAGTCTCAATAAATTTCTCAAAAAGTGATTAGTGAGCAATTTATGCAAAAGATTCAATAAGTGATTACTTACACATATTGTGTAAAGCCTTAAAGGTTACATTTCTACTTGATATTTCTATGTATTTTATGTGTTACAATGAACCCTAAACTGGTAGATATAAAGATTAGGGTAAACATTAATGAAGGAGTTGAGAAGGTGGTAGTTGGGAGTTGAGGGGATACATTAACCATGAGTGCTGATAAGCATTCTACAGCAAAGTTCCTCTACTTGGAGAGGCAGGGCAGCAATGTAACGGCTATCACATGGTAACTGAACCTGTAATCATGTCTTAAATACCCAACCAAAAACCTAAGAACAAACATGAGGCTAGTCTTTCACAAATCAGACATCCAGTCACCAATATAATATGAGCAAATGCAAGTGATAATCCAATACAATTCCTACAACCTCTTTTTTTTTTTTTTTGAGAAGCCAGTTCTTGCACATATTATGGGGGTACCCCATGAATGTTAGCATTGATTATAGGCAGCCTTCTTTCAAGCATTCACTCCTATTAGTTCTCAAGTCACTACCAATTACAATAACAAGGTAATATATAATACTCTTGAGTATGGAACCTATAAAAGCAAAACATCTATACTACTGTAACTATTATTACCTTAAAATCGCTAAAGAACCAATACTCCACCAAGCCATGAAATTGAGTGTCATCAACCTCTGGCGGTGATAGTTGAAGTAATTCTTCCTTAGTTGTGCCCAGGTTGCAACTGCTCGTTCAACTCTGATTTGTGGCCCCTCCACAACTTCCCAATTCGTGAGAGTGCCCATTTCCTTTGCTTGGCAAGTGGGATGCGGTTTGTAGGAATTACCCATCGTGCCTACCATGTGTAAAGTTGAATTAACTTTAAAATGTCACATTTTTAACATAATAGCAAACTGACATAAAGCTTTAAACAAGTAATAAAGAGTGAAGAATTTGAAAGAGAGAGAATTGATACCAAAAGGGTGTAGTTTTGAAAGAGAGATAGAACCTATTCTTGTACTTTGCAAAAGAAAATATTCTAAGACATTTCAAATACTCAGTAAGCCCAAATGAAGCACATATCTACAAATACATATATACAAATGGACTTTGTACTCTGGTTCTATCAAAGATTCAATACGCCATTATCAAGCCATAAGTCACACAATTTTTCCACAAGCAATGACATTCGTAACTTGACGATACATTAACAAAGATCATTTCTAGGGCTTGACAAAATCTCCTCAGTTAGGACATGTCTCCTACATTAAACGACCTGCAAACTCAACAAAAACAGATTATCAACAGTCCTTACTGGCCAAATGAAGAAATAGGAGTTTCCAAATTAAAGATAATTAACTTCAAACTTTAAATAAAGTCCTACCATGGAAATTAAGATATGCAAGCTCTTATGCCTATGCCAACAAAGGAATTTGCTAACCTATTTCCCACTACTGTTAACCATCAACTTGTGCCTCTTCACAATAAATTCTACTTTTCTCAATTAATTCCCTCTTCAACCAAAAAACACCTTAGAGTAACGCATGTAACAGGGATGGCACTTTCACGCCACTAGCTACCTCCAGTTCAATACAACATTATTGGGGGGTGTAAGCTAGTTAATTTGCACAAGATTTCACCATTCCAAGTGGTAAAGTCACAAGAAGTAATTGTTGAACAAGAAAAAAATTAAATTAAAAAAATTCCAAAGATCCCTTTGGCAAACAAAATGTACAGACAAAATGGAAACTTTAAAGTCTTATAAAAACCAACAGTTGTAAGAATTACTTCCTTAACTTCATTTCACTCATTCACTGCCATTTGGATCTACAAGTTTTTGGTAGAAGACATCCTAGCTAATGTATGTCATTCTCTATGGCACAATTTGCTAATGCAACTTTCAGTTTGGAAACTGTCAGGTCAGAGAATATTATGGTAAGTCCCTAGAACAAATATGGAGCACATGTACAAAAATGTAGCAAAAAGAACAAATTGACATTTTACATATGTATTATATATAATTTATAATTTATAATAATTATCCTAGAAACATATTTATTAACACATTAATAGTGAACCTATAAACTTCTGATTATCTTAAAAATTACTTAAATTGGATTTTATTTATTAAAAACAAAACAGATTTACAACAGATATATAAATAATTATTAAAAAAAATATATGAAAAAAAAAAATATAGGAATGGAATTTCATAATCGTGCTATTGAGTACAAATTTATAAATACACCAACCTGGTGGTTGTGTCTCGTCATCACTCCCCTGGGAATGTCGTCTATCATCATCAGCTGGAGGAGCTTGTTGGCGTGATGGTACTTCATTCGACCTCATATGTGAGGAGCTCTCACTAGGCTCAACAAACTCAAGTCGCCGCTTCCTCCCCATTCTTATGTGCAGTACCTAAACAATGCAAGATTGTTAGTTATAAAAAACACAATGTTACATATACATATACATATATATATATATATATATATATATATATATATGTATGTATATAATCTCTAACAAACGCCACTTCATACATGCAGCACTTCACAAGCATGCTCTATGAATTTACTTAGACAAAATATGAGAAATTGACAATAAATTGAACAACAATATGTGAACATTCACAAAACAAACAACACTCCCTTCATGGACATACACCACCTTTTCTCTCCATGCAAGCCACTCGCTTGCTCCAAAACAACAACCCACCACAACATACTATATGTATTTACTTCTTACTAACCCAATTACTATTAGACAAGGAGACCCAAAATAAACCTATCAAAATCTATACTTAACTGTAATGTGGTACTTTCCAAGAATTTGAACCAAAGGCTATATCATAAAAATTCAATAATGTTTAAGCTCATTAAAAATATTAACTCATTTGAATGTACTCTTTCTACACTTGTTTATATTTAATTACTATACAAACCAAACTTTGTTTCCTAATTGTTCCAACTAAAAATATGGTAATAATTAAAAGGAATTGACCACTATTTATGATTGATATCAAAAGTAATTTTTTTTTTTTTTTGGATAAACATATCAAAAGTCTTCTTAATAGGGAGGTACAACTGAGAAACACAAATGACCAACTAAGTACTTACTATTCAAGACACAAATGACCAATTCCTATCTTAAAAAAAAATAAAAATAATAAAATCAACTTAACCACAAACCTAAAACAAGATGATCTGCTCAAGTCACCATGTCTCAATTATTTACCAACTAGTTTTGAATGAAAACCATTATCGATCTCTATGGATACTTCATATTTGTAGAGGCAATATACCCAAAGATAAACTAACAATAAATAAAAGGCGAAAAACCACTTTTAGTCCCTACATTTTCAGGCGATTCCCATTTTAGTCCCTACATTTTATTTTTACCACTTTTAGTCCCTATCTTGAAAAACGCTTCTCGTTTGGGTCCTTGCCGTTACATCAAAAACGAAGAAAGCTGACGTGGCAAACGGCAGGAATAAATAATACTAAATTAATATCCACGTGGCCTAAATTAATAATAAAAAATGCCACGTTAGCTTTTAAATTAAAAAATTAATTTATTAATTTTAACTAAATAAAAAAAATTAAAAACAGAATTAAAAACTAAAAATTATATGAATTGAGATCTAAGTGTGTCTTGAACAAGAACACAAATCCAGATTTAAGAACACAAACCCAGAAATTCAAAAAAAAAAAAAAACCAGTAAATCAAAACCCAGCCAAATCAACGACAAAACATCTAAATCATCTAACATCAACAACAAAAGCGGAGCTCGGTGAGATCTAGTCGGCGCCAAATAAATTGTCCAGATCTGAAAGAGAGAAGCCTGGACCTCCGCGACTTCGGCATCAAGTTCCTCGCCGCTCAAATCCCCCATCATCTGCGAAACGATATCTTCGAGTATCTGCCTCACGGCGGCTAGATCGCCGCGTTGCGCCGCCAAGTGAAGCTCGGTGTCGTTGTGCCGGCCAGTCACCTGCTTCACGTACTTCTTCTTCCCGGCTTGGTCGATCCTCTTGCGGGAATTGGATAGAACTAATGTCAGAGCCATGGCCGTGGCCGTGGCCGTCGCCGATGGACACGGAGACGACGAAGGTGAAGGCGAAGTCTCAGTGAGAGGGTTTTGAGTCGATGATGGCGTTGGAGTCATCGTCATCATCGTCAGTCCCTTCTCTAAGTCCCTTTCACCTCCTGTTCCTATTCAACAAAAATTAACAACTACAAAGTCAAAATACAGTACCTAACAATTTTCTTGAAATCAAAATGATCGAAGTGATTGAAGAGAGAGAGAGAGAGAGAGAGTACCTTGTTCAATTTGTGTCGTCAAGCTCGATTTGGCGCCGGCTAGATCTCATAGAGGATCCGGGTTTTTTTTTGGGTTTGTTGAGGATCTGTGGTTTGATGATGTAATTTATGGATTTTGGGTTGATGATTGGGTTTTCTATAGGTTTGTTGATGATTTGTGGTCTGATTGGTGCTCTGTTGTTTTGTTGTTGATGTTGGATGATTTAGATGTTTTGTCGTTGATTTGGCTGGGTTTTGATTTACTGTTTTTTTTTTTTTTTTTTTTTTCTAGGTTTGTGTTCTTAAATTTGGATGTGTTTTTGTTGTTCTTGTTCAAGACACACTTAGATCTCAATTCATATGATTTTTAGTTTTTAATTCTGTTTTTAATTTTTTTATTTAGTTAAAATTAATAAATTAATTTTTTTAAATTAAATACTGACGTGGCATTTTTTATTATTAATTTAGGCCACGTGGATATTAATTTAATATTATTTATTCCTGCCGTTTGCCACGTCAGTTTTTTCCGTTTCTGATATAACGGCAGGGACCAAAACGAGAAGCGTTTTTTAGGATAGGGACTAAAAACGGTAAAAATAAAATGTAGGAATTAAAATGGAAATCGCCTAAAAATGTAGGGACTAAAAGTGGCTTTTCGCCTTTTTTTTAAGGAAGAACATGTGTGAAGTTGGTTTACAAAAATAAAAAGTCTAAATTATTACTTATTAGTGGAAATTAATTGTCAATGATAATTCATCATACTTATAGTAATTTTTAAAAACAATTTACGATTTTTAATTGGGTTAGGATTCTAGAAATCAATTTTTGTTTAGAGGTGGAGAAAGAATACACAATTCATTTGAGTTTTTTTTTTTTTTTGAATTTTTTTGAAGCTAATTACTATTATATTATCAAGGTTTTTTTCTTTTCTTTTTTTGAATATTCAAAAAAATAAAAATAAATAAAATACGGGCCTTCCTACTTCCTATAGCTGATCTTGCTGATAGCCTGACAGGCAAAGCCTGAGGATAATACAATGAGTAAGTTTAGGCCCAATGTCCAATTACATACATGAGTATTTAAGTAAATCACACTATCAATTTTTGGAGAAATTATAAAATCTACGTGGTAGATAAGTGATGCGGTCTACTATTTCACTAACAAACTTTCATATGTTTAAAATTGTTAGTTAATATTTTTTTTAAATAAAAATTAATTATTGACTCAGCAATTTTAAATAAATAATTTTTTTTTAATGAAATATTAGACAAGTAACGTAGTCCACCAGAACAACATATAATTTCTCCAATTTTTGGGCTATGCTTGTAGGTATTAAAAAAAAAAAAAAAATCAAATCAAATCAAAATCAAATGAATATTTGATTATGAATGTCTCTCTCCGACAGTCCAGTTCACTGTTTCAACTTTCAATATCAAAACCTTAATCTCTTCAAAAATCAAAGACAATTCATCGGGTTTTTTTATAAAATAACTACAAAACCCAAACAATATTATTAGTTAGGCAACGTTTCAAACATATTGCATTTCTAACAATTCGACTTCAGAGGAGTCGATTTCACTGTTCATATCGCCTATTTTTTCGGCCACGTAGACAGAGAAATCGAGTCTATTATACTCATTTTTTATACAAAGAAATCGACTGCAGAGAAGTCGTTTTCAATACAAAGAAAACGACTCCAGTGGAGTCGTTTTCTTTGTATTGAAAACGACTTCACTGAAGTCGATTTCAGTCTTTACTCAAAAAACTCCAAATCTTCAAAGAATCACCTTCAAATCGGACCCTCGCCGTCGACGTCACAACCTTCAAAACGGACTGGATTCGTTGCGCCTCGCCGTCGATGTTGCTGGGTTCGTCGCGCGTCGGCGCTTGGGTTCGTCGCGCGGGTTCGTCGTCGCGCCTGGGTCGCGCGGGTTCGTCGGCGCGGCGCCTGGGTTCGTGGGTTCGCTTGCTCGTCGGCGCGGCGCCTGGGTTCGTGGGTTCGCTTGCTCGTCGGCGTTGCTCGTAGCTGGGTTCGTTTGCACAACAACTGAAGCTTCGTCGGCGTTGCTCGTTGCTGGGTTCGTTTGCTTCTTCTAGCTGAAGCTTCTGTGTTTGTTGAGTTCATGGGGATTTTGGGCGAGAAGGACTTCACAAAGAAAACGACTCCACTGGAGTCGTTTTGTTTGTATTGAAATCGACTCCAGTGGAGTCGTTTTCTTTGTATTGAACTCGACTCCGCCGAAGTCGATTTTTATGTATAAAAAATGAGAATAAAGGACTCGATTTTTTTATTTACGTGGCGCAAAAATAGGTGATATGAACAGTAAAATCGACTCCTCTGAAGTCGAATTGTTAGAAATGTAATATGTTTGAAACGTTGCCTAACTAATAATATTGTTTGGATTTTATTGTTATTTTATAAAAAAACCCCAATTCATCTCTACAAAACCTTAATGGCTTTGAGAGTTCCTTTCTTGTCCTCTATAATCACCCCACTACCTCAAAAATTACATCCCAGTACTTTTCCCTCCACAACCCTTTTGAGCAACAAACCCAGAACCCAAATCTCGTGCGCCAAGAAAAAAAATCAGCGATGCAGAGCTTGCGTCGGATTTGGCTTTGGAGGTGGCAAAGATAAACACCCATTTTGTGCAAAGAGAGGAGGCCATGAAGAAGAGCAAAGAGCTCCTGTTCACAGAGCTGTGCCAGTACCTTGCTTTGAAAGGAGAGGAGGTGAAGATGAAGTGGAGGAAAATTGATGAAAAGGAAAAATGGGTTTTGGTTAAAGGGTTTGTTTCAGATTGGAGTATGGATTTTCATCCATTGTCTGCTAGGTCTGTGAAAGAGTTGGTTGAGGAATACTTGCTGGAAGAGAACCCATCTGCAAAATCTTCTCTTTCAGTGTTATTTCCTGGGTTGAAGAGATTAATGGGCTTTACACAAAACAAGTAAAGAAGAAAAAAGTATTGAAGATTGTATGTATTTGTGGGTATGAAATGATTGTGGTTTTCATTGGGATTTTCCATTCATAAGTTGAACTTCTTTGATATTTTTTGATATGGGGCTTAATTTTAGGTTGAATGTTTAAGGATTGCATTCTTTGAGAAGTTGGGGATGTAAGATAGGTTTATTAATTTAAAACAGACTGAGTTTAATGGAAACAAAATTCTGCTTGGTGTATATATAACACGATGTCTTGATTTGATATTATATCTGTTTTTTTTTTTTTTTTTTTTTTCGCTTTTGTGTATTTCAGAAACAAAAATTATTTCTTTTTATTCGAAATATGCTATCCATGGGAATTTTTTTAAGTTATAATAAATGACTTAATAACATCCTTATGCTCATGGTTGTGAAAGGATAGATAGGATTGCAAGTTGTGGTGGCCACCAGTTTTGTAATTCTCATCTAACTATATGCCGTACTTTTTATTGTAGAGGCTTTCTAATAATTAAAATAGTCTATGCTAACTTCTATGGCTTTATCATTTTACTAATTACCTTCATTTGAGATATTGGCATTGTATAGTATAATCAATATATGTTTATCTTTCTATCAAAAAAGTATAATCAATACGTATTTATCTTTCTATCAAAAAAGTATAATCAATACATATTCTTATTGATGGATGTTTTCTGAATTGGATACATGACATAAGTGGTTGAAATGTTTTGCTCCTTTTTTCTTGGTCTATCCTGCTCAATGAGGATTTTCCTTGGTTCTGACTTGATGAAGGTTTTGATGGTTACCCTAAATTTAAATCTAATTCAAAATGTTGTTAACTATCATAGTTTAAGCTGCGTTTATTCTTTATACATTTTGGGAATCGCAACCTTATAATTTACATGGTCACAACTGATTAAACAAAGGTGGCAGCCAAAACAGTCAATCTTGGCGATCAAGATGGGCTGCAGGGAATATATTGAATTGACGTCAGTGTTCCAGAACATGGCCGACTTCCATGATGTCCTTGTTATTAGTACTAGCCCTTGGTATTCTATTTTTTGCTAATTCACAGAAGATGTTGACTGAGCTATTTCTTATCTATATTTCACCTGGCACTTCCTTCTTCCATTATAATGGAATGGAGGGTGAGGTCATGGGTTTAAGACCCACTGGGTGCGCTTGTAACTTACCAATAAAAAAATGTATCTATTTTCAAGAATTCTGAGTCAAACTACTTAAGGAGCCCTTTTAAACATCGAAATGCATTGTCATATCATTGTTTAGCAGGTGTAGTCTAACTTGGTGATTTGCTTAAAGCTTGGCTTTTCCAGTTGGTGGACCCAAAAAGGCATGACCTGCATAGATTTATCATCAAGTATTAGTATTTTTTTTTCTCCCTATAATAGTTCATTTCTTCTAACATGTTTACTTGAGGTGTCTACCCTAGAAATGAAAGAAGATGATATAAAGTCTGTAAAAGGAAGATTGTGGTTTGACAGATGTACCTGGTTGAAAGAGTCATATGAATCAAATGAAATGATCTGGCTATGGTATGGAGATAAGTAGAAAAGTAAGAAAGAAAACGAATCAAATAAATCTTGAAGACAGTTGATAGTATAGAATTAATACTAGAAAAGGAGGAAGATAATTTAGTTTAAAAAAAGAAAGTAAAAAGTCGCTAGAAATTCAGAAAGTCCTCAAGTTAGGACAATAAGCTTCAGCGTGTCCATTTCTTTCTAATTTAAAGATACTTAAGCTTTTCAGTTGGCACCTCATGAGATGATCTGCACCTGTGGCAGTGTGGCCTCTTATACTTTCTTAGCTTTCTGAATAGAATATGCTTTCTGATTTGGTTTTGAATAGGTGGGGTTATCATTAATTCCTGAAAGAGACACCTCTTGTATTTTAATGATGCGGGGCAACTGATATCTCCTCCCCTTGAGATGTTGGATGGACTTAAAAGTTTTTCTTGAGTATATGATCTCCTACATACAAAAAGATGTTCCAAGCAAGACACTCAAGTTCTGGAGTTTGCAATTGCCTATGCATTTTTATGGTGGCAAGTAGAAGCTGCTTCTATGAGCCACTCAAGGAAGTCCAGGTATGAATTGATGATGGCACACCACACTTTCGTGCCTTCTTACCAAGATTTTATGTATTGTTTCTCAATACCAATATTGATCATGGTCCATTTTAAAATCATATTCAATACCTGTAATTTCTTTCAAGTTTTCATTAACTTATGCTGGGATGGACAAAGATTTCAGTTTCTTGCATGGCATGAAATTAAATTAAGATGTACATTTTTTAAAGTTAAAACATTTTTCCAAAGGAAAAAGTGAAATGAAAAAAGAAGCAAGACATCTGAATCACCTAATATTATTTGTGAGGTGCAGAGATTCAATGGCATGACCCTACTCATTTGGGTAAGTTCAGAGCAGATGCCCACCTGGTAATTTTTTCTTTTGATTTGTCATTTTGCATTCATTTTTCTTTTAAGGATGCTTTATTTCTGGGGGTGATATTAAAGGCTCGATATGTCAGACATTCAAAATGGTTTACTTATTCATTCAATCACTTTTTGCAATCCTTTTTGCTTCTCTGAAATCCAAATTCTTTCTTGCATTATCAAAAGTAGACTTTGTTCTTATGTTGAGGTTCTTTTGTTGGAAGAGAGGTTAGCTAAGCAAATGAAGAAATTGAATAGTCATTGTAAGAATATTTAAGATTCTCAATAATCAGTGTTAACCATAACAAAGTCAAAACTAGACCTTGTTCTTGGAACTGTTGAAACAAGGGGCTATTTGTTCTTGAGAGGAAAATATTGTTTGGTTATTGCTCATCTGCATTACTTGGCCCTTGAACTTAGGACTTAATTTTCTGGTTGTATTCTCCTAGGACTTTGTCTATCAGCATACGTGGTGTATAATAAAAAATGCCTTTGTATTAGAAGTAGAGCTTTTTAAAAATAAAAAGTAAAAAATTTTGTTTATTCTTGGAGTGTGAGTGATTTATAATTCATCTTGATCCTCTAAATCCTAGTCTTTCTTCTAGTAAATAAATACACTTTCTGCTAATGCAATAGGTTTTTTTTCCTCCCTCTTTGTTCTATATAATTTTGGCCATAATATGTGACGGGCACATTGAATTATTCTATGACACAAATTGGAGATACTGGCCTCATAAGAGACATCAACCCATGTGACACCAAAACTGCCAGGTGTGAATCTGCTCTGAACTCATTCAAGTGAGTCAGGTCAAGCCGTTGAATATCCGTGCCTCACGAAACTTCTTCAATCATGTCTTGCTTCTTTGTTCATGCCGTTGTTGCTGGATTTAACCACAAGTCAAGCTGCCCAGGTATCAGTACAGTATCCAATCTACTTCAAAAAGGAAGGGGGGGAGTGGGGAAAGAAAAACCATTGATTTTTTTTTTCTTCCCTTTTGAAATTTTTTTAATAAGATCTGATTGAATTTCAAACCATGGCAAGAAATCAAAATCTTTGTCTAAAATCCCAGTATAAGTTAATGAAAACTTGAAAGAAATACAAGGTATTGAATATGATTTTAGTATAAACCATGATCAATATTGATATTGTTAGATAAAATCTTGGTATGAGGTACCTACTATAATTTATTGCATTAGTTGTTAGATTTATGAGAAGAAGAGAAAAAGAGAAAAAGACAACTTAAATTAGAGCGTATTGCTTATTTGTTAGAAGTGGATAAAAGTACCACTGTACTTTAAACAAAAAATGATCTTTTAAAAAAATTTACTTGCTCCCCAAGACTTTCAAAGATTGGTGGACCATACAGCTATTGAGGTTTCCTGGTTATGTTGAAATCATATTCATATATAAGGAAATAAACAGTTACAAAATTAATTGATCCCACTATTGCTCAAGATCCCTGTCATCCATTTTAATATCTCAGTGCATAGTGTTTTTTTTCTAATGGAATTTGAACGCACTTTTGAGTTCAATACACCTGTTGATTAGCATGTAGTCGGAGTCTGTGAGACTTTTAAGTTTTAATTGCTAAACTATGTCTTGCAATTTTCACTCAATTGACTTGAGTTGCCCTATGTTTATATTAATTGTGTTTTATGATGTGACCAGAAGCATGAGGAAGAAATGGATTCTGAAGCAATCTACAAAATTTTTGTTCTTCAGGGTAGTCCTTTCTTTAAATTTAACTCTTCCTCAAAGTGTCTTCATTCTAAATTAGAGATGATAGCTTTTAACCATACACGTCATGGCAGCAAGAAGTCCCAATATAAGCCTCATTTCATCAATTTCTCAAAAATTGGTTGATACCAAATTGAAAGCCAGACCACCTACTAAGCTCAGTGCAACCCTAGATTTAAAGGCAAAGCAATCTTTTGATGTGGCTAAGGCTCTTACGACTCTAAGGAATTGAAAGCACCTCAAATCCTAATACATTTAGAAGTGTTTGAAACCCAAAAGCAACAACTATTGCTGTGCAAAAGAATATTGTCATAGCAAAGGCTCTAGTCTTTAACTCACCAAAGAAAGCCATAAAGGCAAAGATTTTGGCAGGATTGGATACGCCTGTGAGAACAATATGTTCAGCAATGAAGAAGCTTGCAATTACCAGTGGAAAGACGCAAGTATTAGGCTATAACAAACCATTGCCTAGAGATGCTTCATGAAAACCATTAAGAGGATGAGAGGCTAAAAGCCGGGTTTTCAATTCCTTGCATTCTCACAATCACAAGGTCCAGGAAGCCAAATCTTCAAGAATTTTGTAGAGAAAGAAAAATGAAATAGACACAACCCTCTCATGATCGTGTGCCTCATGAAGGGGACGATTCTAGTGACATGGATATGGATGAGAAATCAAGGGGTGGTTCTTTTGAAGTGTACTCTGCATTAGGTACTTCTAATAGCAGTTAAGGAAATGGGCATGAAGAGTATTCAAAAACTGTGAAATCACAGAAAGTTGAGAATTCAGTTTAAGTTTTCTCAGGTTCTTCAAGAGGTGACATTATTGCCCTATCAAGTTCTGAAGAAACAGTAGAAAAAGATGTTCCCAATTCCCAATCTCTAAGTGGAGCAGCTGAAGGGACTAGTGGAGGAAGTGATTATGAAGAGAAAGTAATATCAAGTTCAGGGAGAAGGGAAATTCATAAAGTCAAGAAAAATGATGACGAGGAAAATGCCGTGACCTGTGACGATACAGAAAATGACAGTGAGTCTTAGATAATGATGAAAAGAAAACGCTTTTGGCATCAGATGTTAACAGGCATTGAACTTGTGTATTCACAATTTCTTGTTATCATGATGGTCTTATTTTCTTGCAGATAATATATCAACAATATTTTTGTGTTAAATGACTACAGTGTGCAGAATCAGAATAATGGGCACCGTGAAAGAGTAACTCTGGGGAAGCATGATACTTCAAAGTAACATCATATTTTTTTTCAGTCTTACCTGTTCATCCTAGTCTCATTTCCCAACTTGCAAAAATGATGCAGGTTAACTGAGTAACAGGTAAGACTTTAAAAGACTGTTCCATCTCTGCTGCCCTGCCACCAGTGCTCTTAGTGTGAAGTATAGGAAACTAAAGCCCACAAATCCCAAGCCTTTTAGGCTAAGAACTGATGTATGTGAACTTTTTCAGCCCAGTCTGTTTGAAGAGACAGTTAAAAGTTTTTCCTTCATATCTGATGTCAATTAAGTTGTTTTAGGAAAGAGGGATTCTTAAGGAAGCAAACTCGGAGATAAAACTTGCCCCTCTGAAAGAAATTACAACAGCTCCAAGGCCTCTGGTTAGAAACTCAGAAAGAATTCTTAAAAATGTATGCCTGGTAAGTTTATTATCAAACTATTTTTCCTCTAATAACTGAGATTCATGGAGCTATACAATTGATATTTTGTTTCCAATCTCAGAAAAATTAAAAAGTCCATGGAAAAAGTGAACCTGAGTATGATGTGCATGAAGATGGTGAAAGGAAAGTGGACAGAACAACAAACGATGATCGATTTGTAAGTCTCTGATACATTTTTAAAAAATATAAGAAAAATATGTCCTGCTTACTACTGTTTAAAGCACGTTGTTCCTTTGACTTTACTTAATTTTCATGATTAAAACCTTGTTTAATTTTACATAACATTTATGTGTAGTTTCAAATAAACAATGTGTCAGTCCTATCGCTTACTGTTGTTATTCCCCATCAGGGAAAGCTTATTCTCAAACTGAATGGGATATTGTTAGCTAGCAATTGACACCCATGTCACTAACAAATTAAAATTTAGTCACACCTTTGTTATTCCCACACAAGGATTAATCAAATTTGAACCTTTTGTAATCATTTATATAACTCAAACCAATCTAGTATATACTCAACTTGAGACCCATCACATGATAGCACAATGACTTAATAATCAAAATTCAATCACAAAGACACAGTCCAAGGTCTCAAACTTGATTACGCAAATTCACACTTAACTTTTGGTCACAGTTGAAGAGGTAGATTTGATTTGATGAGGACAATGACAATTCCAACCTGCCAATTTTGCTTGCACTTCTATTTCAAAATTGAATCATTTCTATCTCTCTCCTTTCTTGTTGATGGGAAAGCCCCAATTACCTTCCCAGATTTATGATGGCCTGATCAAACCAGCATCTCTACTGGGAAAAAGGTTCAAAAGAAGTGGACAGTGATAAGACTTGACTTGAGTGAGGAACTCTTGCTTAAGGAAAACACCTCTAGACTGGCTTGTGTTTATGCAGCATCTACCAATTCTTTTTGAATTAGATCTGGCAGCCTTCATATTTTGAGTAGATAAGCTTTTGTCCAAAAATCCTAAGCTCTATCATCTTAGTACAGTGATTCATGCAATCCTGATATGCACACTCTTTTAGTACAGATATTACGACCCCCATATTTTTCTTCTTCAGGAAATTGTTTGAATCTCCAAAAATCACCCAAGGGAGGTCACGAGGACCTGCCACTACATAGGTTCCTCCACAACAGACATCTTTTAACAAGTATAGGACTAACAAACTACAACTTAAGAGTTAAGAGTCAGTAGAGTCTTTTACCTTAACCAAGGCATGAATTTCCTGCTTAATCAAGGAAAGGATTTCCTCATTGGCCCAGTCCAGAATGCCGAAGCAGCCACAACCCCCTATGAAGCCAATGGTATCAATAGTCATTTCCCCATCAAAAGGTAAATTTCTAATAAGATCATGAGCTTTGTCACACTAGGTTCCACAGGGTTCTAAATCTTTGACAACATACAAGTACCCTACATTTCTACCAAAAACTTTCATGTTCAAAGCATGAGACCACTGAGCCTTAATATATACTTTGTCCTTTTTAGAAAGACTAATGGCAGCAAAACCCTCACAAATGGAGAGACAAGTCCTTGGGTCCTTAGGTTTCAATTGGGCAAGAGGGGTAATACTCCATAGTGCTTCTTTCAGCAGAGGGCATGCCAACCATTTAAGTGGTTTTGGTGAAACAAAAAGGGTAACCATTCAGTTCACAGTCCAGCTCACAGGAATACCACCAAACTTCTTCATATGAACAATAAATTCATATGAACATAAAAATTTATTCCAAGATAAATAATTTCCATATCTGTAACATTGGTACTATTCAGACAGACCACAAGCCCCATTTTGCAATACACAAATCTACAAAATGCTATAGATTAATGCATTATTATGTTCAAGAGATCACCTCCATCAGTCAAATGAGCACTTCTCTTGCTTACCTAGGCTGCTGCTGATGAATAATTTTGAATAAAAGTATAGCCCCTGCACACTCTTGCAGTGTATCGAACCACAAATTCCAAGTTTCAAGAAATAAATTAGGTGGGATAGGTAAACCATGGCTCTGTTGACTAGCAAGGTCTTCATTCCAGTGAAAGGAGCAGTGCCAATGTGGAGCAATAAACAATCTTAATTATACCCACTAAACACATTAAAACTCAACATACATTATATTCCACTAAAGTAGCTTCAATTATTTGGAACCTTAATTCTCCCATATGTCATCATCTAGGAACATCAAACAAGAAGCTTGTTTCTCATCTTCCGATGTGTGCTGTGCAAGTCCTTTCAAAGTCCATTCTTCTTGATATTTTTCAGCCTCTCATTTGCAGTGAGAAGTTCTGCAGCTATGCCTGGCTCATTAGCAGAGTGTCCAGCATTTGGAACAACCTGCTGACAGTGATACACATTTGTATGTTGATTATATATAGGGAAGAAATATGAAATCAGAACTTGAAGGACATATATGTGAAATATTGACTGAAAGTAATTGTATGCTAACTATAAAACAGCTTTGTTCCCTGAGTTAATCAGGGTATCTGCAAATAAAGAATTCTGAATGGTCCGTCCTACTGTTCATTCTTGGGATATGAGAGAAAAACAATACTTATTAGAAAGTAAAAAAGATGAAAGAAATTCTTTTTAATGATGGATTTTCCATCAAGCATACTGAACTTATGTAGAACCACATCCTTAGTTCAAGGCCATGATGCCTCTTTCTGGAACCTCATTCCAGTTTATACACATAATAAAACTTGGAATGAAGGAAAGAATTCCCATAATTTTAGGTTGTTGGTTACTTGAAGATAAGTTGGCTATGAACTGCTTATCCACACCTTAATATGTGCACTACTTTTGTAGCAATGACATAGAATTACTGCATCATTTGATAAGTAATCTTACTATTCTGCACCCTCATAACAATTAAGTCTTAAGTTAATGGTCACATATACTTTGAGAGAAACTTTCTGGTTTTATCACACTCAAGCTAAATGATAAGTCAATAACATAATCAGATACAACCGTACCACCAGTCTTACTCCCTCATCTGAAAATAGATGGGCATTGAAAATTCATTCTTATGAAACAAGGTAAACAACATAGTCATCCTAAAATGCCCTTATGCAGGTTAAAAGGTGGGTTCAAATTTGAGAAAATGTGATGTCAAATCAAAGGGTAATAGGGATGTTAAATGGATAGATGCTTTCATTTTTGGAAACTCCCAAAAAATTTGGGATGGCCCAAAAGAAGAGCACCCTACATATTGGGAGAAGGAGCAAGTATTATTTTCAGTCAAAGGAAATCCTCTTTATGCTTTACAATGGACTGAAAAGTACTAAGCCTGTGCAAGAGCCCAACTTACTAGAATAAAACCCTTTGCTGTTTTTGTCCACAAGGTTTAGTCATGAATTAGAACACAAAAGAAGAGTTTATTGACTAGGTGGCTGAGTTGTCAAAGAGTTGGTTGTGGTTGTGGTAGGTCTTAGGTTTAAATCTTACTATCAGAAAACAGGAGGCTAAATCTATAGGTTGTGGGTGCGTGGGTGTAGCTAAATAACTTATTATACTTTATTGTAAATGTTTTGATAACATAACTAAATAACTTATTTTTATTATACAAGTTTACATGGAATGATTTTTTTTTTTTTTGGGTGTGGTTGGATAGATTTTAGCTAAATTTTATGTCAGTTTCTATTGCTTTTAGTTAACATAGACTTATGTAAATAGTGAATTGAAGCAATTTAAAAAGGTAATGGTTTTAATTAAAAAAGTAAATAAAATTTATGGTTTAATTTGAAACAACCCCAAACTATTGAAGAATTATGTAATTTACTCAAATTTTAAAATAAGGAGAGCCACTTGGCATGAGGAGCTTGTAGCTACTTGTCATATTGAGCGAATAGTTACTTGACACAATCACGGCTTCTAATATATAGTATATGATGTCATAGCATACAAATCTTTATAGCTGACCCAATTAGTTGGGTTTAGACTTTAGAGATTTGTTAAGTTGATGTCCTCGGTTATAACTTTTTTTCCTTGGTGTCAAAGAGGGGTGCAATGTCCCCAATTCACAGACATTCTTATAAAATTCATCAGTTTATAGAAGTTAACATACTGATCTACTTAGATCAACCCAATTTTCAGAAATTCTTAAACATATACTTGTGAACATTGTTCCTACATGTGCCCTTGTATAAAATAAGTTTTTACCTAGATCATGACATACATGTGTTCTTGTAAAAGTTTAGATATGAAATACAACCTTAAACAGACAAAATTCATATACAGGAAAAGAACAATCATGAAATAATGAAAAAAAAAATATAAATCCTTAGAAAATTAAAAATAACAAAAAATTACTACACACAATATGATAAGAATTAACAACATACTTATACAAAAGTTAAAGCCATATTTTAATTAAATAAACTTTCTAAACATTAGGGCAACTCAAGGATTCACCCTCTATATATTCTAACATCACACTAGCTACCAATCACGAATCAGCCCGCATGGAATGGATGATCTTCTGTTTTACTATCAATCTAGAAGCCACTAAAAGATAATTTTTGCTTAAGTTAAACAGTAAAGATAGTTGTTCCTACTACAATATAGTTGTTTCACTACTCCCTCAGTTAAATAGTAAATCCTGGGGCTGGAGCCACATATTCTCAAACTTGAATGGGGTTTTTCCTTTTCTCAAACTTCTTCAAGGATTGTATGATCTAATAGGAAGCCACATAATCCCATGTCACATAATTCCATCAGTTTATATTGCTGAAACTGAAATTTTTTTTACTGAAAGTACTTGTAAAAATTAGTTAAAATAGTAGAGTGAGGCCAATGAATAGTAACAAAAAGTGCAGGGGGACCCATGAATAGTAGCAAAAATAAGTTAAATAGTAAAATAAGTTGGCTTTTCTCACAAAAAAAAAAAAAGTAAAATAAGTTGACAAAAATAACATTTGCAAACGGACCATTAGTTGCTTTTGATCATTTGTCCAAGTGTAGAAGCCAGTCTGGACACTAACAAATCATGTTTTTAGGACATTTATAATATCTTGCCGTCCGACTTGAATCTGTGAAGCATGCAGCCAGTGTTCGTATTGAACCATAAAAAATAGGGATAATTACAGTAAACCCACCTGTGGTATGGTCCGTTTTTACTTTGCCTACCCGTATTTCAATCCTTTACACTTTGCCCACCTGAACTTCAATCCGTTACCCACCTCTCCTTTTGCCGTTAGAAAAACACATTTTTAGAGAAAAACAAACATAACAAAAATAAAAATGCTAGTGTTTTGATTGCTTAAGAACTTTATAAGAACAAAGTGGAAGGAATAGCACACAAATCCCACTCTGCTCTTGGCTTCTCTCCCCAACCCAATTAGCTGCCTCATACTCGCCGCCGTGTCCACTCTCAGCTTCTTCCTCGTTGTCATTGCCCTACAAGCTGAAGATGATCATGATCACGATCATGATCTGGGTTGAGGAGTTGCAAGGAGAGCCGTTGGATTCACCGAGTTGTGGGGTCGTCGAATTCGGCCTGAGCTCAGTGTCATCGAGCCCTCTCTCTCACTCTAAACCCGAGCTCAGTCTCTCTAAGCTCTCGGATTGAGCTCTCTCTAAACCCCTGTTCTCTCATCTCTAAAACTCTCTCAAACGAACTCCATGGCCGCCCCTGTCAAGTTCACCCCCTCACATCAACGTCGCCACCTCAGCAAAAACCCAAATCAACCACTATCTTTGCTTCATGGGTTTTCTTCTTTTCTTTTCTTGTTTTTTTTTTTTGCTTTTGGGTTGTGGTTTTGATAATGATCTGATTATGGTGGGGTTGTGGCTTGTGGCTTGTGGTTGTTGTGGATTGTGGGCGAGGTGGTGGTGGTGCTAAGTTGTGGGTTCTGATAGTGGTGGTGGTGGAGTGGGTGGACAAGAGTGAAAGAGAGGATGAAGGCAATCAGACTGCTTCGTGGGTTTCAATTTTTTTTTTTTGGCTTTTTGGTTGTGGGTTTTATTTGATTTTGGCTTGCTAGTGGTGGTTGACCTCCATGGCCACCATTAGCACCACTACGAGCCACCGCCACAACAGCCAAGCCGCCGTACAAGCCACCATAAAACTTTAGGTCGAAACTCTTGACCACCACCATCGGCAGGATGAACAATGGTGCTGTTTGCTTGTGATTGAAATTCTCTCTTTGGTTTGTTTCTATTTTCAGTTTAATCTATGATTGGGTTCTAAAACTTTTTTTTATTACAGTTTGGGTTTGAAAAATGAGAGGGATTTTTGGTATGGATTTAGAGGATTTAATTGGTTTTGGATATGTGTAATTGAAAATTTTGAACTATATTTACAAATGTTGTGTTCTTGTGTTTGTGAGGAAAAGATTCAATGGTTCGTATTTTTGATATGTGTTATGTTCTTATTTTTAATAAAATGGTGTTTTTCTAACGTCTAAGGGTGAGATGGGTAACGGATGGGTAATTGATTGAAGTTCAGGTAGGTAAAGTGTAAATGATAGAAACACGGGTAGGCAAAATGAAAACGGGCCATACCATAGGTAGGTTTACTGTAATTATCTCTAAAAAATAAGGTGCAAAATTTTAAACAGTTAACCCAAAAGTCCAAGGAGAGGTGGACACGGACCTAAGATCTAAGAAGGTTATAATTTATAGGCAAAGGATGAAGTGGGCTTAAAGAGTTTAGGGTTGAAGTGGGTCTAATATACCAAAACAAGCTAGAGTTGGCCCTAAGGCCCAGAACAAGAAAAGTTAACAACAATAGATGACACAGAAATGGGCCTAATGTCCCAAAGGAACAACAACATAGGCCCAAAGAATAGACGAGACAAGGATGGCCCAATAAAGGAAACTGCACATAGGCGAAACCAAAAAGTATATAACCCCTATTTCCTCTCATCCCGTTCACAATTCCCAAACTCTCTTCTATTCTATTCTATGGCCGTCGAAAGTTCCCAAATAATTTTTGTCTAAATGAAAAATAAGGAGGTAGTTTTTTTTTTTTTTTTTGATAAGAAAGCTTCCATTAAACCAGAAATTGAACTACAACAGAGAGTATACAGCAGCCCAAACTACAAACAATCCAAGTGGATCAAATTCCTCACTACAGGAGGAGACACACCCCTCCACACCTGGCAAACATTATTACATCTAGCATAACGGGCCAACTCATGTGCAACCCTGTTGAAGTCCCTTTTCAAGTGTCGGATCTGCCAACTGTTAAAGCCATCCAGGAAGCTCAGAATACCTGTAACAATGTGGCCGAAACCACCACTGAAATCCTTGGACAGAATGCGCTGAACAACGGAAAGAGAATCCAACTCAATAATGATTTGATGAAGCTCCAATTCCTTTGCAAGAAGGAGTCCAGCCTCAATTGCTAAAACCTCAGTCTCATCCATTGTAAAACAACCTGGGAGTACTCGGCAAAGAGCAGCAACTGCCTCTCCCCTACAGCCCCTTATAATTACACCTACACTAGATTGCCTCCCATCATCTACAGTAGCCCCATCAGAATTTATTTTGAATACCCCAACAGGAGGTTTTTTCCAACTAACCTCACAAGATGCGGGACCCAAAGAACAAAACTTTGTAGCTTCTTCGTAATCAGCAAGCAACCTAACTGCAAAATTCCAGATTTGCTCAGCCCCCTGACTGTTCGACTTAAACACCCTCAAATTTCTATTATGCCAAATAGCCCAAGCTACCACAACCAGCACCTCCATGTCTTTAGGTGTTCCTGCATCTAACAGCTTCATAGCCAAATCAGAGAAGTCCAAGATTTCAGCCCCAATAGCAATTGGACAATCCTTCCACAGATTCCATGTTTCCTTCACAACACTACAACTAAAAAGAGCATGAAAAATAGATTCATCCTCCAGACCACACACAGGACACAACCCATCCGTGCTCACCTCTCTCTTCCTTAAATTTAACATTGTTGGCAGGGCATTAACACAAGCTTTCCAAGTGAAGATTCTTATTTTTGGGGGTATTTTTAGTTGCCATATCCGCTTCCACAGTAAGAGAAGTTTTAAATTATCATTATCTATCTTCCACAGTAAACTCTTTACTTTAGAGGATACTCATACGGTGTTTTTTGAATGATAGAGAAATAAAAAGGAGCAGGAAGCTAGGAGGAGAACAGGAGAAATGAGGGAAAGAAAAGAACAAAGAGAGAACAAAAAAACTGGATGCATTGTTGATTAGAAAAGAAACTGTATAAAGCCAAAGAAAATCGTTGGTGCCATACTTTCAACAAGCTTAAGTAATAAGTATGAGATGCGTTTAGTATGAAACTTTCCTCATAAAGCTATTCCATAGATTTGCAGCGGCACTTGAGCATCATCTAGCAGTTTCTCAACATTTTCAATACCTGAAATTTTTTTTATGAATTTCATTTTCCAGCTAAACAGCCATGTCTTCCACTAAAATGCATACTTTGCATTCATTTTAACTCTTTTTATTTTCTTATTATTTTAATCTTATCCCTTTCTTATTTGCTCCATCTCTACCTCACAAAGAGAATCGCATCATCTGTAGAAGAAAGCGGATTTTTTTTTTTTTGGATAAAGTGCAAAAAATGTTGGACATATAGTTAAGGCATCTCCATTACTCCCCTCGACTATTAACCCCATCAGACAACCTTCCTCTATCGCCCTATCGATCACCTTACAAAACAACTCCATAACTAGGGTGAAGAAAAGAGAGGATAGGGTTTTCCCCTGATGTAACACCTTCGAATTCTCCAAAAAACCTACAGGGCTGTCATTTAAGAGAACTGAAAATATGAATGAAGAAAGGCACATGTTGATCCAAGTCCTAAATTTCTTTCCAAGCCCAAATTGCTATTGCAAATAAAGGAGACCATCCCAATTGACATAATCATATGCCTTCTCTAAGTCCAACATGCAAATGATCCATTGGATCTACTACAAACTTTTCTATCCAGGACTTCATTTGCTATTAAATCTGAATCTATTATCTACCTTCCACAAAAGAATTTTGTGAATTTAATAGTAGATTACCCAATACCTTCTTAATATGTTGGCTAGCAACTTAGCCAATATTTTATACAAAGTCCCTAGTAGAAGGGTCAAAAATCTCTAATATAAGTAGCTTCTCACTAGATTGAAGCTAGTTGTTCCTACTACAATATAGTTGTTCCACCACTCCCTCAGCTAAACAGTAAATCCTGGGACTTGGAGCCTCATATTCTCAAACTTGAACGAGGTTTTTCCTTTTCTCAAACTTCTGCAATCTAAATGGATTGGATGATCTAATACTAGAATAAAAAATAGTCTTTTAACTACATTGGGATAATTAGGGGTGTTTGGTACATGCACTTAAAAACTGAAAACATGTGTGGAAATACATGTAGGTGAAAAAATATGTGGAAATACGTATAATATTGTTTAAAAATTGAAAACATGTGTTTGAGTGGGTGTACCAAACGGGGCCTTATAATCCCATGCCACTGAGCTTAAGAAGCTATTTATTTGTTCTAAAAAAAAATATATATATATATATATAAACTATTTATTCATGTTACACTCAATGTCCGTTTGGGATCCGCTTATTTTGTTGAAACTAAAAACTTTTTGCTAAAAGTACTGGTGAAAATTAGCTGAAATAATACAGTGGGCCAATGAATAGTACCAAAAAGTGCAGTGGACCCATGAATAGTAGCAAAAATAATCTGAATAGTAAAATAAGTTGGCAAAAATAATCTTTGCGGAACGGACCATTAGTTGACTTTGATCATTTCTCCAAGTGTAGAAGCCCTTCTGGACACTAACAAATCATGTTTTCAAGATATTTATAATATCTTGCTGTCTGACTTGAATCTGTTAAGCATGCAGCTAGTGTTCATATTGAACCATAAAAAATAAAATTAAAAAATGCAAATTTTTAAACAGTTAACCCAAATGTCCAAGGAGAGGTGGACACGGACCTAAGGTTTAAGAAGGAAGAGCTTATAATTTATAGGCAAAGGATGAAGTGGGCCTAAAGAGTTTAGGCTTGAAGTGGGTCTAATAAATATACCAAAACAAGCTAGGGTTGGCCCTAAGACCCAGAACAAGAAAAGTTAACAACAATAGATGACACGATATGGGCCTAATGTCCCAAACTAACAACAATATAGGCCCAAAGAGTAGACGAGACAAGGATGGCGCAATAAAGGAAACTGCACACAGGCGAAACCAAAAAGTATATAACCCCTATTTCCTCTCATCCCGTTCACAATTCCCAAACTCTCTTCTATTCTATTCTATGGCTGTCGAAAGTTCATCGACAACGTCAAGGCCAAATGACGATAGATCCTTGGAGGGCCACCAGCCTCAACTTCCTCTCATTTGGTTGAACTTGACATTTTTGGAAAGGTCTTGACTTCCTGATTCTGAAAAGGTGTGGAACTTGAAAATCCAGCAGTTGAATCAAAAGTTATGGCTCTTAGAAGTTTGTGGTGCATCGATCGGTGTGCCATCCCAGTTTTCGTGATATCTCGGTCGTTCTAGCTCCGATTTCAACCCATGAGCAGTCGTTGGAACGAGAATTTGATAATTTTCACAATGGCATTGGTTTCAACTTGTTCTGGCAACCAGATTAAAATTAGGGTTTTTAGGCCCACCCGGGATCGACTTCGGGTCAAACTTGGTCAAAGTTGTTAAAAATCTTTGAGAAGCTTGGGTTTGAAGTAAAACTGTGGAAAATGTTGTTTTATGGGGGTTTGGATGTCGTTTGATCTTTGATAGACCCTAGGGCCGACCAGGGGCATTTTGGTCATTTTAGCTAAAAAAGGTGCTTCGGGTGCTCCGGTGCCCGAACAGGTTGCGTCATGTTGTTCTACATGTTCTTATAGCCTTGTAGAGAGAAAATGATATTTTGGATTTTTCGGGGTCCAGCACACAAATCAAGGGCGAACAAGATACGGTATCAACATAGAGAAAGCGAGGTTTTTTTTTCCTTGCTCAAATAAAGAAATGTCTATTGCACACACTAAGTTTTTTGAACTAAAATCGTGACTTCAAGTTATGATCTCCAAGTTTTTGTGTAAAAGTGGCGAGTATGCGTACTCAAGGCAAGGGTTCAGTATGGTTTTTAAAGCACAAAACAATCATTTCACTTAATATAGTTTAATATAGTTTTATCGGCAAAGTCCTTCACCAGTCATAAGCTCTTTGGTGATATCGTTATTGAGGAATGAGAGCTTGAGTCATAAGGAGTACAAAATGAGTTGTTTACAATATGAATATACAATTTTGTGGTGATTCATGTGTTAGCTATATATATATAATTTTCATAAGTTTTACCAAATGACTAATTTTGAGTGTGTTTTCAAAATACACATTTTTTTGGCCTTGTGGTGATTCATGTGTTAGCTATATATATATAATTTTCATAAGTTTTACCAAATGACTAATTTTGAGTGTGTTTTCAAAATACACATTTTTTTGGCCCAAAAAAAATGCACATTTTAAAATTGTTATTTTTGCTTTATTTATTTATTTTTTATTATTATATATTTTTGCTTTTGTTTTATTTTTTCTTAAAATGCAAATTTTTAAAAAATTAACCCAAACAGGCGCTTAAAAGTCTAAGGAGAGATGGACACAGACTTAAGGTCTAAGAAGGAAGAAGCTTATAATTTACAAGCGAAGGATGAAGTGAGCCTAAAGAGTTTAGGCATGAAGTGGGTCTAAGCTAGAGTTGGCCTTAAGGCCCAGAACAAGACAAGTTAATAACAATAGAAGACATAGATATGGGCCTAATGTCCCAGACAAACAACAAACTAGGCCTAAAGAATAGACAAGACAAGGACGGGGATTTTTCTTTTGACAAAATAATACCATTTTGTTAACAATTTTGTTAATTAGCAACGTTTTCAAGTTATTTAGGAAATTAGCATCTCGAGTCTCTAAGGGTGAGTTTGGTTCAACTTTTTGTAAAAGTGCATAATGAAAAAGTGGAGTTTTCAAAAAGTGCATAATGAAAAAGTGCATTTTCAAAAAGCTGAGTGTTTGGTAAAAACTGTTAAAAAGTGCTTTTTGAAAAAGCTGAGTATTTGGTTAGCACTTATAAAAGTGGCAGTTTGAAGAATAAATTACCAAAAAGGACAATGTATATATAAGGGAGTTTATTTCATATATATATATATATATATATTTTTTTTTTTTTTTTATGTGAGTTTATTTCATACTTAAATCAACTACTTCTTATACTTAAATCAATTTTTCTCTTTCCAATTTTTTTTTTTCTCGCCAATATTAGCTAATAATAACCTACCCTTGAAGATTTATTGTGAAAATATTGTGATAAAAATTGATACTGATTTTAATTTTAACGTACTATTAAAATAATTTTTTTCTCTTTCTAAAAAAATTATTTTTTTCTCACCAATATTAACTAATAATAACCTACCTCTTAAAATTTATTGTGAAAATATCACGGTAACATTTCCTTCTTTCTTTCTTTATTTTTTTTCAGTTTTTTCCCTCTTTTTTTCTCCTCCACGCACGTACCCTTCTCTCTTTTTTTTTTTTTTTCTTTTTTTTTTTTTTTTTTTTCCCTTTTTCCCTACCACTCCAGAACATTCCACTTCTCATTTTGTCTTCATTCTTTCCCTTTTTCCCTTTCACTTCCTCCACAACGTTCCAGTCAGTTGAGCTCTTGTTTTTTTTCTTTTTTTTTTCTTTTTTTTGACAATTCGAAAGCCGAGAGGAATAGAGCAGAAGATGAAGATGATTGAAACCTTTCACTTCCTCCAGAACGTTTTGGTCCGCTGAGCTCTTTTTTTTTTTTTTTTTTTTGACAATTCGAAAGCCGAGAGGAAGAGAGAAGATGAAGATGATGAAGATGAAGATGATTGAAACATTGGGTTTGTATTTGATTTTGATTTTGGGTTTGGGTTATGGATTTTCAGTTAATAGTTTAATTTTGAGTTGATTTTTTGTTTGATTTTGATTTTGGGTTTGGGTTTGATTTTGAGTTGATTTTGTTTTGGGTTGATTTTGAGTTGGGTTTGGTTTGATTTTGTTGATTTTGTGCGCGTTAAAGAAGACGAAAGAAAGAAGAAGAAGGTTCACGGAGAGGGCAGAGCAGAGAAGAGATGGACCTCCGCAGGATAATTTCGTAATCTGAAAGAGGCAACGGGTAGAAACGCGCATTTCCTTTTGATTATGGACCTCCTCAGCTGCATTTTTCATGCGTGTTTTCAGATCAATTTTTGCCTTGGCCCAAAACGTAGCTTTTTTCAAAAAGTTGCGTTTTGGGCTGAACCAAACGCAAATAAGGAACGCGCATTTTGCAAACGCGCATATTGGCTTCAAAACGCCCAAACAAACGGGCACTAAGACACAAGTTGCACTGTAGCAACTCGAGTCTTAGAGACTTAAATACTATGTACTGGCAAAGCTGAGAAGGATTTAGAATTCACATGGAACTTGAGTCTTAGAGACTCGAGTTTCTGCTCTACTTTCTTCTTCCTTCATTCTTTTTTATTTCTCCATCTTCCTTCTCTTTCCCCCCCCCCCCCCCTCTCCATCTGCCGTCCCACTCTCCTCTTCCAAGCCCCAAAAACCCAAGAACAAAACCCATTTCTCCATCTCCTTCTCCAAACAATCCCTTATTCTTCTCTAGCTTTCTTTCTTCTTCTTCTCATTTCTCAAAAACCCAAACCCAAAAATCACGAACTTGGCACCGGAGGAAAAACCCCAATCCCAAAAATCACAATCTCGGCACTGGAGTGGCTTTCTTCGCTTGAGTTTGTTGTTGCTCTATGGGTTTGTTGGTGAAAGTCATAGAGAGACAAAGAAGAAGCATAAAAAAAATGGCAGCCATGGCTGCACTTCAGTGCTCTATGTGCCAATGCCTCTCTCTTGCTCTTTATGTACCCCTTTTTTTTGTTTTTGTAGCTTTTAAATTATGATTAGGGAACTCAACTTTTAAAGACTAAAGTTTCACGTGAATAATTTTTCACATCTTAGCTCTGCCAGCAGATAGATATTGAGTCTAAGAGACTCGAGATGCTAGTTCCCTAAATAGTTTGAAAATATTGCTAATTAAAGAAATTGTTAGTAGTTTTAATTTGCATAAAGAAAAGAAAAAAGAAAATCCCAAGGAAGGACAATAATTTGAGGTGGAGGTGATATGAGCCTGAGCGGCTGAGCCCAAAATAATGTCGGTAGCGGCCCAGTAAAGGAAATTGCACATTTTTGCATACATACAGCCGAGGCAAACCAAAACTTTTAGTTTTAGCAACAAAAAAAAAAGAAAATAAAAAAGAAAGAAGCGAAAACTCTCTTCTCGTCTAGTTCCTAATTCCCAAACCCTAACCCTAACCCTTTGCCGTAATTCGTTAGTTATAATGCCCGAGGAAAGTTTGTCGACGACGTCAAGGATATTGAGGCCAAATAACGATAGATCCGTCATCGTTTTCGGCGGCTTCACCCTGTACAAGCAACCGTCGGTGAGGGATGATGGAGCCACCGTATCACAGATAGAATGGTTTTCCATTGATGTCCCAGACGCAGACGCAGACGCAGACTCACACTGTCAAAAGCAAAAGCTGAATCCGCTTTCGGTGATGGAGATTGAGAACCAATGTTACTTTGCAGCATTAGACTCCTCTATCTATTGTATTAGCAGTCATCACTATCGTGACCGGGTTTAGATTTTCGACCTTACCGGTGGTGATATTGATGGTTGGCAGCCTGGTCCTCCATCGATTGTTAGTAGAGTCGGGCCACACAAGTTCGTCGTCGACGGAAAGCTGTACATTTTAGGTGGTTTACGGAAAGTTGACTCTCCCTGGATGGAAGTTTTAGATCCTAAAATAGGAGTGTGGAAACCGTTACCCAATCCTCCAGTGGAGATTGGCCATCATAGTCGGAATGTTGTCGCTCTTCTTCTTAAGCCCAAGAAGCAGATTCTTGTCAGTTCACTCCTTAGTCAACATACTTCTGACTATCGTCCTCTTGAATGTCGTTTCCTCACATACAACATCGATGATCAGTCTTGGGAACCACTCGACACTCCCGTGTCCGTCTGCAAGCTACCTCCTCGTTCTGGTTCCAGGCAGAGGACTAATACTGCTTTAGCAGATGGTGATACTCTCTATTGGGCTTCCTTCGATCATTTAGCTAGACATGAATTGGTTATACGCGCTTACAATCTGATTACTGATGAGTGGTTCAAGGGCTATCTCGACACTTGCGATGAAATTTTTGGGAAGAACGAATTACTAGATGCGCCTCGTCCTCACGGTCTTCTCCATTTAGGTCATAGTAAATTCTGTCTTCTCTTGCAGTCCTCCTTCATTCCTAAGAGGCAGAGGCGACGTGAAAAGTGCATTGAAATTCCTTACTTGTATTGCGTCACAATTGTTGTTTCTAAAATATCTAACATGGACCCAGACCAAGAAGGTTTCAAGGACTTGAATATTTCGGTTGTGGCCACCCACAAGTATCCCATTGATCGCAGCATAGATATCTTGGATGCCCAGTTGCTGTAAGTTTCTCTCACCTCTTTACAAAGACTTAACAATTGTCTCATATGCTACTAATAGTAACCTAACTTGCAGGGATCACTGGTCTTATACATCAAAGCAGAAGAAACCAAAGTATTCATAAGATAATTTTCTGATGGTGGTTCTCTTCCGTTTGAGGAACAGGCATGCTCTGCTCCACCTTCCTATGCAGTCACACGCTAGGGTATATTGGTGTCAATATCTCTATTAATTTCACATGGATATAATGGTAACACAAGCAGCCCATATGAATACAGGAGTTCCCTTCCACCTTTGAGTACCTCGCATGACATTATAAAATGAAAGATACACAATAATAAACAGAGCATAACAAAGACTAAAAAAGGACTAGTCTTATGATAGCTAACGGGCTCAATCTTTATGAGGATTTATGTCCTATTTGCATGTGTGTGTGAGAGAGAGAGAGAGAGTGAGAGAGATGCTTTTGATTGACAAAAACTACAGTGGGCTCTCTAACTTGGTACTAATATTTTACTTTTGGAGACCGTTTAATGGGTAGGTAAGCACATGACAATATTCACATTGTAGTCGTATAGGTTTTAATGCTTAACTTAGTTGTAGACCTATCTTACTATGGTTGTAAATCTGGCATGATGATAAAAACTATTGATTTTGCAAAATAGATGGGTATCTATGTTTAAATGCTTTGTAAATGTGTAATTCCTTTTGAAGGCTCCAGAATTCTCTATATCGAGTTCTAAAAATGAAACTGACCCCTTTAGAGTATCCTCTTATGTTTCATTTGCTTTATCTACAACTTTGTTACCTGGTCTAAGTTGTTCACAATCGGAAGTTACCCTTTTAATGATTATATTTTATAACTATTAATGTTTGTATTTTTTGCCATAGAAATTGCACAAATGAAGATTGGATGAGATTGAGGAAGATGTTAGGAATTTGGACATCAACAAGGAATCTATGGGTGGTACTCCTGCACTCTCTTTTGGTTGCTCCAACTTGATCAAATGGGATGCTTAGCATTTGACGAGTTTTATGGAACTTATATTTTAGTTGAACTATGTTCGGTTGAATTATGAAACTTCATTTGGGATGTCATATTTATAAAGGACTTTCTAGATTGTATGTTATAAGCACTTTTATGTAATTATGAACTTTTGGATTGTATGCTTTAAGTTGAACAACATATTTTTCAATTTTTGTGGTAGTTAAACGCGAGCTGAGCCATGCTATGTGTTTATTATTGTCATATTTTTATGAATTGGTTACACTCTTTGAATATGCTTGTTAACTCACCTGTATGAGTTTATTTTCATATCAAGCAAATTTGACTCTAGCAAAGGTTTCTTAGAAGTAGGTCAAAATGTGGTCGTTTTTGGGAACTTTTATATATTTTTCATTTCCTGTCCCATTTCTCCATTATAATGTAAATTTTTTTAGGTGATGGTTCTGTAAATTAATTTTTTTTTCCTTTGGAATCACATTTGACTAACCTAATTATAAGTTAGTTTTTTTTATTGACTTCCAAATTCTCATCTATTTGTAAGCCCTAACTGCAAGTTTTATATCTAAAGGTGATTATAGGACTGTGAGAGACATTGCAAACTATGTATTAAAGGTAGGCTTACCTTGTATGCTTTTCCATTGTATTCAGTGTCTAATGCAGACCTTTAGTTGAGTAGATTTTATTCAAGGTGGATGTTTGTATTTTTTTACCGATAGAATTGCTCACTAGAGTTTTTTTGTCTGCAATTTTGGGTGTATCTTGTTAGTCCTTATGTTACAAATGATTATCTAAAGATGATACTTTTAAGAAAATTGTTACCTATTGCTCGCTTCTTTGGTCCGCCCCTTTTGGCGGGGATCATCACTGCGTCCTTGGCGTTCATATATGTTGTGGCTCGGTATAGCATGTCAGCCATGGTTTTCAGGTCATTCTTGTAAACAAAGAACAAGAACTTTCAAGATTGGAGACCGTTGGTGAAGGCTGTGGCCAAGACCTTATCATCGGCTTCATCAATTAGTAGTGTCTCTCTGTTGAACCGCATGACGTATGACCTCAAACTCTCGTCATCCCGCTGTTTGATATTCAGGAAGCTTGCTGAGGACCTCTTGTATCGCTGATCTCCAATGAAATGTGTGACAAAGAGCCCACTTAATTCCTTGAAGGTTGAGACGGAATTAAGGGTTATCTTGCTGAACCATACTCAGGCTGGTCCTTTGAGTGTAGTGGGGAAGGCTCTACACATGATCTCATTGAAACCCCTTGCAATTGCATGAGGGTTTTGAATGACTCCAGGTGGTCGAGGGGGTCCTTCGATCCGTCATATCCTTCTACTTGTGGCATTTTGAACTTGGCTAGAAAAGGGAAGGATGTGACTGGTGCAATGAAGGAGGAATCGGTACGGTGGACTAATTCGTCCAAGCTAGTGGACACCCGATCCTTTAGGGCATTCATCATCATATCCATCTTTTCTTTCATCATCTGCATCTCTTGCTCCATGCGTGACGCACCGAATTCTAGCTCAGAGGGGCGACAAGTATCCTGCTGGTCCCGTCTACTAATGGCATTGCTTTCCTCTTGGTCGTCCCTTTCTTGGTGATCATTCGTTGGGGGACGATTGTTGTCGCATTCGTCCTTATCCTGTCCATCATTTTGGTCGTTCGCCTCCTGATCATTTCGTTGTTCCAACTATCATTCCAATTCGTGGTTCTGCTAAGTGAGTTGTTCAACTGCCGTGGTGAGGGTTTGCACCTGCCTCTCCAACGCGTTGGACGGGTTCTCGGTCTCTTGGTTGGTGGTGGCCATTGATCGTGTTAGGACCATACAACTCTTTGTCTTTAGAATAGCGATATGGCTTATCACTTCCCACCGACAGCGCTGTTGACGAAAATTATTAACTAATGTTTTAACAATAATTGTCAACTTATGTTTAACAAACGTTGTCAACTTATGTTTAACAAACGTCATCAAATTATGTTACAAATATTGTTAAATTATGTTTAACAAACATTGTCAAATTAGTCAAACTCGTCAAACAGAATTTCACTCATAAGCCTTTTGGCGTATGAGTTTTATTGATGTGAGTAGTGCTCATTCAAGATAATGTATCTCTTAATTACAATCCCTTGTTTCAAGGAAAGACCATTTGATTCCAACTACGTCGTTTTTGTATATAAGTTTATTTATTTTTAAGGGAATATGTGTTTTTATTTATTTGTGGCTGCACCTAATAATTTGTTTAGGTTGCCTACGTACCCTTGGCGGGGATCAAGCCACTTCGTAGTTCTTTTTAGATTCAAAATCTTCAAATTGATTTTGCCCAATTTAAATGATGGGCATTTAAGTCAAATACTTTGTATTTAGTTAAGCATCGATTTAATTTTACTTTTGGGTGAGACAACCATGTTTTTATGAAAATTGAATCAAGGATTCTCTTTTTGAGAAGTTAAAGTTCCAAGTAATTTTCCATTTCTTTCATTTGCTTCTTTGTAGGAATTCTAATAAAATTTTGATTAAGGAAAAGAAAACTCCTTTGAATCAATTTTTATTTATTGTAAACATATTTGAAATTAGAAAATATCCTTAACCCAATTTTATGGTCATTTTATTTTAAGAATTATTAACTCTAATTAATAATCCCAAAGAATTAATCTCAATTTTGGTAGAGTTAATGCATTCATTAATTTAATGGTGAAATCAAAGATTCCACTAAAATGGTAGAGTCAAGGACTCCATTGATGGAGACTCCAATGATGGGGTAGAGTCAAGGACTCCAATAATAAGGTAGAGTCAAGGACTCTAATTATGGGAACATTACACCCCAACTCGAGGGAATTTTTATTTGGTAATTATCAAATAGAATTTAAGAGTCAGGGACTCTTGTATAAAGTTTCATGTACGGAGTTAGGAACTCCTCGTGAAACCCAATCCTATTTGTTTTCCCAAACAAAAATTCAGATTTAAGGAAGAGGGAGAAAGAGAGATTTTGAGAAGAAAAGGACTGATGAAATCCCCATAACTATGCTGCTTGTTCTTCCTCTGCTTGATATTACTCGCTCAGTCCGTGCCTCTATTTTTTCCTTCTCTCTATGTCTTTGCTGTGTGTGTACTTGCTCTCTTTTTGCGTTTCCCAGATTTCTCTTCTTTCTTTTCTTTTTCCCCTCCTTTTATTTTTTTGTGCGTGCCTTCCTCTATTTATAGAGAGACTCCAAAGAAGTTGTTCCCTTATTTTTCTCTCGACTGATCAAATCATGGAGCAGTTTTCGTCAGTTTTCCCTCAACAATTCCTAATTCCATGTTGAGCCATGACCCACTATTCAGCTTTTTACTCTTTTTATTTGTTCCGTCCCACTTTAAATTCCTTCTTTTCCGCTGGTGACATCTCCACTTTTCAACTTTTCAGGCTCACTTTCCTTGTTTTCTGGTTGTGCCATTTCCCATTTCCCATTTCACTTTTTTTTGTTTTACTTATTTTGTTTTTATCTTCTCCTTTTCATAGGTTCTAGGCAACAGACCACTCACGTGGCTTTTATTTTTATTTTTTTCTTAGTATTTGCTAGTCAACTTTTTGTAGATGACCATGCATGACCTTTGCACCTATCCTATTGTTTAGTCCACAGTTGCCGTGCACCTATCCTGTTGTTTAGTCAACAATTGCTATGTAAATACAGGTACCTATGACACATTTTATAAGTATTTTTTTAGTTTCAACAAGCGACTGATGATGCACAAAAATCATCAATGAGTTAATCGTCCCCATACATACCAATACATGTACCTGAAGAACAAAAGAAAAGAACCAATCAAAGGGCACCAATGAAGTATTGGCAAAAGACCCTCCAAAGGTTAAGTCAGTGATCAGAGAATCTCCTAGAACTCAAGGGTACAAAAGCTGGGGAGAATTTACATACCTCAAGAAGGGTAAGGATGGCGGTTTATATAGTGGTAGAGAGCTGACCCAAATCCCTTGATACTAGGGATTTTTCTTGTTGAGGGAAGGATCCCAAGATACTTGGGATCACCTTTCCATATACAAGAAATTTGATTGCATAGTAGGGCCTTTTGTCGTGATGTGCAAACAATTTCCATGTAGGGATGTCTGAGTGTGCCCCACATAAGTTCCATGGAAACCCTAGGAGATGGGTCTTCTAGGTCAGGGATTACCTGACCCGTCGGCCCCTAGAAGGATCGTCCCTTTCAGGGACTGGTCGTCCCTTTTAGGAACAATCCTCCCTTTCAGGGGATGATCTTCCTCATTGGGGTTGACCTTCCCTCTCAGGGGTCGATCTTCCCTTTTTGGGGGTTGGTCGTCCCTTTTAGAGGTTAGTTGTCTCTTGAGGGTTGATCAAAATTTTCCCTCATCAAGTACGGTGGAATTCACATTATTCCTGACATCCAGATTATTGGGAATGTGATGTCTTGCAATCTGGATTTCTAGGAATGTAATTATTCCTATGTTTGGTTTAATTGAGAATCTAATAAGATTCTTAGGAATGTGAGATTATAATGTTTGGTTTATTTTTAGGAATCTTAACTAAATTATTTATTTTTCCTATTCTATCCTTAGATTTGTAAATCCAATATAAGTCTTTTAAAAAAAATCTTCCTCTAAATAAATAATGAAAAACCAAATATAAACTATAAATTATGACAAATTCATTAAAACTACAGTCTAACAATTTAAAATGACAAGTACAATACAAAAATAACTATTTAACTTCTCAAATGCTTTATTCTTAATAATAATTTTTAAAATAATTTAATCCATAACAAAACAACGTGACAACGTTTAGGTCTATAAGACCATAGAAGTAGCAATAAAAAAAAATAAAAAAAATAGTTCATCAACAATGAAACAAATGCGATCTATTACATATAGTATTCACTCTTGCATTTGTGAGCACTTGAATAACATAGTCATACCTAAAAAAAAAAAAAAAAAACCATGATCTGAGATACAAATATATAAATTAACAAATTTCCATGAAAATAGATCCATTAATAATTTGTTGAGCAACGCCTTCAAAAAAATAAAAATTTGTTAAGCAACACACATACAACAATAAAAGTGAATACTTGGCAACAATGAAGGGTCCCCTTTAAACTTT
This sequence comes from Quercus ilex subsp. ballota, assembly GCA_032727855.1. Taxonomy (NCBI): domain Eukaryota; kingdom Viridiplantae; phylum Streptophyta; class Magnoliopsida; order Fagales; family Fagaceae; genus Quercus; species Quercus ilex. The sequence continues at coordinate 28,404,022 of CM064918.1, read as the reverse complement.
TTTTTTTACACACGAAACCTAAATAGAACTTTGTTAATGAATATTGAACGGTTTTAGACCCCTTAAAACAACCAGATTGGTTAGCCTAGTTAATTAGCCAAGTTGTTACTTAGTCAAATTATGCAATTCTAGGTTAAAACAATCTAACAATCATATTAAGAATATAAAGCAGCGGAAAAATAAAAGACACAATGATATGATCACCCAAGAAACCACACGGTAAAAACCTGGGGAGGATTTGACCTAGCTATCCTCAAGGTAAACCTGAATCCACTATGAAAGAATCGAAGTTCATACAAAAGGACTTACAAGCTCCCCGCTTGACTTCCTAATGCTACCCACCAGTAGAACTTACTGACACGACCACGTGCAAACTCCGAATCCACGGACTTCTTCTCTCTTGGATTCTCCAATCAGCTACAAGCACCCACGCTTGATATTCTTTAAACTTCAATGGTAGCAACCGAGTTGATCATCAAGATGTTGAAGTAATCTCTATCTTGAAAACCCTAAGTTTTGTGTAAAGGAAAGCTCCTCTAGATCTCACAAGAGATTTACACAAAACAGCAATATATGAGCAACAATACAATTGGAGCAACTCTAAAAACGTGGCTAGGGTTTTTCTTTATATACCTAGGGTAAAAACAGAAAACCCAAAACATTTAATGAGTTAGGGCTGAGCTGGAATATTCTGCAGAAAAACATTCTGCCCGAGATTCGATCGATCGAGCCTTTCCTTCGATCGATCGAGCCAGGCCGAAATGCACCAATGCATCTGCAGCCACTCGATTCCAACTTTACATGAAAGACCCAACTTTGAGCAAGTCTAAACAAGACTAAATAACCTGTTTTGATCATGGTTTGCCAACAATACAAATTAGAGTTCTAAATACATAAAATCATAAATCTTTAGAACCTAACAAACTCCCCCTTTGACAATCCGTGACAAAACACAAACAATAAGCTCAAAGTTTACAATTAAAAAGCCCTTTACAAAAATAATGCTCATAAAAACTAAATTCAATCCTAACTACTATCCATCAGTTGCAAGTGTAGACAGCAGCTCAATTGAATCAACCTGTATATTCCTGAAATACTCAACAAACGCATAAACGCATGTGTGACAGAAAATAGTATATAAACAGGTATAACATTCTTGTATGATTCACACAACACATAATAAAGACATATATCAATGAATAACTCATAGAATATAAATCAATAAACAGTGAATCCAAAGAAACAAGAATCAAATAAAAAATCATGTATATCAATCAATGTTACTCCTCCTAACATGAATATCCCCAAAAAAATGATATACAAGGTGAAGCGCCTAAATACAATCTACTTCACAAAACAAAAAAAATCACCCTAACTACAAAACTCCTCTCTACAAACTCTACTCCCCCTTTTTGTGACGGAATGCCAAAGGGCAATCACAATCCATCATCAAAAGGAGGTGGTGAGGGTGAACGAAGACGCGCTAGATCAGCTCGTAAAGCTCGGATCTCGTCAAAAAGGTCCACCAAAAGCTGACCATGAGCCGCCTGAACGATCATGACAGTCTCCAAAGTACGATGAATATCAAAGTCATCCGATGGAGGTGGAGGAACAGCAGCAGCAGCAGCAGCATCAGGATCAGGAACAGCCTTACCAGCAGGACCTGTAGAAGAAGAGGGAGGAGGTGCAGACCCAGAAGGCTCAGACCTAGGGTGTTTAGAGCCAGCTCGAAGGTGAGCAGCCCTCTGTCTAAGAAAAGACGCACCTATAGGAGCAATCACATGAACAGGCTCAGAGGAAGGGAAACCACTAAGATCAAGATAAAGTAAAATCCTATAAATGAAAATAGGATGAACAAGGGTATGAGCAGAAAATGAACTCCTATAAACTTCGTTCAAAGAACGAAGAAACAAATGGGAAAAACTGATAGGAGCATCAGTGGCAAGAGCGTACAAAAATACACACCGCTCGAGAGGAATGGTGTGAAGATGAGAAATAGGCCAGATGGAGTGACAGGCTATCCTAAAGAAGAGATAGTGTAACTCAGAAAGCTCAGCAGTGGTGATCCTAGGATCAGAACCCCACTGGATAGAAGACCCAGTGATGTAAGACATGACATCACTCAACAAGGGAGACTCATCATAAGGATAGACAGGGTGCTATACCAAAGGTACCCCTAGAGCATCAGCCACTACCTTAGGAGTAATGGTGTACTCTACGCCTCGTATCCAACTCTTTACAAAGTGTTGGAATCATAGACGCGGATAGAGATGTTCGAGAAGAACTCTCTAATCAAGGTAGCAGGTGGAGGAGGATCAGAAATATCCACCAAGGGTAACCAGCCCCTACGCTCAAAGTTCGTCCTAATGGCAGGATCAAGCTCATCTAAGATGACAGAACGCTCAGACCATATCTTCCTCTTAAGGTTCAGCTTATCATAAATCTCTTGGTTTTTCTCACTAGGAAATTTCTCTCGATCAAAGGGAGGAGGGGAAGGAGTAGATGAGGTGACAAACCTACGAGCCATAGTTTTCCTAGGCATGATGCTAAGGAAGGACAGAGACACAAGAGAAAAACAACAGAACAAAAGAAGCAAAAACCAAGGGCAGACTGCAAGTTAGCACAAAAAAATATAAAGCAAAAATCTATATGATGCATGAACAGTTAAAATGACATGATGCATGTACTAATGCAGTAAACAAAGTTCAATTTTAAGTCCAATTGCACAAAAATCGGCTTGAGCATAGAGTTTCTAACAAAAACCCCAAAAATTTGAAAAACACTTGAAAAAATTTTGAAGTACATGGATGAATTAAGCATTACAAAACATAACACAAAGATTATAATGCCTAATTACATCCAATTAACAAGCCAATTTCATCAATTTCAACCTAATTGAACAAAATCCCCAATTCGGAACTAAACATAAACCCTAGAAATTTCAATTTCTCACAAAATCCAAAATTGATCAAATCAAACTATCACAATCAAGTTTATAACATGTCCCCATAAAAACCCATTGATCAATTGCACAGAATTGGGCATGAAACATCAAAAATCCCAATTTAAGAGAGGTCCGAAAAATGAAGAGAAAATGCATGAAAAATGCAAATAAACTCAAAAATGAGGGGCAAAAGAGACTAACCGGCTTGAGGAAAGAGAAACTTTGCAAAAAATTTGGAGGAAAACGACAAAAAATTCGCTGTAGATCCTTGCCTTGTCGGAGAGAGAAAAGAAGTTTGAAAAAAAAACTTTTGAAAAGTTAAGGGAATCAGTCAAAGAACACTATTTGAAAAAGCTGATTCACGATTTTCGATTGATCGAAAATTACTTTCGATCGATCGAGTCACTTCGAAATTTTTAAGAGGAATTTTAAAATTTTCGATCGATCGAAAAACAAACTGAATCGATCGAAACAGGCAGCGGATCACAGTATTTTGGAAAAAATTACAGTTTTGAAAACCTCAAACCAATTTTTGAAAAAGAACTCCTCAAAGCATTGAAATCAATGAAACACAATGCATGAGTATGAGATGAAATGGAATGATATTTCAAAAACCCAAATTTGTAATCCCAGTTTCTCCAAAGAAAGTTTCAGCCAATTTATCCTTTTATTTCTCAGGCAAAATAATGTTTTGCATAGTTCTCAAGATATTTTCAAACTTGGTTGGTCAGACCAAAAACACACACAATAACATGTACAGTGTTTAGCAAAGAGTAACTCGTGTAGTGTGTGCAAACTAGCAAAAACTTGAGATACATGTGAGGTAATATGCGAATAGAAATCAATCACAAAGTCTACAAAATCCATCACATAGAATTTAAAAGAGACTATCACCAAAAGAGTTACATCATATAACTCCCACATCTCCTAGAACATAAGTTTGCAATCCTGTAAGTTTCTTGTATTTAGCCTCTTAATTATGTGAATTGGCATCAAGCCTAATAGTACACACCAGTTTTAAGCATTAAGCAATTAAACTGAGGCTACACCTTATGTTCTTTTTGTGCATGTGCTACACTTTTTCGAGCACAAAATCTTATGATATGCACTAAGGTGTTCATGATTGGCTAGTGAACAGTGGTGAGATGGTTATTTATGCATTTCTCAAAAGGATCAAGTCCGACAATCAAACAATATGTGACTTCAAGATTAAGACAAAGTGATAAACACCATAAACATCTTTCCCACACAACATGCACTACAAAGCTTCAACTAGTCAAGTGCAATAAATAAGCTCATCAAAGCTAAACAAGGTAGATAAGACATGTTATGTGAAAATAAATTGACCAACCTTGTTTTCAAAAACCAAAAAAAAATGTCAAACATATTTTTGCTTTCTCCTTTTCTCCTTTTTTTTTTTTTTTTTTAAATTATTAAAAAGAGAAAAACAAACAAATCCTAGAATGAAATGCATAAATGTAATGCAATGCAAGTCCTAGAAAAAAACACCAAAGAACAATGGTCACAGAGGAATAGCAATGAAGTACAAGGACCATGTCAGAAAGACTCAATGAGATCGAGTCTTTTGCATCCAAAACCTTTTAGATGCACCATGAGCATTGGAGTTCTTATTCACATTCGAATGATTTCCAACTCCAGAATTGGAATAAAGGTTCAACGCCTTAACCAATTCACCAATAAGTGCCATATGATCTTGTGCTTGAGGCACAGGCACCTTTGGTTTGTTTGCTCTCTTAGCAGCTTGAAGCTTGTAACATTTTGGACGAATGTGTCCAGACTTTCCACAATAATGACAAACCCAAGCAGGTTTACCATGCATCTTGTCCTTAGAAAGAGTAGAATTCTTAGGTTTAGACTCTGCTAGATCAACCCTAATCTTCTTAGGAGGTGAAACTTCTATAGATTTTACAACCTCACTCATAGGGGGTTTGACAGTTTCACTTACAACCTCACTCACGGAAGGTTCAGAAGAAGAAGAAGGAACAAAGTTCGTGGAATGTGGTGCAGAATCAAAGATGCTTTCAACATATCCTAAACCAGATTTGTCTGTAGGATACTTTTGAACATTCAACATTTGATCAAGTTTAGAACTAGCAGATCTAGCAACAGATAAATCATGTTCCAAAGTTTTAACTTTATCAAGCAAAAGCATGTTCTCAGATTTAACATTGTTCAAAAGATCATTAGCATCAAACAGTTTAACAAGCAAATTCTTATTTTCAAGCTCAAGAGATTCAATTTTCTTCAAGCCAAGTTTAACATTCATAACATCCTTTGCAGCAATTTTGCAAAGTTTATTGTAGGCCTCTTGAAGATCTGCATCCTCAGAGAGTTCCCCATCAGAAGGGTTCTCTTCAACATATATACTTTCATTTACTACGGCAGTAGCAGTGAAAGCAATGAAGTTTCCATCCTCGCCACATCCAGACTCATCATCAGAAACCTCATTATCACTAAGGGTTACAGCCATAACTTTACCCTTAGACCTCAAGAATGTAGGACATTCAGATTTCACATGATCATACCCTTGACAGCCAAAACACTGAGGACCCAAAGAATTATTTGAAGATTGACTAACTTTTTCTCTAGGTTTTTCAAAGTTATTAACCTTAGTGGGATCATTCTTCCTAAAATTTCTAGGTTTAGCAGTGTTTGTACCTCTTGCCTTTCTGTTGGTATTCCTAAGAAAGTTTCTAAAGTTCTTGGCAAGGTACGCAATCTTTGTAGCAAAGAGCTCATCATCAAATCTACCACCATCAACATCATCAACTGACTTAAGAGCCATTAATTTGGATTTGTTCACTTTTGGTAGGTCAGACTCATAGGATTGAAGAGATCCTACAAGCTCATCAACAGGGATGGAGTCCACATCCTTGCTCTCAGTTATGGCAGTCACTTTGGGTCTAAAGTCCTCAGTTAAAGATCTAAGTATCTTCCTAACAATTTTAGGTTGATCATAGATTTCACCCAAATTAAAAGCAGAATTAACAATATCGTTCAATTTTGCATAGAATTCATCAAGAGATTCATCATCAGACATTCTAATGCTTTCAAATCTAGAAGTCAATTGCTGCAGTTTATTGATCTTAACTGCCTTTGTGCCTTCATGCACAGTTTGGAGGATTTTCCAAGCAGTGTGAGCAACCTCAACATTAGAGATCCTCTTTATTTCCTCCATAGAAACAGCATTGAAGATGGCATTCATAGCTTTGCTATTGAAGCCTGCTGCTTCTTTTTCAGAAGTTTGCCACTCACTCACAGGAGTAGTGGGCTTCTGCCATCCGTATTCAACAGAATTCCAAACCCTCTCATCAATAGATTTCAGGAATGCTTTCATCCTTACTTTCCAATAAGCATAGTTATTCCCATCAAAGTGAGGAGGAACAACAAGAGAGTGTCCATGCTCCATGACAACAGGGGTCAAGGATCAGCTCAGAGATCAAAAAATCTCTAACAAGAGAGCAACCCGCTCTAATACCACTTGAACGGTTTTAGACCCCTTAAAACAACCAGATTGGTTAGCCTAGTTAATTAGCCAAGTTGTTACTTAGTCAAATTATGCAATTCTAGGTTAAAACAATCTAACAATCATATCAAGAATATAAAGCAGCGGAAAAATAAAAGATACAATGATATGATCACCCAGGAAACCACACGGTAAAAACCTGGGGAGGATTTGACCTAGCTATCCTCAAGGTAAACCTGAATCCACTATGAAAGAATCGAAATTCATACAAAAGGACTTACAAGCTCCCCGCTTGACTTCCTAATACTACTCACCAGTAGAACTTACTGACACGACCACGTGCAAGCTCCGAATCCACGGACTCCTTCTCTCTTGGATTCTCCAATCAGCTACAAGCACCCACGCTTGATATTCTTTAAGCTTTAATGGTAGCAACCGAGTTGATCATCAAGATGTTGAAGTAATCTCTATCTTGAAAACCCTAAGCTTTGTGTAAAGGAAAGCTCCTCTAGATCTCACAAGAGATTTACACAAAATAGCAATGTATGAGCAACAATACAACTGGAGCAACTCTAAAAATGTGGCTAGGGTTTTTCTTTATATACCTAGGGTAAAAACAGAAAACCCAAAACGTTTAATGAGTTAGGACTGAGCTGGAATATTCTGCAGAAAAACATTCTGCCTGAGATTCGATCGATCGAGCCTTTCCTTCGATCGATCGAGCTAGGCCGAAATGCACCAATGCATCTGCAGCCACTCGATTCCAACTTTACATAAAGAACCCAACTTTGAGCAAGTCTAAACAAGACTAAATAACCTGTTTTGATCATAGTTTGCCAACAATACAAATTAGAGTTCTAAATACATAAAATCCTAAATCTTTAGAACATAACAAATATATCAACAAAGTTGTCTATCCTGTTTATGCTGTTTTGATGGAGAACGTATATGCTGTTATTTTGTGGTGCACCATATATGCCATATGTATAAAATACGACAAGGGTAACCAATTTATAATCTAACTCACCATTGGGGCCATCAGTTCTGGTGGCTCATCCCAGGTAGTTATCCCTGTGCTCTTGTTGTGATAATATCTGGAAAAGAAAAGAAAAAAATCAATTAGAGTAAGCTACTGAGGAAAGAACACAAAATGCCATTGACCACTTCCAAGATTTTCTAAAATTCAAATCAGAATGTTTAACTCGAATGGTGTCTTGTTTTACCATCTTTTTCTTGTATGTCCCCTCCTGTGTTGCTAGATCATTGTAATTTGATTTCTTGATGTTTTTGTCTTTTTGTACATTTCCTATGTAATGGGCTGTGTGTTTTTTAATAAAATTTTTATGTTACTTATCAAAAAAAAAAAAAAAAAAAATCATCTTGATCCTCTAAATCCTAGTCTTTCTTCTAGTAAATAAATACACTTTCGGCTAATGCAATAGGTTTTTTTTTTCCTCCCTCTTTGTTCTATATAATTTTGGCCATAACATGTGATGGGCACATTGAATTATTCTATGACACAAATTGGAGATACTGACCTCATAAGAGACATCAACCCATGTGTTATGGACACCAAAACTGCCGGGTGTGAATCTGCTCTGAACTCATTCAAGTGAGTCAGGTCAAGCCGTTGAATATCCGTGCCTCGCAAAACTTCTTCAATCGTGTCTTGCTTCTTTGTTCATGCCGTTGTTGCTGGATTTAACCACAAGTCAAGCTGCCCAGGTATCAGTACAGTATCCAATCTGCTTCAAAAAGGAAGGGGGGGAGTGGGGAAAAGAAAAACCATCGGTTTATTTTTTCTTACCTTTTGAAAATTTTTTAATAAGATCTGATTGAATTTCAAGCCATGTCAAGAAATCAAAATCTTTGTCTAAAATCCCAGTATAAGTTAATGAAAATTTGAAAGAAATACAAGGTATTGAATATGATTTTAATATAAACCATGATCAATATTGATATTGTTAGATAAAATCTTGGTATGAGGTACCTACTATAATTTATTGCATTAGTTGTTAAATTTATGAGAAGAAGAGAAAAAGAGAAAATGACAACTTAAATTAGAGCGTATTGCTTATTTGTTAGAAATGGATAAAAGTACCACTGTACTTTAAACAAAAAATGATCATTTAAAAAAATTTTCTTGCTCCCCAAGACTTTCAAAGATTGGTGGATCATACAGCTATTGAGGTTTCCTGGTTATGTTGAAATCATATTCATATATAAGGAAATAAACAAAATTAATTGATCCCACTATTGCTGAAGATCCCTGTCATCCATTTTAATATCTCAGTGCATAGTGTTTTTTTTCTAATGGAAGTTGAACGCACTTTTGAGTTCAATACACCTGTTGATTAGCATGTAGTCGGAGTCTGTGAGACTTTTAAGTTTTAATTGCTAAACTATGTCTTGCAATTTTCACTTAATTGACTTGAGTTGCCCTATGTTTATATTAATTGTGTTTTATGATGTGACCAGAAGCATGAGGAAGAAATGGATTCCGAAGCAATCTACAAAATTTTTGTTCTTCAGGGTAGTCCTTTCTTTAAATTTAACTCTTCCTCAAAGTGTCTTCATTCTAAATTAGAGATGATGGCTTTTAACCATACAGGTCATGGCAGCAAGAAGTCCCAATATAAGCCTCATTTCATCAATTTCTCAAAAATTGGTTGATACCAAATTGAAAGCCAGACCACCTACTAAGCTCAGTGCAACCCCAGATTTAAAGGCAAAGCAATCTTTTGATGTGGCTAAGGCTCTTACGACTCTAAGGAATTGAAAGCACCTCAAATCCTAATACATTTAGAAGTGTTTGAAACCCAAAAGCAACAACTATTGCTGTGCAAAAGAATATTGTCATAGCAAAGGCTCTAGTCTTTAACTCACCAAAGAAAGCCGTAAAGGCAAAGATTTTAGCAGGATTGAATACGCCTGTGAGAACAATATGTTCAGCGATGAAGAAGCTTGCGATTACCAGTGGAAACACGCAAGTATTAGGCCATAACAAACCATTGCCTAGAGATGCTTCATGAAAACCATTAAGAGGATGAGAGGCTAAAAGCCGGGTTTTCAATTCCTTGCATTCTCACAATCGCAAGGTCCAGGAAGCCAAATCTTCAAGAATTTTGTAGAGAAAGAAAAATGAAATAGACACAACCCCCTCATGATTGTGTGCCTCATAAAGGGGACGATTCTAGTGACATGGATATGGATGAGAAATCAAGGGGTGGTTCTTTTGAAGTGTACTCTGCATCAGGTACTTCTAATAGCAGTTAAGGAAATGGGCGGGAAGAGTATTTGAAAACTGTGAAATCACAGAAAGTTGAGAATTCAGTTTAAGTTTTCTCAGGTTCTTCAAGAGGTGACATTATTGCCCTATCAAGTTCTGAAGAAAGGGATTCAGTAGAAAAAGATGTTCCCAATTCCCAATATCTAAGTGGAGCAGCTGAAGGGACTAGTGGAGGAAGTGATTATCAGGAGAAAATAATATCAAGTTCAGGGAGAAGGGAAATTCATAAAGTCAAGAAAAACGATGACGAGGAAAATGCCGTGACCTGTGACGATACAGAAAATGACAGTGAGTCTTAGATAATGATGAAAAGAAAAACGCTTTTGGCATCAAATGTTAACAGGTATTGAACTTGTGCATTCACAATTTCTTGTTATCATGATGGTCTTATTTTCTTGCAGATAATATATCAACAATATTTTTGTGTTAAATGACTACAGTGTGCAGAATCAGAATAATGGGCACCGTGAAAGAGTAACTCTGGGGAAGCATGATACTTCAAAGTATCACAAAAGGTTGCCTCTCTGCTAGAACATCATATTTTTTTTGTCAGATCTGCTTCTGTACAAACTGTTCATCCTAGTCTCATTTCCCAACTTGCAAAAATGATGCAGGTTGACTGAGTAACAGTTAAGACTTTAAAAGACCGTTCCATCTCTGCTGCCCTGCCACCAATGCTCTTAGTGTGAAGTATAGGAAACTAAAGCCCACAAATCCCAAGCCTTTTAGGCTAAGAACTGATGTATGTGAACTTTTTCAGCCCAGTCTGTTTAAAGAGACAGTTAAAAGTTTTTCCTTCATATCTGATGTCAATTAAGTTGTTTTAGGAAAGAGGGATTCTTAAGGAAGAAAACTCGGAGACAAAACTTGCCCCTTTGAAAGAAATTTCAACAGCTCCAAGGCCTCTGGTTAGAAACTCAGAAAGAATTCTTAAAAATGCATGTCTGGTAAGTTTATTATCAAACTATTTTTCCTCTAATAACTGAGATTCATGGAGCTATACAATTGATATTTTGTTTCCAATCTCAGAAAAATTAAAAAGTCCATGTAAAAAGTGAACCTGAGTATGATGTGCATGAAGATGGTGAAAGGAAAGTGGACAGAACAACAAACGATGATTGATTTGTAAGTCTTTGATACATTTTTAAAAAATTATAAGAAAAATATTTCCTACTTACTGCGGTTTAAAGCACGTTGTTCCTTTGACTTTACTTAATTTTCATGATTAAAACCTTGTTTAATTTTACATAACAATTATGTGTAGTTTCAAATAAACAATGTGTCAGTCCTATCGCTTATTATTTTACTGTTGTTATTCCGCATCGGGGAAAGCTTATTCTCAAACTGAATGGGATATTGTTAGCTAGCAATTGACACCCATGTCACTAACAAATTAAAATTTAGTCACACCTTTGTTATTCCCACACAAGGATTAATCAAATTTGAACCTTTTGTAATCATTTATATAACTCAAACCAATCTAGTATATACTCGACGTGAGACCCATCACATGATAGCACAATGACTTAATAATCAAAATTCAATCACAAAGACACAGTCCAAGGTCTCAAACTTGATTACGCAAATTCACACTTAACGTTTGGTCACAGTTGAAGAGGTAGATTTGATTTGATGAGGACAATGACAATTCCAACCTGCCAATTTTGCTTGCACTTCTATTTCAAAATTGAATCATTTCTATCTCTCTCCTTTCTTGTTGATGGGAAAGCCCCAAGTACCTTCCCAGATTTATTATGGCCTGATCAAACCAGCATCTCTACTGGGAAAAAGGTTCAAAAGAAGTGGACAGTGATAAGACTTGGCTTGAGTGAGGAACTCTTGCTTAAGGAAAACACCTCTAGACTGGCTTGTGTTTTGAGTAGGTAAGCTTTTGTCCAAAAGTCCTAAGCTCTATCATCTGACAGTGATTCATGCAATCCTGATATGCAGACTCTATTAGTACAAATATTACGACCCCCATATTTTTCTTCTTCAGGAAATTGTTTGAATCTTCAAAAATCACCCAAGGGAGGTCACGAGGACCTGCCACTACATAGGTTCCTCCACAACAGACATCTTTTAACAAGTATAGGACTAACAAACTACAACTTAAGAGTTAAGAGTCAGTAGAGTCTTTTACCTTAACCAAGGCATGAATTTCCTGCTTAATCAAGGAAAGGATTTCCACATTGGCCCAGTCCAGAATGCCGAAGCAGCCACAACCCCCTATGAAGCCAATGGTATCAATAGTCATTTCCCCATCAAAAGGTAATTTTCTAATAAGATCATGAGCTTTGTCACACTAGGTTCCGCAGGGTTCTAAATCTTTGAAAACATACAAGTACCCTACAGTTCTACCAAAAACTTTCATGTTCAAAGCATGAGACCACTGAGCCTTAATATATACTTTGTCCTTTTTAGAAAGACTAATGGCAGCAAAACCCTCACAAATGGAGAGACAAGTCCTTGGGTCCTTAGGTTTCAATTGGTCAAGAGGGGTAATACTCCATAGTGCTTCTTTCAGCAGAGGGCATGCCAACCATTTAAGTGGTTTTGGTGAAACGAAAAGGGTAATCATTCAGTTCACGGTCCAGCTCACAGGAATACCAGCAAACTTCTTCATATGAACATAAAAATTTATTCCCAGATAAATAATTTCCATATCTGTAACATTGGTACTATCCAGACAGACCACAAGCCCCATCTTGCAATACACAAATCTACAAAATGCTATAGATTAATGCAATATTATGTTCAAGAGATCACCTCCATTAGTCATATGAGCACTTCTCTTGCTTACCTAGGCTACTCCTGATGAATAATTTTGAATAAAAGTATAGCCCCTGCACACTCTTGCAGTGTATTGAACCACAAATTCCAAGTTTCAAGAAATAAATCAGGTGGGATGGGAAAAACATGGCTCTGTTGACTAGCAAGGTCTTCATTCTGGTGAAAGAAGCAGTGCCAATATGGAGCAATAAACAATCTTAATTATACCCTCTAAACACATTAAAACTCAACATACATTATATTCCACTAAACTAGCTTCAATTATTTGGAACCTTAATTCTCTCAGATATCATCATCTAGGAACATCAAACAAGAAGCTTGTTTCTCATCTTCTGATGTGTGCTGTGCAAGTCCTTTCAAAGTCCATTCTTCTTGATGATATTTTTCAGCCTCTCATTTGCAGTGACAAGTTCTGTAGCTATGCCTGGCTCATTAGCAGAGTGTCCAGCATTTGGAACAACCTGTTGACAGTGATGCACATTAGTATGTTTATCGTATATAGGAAAGAAATATGAAATCAGAACTTGAAGGACATATATCTGAAATATTGACAGAAAGTAATTGCATGCTAACTATAAAACAGCTTCATTCCCTGAGTTAATCAGGGTATCTGCAAATAAAGAATTCTGAATGGTCTGCCCAATTGTTCATTCTTGAGATATGAGAGAAAAACAATACTTATTAGAAAGTAAAAAAGATGAAAGAAATTCTTTTTAATGATGGATTTTCCATCAAGCATACTAAACTTATGTAGAACCACATCCTTAGTTCAAGGCGATGATGCCTCTTTCTGAAACCTCATTCCAGTTTATACATATAATAACACTTGGAATGAAGGAAAGTTTTCCCATAATTTTAGGTTGACAGTTGGTTACTTGAAGATAAGTTGGCTATGAACTGCTTATCCACAACTTAATATGTACACTACTTATGTAGCAATGACATAGAATTACTGCATCATTGATAAGTAATCTTACTATTCTGCACCCTCATAACAATTAAGCCTTAAATTAATGGTCACATATACTTTGAGAGAAACTTTCTGGTTTTATCACACTCAAGCTAAATGATAAGTCAATAACATAATCAGATACAACCGTACACCACCAAAGTCTTACTCCCTCATCTAAAAATAGATGGGCATTGAAAATTCATTCTTATGAAACAAGGTAAACAACATAATCATCCTAAAATTCCCTCATTCAGGTTAAAAGGTGGGTTCAAATTTGCAAAAATGTGATGTCAAATTAAAGGGTAATAGAGATGTTAAACGGATAGATGCTTTCATTTTTGGAAACTCCCAAAAAATTTGGGATGGCCCAAAAGAAGAGCACCCTACACATTGGGAGAAGGGCAAGTATTATTCTCAGTCAAAGGAAATCCTCTATATGCTTTACGATGGACTGAAAAGTACTAAGCCTGTGCAAGAGCCCAACTTACTAGAATGAAACCCTTTGCTGTTTTTGTCCACAAGGGTTAGTCATGAATTAGAACACAAAAGAAGAGTTTTTTTTTTTTTTACCTGTAAAGGAAGAAATACAAACAATTAAGTTACAAACTGAACCATATGAGCTCAACAAAAGTGAGTTGGCACATCAGTAGCCAACTTAGCTAAGTTCCAGACATTTTCTAGGACAACGTTCAGAACAAAAATCAGCTTAAACACTAAACTAGCTTGTTGCATGTGACTAAGATCTGCCATCATTGTTCTTTCCCTCCAATCTGGCTTTGCAAACCCATTAAAGAGTAGAACTAATTTCCTGCAGTTGCTGAGTACCGAAACTTGCTGAAAACCAAGGGTCCTTGCGAGGTGGCTGAGTTGTCAAAGAGTTGGTTGTGGTTGTGGTAGGTCTTAGGTTTAAATCTTACTATCAGAAAACAGGAGGCTAAATCTATAGGGTGTGGGTGCATGGGTGGCGTGTGTGTGGCTAAATTACTTATTATACTTTATTGTAAATGTTTTGATAACAATAACTAAATAACTTATTTTTATTATAAGTTTACATGGAATGATTTGTGCGTGTGTGTGTGTGTTTGGATAGATTTTAGCTAAATCTTATGTGAGTTTCTATTGCTTCTAGTTAACATAGACTTATGTAAATAGTGAATTGAAGCAATTTAAAAAGGTAATGGTTTTAATTAAAAAAGTAAATAAAATTTATGATTTTATTTGAAACAACCCCAAACTATTGAAGAATTATGTAATTTACCCAATTTTTAAAATAAGGAGAGCCACTTGGCATGAGGAGCTTGTAGCTACTTGTCGTATTGAGCGAATAGTCACTTGACACAATCACGGCTTCTAATATATAGTATATGATGTCACAGCATACAAATGACAAATCTTTATAGCTGACCCAATTAGTTGGGTTTAGACTTAAGAGATTTGTTAAGTTGATGTCCTCAGTTATAACTTTTTGTCCTTGATATCAAAGAGGGGTGCAATGTCCCCAATTCACAGACATTCTTATAAAATCCATCAGTTTATAGAAGTTAACATACTAATCTACTTAGATCAACCCAGTGTTCAGAAATTTTTAAACATATACTTATGAACATTGTTCCTATATGTGCCCTTGTATAAAATAAGTTTTTACCTAGATCATGACATGCATGTGTTCTTGTAAAAGTTTAGATATAAAATACAACCTTAAACAAACAAAATTCATATACAGGAAAGAACAATCATGAAATAATGAAAAAAAAATTATAAATCCTTAGAAAATTAAAAATAACAAAAAATTACTACCCACATTATGATAAGAATTAACAACATACTTATACAAAAGTAAAAGCCATATTTTAATTAAATAAATTTTCTAAACGTTAGGGCTACTCAGGGATTCACCCTCCATATATTCTAACATCACACCAGCTACCAATCACGAACCAGCCCGCATGGAATGGATGATCTTCTGTTTTACTATCAATCTAGAAGCCACTAAAAAATAATTTTTGCTTAAATGAAAAGAAAATGAAAAATAAGGAGGCAGTTATCAAACAATTCTCTAGGACATGACACATGTTTAATATTACATCAATAAACATCAGGCATGTATCATCCTTCCAAGTAGATTACTCTGCTTCAATAGTTACTAAATAGCATGATCGCAATGTATGGGTGATAATTACCTGTAGCGTTTATATGCCTTATCTTATCAACCTTATCTAACAGGAATGAATTTGGAGGAAAGAGACCCTGGTTCATCAAGCAAATGGTTTTTTTATTCTTGCAAAAGCTTTCATTAAACAAAAGCACAATTTCATTTATTCTAATATCCACAGCTCAAGTGATATCTAATTAGATGGAAATGGAATGGATCTGTCTGATCCTCAATTGCAAATGCCAAAAACAGATCTAACATACAAATTGTAATCTGTACGATACAATATATCTACACAAGAAGTACTAAAGACAATTATTTACAAGACTTAGTTGCATACTGTTCATCTTGCATCCATGCCATATAACCTGTAAGTGCGAAACCTAATAAAACTTAGTTTTTCTTGTAGTAAATATATAGTCTTTGGTCGCTTGAAGTTTCCATTTTCTTCTTGTTCCTGTCCTAATTGACAGCAGATTAAAAGGAGACTCAAGTAAGAGAAGTTCTAAATTATCATTATCTATCTCCCACTGTAAAACCTTTACTTTAGAGGATACTCATGGTGTATAAGGCCAAAGAAAATCGTTGGTGCCATACTTTCAACAAGCTTAAGTAATAAGTATGAAATGCTTTTAGTATGAAACTTCCCTCATAAAGCTATTCCATAGATTTGCAGCAAGACTTGAGCATCATCTTGCAGTTTCTCAACTTTTTCAATACCTGAAATGTTTTTTTATGAATTTCATTTTCCAGCTAACAGCCATGTCTTCCACTAAAATGCATACTTTGCATTCATTTTAACTCTTTTTATTTTATTATTATTTTAATCTTATCCCTTTCTTATTTGCTCCATCTCTACCTCACAAAGAGAATCGCATCATCTGTAGGGGAAAGCGATTTTTTTTTTTTTTTTTTTTTAATGAAGTGCAAAAAATGTATGACATAGTTAAGGCATCTCCATTACTACCCTCGACTATTAACCCCATCAAACAACCTTCCTCTACCGCCCTATCGATCACCTTACAAGGCAACTCCATAACTAGGATGAAGAAAAGAGAGGATAGGGTGTCCCCTGTTGTAACCCTCTTGAATTCTCCAAAAAACCTGCAGGGCTGCCATTCAAGAGAACTGAAGATATGAATGAAGAAAGATACATGTTGATCCAAGTCCTAAATTTCTTTCTAAGCCCAAATCGCCGTTGCAAATAAAGGAGACTATTCCAATTGACATAATCATACGCCTTCTCTAAGTACAACTTACAAATGATCCATTGGATCTACTACAAACTTTTAAATCCAGGACTTCATTTGCTATTAAATCCAAATCTATTATCTACCTTCCACAAAAGAATTTTGTGAATTTAATAGTAGATTACCCAATACCTTCTTAATATGTTGGCTAGCACCTTAGCCAATATTTTATACAAAGTCCCCATTAGATGGGTCAAAAATCTCTATAAGTAGCTTCTCACTAGATTGAAGCTAGTTGTTCCTATTACAATATAGTTGTTTCACCACTCCCTCAGTTAAACAATAAATCATGGGGCTGGCACCACATATTCTCAAACTTGAACGGGGTTTTTCCTTCTCTCAAACTTCTGCAAGGATTGGATGATCTAATACCAGCATCGAAAATAGTCTTTTAACTACATTGTAATCCCATGCCACTGAGCTTAAGAAACTATTTAATTGTTCTCAAAAATAAATATATATAAAAAATAAAAAAATAAAAAAACTACTTATTCATGCTACATTTGGTGTCCGTTTGAGATCCACTTATTTTGTTGAAACTGAAAACTTTTTGCTGAAAGTACTGGTAAAAATTAGCTGAAATAGTACAGTAGGACCAATAAATAGTACCAAAAAGTGCAGTGAAACCTATGAATAGTAACAAAAATAAGATAAATAGTAAAATAAGTTGGCAAAAATAATCTTTGTAAAATGACCATTAGTTGCTTTTGATCATTTCTCCAAGTGTAGAAGCCCTTCTGGACACTAACAAATCATGTTTTCAGGACATTTATAATATCTTGCCGTCCGACTTGAATAAGCATGCAACCAGTGATCATATTGAACCATAAAAAATAAAATGCAAATTGTTAACCAAAAAATCCAAGGAGAGGTGGACACGGACCTAAGGTCTAAGAAGGAAAAAGATTATAATTTGAAGCATCACCATCAGGTGTGCCAAATGCCAAATATTTGGCATTTGGCACACCAAACACCAAAAATCCTCTCTCATGAGGTGTGTCAAATGCCAAACATTTGACACATATGAACAGTAACGTTCCAAAGATAGAAGCGTACGGAAAGATGTGGTATAATTTTAATGAATTTTTTATTCTTTTCTCTCTCATCTCTCTATCAGTCTCTTCCTCCTTTTTTTCTCAAACACCGAATATCATAGCTCTCATCCTCTCATATTTTCTTCTCACCATCAGTTCTCTTCCACGCCGATGCCGACCATCAATTCCACGCCGACGCCGACGCATCACTTCCACGCCGATTTCTCTCTAGCTGTGGTTTTTCTTTTTTTCTTTTTTTTTTTCTTTCTTTCTTTTTTTTTTTTTGGCTGTGGTTTGATGGGTGAGTTGGCAGATCGGCGGTGGGTGGGTTCAGATGGGCAAATTGCCGTCCACCACACAGTGCCATCCACCTCACACTCTCAGATCGCCTTGGTTTTTTTTTTTTTTTGGTGGATGTGGGTTGAGTTTCATGGGTTGTAATGAGTTGATGTTGGTGGGTTATGGTGGTGGGTGGACTGATATTGGTGGGTTATGGCGGTGGGTGTGGGCTGATTTTGGGTTTTGGTTGATTTTGGATTTTAGCTATGTGGTTGGTTGGTTGATTTTGGGTTTTGGTTATAGTTGTTGACAATGGTGGATTGCAGTGGTTGTAGGGGTGGGCTACTATGGGCAGTGGTAGTGGTGGTGTGCTATGGGCAGTGGTGGTGGTGGGCTTTGTAGTATATATTACTATTTGAAGTTTTTTTTTAATGATATTTTAATGTGATGTATATATTATTTTAATGTATGGAATTGAAGAATAGAACATCTGATAAATGGTATATTGTAAAATGATGTACTAAAATAATAAAGTAGACTTTTGATATGTCAAAATGACATTTTTTTTATGGAAGACCCAATGGCGATGCTCTAAAGGCAAAGGAAGAAGTGGGCCTAAAGAGTATAGGCTTGAAGTGGGTCTAATATACCAAAACAAGCTAGAGTAGGCCCTAAGGCCCAGAACAAGAAAAATTAACAACAATAGATGACACGATATGGGCCTAATGTCCCAAACGAACAACAATTAGGCCCAAAGAGTAGAAGAGACAAGCATGGCCCAATAGAGGAAACTGCACAAGTATATATCCCTATTACCTCTCATCCCGTTCACAAACTCTCTTCTATTCTATGGCCGACGAAAGTTCATCGACAACGTCAAGGCCAAATGACGATAGACCCGTCATCGTTTTCGGCGGCTTCACCCTGGACAAGCAAAGGTCGGAGAGGGATGATAGAGCCCTCGTATCACAGATAGAATGGTTTTCCATTGATGTCCCAGACGCAGACTCACACTGTCAAAAGCAAAAGCTGAATCCGCTTTCGGTGATGGAGATTGAGAACGAGTGTTACTTTGCAGCATTAGACTTCTCTATCTATTGTATTAGCAGTCATCACTTTCGTGATCGAGTTCAGATTTTCGACCTCATCGGTGGTGATATTGATGGTTGGCAGCCTGGTCCTCCACCGATTGTTAGTAGAGTCAAGCCACACAAGTTCGTCGTCGACGGAAAGTTGTACATTTTAGGTGGTGTACGGGAAGTTGAGTCTCCCTGGATGGAAGTTTTAGATCCTAAAATAGGAGTGTGGAAACCGTTACCCAATCCTCCAGTGGAGGTTGGCCATCATAGTCGGAGTGTAGTCGCTCTTCTTCTTAAGCCCAAGAAGCAGATTCTTGTCAGTTCACTCCTTAGTCAACATACTCCTAGCGATCGTCCTCCTAAATTTCGTTTCCTTACATACAACATCGATGATCAGTCATGGGAACCACTCGACACTCCCGTGTCCTTCTGCAAGCTACTTCGTGGTTTTGGTTTCAGTCAGAGAACTAATACTGCTTTAGCAGATGGTGATACTCTCTATTGGGTTTCCTTCGATTATTTCGCTAGACATGAATTGGTTATACACGCTTACAATCTGATTACTGATGAGTGGTTCGAGGGCTATCTCAACACTCGCGATGATATTTTTGGGAAGAAAGAATTACTAACTGAGCGTCGTCCTCACGGTCTTCTCCATTTAGGTCATAGTAAATTCTGTCTTCTCTTGCAGTCCTCCTTCATTCCTAATACTAATTGGAGGCAGAGGGAACGTGAACAGCACATTGAAATTCCTTACTTGTATTGTGTCATAATTGTTGTTTCTAAAATATCTAACATGGACCCAGGCCAAGAAGGTTTCAAGGACTTGAATATTTCGGTTGTGGCCACCCACAAGTATCCCATGGATCGCAGCATAGATATCTTGGATGCCCAGTTGCTATAAGTTTCTCTCACCTCTTTACAAAGACTTAACAATTGTCTCATATGCTACTAATAGTAACCTGACTTGCAGGGATCACTGCTCCTATACATCAAAGCAGAAGAAACCAAAGATTTCAGAGGATAATTCTGATGGTGAGTCTCTTCCTTTTAAGGAACAGGTGAGTCTCTACTCCACCATCTTATGCAGTGACTATGGTATATGGGTGTTAAACATCTCTATATAACAAGCAACCTATGTGAATACAGGAGTTTACATGACATCTCTTTGAATATGCTTGTTAACTCAGCTGTATGAGTTTATTTCATACAAAACAAGTTGACTCTAGCAAAGGTTTCATAGAAGTAGGTTGAAATGTGGTCCTTTTTTATGAGCATTTGTGTATCTCAGTCATTTTTGTTTGCCTCCCTCAAATGATGAAAATATAATTCTTACCTTTCTTGATTGAAACCTAGTTCTTTTTCAATTAAAATTGACTTGAATGTGAGTATGTGAACATGATGCTTTCACTTTGGCTTGACATTGTGCTCAGCTTAGCTGTTTCTAAACCTATTCTTTGTTTTTTGGTCTGTTCAATTAATCATTTTTGAATGAATATTTGCTCATAGTAAAACCTTTTTTAATCTCATATATATGCTCACACTTTATTTAGATTTTATACGAAGGCATGTGACATTTATTTATTTTTTTAATTCTTTTGTTCCTGGTTCATCTTTATCTCTCCCATCCATGTTTTATCATTTGTTATTTTATAAGAGTCTTGAGCTATTGTGTCATGGGAAATTTCTTTGGCGGCAGTTTCAGCCAGTTGTTCCAACCCAACAAGGACAGACATGTGTTCCATCGGCATCTCAGCAGTTTCAGCCTATGGTACAGGGGTTTCCCTCAAATGTTGCAATGCCTGCTAGTCCGAGTAAACCAAGGGTCCCTCCTGTAACAAATCATGTGTCTGGCCTGCCCCAAAATGATATTAGTGCGTTGTCCCAGTTCCAACCAACATCTCAAATGCTTGCACCTGTTGTACTTGGGCAACCTTGGTTATCCTTTAAACATCAGAGTGCAGCATTTGCGACACCAGTACTGCAGACTGGTCAACAACCTTCAGTCATCCCTATTACAGATTCTGTAAGTGTTTTTTTGTTGTTATATTTTATTTCATTCTAATCTCTTCAGTTAAAAAGTTACGAGGTTCACATATTTTCTTCTTCCTTTTCTTTGTGTTTCACTATTTTTTTTTATGTGCTTTTCAAGTTTCTTGAAAAAAATTATTCTTGTTCATGAAGTATGAAATTTCTCAATAATATTTAATACATATTAATATCTTATTAATTTGGAGAAGGTGATGCTTCTTTGTTTTCGTTTTTTTCAATCTCATCATTGCATCCTCATGGTATAGAGAATTGTCAATGTGATCCCGAGTCTCTATTTTATTAATATAGAAAGTGGATTCAATCACCTAAAACTTCTTGGTTTAATTAATGTATAACTAAAAAGATGACAAGGTTTCAATTTTTTCTTTAGACAAGGTTTACTTGCTAACTTGTGTGGGTTACTGATCATTGCACCATATAACTTGTGACAAATAAAAGTACAAATTTTAAACACATAAAAACCCCATTTTAAACATTTGATTATTTATCCTACTATGCGTACGATTTTACGATACGCATACTATATCGTATGATTCATGGGCACTTATAATGCGCCATTACGATATGAAACTTTTTACATATGATACGTATCGCGTATCGTATGATACTGACAATTATGGTTAGCGTAATAATGGATTAATATAATTTAAACAAAATGTAATCCAAGTGAAGGGCAGATTACCTGAGAGGTGAGCTTCTTTATATTTCCAACAACCTGAAGGGAAATTCAGTAGTATGAATTAAAGGGTAGATAACCGGAGCGGGAGGTTAGTGATATTTTGCAGTAACCAACCCAAGTACACTGGAAATGTACTACAGTGGCTGAAATTAAGGAAATCATGAGAAACTTTGAATTAGGATTCTGATTATTGCTTAGATATGATACTAATAAATTTTTGTATCTAGCTTTAGTCCTTGTGCATTGATTTATCTGTTTTTGTTTTGCGAAAACTGACCAGTTATAGTTTTGGAATCTCTAATTTGGATTTTCAGGCAGTAGCTGTTCCTAGCCTTAATCAACACTATTCATCTGATTGGCAAGAGATTAGGTAATTTTTTGCTATGGCTGCAGGTCCTATCATTTCTGCTTGTCTCCTGCAATGTTATTGACCTCATGCTTCATTGTAATAGCTTAACATTCCAATTTGAATTTTAGAAAATCTTGGAAGTGGTTGGTGGCATTCAGTGTTCTTTTCTTAGTAGCTTACTCTGATTGACTCTTGTTTTTTTCTAGATATTATTACAACAAGAGGACAGGTGAGTCTACCTGGGATAAGCCACCAAAATTGATGGCCCCAATTGAGGTGAGTTAAATTACCGATTGGTTACTTTTGTCGTATTTTATAGTTATCTTCTTTTACGGGTTGAACGTGCCATTGAAATGTAATTTGTCCATCTTTCATGTTCATATATACTATCCTTTATTTTAATTGATTTTCCCCCTCCTTTGTATCATTATTTTTGCATGCTTTTGTTTGTTTTTTTTACTTTTCTATGTCTATTTTGGTGTCTATGGTTTTCAAAGGTTGGTTCTGCAAGTACTATTAGGTGCTACTTATTTTGGAGCTATGTTTTGCTGGATCATTGTCAATTGCAGTACCCAAGTTAAAAAATTGTTGGTGGATTCTATTATATTTCATATTTCTGAATTTTTTTTTTCTTTAGGCTCTCTAGGTTAATTTGTAATAGAGATGATGGTGATTTATGTTCTGCACATACAAATCCATGCTCAGTTCTGTGTCTTTGCTGTGTTGGGCTGACTCGATTGAGGGTGCTGTAACATTTCAGAACCTATTGGTTTTTGTGGAATTAATGCTCATTTATTTCCATGGAAGAGTATTTGGTGTGCCAAGGTACCGAAGAAGGTGTCATTCTTTTTGTGGACAGCTTCATGGGGTAAGATTCTCACAATTGATAACCTCAACAAGAAGGGTTTACTGCTAGTCAATTGGTGTTGTATGTGTAGATGCAGTAGGTAAACAGTGGATGATTTTTTGATCCATTGTGATATTGCTCATGCTTTATGTAGCAATGTGTTTATGATTTTTGGATTTATTGGGTGTTGTGGACAAAATAGCACCCATTCTTTTTGGTTGGTGTAATTGGTTTGGAAAATATTCCCAAATGTATGGAATTTGGTGCCGGCATGCGTGATGTGATTAGAGTGGAAGGAGCATGACGGTCACAATTTTGAGGAGGTTGATAGACCTATTGAATTAAAGACTATCCTGCTTCATACCTTGTTTGATTTGTCTAGGACATGGGGTTTTACTAATTGAACCTCAATTTTTAATTTCCAACTTCCTTCTCGATTTTCTAATTGATTTGCTTGTGTTTTTCCAAGGTTCTTTATGTTCTTGATTATGAACATAGAGTAGCATTTTCATTTTTGATAACATTATTTTACTTATAAAAAAAAGGGGGCATAACAAAGACTAAAAAAGGACTAGTCTTATGATAGCTAACGGGCTCAATCTTTATGAGGATTTATGTCCTATTTGCATCTGTGTGTGTGAGAGTGAGAGTGAGAGTGAGAGAGATGCTTTTTTCCTTGATTGACAAAAACTACAATAGGCTCAACTTGGTACTAATATTTTGCTTTTGGAGACCTTTTAATGGGTAGGTAAGCACATGACAATATTCACATTGTAGTCATATAGGTTTTAATGCTTAACTTAGTTGTAGACCTATCTGACTATGGTTGTAAATATGGCATGATGATAAAAACTATTGATTTTTGCAAAATAGATGGTTATCCATGTTTAATTGGAAATGTGTAATTACTTTTGAAGTCTCCAGAATTCTCTTTATCGAGTTCTAATAATGAAACTAAATCCTTGAGAGTATTTTGCTTGCCTAAGTTAATGGTCGGTAAGGATGTAGCTCAAATGAAATATTTACTAATACAGAATTTTGACAAGATTATTATAGAGGTATCCTCTTATGTTTCGTTTGCTTTATCTACAGCTTTGTTAGTTGGTCTAAGTTGTTCACAATCAGAAGTTACACTTTTAATGATTATATTTTGTAACTATTAATGTTTGTATTTTTTTTGCCATAGAAATTGCACAAATGAAGATTGGATGAGATGGAGGAAGTTGTTATGAATTTGGACATCAACAAGCAATCTATGGGTGGTACTCTTACACTCTCTTTTGGTTGCTCCAACTTGATCAAATGTGATGCTTAGCATTTGACGAGTTTTATGGAACTTATATTTTAGTTGAACTGTGTTAGGTTGAATTATGAAACTTTATTTGGGATGTCATATTTATAGAGGACTTTCTAGATTGTATGTTATAAGCACTTTCATGTAATTATGAAGTTTTGGATTGTATGCTTTAAGTTGAACTTCGTATTTTTCAATTTTTATGGTAGTTAAACGCGAGTTGAGCCATGCTATGTGTTTATTATTGTCATATTTTTATGGGTTGGTTACACTCTTGAATGTGCTTGTTAACTCACCTGTATGAGTTTATTTTCATATCAAACAAGTTTGATTCTGGCAAAGGTTTCATAGAAGTAGGTCGAAATGTGGTCGTTTTTGGGAACTTTTATACTTTTTTTCCTTTTATGTACCATTTCTCCATTATAATGTAATTTTTTTTAGGTGATGGTTCTGCAAGTACTATTAGGTGCTACTTATTTTGGAGCTATGATTTGTTGGATCATTGTCAATTGCAGTGCTCAAGTTAAAAAATTGTTGGTGGATTCTATTATATTTCATGTTTCTTGAATATTTTTTTCTTTACAGGCTCTCTAGAATAATTTGTACTGGAGATGATGGTGATTTATGAATATTTTTTTCTACACATACAAATCTATGCTCAATTCTATGTCTTTCCTGTGGTGGGCTGACTCTAAGGGTGTGCATGGGTCGGGTTGGGTCGGGTTGAACCCATTGACAAATTTTTATTATTATTATTAAATTTATTAAATATATTATTATTAGTATATATTATATTATATATATATATAATATATAATATATAATATATAAGCACTTATAGTATATAATATTATTATTAGTATATATTAAATATATTATTATCAGTATATATTAAATTTACAATTGATTTTAAAAAAAATTTATTAAATATATAATATATTTTAAATATGGGTGGGTCGGGTCGGGTTTGGCGAGTTTGTAATTTTATGACCCACACCCAACCCGACCCGCTATAAAAAAAAATTTTGTGACCCAACCCAACCCACCAAGCCTTAAAAACCGACCCAACCCGACGGGTCGGGTTGGGTCAGGTCGGGTTTGGCGGGTCGGTGGGTTTTCTGCACACCCCTAGCTGACTCAGCTTGAGGGTGCTGTAAAATTTCAAAATAAAGTAGGTGTATTTTGGAAATTAGTAAAAAATTCATTAAATCTAATTTCATTCCCTCCAATTCCTCCCAATTTTAGAGAGAATGAAAATTTAAGATTTTGAGGAAATAAAGAAGAATGAGTATTTCCCCCTAACCATTCCATCCCCTCCCATTTAAACTCCCAAACAAGGGAATTGACTTTTTATTCCCTCCATTAAAACTCCCAAACGAGGGCTTAATGATCATTTCATTTCCTCTTGAACTCTCAAACGAAGTATAAGGATGTAATTTAAAAAAAAAGTATTTGGAATGTTATAATGTGTGTTTAGTTTGTCTAATAAAATGATGTTACATCATTTTTATTATGCCACATGGCATCATTTTATTGGACGAACTAAACATTTGACAAATTTATGTTGCAAACGGAATATGACTTCAGAGGGTAAAATCAAAATTTTGAAATTTCTGGGTGTAAAATTCAAAAACCCCCAAACTAGTGTGCTTTGAACTTTAACCTAAAATCAACAAATATAGATTCTTGTATATATATAAAAAAAAATGGTAAAGGAAAATTTATATAAACAAGGAGTAATGTCTAACAACTAACTAGGAAATGGGAAATATGTGATGATGATGTTGTGTAAAGACTTTTAGTTTCTAATAAAAAGGAAAAGGAGAAGTGTATTTTTTTTTCCCCCTTTAGAATCACATTTGACTAACCTAATTACAAGTTAGCATTTTTATTGACTTCCAAATTCTCATCTATTTGTAGGCCCTAACTGCAAGTTCTATATCTAAAGGTGATTACAGGACTGTGAGAGACATTGCAAACTATGTATTAAAGGTAGGCCTACCTTGTATGCTTTTCCATTTTGTTCTGTGTCTAATGCAAACCTTTAGTTGATTAGATTTTGTTCAAGGTTGATGTTTATATTTTTTTACAGATAGAATTGCTCACTGGAGTTTTCTTGTCTGCAATTCTGGGTGTATCTTGTTTGTCCTTATGTTACAAATGATTTCCTACAGATGATACTTTAAGAAAATTGTTACCTATTGCAAACCAAATATATTATGCATTTCGATTTAAAAAAATTTCCCCCTATGTTTAATATTTCGAGTTATGGAGAATTCCTGCATCCACCATTTTCATTAATATTACATTTGCACATGCAAACATGGATGGTTGTTTATAAAATCAAGTTGGAGGTTGAAATGTACAAGAATTCTAAGTCACCAATTTGGTTATTGAGCTGATAACCTCAAATAGCAAATAGATAGATAAGAAAAAATGTGTCCTTCGAAATTCTAAATAATACTAATGTATGAAAACAATGAGGTCAAGTAAATTAGATTTTACCAGAAAAGATGTGTCTTTTTTCTTCATATTTTTTTTTGGATATATGGACTAGTTGGTCTAGTCCAATTTCATACACCCTGGCAGGAATTTCATGGTGAAGATCCTTATCATACTGCACTTATGCCATATCTGCGAATATTAGTATTCATGGCTTCTATAGGCACCTTTTTATAATATCAAATGATTTCCTTGCAATAGAGCTTATTTGAAGTGATAATCTACATTTGTGCATGTTAAAATCCCAAATGCCAGTAATGTTGGCTTTGGATTTGATGATTCATTTGGCTGGACTCTTTTTGACTTGAACATAATTCATGATGAGCATAAAAATGATCCAATAGCAGTCTTAAAAGCTGATTTTGTGAGTTTCACATTCTTCTTTACTTATCCAAATTAATCGAGCATTAAAACTTTTATGGCCCTACCATTGCTTGCATGGCTTTCGCAACCGTCTACCCAACCTTCCGCCATTGGTCGCAATCGTTATTTGAACCTCAACTTGAAAAAAAAAATTATATATATATATATATAAAATATCTTTTTTAATAGTTTGATTTACTTTTAAAATTATGACGTAAATGCACTTTTAGTCCCTATATTTTGGCTTTTTCCCATTTTATTCCCTACATTTTAATTTTACCACTTTTAGTCCTTAAATCAATTAATGCGTTCCATTTTGGTCCTTTCCGTTAGCCCACCAACGGAAATTGCTTAGGTGGCAAACTAATGCTGACGTGGCCAATTAAAAAATAATAAATAATTTTAATAAGCATTTAAAAAATGGCATGTTAGCTTCTAAATGCAAAAAAAAAAATAATAATAATAATAATGAAATTAAACAAAAAACAAAATTAAAAAACAATAAAATACATCAATTCAGATCTAATTCATTTTGAACAAGAACACAATCACAGATTTAAACATCAACACAAGAACATAAAGCACAAACCCAAAACCAAACACAAAAAACACAAACTCAAATTTAAACACAAACACAAAGAACACAATAACAAACATAAACTCTTCTCCCTTCTCTTTCTTCTCTCACTTCTCTTTTTTCTCTTCACTCTCTCTTGTGCCTTTGTTTGTGCTTAGTGGTTCAAAGATTGTGGTTAAGAGGTGAGACCAGATTCGTGGGTCTAACTTAAGGTCAAGAGGTGAGATCGGATTCGTGGGTTTGATTTGGTGAGGTGAGATCGAATTCGTGGTTTTGTGATTTGTGGTTGCTGGGTTTTGGTATGGTGGGTGGGTTTTGTTGGTTGTGATATGAGTTTGAACTTTGTGGTGGTCAGATTGGTGGGTGGGTACGGCATTGGCGTTCTGGGTTGGTGTTATGGGTTTATGGGTACGGTGGTGCGTTTGGCCGTGCTTGATGGTGTGGCCGAGGGTCTTAGGTGAGGTTTCATGGATTGTAGATGGTGTGGCCGTGGGTCTTAGGTGCGTTTGGAATGGGTCAGAGAGGGTTCACAGTGGTTGAGCTTTTGTGGGTTTTTTCTTTTTTGCCTCCAGTGGGCTTCGACCTTGTAGCTGAAATTCATCTTCTGGGTTTCTGGCAAGGTAGAAGTGCTACATATGTATACAAAGCCAGCCATATATGATGCATATATCATTGTCACTTTAATTATACCAGTTGGACTGTTGTTACATATTAATTGGAAATAATATTTGGATTTCTATTTTAGTTTATGGGTTTGATTTGTTGGAGGATTCGGTGGAGAAAAGGGATTTTGAATGAATTTTTGCATGTTTATTTGCTGAGAAAATGTAATAAAAGAAAAGAAAATATTGATTATTTTAATTTTCTGGGCAACCTTCATGTTCTTTCCCGAAGAACATGTTACTTTGTTCTTCCGAAAATAATGAAAAGAAAAAAAAGAAAAAAATTTAGTTACTCTTTTTTTCAGTTTATGTTTGTTATTGTGTTCTTTGTGTTTGTGATCTTGTGTTAATATTTAAATTTGAGTTTGTGTTTTTTGTATTTGGTTCTGAGTTTATGCTTTATGTTCTTGTGTTGATGTTTAAATTTGTGGTTGTGTTTTTGTGTGTTCTTGTTCAAAATGAATTAGATTTGAATTGATATATTTTATTGTTTTTAATTTTTCTTTTCTTTTTTAATTTCGTTAAAATTGATTAATAATTTTTATATTATTTAGAAGCTGACATGGCATTTTTTTTAAATGCTAATTAAAATTTTTTATTATTTTTTAATTGGCCACGTCAACATCAGTTTGCCACCTAAGAAATTTCCGTTGGTGGGCTAACGAAAATGACCAAAATGGAATGCGTTAATTGATTTAGGGACTAAAAGTGGTAAAATTAAAATGTAGGGACTAAAATAGAAAAAAACCAAAATGTAGGGACTAAAAGTGCATTTACGCCTAAAATTATTTTGGGATACCCTAGCTTATAGCTTGCATACCTTGATCATAGATCAACCTAGTCCAAAACCAAATAACAACACAAATCAGCCCATCCCAAAATCAAACAACATCACAAATCACAAATTTCTCTCTCTCTCTCTCTCTCTCTCTCTCTCTCTCTCTCTCTCTCTCTCTCTCTCTCTCTCTCTCTCTCTCTCTCTCTGACATCAGTCCTTGTAGCACATGACTCACTTGAAATAATTATACACTCACTATTGCACGTGTCCTTGTTGCGCATGATGGAGACAAATATATATCTATTGTTGGTTGTGGTCTCCACATTTGTAACCAAACTTTATTTTGGTGAATTGATATTGTGTAAAGTAAGAAAAGTGGTTTTGTTTTTTATTGGGAAAATTTGATTATACACTTGTTATTGCACACTCCATTTTGAAATCGTGTTTTCAAAACATATTTTCAAAATTTTAATTGCAAACACGATTTCAGTCCATATGGTAGTGTGTATTGTATGGTAGGACTGTAATCACGGGTGGCACTATATGTTGTTCACCTTGATTATTTGAACCCCAACTTGAAATATATATATATATATATATATATTAAATAGTTTAATTTACCTTTAAAATTATTTATGTATATCCTGGCTTAAATTTTGCACGGCTTGATTTACCTTCTATCTTACTATAAATTTGTCACTCTTTTCCATTCTTTGCATAATTTTCTCTCACAAAAAGGTTCTCTCTCTCTCTCTCTCTCTCTCTCTCAATGTTTTGGTGGATTTTTATTTTTTATTGCATCTCTGCTTTAGGTTGATAAATTTTTGTGTTTTTAAAAACTCTAATTTAAGTTGATACGATTTAGTTTTGTGTTTTAAGTTATTATTATCATTATTTTGCTCTTTGATTGTTAAATTTTATCTGATTACATTATAAAAAAATTTAAAGATAGTAGATAAAAATAAAATAATATTCCATTACATAGCATAATTTGAATAATTTAGTGTTTATTTTTATATCTTTTAATTTTGCTTATTTTTTTTTTTCTCTTCTATTTTACTCAATATTGAAATTCAACCACATCCTCCTTATCATTAAATTATTTATATTTTCTCCCTTTTTTTGTTTTAAAAAATAAAAAATGTAATATTTTACTTAAATTAAAGAAATTTGTGCTCATCAAATTGTACTTTCTCCTTAATATTTACACTTTCTCCAACTTTTCTCCTTCTCTTTACCTTTTCATCTTCCTAAACATTCTACCTTGATATCACTCTTCCTCTTTCCTTTTATCTTCCTTTATTTTGTTTCTTTTCATTATCATCTTCTTCGTATAAATTTGTCATTCACTCTTCCATTCTTTACATAATTATTTCTCACAAAAAAAGTGGTTATTTCCCACTCTTTCTCCCTCAATTTTTTGGTGGCTTTTTATTTTTATTTTTCTTGCATCTCTATTTTAGCTTGATAAAGTTTTGTATTCTTTAGAACTCTCTTTTGGTTGATGGGATTTAGTTTTGTATTTTAAGGTTTTTTTTTTTTTTTTTTTTTATGACTTTGATTTTTAAATATTATCATATTGTAGTATAAATAATTAAAAATAGTATATAAGAATGTACTATTATTATATTACATAGAATTATTTGGATAAGTTAGTGTTTATTGTTATGTATTTTATTTTTATTTTTTTTCTCATATCATTTTATTTAACATTTGTTGATGATCATTTTGGAAATCCAAATAGAAAGAAGAAGTCCAACAAAGCAAGCAGAAAAGAGTTGGTAAATGGATAGAAAAACCATTAAACCCAAGCGGCAGGAATAATGGATCACAGGTCCATGAAATAAACAAACGGCCTTGAGGAAGCAAACGGGCTTAAAAGAGCCCGGAAAGAGAGAAGTAGCAAACCCATGGGCAGAATATGATGTAGAAAAGTGAGAATGGGTCACAGCAAGCCTAAAGAAATGCAAGCAAATAAAGTAAGGGGTTGATGGCAAGCCCATGAGCCCTAATGATGAGGGATAAGGTAATTAGGCTAAGGAAGCCCAAAGAAGTTAGTAAAAGCCCATGTGAATACAGAGTTAGGAAAATGGCCAAGGAAGTCCAAGGAAAGCAAATGGGCCAAGGATGCCCAAGAGAAAACAAATGAGACATAGGAGCCCGCAAGTAATATAATAAAAGAACCAATGGTCATATTGAGCCATTGGGAGAAGAATAAAAGGCAAACCCAAAGAGGCCCAACAGGATTGGGTCAAATAACGCCGCAGCAGGAATGACAGAGTGGTATGGCAGGAAATGATAGCAGTAAAAGAGTAGGCTGAACGAAGCCAAAGCCTACCATCAAATAAAGCCTAGCTCCAAAGGGGAGCGAGCCATAAAAGAAAGGGAAATCAGAAAACAACTCAGATAAGAAGTCAAGGACAAACGGCAGACTGTGCAGGCAAGCCTCCAGACCACGGCGAATCCATGAGCAGCAGGCAGATTTTGGACATACATAGAAGAAAGGCATGCGCAAGGCCCAGACATCACTAGCCTGTACCCAGCCAATACAGGACACGGTGAGGTCATGGGTCAGAGGGAAGAGGGAAGAGGGCATGGTCTGGCGGTGGGGAGAGGGGAAAACCTATTTTGAGGTTCCTGCTCTACATGCATGCCATGAGGGATAGAGAGAGAGAGGGCACCCACACCGTAGGAGGTAAGGGTGCCACAGCAGAAAAACAAGCAAAATAATCTTCTTTGTTTGGTGATGGGTAGCGGCACAGCCAACACAGACGGACCAGTGGTGGTCGGCAAGTATACCCAGACCAGACAAAGGTGATTAAAGCTAAAATAGTAAAACCCGGTCACGATAGGCACTATAAAAATTGGGCCCTTGTCGTGCACGAGGAGGATCACAATCACGGTAATAGGAACCTCTAAGGAAAACCACAGAATAGAAAACAAGACTGAGAAAAAAAGAGAAAAAAAAAAGATAAAAGGGAAAATTATAAAAAAAGGAAAGAAAAACAAAGAGTTAAAACGGCAGGCATGCATCAATAGGTTGATTCCCTCTCTCCCTCTCAAAGTCTTGCTCTCTGCCAAAAGCAAAGGGTTCTTTTGGGCACCAACCATTCAGGTCCGTTTCCCTCAAAGTGATTAATTTTCACGGCAGGATTTCCCCAGGAGATTATTCGTATTGAGGAAAAACATTCTTCCCTCACTGGTCTTGGTCCTGTGTCATAGCTTGGCACATCAGATTCATCTGATTTCTTTCTTTTGTTAACTCATGTCCTACCCACTTATTCCCCCTACTTTCTTTACAAAAGTACTTGTTATTATTGTGATTATCTTTTTAATTGGGGATTATTTATTCGCTTTGATTAAAAAGCCAAAGTGTTTTATTTTGTTATTATTATCATGTCTGCTTGCCATAACTCATCTAAAGTAATTCTACCTGCCGTAAGCATGCTCTTGGCGAACGAGGTATAGTTTGCGCACAAGCCGGACCAAATTGAGTTGCAGTTGGATCGGTCTCAACTCTCTTACTCAGAATACTTGGGCCCAGTACCGCAGGAGGCAGTCCAGCCCAATATTATAAAAAAGGCCCACAACATTAAATTGGCGACTCCGCTGGGGAGTTGAGAAATAGATAGGGACAAAAGCCCTCGCAAACACCAAAATCCAAGACAACACGAAACATAAGCGTCATGCCCTCAAAAGCAGAGTCCAGGCCAACAACGCCTCACCAACAGCAGCCTAACCAGATGGAAGGTGCCAATAGAATGGGGGCTGAACCCCAACCACAGCCAAGAATCCCTACTGACAATGCCAACATCTTCATTGAGGTGTTGCAGTCCCTACGCAGCATTCATAGTAGCAAATGATGGAAGAAATCCATCAACTGAAAACGGACAAAACAAAGGAGAAAGGAAGCCAGCATGACTCGAAGCATGTGGTAGACAAAGAGAAAACACCAGCAGGAGGTGTCCCATAGAATGCGGAACAACGTTTCATCACTATGGCCGAAATAGCGGCCCTTCTAGAGCAAGAGAGGGCCAGAGCACTTAAGGAAAGATTCTATGCACGAAGACCCCCGTACGCACTAAGGGTACTCAGCAAACTGTACCTCGAGAGATATGAACCACGACGTTTGCACAGTACGATGGCAGGAAGGGAAATGTCGTTGAGCACGTGAGCAAGTTTATTAATACTCTTGGCCCTTATGCAGCAGACGAGGACTTATGTATTCGGGAGTTTTCCAAATCACTATGTAATCGAGCATACACCTGGTACATTGGCTTAAAGCCAGGATCAATCCCAACTTAGGATGACATGGTGGACGTATTTTGCACTAAATACTTCCACGGGGAAGAAACAGTAACGCTTGCAACCTTATAAGCAACCAAGCAAAGAAGTGGTGAGGATTTGATAGAATATATCAAAAGGTTCAGGGACATAGCACTTAACTGTTATGATCATTGTGAAGAAAGAACATTGGTGGAAATGTGTATGACAAACATGATCAGGGAATACAGGGCAGTCCTGGAAAACTTAGAAATCTCCCAGTTTGCACAGTTGTTATAAAAGGCCAAGAAGACTACCCAGTCCGTAAAACCAAGCTCGAACAAAAGAAACACTCTGCAGGCTATGGCAGTATCCACTGGTGAGTAGAGAAGGAAGGCTGATGGGAGGGAATATGATACTCCCCCACCAATACCATGCACTCCAAAAGAGTTAGATGTGTTGCTAGACAAGTGGATAGCAGATAGAGTTTTTAAGCCTAATCAAGTTTCTAGAAAGCCCACGGAAGATGAGTGAAAGGACCCACGCTTATGCCGCTTGCACAACTACTTGCAACATCCTACCACAAAATGTTGGGCGCTCCGCAAATTGGTGCACCGTAGGATCAAAGAAGGGACTCTAGAACTATCCCAACAAGAAGTTCAAAGAAACCCACTCCCAAACCACAAAGGGAAGGGTGTAGTAACGGTAGTAATTTGCGCGGATCCAAGGGAGGACGAAGAGGAGAATCTGGCCCCACCTGCCGCAGCAATTACCACTTTACAGCAAAATTCCAAATTCAAAAATTTGTTTGACCAGCTAGAGCTTACGGCAAAGGAAAGAATGATAGTCACAGAGACTCTAGTGAGCATCGCCTCCGGGGCAGGAGTAGAACGTTTATCAGCGAAAATCACAGATGACAGAGCACTCTTACAGGAGTCGACTGAAATCACTTTTAGTAATAAGGATATGGAGGTGGGGTACCCGAACCACAGGAGGCCCCTCTACTTGGCAGCATCCATAAATCAAATCTCCATCAAGAGAGTCTTGGTCGATACAGGTGCTTTTGTAAATCTCATTCCATTGAGCACTCTATAGGCGACAGGAATTTCAGAAAGAAAGATTCAGGGGTGCCCAATGGAAGTGACAGGGTTCGGAGGAAGGGGCGAATACACCACAGGCCACATTCAGCTGTAGTTAAAGGTGGGCCCTATAGCTTCCTTAGCTCGGTTCCACGTGGTAAAGACAAAGGTCTCATATCACGTGCTGTTAGGAAGGCCATGGTTGCACAAACACCGACTAGTCTCATCCACCTATCACCAGTGTGTGAAGGGAAGGTTGAATGGCAGAATGATACATATAGAAGCAAATCCCTCGCCATTCGAGCAGGCGAAGGCTCATTTAGTAGAAACTATGTTCTACAACCAATAAGCTCCATCTAGGGAAAGCTCAGTATCAAAACCATGAGGCACCTTCGTACCTAAGTGGGAAGACATCCAAAGTGATCCGAAACCTGATCTAAGGGAGTTGCTAGCACGAAAAAAGAAAAGGAAGGAAGCGCCCGCCGCAGAATCAGATGACACACCGCAATGTGTCAGGGTCCGAAGCCCTGATGGCAG
Organism: Quercus ilex subsp. ballota; assembly: GCA_032727855.1. Taxonomy (NCBI): domain Eukaryota; kingdom Viridiplantae; phylum Streptophyta; class Magnoliopsida; order Fagales; family Fagaceae; genus Quercus; species Quercus ilex. Next base: position 28,368,784 of record CM064918.1, on the reverse strand, counting down.
GATTGTGTATAATTTATGAAGGCGCGCGGGGCTTACGAGTGAAATACAAACGGGCCCCACCCGAGAGTGGCAACACGGGAGTTTGGCGTGTTGCGTGGCTCAAGAAAGTTTGGAGGAAGAAGGTAACGAAGAGAAATATGAGGAAGTTGTGGCAGAAAAAGATGTACAAGTTATGGCAGAAGAAGAGTTAAAGGAAGTTGACCTGAGGTCTGGCTCACAAGAACCAAGGCCTATATCGATTAGCGCAAGTCTGACAAAAAAGGAAAAATCAGAACTGATATTACTGTTGAAAGAGTTTAAAGACGTCTTCGCATGGGATTATAGTGAAATGCCAGGGTTGGATCCCAGGCTAGTGGCGCACATGCAGAATGTGGACCCGGAGGCTAAGCCAATGGCTCAACCTGCTAGGGTATTCCACACTGAGATAGAAGGGAAAATAGTCAAGGAGGTACAGAAGTTGCTGGCCACAGGATTCATCAAGCCTATTCAACACCCACGTTGGCTATCTAACATAGTACCAGTAAAGAAGAAGAACGGACGATAAGATGTTGTGTAGATTTCAGAAATCTCAACAGAGTCTGTTCGAAGGACGAATTCCCATTGCCAAACATGGATTTACTAATAGATTCTGCGGCAGGAAGCGCCATGTTTTCATTCATGGACGATTTCAGTGTGTACAATTAGATCAGAATGGCACCAAGGGATGTGGAGAAAACTGCTTTCAGAACACCCATGGGCAACTTCTACTACACTGTGATGCCTTACGGGTTAAAAAATGCAGGTGTAACTTATCAACGAGCAATGACTGCCATATTTCACAACATGATACATCAGGAACTAGAGGACTCTGTGGATGACATAGTGGTAAAATCAAGAAGGAGAAAGGAACACTTCCACGTATTGAGAAAGGTATTCGAGAGGTGTAGAGCTTTCAACTAAGAATGAACCCTCTTAAGTACACATTTGGAGTGTTCTATGGGAAATTTTTGAGCTTCTTGGTTCACAGCAGGGGAATAGATGTGGACCCGGCCAAAGCCACGGCCATAGCAACTATGAGATCTCCAGCAGAATTGAAGAGCAAAGCTTTCACCAAATTACTTAGGAAAGGGCAAAGCTTCGAATGGGGAGAAGCGCAGCAGACGGCCTTCAAAAGGCTACAGCAGATCATGATGAACCTCCCTACTATGCAAGCCCCAATCCACAAAAAACCATTACTACTCTACCTGGCCACCAACTCGTATGCCATCAGTACATTGATCGCCCAAGAGGACGGGGGTGGCATTGAGCAACCGGTGTACTACATCAGTTGTGCCTTAAAAGATGCAGAAACTCGCTACCCAAGGGTAGAAAGGGCATGTCTGGCTATTGTGTATGCTTCGCAGAGGCTACGCCATTATTTCTTGGCTTACGAAGTATGGCTAATGACCAAGTCTCTTGCCGTCAAAGCTTTGTTGCGGAAACCAATCCTCTCTAGCAGAATATCCCAGTGGTTGTTACAATTGTCACAGTACGACTTGAAAGCGGGGACGCCCAAGGCGGTAAAAAGCCAGGCTATAGCAGACTTGTTGGCACAGTTTCCAAGAGAGGAAGAATTCCCGCTGGATGATGAAGTTCCAAGGGAAGTAGTCATGGCAAAAGAAGTCAGAGAGTAATGGGTAATGAAATTTGATAGGTCTTCTACCGCCCAGTTAGGGGGAGTGGGAGTAGTTTTGTACCATGAAGAAAATGAGGCAGTAGTGCTATCATTCAAGCTGGAATTCCCCTGTTCGAACAACACGGTAGAGTACGAAGCCTATCTAACCGAGCTAGCCATGACTCTCGAGATGGAAGTCAAGCATTTAAGGGTGATGGGTGATTCGAACCTAGTAGTCTGCCAAGCCAAGCAAAGCTTCTCCCTAAAGGAACCCAGCCTAGCTACGTATAGAGCAATGGCCTAGAAGATGAAGGAAAAGTTTTCAACCTTCGAGATAGAACATGCTCCAAGGAACAAAAACCAGTTCGCGGATGCGTTGGCCACACTAGGTTCACAAATAATTTTCGAAGGGGATAGCACCAGGGTAGAAGTCAGCAAGAGGAAAGAATCTATTATTGAGATGTTAAAGGAAAGGTTTCATGAGGAACAGTGTGAAGGAGATTGGCGGATTCCTATAAGGGAGGCCTTAATGAAAGGAGAAGACGCTGCAGAACTAAAAGTGCTAAAAGACTACGCCCTAGTAAAAGGTGAATTGTACCCAGGATGCCAGGCGGGGTCTTGTCCAGATGCGTAAGGTAGAAGGAGGCCCAGAGAAAGTTGAAAGAAGTACATTACAAGACTTGCGGATCCTGTGGGGAGGTCAGCCTTTACCGCTGACTTCAAAGGGCAGGCTTCTATTGGCCAAGCATGGGTAAAGACGCAGACCGAGTCCAAACCTAGTGCAGGACCTGCCAGCTTGCAACAGACAGAGAGGAAAGTTACGTTGTGTTCGTCAGCGAAGACTAGAGAAGCTCATTCACACAGTACTTGACAGAAGGTATCCTGCCACAAAAGCACAGTGAAAGATACAAGCTTAAGAGATTAGCAACGTGTTACTTTTTGCATAATACAGTCATTTTCAAAAAATGGTACAATGGGGACCCCTTAAGATGTCTGGGCCCTGAGGAAGCAAAGGAGATGATAAAAGAAGTGCACTCAGGAGAGTGTGGGGAGCACCAAAGGAAGAAAAAGCTTTACAGATGCTTGTTGCAAATAGGCTACTACTGGCCTACCATAAAGAAAGATACAGCAGAATTTGTGAAAAAATGCCACAGTTGCCAAATACAAGCCAACCTGATTTACACTCATCCTTAAAATTTACATAGCATGGTCACCCCATAGCCCTTCCACACTTGGGGGCTTGATTTGGTGGGACCAGTTAACCCACATCACGTAGGTACATATGGATACTAGTGGCTACGGAATACTTCACTAAGTGGGCAGAGGCAATACCACTCCATAAAGCCACAGGAGGAGCAGTAGCAAACTTCATCAAGGAGAACATAATTGTGAGGTTTGGGGTACCCCACAAGATTATCAGTGAAAATGGCACACCCTTTGTCAACAGTGATGTAAGGAAGATGTTGGAGTTATACCAAGTCAAGTACCACCGTTCATTGCCCTATTACCCTCAAGGAAATGGGCAAGCAGAGGAGACAAAAAATACCCTCATAAAGATCATCAGTAAAATGAGCCAAGAGTATACAGGAGGATGGGCAATGCATCTGCCGGACGTTCTTTGGGCTTATAGAAATTCATCAAAGTCAGCCACAGGATTTTCACATTTTTCCTTGGTCTACGGAATAGAGGTAATAAGCCCGGCAGAAGTAATGACTCCGTCCCTGAGAGTTATGCAGATGCCCTGAGAGTTATGCAGATGCGGGAGAAAGAAAAAGAAAAGGAAATCTTTACAGCAAAAAGATGCGAAGACCTAGAAGGGCTTTATGAAAGGAGGGAAGAAGCCCAAAAGCGCAGCCGCAGATACAGACAAAGGATGACTGAAACCTATGGCAAGATGACTAAAGAGAGAGTATTCGTGGAGGGACAATCGTGTTAAAAGTAGCAGACTATGTCAGGCAAGGCATGGCAGAACCATCTAAGTTTGCACCAAAATGGGAAGGACCCTTTGTGATAAGGGAGGTGCATCCAAATAGGTATTACTGCTTGACCCAGATGGATGGCAAAGACCTAATCGATCCCATCAATGGGAAGTGGTTGAAACATTATTATGCTTAAAGAGAAGAAGTTATGTAGTTCTCCCTTTTGCTTAAAGAATTTTATGTTTCCTTTTCTTTTATTTCCTTCAAGTGACTGTGTCAGAAGACATGATTGTAACATGCTTTATGTAATGAAAAGGAAGTATGAAGCATTACAAAAGTATACCATGTCATAGCAATAGCCGAAAATAGTAACAAGGTGTAGCATCATAGTTACAAATCCAAATTATGGCAAACTTGCCAAATAAGTGCTATAGGAAACATAAAGTGTACTAGATAGGGTAATAAGAGAAGGAAAACAACAAGAAAAAGGGGGAACTACATCATCATCAACGAAGCCCGAAAATGAGAGGCTGATCTCCAAAACAGCTGGGCCCACCAATGCTAGAAATAAGGCGCTCGCGACGACCCTCCAAGTCTGCCACCTCCTTCCTCAAAGCCTTAATCCGTGTATCAATGGCGTTAATAGCAGGATGAACTCTCCTCATAAAAAAGGCTCGGGCAATCTCACGAAGGTGGTCCAGAATGAACTCCACAGCAAAACCCACACTAACAAGCTCCTGAATCGTGGCTCTCCACTGCAGGATCCTCTCGGTGGAGATAGTGTCAACGAAGTTATGCTCAATATCGTTCATCATACTCCCTAGCATCTTCAAGAAATTCTCTTTGGCAGAACGACCAAGGCAGAATCCTTGCATAAAGTTACCACGGCTACTGTAGACCTCCACCAAATAAGGGGCCCAATCCTCGGGAACCCTGAAACCGTGGAAGTCTACATAAGGAGGCCCAGAACCCCAAAAATCTGCAGGGTCGAGGTCATTAACCTTAGGCTGATCAAAGCATGTAAAGAAGGTTGTACCCTCGCTCACAGGATCTGGAACTGTAACAGAACTGCTGCCCACCTCAAACTGAGAAGGGACAGTAGGGAGCGGACCGAACATGAAGCATAAAGTGCGATATGAGGAACAGCGATCTAAGAAGGGTAAACTCACAAGAAAAAGAAAATGAAGAAGGAGATAAGGGAAAAGAAACTCACCAGGACCCGTGAAAATGGGGGCTGTAGGAAGGGCAGAAACAGGTGTAGAAGGTATGGCAGAAACTAGCGCTATGGGAACGACAGAAACAGGTGCTATAGGTGTGGCAGGAGGAGCGGCTGTGGACATCCCTACATTTGCTGCAACTCCTGGCCCCTTAAAGGTCTCTACAAACAGGAAAATAAACACACAGATAAAGGGAGACCGCAGTAAAAGAGTGACATAAACACATATGTATAAGGAGGAGATAACAAAAAAGAGGGAAGAATGAACTTAAAAAGAAAAAGGGTGAAAAGGCACATACCCATGAATTCGGTCTTAGAGGCAACACTCTCCTCTTCGTCAGAATCAGAAACTCTCTTCTTCAGGATAGGCTCATCGCTAGGATCCTCAAGAACGTCCTCAGACCCCTTAGATGACAAGTCTGCATCAGGCCCACGTGTAGCAGAGCTAGGAATGGAAGAAGGGGTAACCACCAAAGAAGAACCATCTTTCATAGCCTGAGATAGAGCTGCGAAAGGGTCACTAGTGGAGATAACAAGAGGTGTGACAGGGGAAGCAACCTCGGTCTGAGCAACAGCAAGAGGAATGACTCCCTCTTGGGGAGTAAGTGTCTCGGCAAGAATGGGAATGGCCTCACTAACCCTCTCAGTATGAGTACCCTCTTCTATGGGTACCGGCTCGGTGGAAGGGATAGGAGTCTCAGCAAGAACTCCATGTGCAACAGCAGAAGGGGCAAGTGTTGCAAATACTACATCAGCCCCATCAAATAAGCCCTCCATGGGTACGCCCATGGAGATAGAAAGCTCCTTGGTTGTGGGATGATATACGGAAATAAGCTCGGGCTCATTAAAAAAAAAAAAAAAAAAAAAAAAAAAAAAAAAAAAAAAAAAGAGGAAAAATGAAGAACAAAGGAGCCCATGACTGGATGAGACAAACAAAAGCATGTGACAGAGGAAACACGTGTAAAAGGGGGGAAGAAAAGAGATGCACCTCAAACTCAGGTTCATCAAGCAGTATAGGATGGGTGGCAAAGGCATCCTCCTTATGCTTAGACTACGAAAGAAAAGAGAATAAAAGACAAGGTTGAAGAAAGAAGTCAACAAGCATGTCAGGGTTAACCGTAGGAAAGCCAAATATATATATATATATATATATAAGACAAAGTAGAAGTAGAGATAACATACTCTCTGCTCAGTGGTGAACGCAGGATGAAGGGATGTCTTTCTCTTACTGCCTCGCGTCCTGCTAGAAGGGGGAGCATCTGTAGATGACCGTGGAGCAGCAAACTTGGACTTGCTAGTAGTGGGGCGTGCACTGGAACAGTACAGGTAAAAAGAGGCGGAGAGCCTTTTAACTTGCCTACGGAAGGAAGGCCAATGTTCGTCATTTTCACTTTCTTCTCCCAACCCGGAGGATAATCACCGGCATGCCAATACCACCCTCTATTCTCCTCATCCCACTCGAAGATGGCAGAACGATTCTGCTTCCTGGCATATGCTAACATAGACTTAAAGGGTAGGAACAACCGAGGATTAGCCGAAATGACCGCACTAAGCCTATTAGGAGGAATAAGGGAGGAACCACGACTACCCATCAATTCTGCTCAAATGAAGTCGTCACAGCCTGCCAGTATCCATGCATGGCAGGAGTACAAATGCCCTCCCTCAATGAGCCTAGAATGGTAACGGCAATAAAACGTCGGCTCCAAAATTCAAAAGCAATTTGCCACAGGAATGGTCGGACGGAAGTAGGAGACTCCATAAGAAAAGAAAGATCACCGGGAATGTTCTGATCTAGCCCAAACTGCCTCCTCACCCGATTAGCAGGATAATGCACAAACCTAATGCCTTCGTCGGCCATATAAGGCAACCACCCAGCATTGGTGGCCGCCAAGTAAGTAATCCCTGTCTCTTCAAAATCGGTCAAGGGGGTGGTGGTCCCGGCAGTGTCAACAAATAAACCCATAACAGAGTCTGCACATGTATAACCCGTACCTAAATTTCTGTAAGCTCTCCAAGAAAACCCAACTCCTTTATCAAAGGATTCAACAGCAGAATGATCAATTGGCTTTAAACCAACCCAACAAAAAGCCAATGGGAAGTCAAACTCAAATCTACCACAAAAATTGGTAATACTTCTCCTTAGCAAAACGGATGGGCCTACACTTCGCTAAGTGCTTGGCACAACACTCATATAACAAATGCTGCAGAATAGTACTGTGAACAGAAGAAATGACTATGTAACAAGAGCCTGCCTGACTCTCATCGCTCCGTAGGATGTCTAATTGAACATACAAATGCCCTAAGAACATAGGAGCCAATGGTAGACTTACCCCAGCAGATATCTTGATAGCTAATCGAAAATATAAAGGTTTCAGAACATAGTAGGGATGAAAGCCAAAGATAAACTTACAAAGCCAGAATGCAACGAAGGCTGCACGGCGAGCAGCAACAGAAAATTTAGAAGAGGAACTAACCCAATATGACAACTTGGCATTCCCACTCATGCTTGTGCCAAGCACTTATAAATCATGAGTGGGGCGCATTTCTTGCCGATGTGGGACTAAGTCCAAGTGCAATGCTTGCTTGCCCACATCGCTTGAAAACAAAACCGTGCGGGCTTGGCTCCCCAAAGCAGACAAATAGCTTGTACAGGAAATCTCCCTACATATATATATATATAATTTTCATACATTATTACTTTCGAAAATCTAATGAACAATCTTACCTCTCATTTATTGTCTTTGTTATGCAAATCATCAGTTAGTAAATATATGATAATGGTAAAAAGCGTTACAAATGAGATCACTAAAAAAAATATAAAATTAATTAGTCACTATCATTATAGAGTAGTAGTCTATAATTTAACGAATCCAAAAAAGTGGAATATATAGAACTTTCTTAGAGGTATGTGTAAAGATTCACTATATATGTGTGTGTATGTGTGTGTGTGTGTGTGTGTGTATAAAGGTAAAAAAATGTTTATTTAAGGTTTTTATTAATTTAAAACTAATGAAAAACCAATGGTTAATTACTAAAATTATAGTATTAATAAAATATTTAATGAGACCATCCTAAAACAATTATCACGCGCAACGCGTGGGTATGCGACTATTGTATTATAAACCCGGTTTAAAACACTACTATTACTATTTTCGTGTGTGTTTTAATAAGTATTATTGTTTACTCAAAAAAAAAATTGAGAATATATGCATTCCTTCATTTTTTTTTTTTTTTTTAATAGATTAACTTTGGTGTTATTTTGAAACTTTTAATGAAGGTTGAAATTTTTTTTTCAACCTTTAAGTAGGTATATTGCATTAATTAACCACAAATATAAAGCTTTATAATGATACAATTGACTATTGTATTTTCTGATTTTCTAGAAGCATGTGAGCAAAACTTATGGCAATAAAATTGCGGTCAATACGAAATTTGGAAGAGATTTTTTCAATTTTTCTTGGACTAAAAGAAAAATGAACAAACATATATCAGTGACAGCTCCTCCCCTTCTCTCTTCTATCTTTGAATTGAGAATCATAGTTTTCTCCTTTCTGATGTCATCTGAATGATATATGTGAAGATGGTTTACATGAATTTCATATTAAACTACTTTAGTATAGGAATTTGAATGTAAAGATGTTAGAATTGTCGCTAATAGCTTAAACTTTTCAGATGATGGGTAAATTAACATGGTACTAAAACAAGAGAGTCTTGAGTTCGATTCACTATTTTACTCTACAATCGGTAATTTGTCAAAAGAGATGTCACTTTTAATGTCTTCATTTTTTAGATGCAAAACAGTTTGTCTTGGTTACGTACCTTATTTTATTATTTTATCCAAAATGCAAGCAACTATTATCAAGCCTATTCTACATATGTACTTAATTAATGATAATTTTTTATGTAATTCATATCTTTGGGAGCGAAGAGTTTGATTAAACACTATGGCTTCATTCACCAAACAGTGATAGTGATCTTAGTGTCAATGATACTATAAGTTACCTATCAAAGATTGGAAAGTTTGAAAAGTGTTAGTGAAACTTTTCCCTTAATTAAGGGAAAAATTTCATTCTCCAACTAGCTAGTATACACTAAAAACCAATACTTGTGTGCCAATACATCTCTCTTCTTTTATGAATTAGAAATTTCATTAATTAAGAACAACACTTCCTACAAATACAGCTTGAAAAGAAAATAAAAGAAAATGATAATATGATAATAATGATAGACTTGAGCCTTGTGTGATTCTTTAACAAACTAATAAATATCTCCTATCATCAAGTACTGATATTTTAACCTGGCTATTTATGCTATCGTAACATGCAGAATCACAATTAGCACCACTGAGACAATCATCATCTGGTTTACTAAGTAAGTACTCAGTCTCTTCTGAACCCATATTGCCTTTAACACGTGGAGGATTCTCCATTGCTTTCAAGCCCTCAAGTTACAACGCAACTTCTTTCATGGTAGGCCTCTCTTCTCCCTTCAAGCTTAAGCATCTCTTCACTAACACGGCAACCTCCATAACTTGCTCCGAATTTCCCTCATTCAACACTATACGGTCAAGAATTTCAAACAAGCGGTTCTCTTTCATTGCTAAGACAAAATGCATGGCTAAGTTTCTCTCTGCTTTTGGCCTATCAAAAGAAAGTGCTTTCTTTCCGGTTAGTAACTCTGCAACGATTACTCCAAAACTATAAACATCACTCTTTTCAGTTAACTGGCTTGATTGAAAGTATTCAGGATCCAAGTATCCAGGTGTCCCTTGCACCAATGTGGTTAACTGAGTTTGATCCAGAGGAACCAGCCTCGAAGCTCCAAAATCGAATACCTTAGCTATGTAATTATCATCTAAGAGTACATTAGTGCTCTTGATATCTCTATGAATGATCAGAGTGGAAGCAGCCAAATGCAAATAAGAAAGTGCCCCTGCAATATCTGTAGCTATTTGCAATCGTAATTGCCATTGAAGCGTGGAAGAATGGTCCGTGTGGTGTATATGGTTGAAAAGGGCACCATTGGTAACAAATTCATATACCAACATCGGAACTTGAGTCCCACATCGCTTAAGTGAGCGTCCAGAGCCTAGTTCATAAGAGATTCCCTCCCTTGATGTGTATAAGGTCTTTTCCCACGAGGCTTGGTGTCACGTGGGAAGAACAAAACCTTGAGGGACTAAGGAAGCCTTCGGGCTGCCCAAAGAAGACAATATCATGCACATGGGGGCAGGGTGGGACATTTGTAGGGAAAGAAAAATGAAATAGACACAACCTTCTCATGATCGTGTGCATCATGAAGGGGATGATTCTAGTGACATGGATATGGATGAAAAATCAAAGGGTGGTTCTTTTGAAGTGTACTCTCAGGTACTTCTAATAGCAGTTAAGGAAATGGGCGTGAAGAGTATTCGAAAACTGTGAAATAACAGAAAGTTGAGAATTCAGTTTAAGTTCTCTCAGGTTCTTCAAGAGGTGACATTATTGCCCTATCAAGTTCTGAAGGAAGGGATTCAGTAGAAAAAGATGTTCCCAATTCCCAATCTCTAAGTGGAGCAGCTGAAGGGACTAGTGGAGGAAGTGATTATGAGGAGAAAATAATATCAAGTTCAAGGAGAAGGGAAATTCATAAAGTCAAGAAAAACGATGACGAGGAAAATGTCGTGAAGGGAAATTCATAAAGTCAAGAAAAACGATGACGAGGAAAATGTCGTGACGATACAGAAAATGACAGTGAATTCTTAGATAATGATGAAAAGAAGAATGCTTTTGGCATCAGATGTTAACAGGTATTGAACTTGTGCATTCAAAATTTCTTGTTATCATGATGGTCTTATTTTCTTGCAGATAATTTATCAACGATGTTTGTGTTAAAAGATTAGTGTGCAGAATCAGAATAATGGGCACCGTGAAAGAGTAACTCTGGGGAAGCATGATACTTCAACGTATCATAAAAGGTTGCATCTCTGCTAGAACATCATTTTTTTTTTGGTCAAATCTGCTTCTGTACAAACTGTTCATCCTAGTCTCATTTCCCAACTTGCAAAAATGATGCAGGTTAACTGAGTAACATGTAAGACTTTTTTGACAGTTCAATCTCTGCTGCCCTGCCACCAATGCTCTTAGTGTGAAGTATAGGAAACCAAAGCCCACAAATCCCAAGCCTTTTAGGCTAAGAACTGATGTATGTGAACTTTTCCAGCCCAGTCTGTTTAAAGAGACAGTTAAAAGTTTTTCCTTCATATCTGATGTCAATTAAGTTGTTTTAGGAAAGAGGGATTCTTAAGGAAGCAAGCTTGGAGAAAAAACTTGCCCCACTGAAAGAAATTACAACATCTCCAAGGCCTCTGGATAGAAACTCAGAAAGAATTCTTAAAAATGCATGCCTGGTAAGTTTATTATCAAACTATTTTTCCTCTAATAACTGAGATTCATGGAGCTATACAATTGATATTTTGTTTCCGATCTCAGAAAAATTAAAAAGTCCATGGAAAAAGTGAACCTGAGTATGATGTGCATGAAGATGGTGAAAGGAAAGTGAACAAAACAACAAACGATGATCGATTTGTAAGTCTCTGATACATTTTTAAAAAATTATAAGAAAAATATGTCCTACTTACTGTGGTTTAAAGCACGTTGTTCCTTTGACGTTACTTAATTTTCATGATTAAAACCTTGTTTAATTTTACATAACAGTTATGTGTAGTTTCAAATAAACAATGTGTCAATCCTATCGCTTATTATTTTACTGTTGTTATTCCCCATCGGGGAAAGCTTATTCTCAAACTGAATGGGATATTGTTAGCTAGCAATTGACACCCATGTCACTAACAAATTAAAAGTTAGTCACACCTTTGTTATTCCCACGCAAGGATTAATCAAATTCGAACCTTTTGTAATCATTTATATAACTCAAACCAATCTAGTATATACTCGACGTGAGACCTATCACCTGATAGCACAATGACTTAATAATCAAAATTCAATCACAAAGACACAGTCCAAGGTCTCAAACTTGATTACGCAAATTCACTCTTTTAACTTTTGGTTACAGTTGAAGAGGTAGATTTGATTTGATGAGGGCAATGACAATTCCAACCTGCCAATTTTGCTTGCACTTCTATTTCAAAATTGAATCATTTCTATATCTCTCCTTTCTTGTTGACGGGAAAGCCCCGAGGGAGATCTCTAAAAATCGCCCAAGGGAGGTCTCGAGGACCTGCCACTACATAGGTTCCTCCACAACAGACATCTTTTAACAAGTATAGGACTAACAAACTGCAACTTAAGAGTCAAGAGTCAGTAGAGTCTTTTACCTTAACCAAGGCATGAATTTCCTGCTTAATCAAGGAACGAACTTCCACATTGGCCCAGTCCAGAATGCCGAAGTAGCCACAACCCCCTATGAAGCCAATGGTATCAATAGTCATTTCCCCATCAAAAGATAATTTTCTAATAAGATCATTAGCTTTGTCACACTAGGTTCCAGAGGGTTCTAAATCTTTGACAACATACAAGTACCCTACATTTCTACCAAAAACTTTCATGTTCAAAGTACGAGACCACTGAGCGTTAATATATAGTTTGTCCTTTTTAGAAAGACTAATGGCAGCAAAACCCTCACAAATGGAGAGACAAGTCCTTGGGTCCGTAGTTTTCAATTGGGCAAGAGGGGTAATACTCCATAGCGCTTCTTTCAGCAGAGGGCATGCCAACCATTTAAGTGGTTTTGGTGAAATGAAAAGGGTAATCATTCTGTTCACGGTCCAGCTCACAGGAATACTACCAAACTTCTATCTGAACAATAAATTCATATGAACATAAAAATTTATTCCAAGATAAATAATTTCCATTTATGTAACATTGGTACTATCCAGACAGACCACAAGCCCCATTTTGCAATATACAAATCTAAAAAATGCTAAAGATTAATGCATTATTATGTTCAAGAGATCACCTCCATCAGTCAAATGAGCACTTCTCTTGCTTACCTAGGCTGCTGCTGATGAATAATTTTGAATAAATGTATAGCCCCTGCACACTCTTGCAGTGTATTGAACCACAAATTCCAAGTTTCAAGAAATAAATCAGGCGGGATGGGAAAACCATGGCTCTGTTGACTAGCAAGGTCTTCATTCCAGTGAAAGGAGCAGTGCCAATGTGGAGCAATAAACAATCTTAACTCAACATACATTATATTCCACTAAAGCAGCTTCAATTATTTGGAACCTTAATTCTCTCAGATGTCATCATCTAGGAACATCAAACAAGAAGCTTGTTTCTCATCTTTTGATGTGTGCTGTGCAAGTCCTTTCAAAGTCCATTCTTCTTAATATTTTTCAGCCTCTCATTTGCAGTGACAAGTTCTGCAGCTATGCCTGGCTCATTAGCAGTGTCCAGCATTTGGAACAACTTGTTGACAGTGATACACATTTGTATGTTGATTGTATATAGGAAAGAAATATGAAATCAGAACTTGAAGGACATATATGTGAAATATTGACTGAAAGTAATTGTATGCTATCTATAAAACAGCTTCGTTCCCTGAGTTAATCAGGGTATCTGCAAATAAAGAACTCTAAATGATGGATTTTCTTGGGATATTAGAGAAAAACAATACTTACTAGAAAGTAAGAAAGATGAAAGAAATTCTTTTTAATGATGGATTTTCCATCAAGCATACTGAACTTGTGTAGAACCACATCCTTAGTTCAAGGCCATGATGCCTCTTTCTGAAACCTCATTCCAGTTTATACACATAATAAAACTTGGAATGAAGAAAAGAATTCCCATAATTTTAGATTGACAGTTGGTTACTTGAAGATAAGTTGGCTATGAACCGCTTATCCACACCTTAATATGTGCACTACTTTTGTAGCAATGACATAGAATTACTGCATCATTTGATAAGTAATCTTACTATTCTGCACTCTCATAACAATTAAGTCTTAAATTAATGTTCACATATACTTTGAGAGAAACTTTCTGGTTTTATCACACTCAAGCTAAATGATATGTCAATAACATAATCAAATACAACCGTACACCACCAAAGTCTTACTCCCTCATCTAAAAATAGATGGGCATTGAAAATTCATTCTTATGAAACAAGGTAAACAACATATTCATCCTAAAATGCCCTTATGCAGGTTAAAAGGTGGGTTCAAATTTGAGAAAATGTGATGTCAAATCAAAGGGTAATAGGGATGTTAAATGGATAGATGCTTTCATTTTTGGAAACTCCCAAAAAATTTGGGATGGCCCAAAAGAAGAGCACCCTACATATTGGGAGAAGGAGCAAGTATTATTTTCAGTCAAAGGAAATCCTCTTTATGCTTTACAATGGACTGAAAAGTACTAAGCCTGTGCAAGAGCCCAACTTACTCGAATAAAACCCTTTGCTGTTTTTGTCCACAAGGGTTAGTCATGAATTAGAACACAAAAGATGAGTTTATTGACTAGGTGGTTGAGTTGTCAAAGAGTTGGTTGTGGTTGTGGTAGGTCTTAGGTTTAAATCTTACTATTAGAAAACAGGAGGCTAAATCTATAGGGTGTGGGCGTGTGGGTGTCGCTAAATAACTTATTATACTTTATTGTAAATGTTTTGATGACAATAACTAAATAACTTATTTTTATTATACAAGTTTACATGGAATGATTTTTTTTTTTTTTTTTTTTTTTTTTGGGTGTGTTTGGATAGATTTTAGCAAAATTTTATGTGAGTTTCTATTGCTTTTAGTTAACATAGACTTATGTAAATAGTGAATTGAAGCAATTTAAAAAGGTAATGGTTTTAATTTAAAAAGTAAATAAAATTTATGGTTTAATTTGAAACAACCCCAAACTATTGAAGAATTATGTAATTTACCCAATTTTTAAAATAAGGAGAGCCACTTGGCATGAGGAGCTTGTAGCTACTTGTCGTATTGAGCAAATAGTCACTTGACACAATCACGGCTTCTAATATATAGTATATGATGTCACAATATACCTATCTTTATAGTTGACCCAATTAGTTGGGTTTAGACTTTAGAGATTTGTTAAGTTGATGTCCTCGGTTATAACTTTTTGTCCTTGATGTCAAAGAGAGGTGCAATGTCCCCAATTCACAGACATTCTTATAAAATTCATCAATTTATAGAAGTTAACATACTGATCTACTTAGATCAACCCAATTTTCAGAAATTCTTAAACATATACTTATGAACATTGTTCCTACATGTGCCCTTGTATAAAATAAGTTTTTACCTAGATCATGACATACATGTGTTCTTGTAAAAGTTTAGATATGAAATACAACCTTAAACAAACAAAATTCATATACAGGAAAACAACAATCATGAAATAATGAAAAAAAAATTATAAATCCTTAGAAAATTAGAAATAACAAAAAATTACTACACACATTATGATAAGAATTAACAACATACTTATACAAAAGTAAAAGCCATATTTTAATTAAATAAACTTTCTAAACGTTAGGGCAACTCAGGGATTCACCTTGTATATATTCTAACATCACACCAGCTACCAATCACGAATCAGCCCACATGGAATGGATGATCTTCTGTTTTACTATCAATCTAGAAGCCACTAAAAAATAACTTTTACTTAAGTTAAATAGTAAAGCTAGTTGGTCCTACTACAATATAGTTGTTTCACCACTCCCTCAGTTAAACAGGAAATCCTGGGGCTGAAGCCACATATTCTCAAACTTGAATGAGTTTTTCATTTTCTCAAACTTCTGCAAGGATTGGATGATCTAATAGGAAGCTACATAATCCCATGCCACTGAGCTTAAGAAACTATTTATTTTGCTGAAACTGAAATTTTTTTTGCTGAAAATACTAGTAAAAATTAGTTAAAATAGTAGAGTAAGACCAATTAATAGTACCAAAAAGTGCAGGGGGCCCATAAATAGTAGCAAAAATAAGTTAAATAGTAAAATAAGTTGGCTTTTCTCAACAAAAAAAAAATATATATATATATATATATAATAAAATAAAAAATAGATGACACAGAAATGGGCCTAATGTCCCAAGGAACAACATAGGCCCAAAGAGTAGAAGAGACAAGGATGGCCCAATAAAGGAAACTGCACACAGGCGAAACCACAAAGTATATAACCCCTATTTCCTCTCATCCCGTTCACAATTCCCAAACTCTCTTCTATTCTATTCTATGGCCGTCGAAAGTTCATCGACAACGTCAAGGCCAAATGACGATAGACCCATCATCGTTTTCGGCGGTTTCACCCTGGGCAAGCAAAGGTCGGTGAGGGATGATGGAGCCATCTTATCACAGATAGAATGGTTTTCCATTGATGTCCCAGACGCAGACGCAGAGTCACACTGTCAAAAGCAAAAGCTGAATCCGCTTTCGGTGATGGAGATTGAGAAAGAGTGTTACTTTGCAGCATTAGACTCCTCTATCTATTGTATTAGCAGTCATCGCTATCGTGATCGGGTTCAGATTTTCGACCTTACCGGTGGTGATATTGATGGTTGGCAGCCTGGTCCTCCATCGATTGTTAGTAGAGTCCGGCCACACAAGTTCGTCGTCGACGGAAAGTTGTACATTTTAGGTGGTTTACGGGAAGTTGACTCTCCCTGGATGGAAGTTTTAGATCCTAAAATAGGAGTGTGGAAACCGTTACCCAATCCTCCAGTGGAGATTGGCAATCATAGTCGGAATGTTGTCGCTCTTCTTCTTAAGCCCAAGAAGCAGATTCTTGTCAGTTCACTCCTTAGTCAACATACTCCTAGCGATCCTCCTGAATTTCGTTTCCTCACATACAACATCGATGATCAGTCTTGGGAACCACTCGACACTCCCGTGTCCGTCTTCAAGCTACGTCCTTGTTGTGGTTTCAGGCCGAGGACTAATACTGCTTTAGCAGATGGTGATACTCTCTATTGGGTTTCCTTCGATTCTTTCGCTAGACATGAATTGGTTATACACGCTTACAATCTGATTACTGATGAGTGGTTCGAGGGCTATCTCGACACTTGCGGTGAGATTTTTGGGAAGAAAGAATTACTAGCTGAGCATCGTCCTCACGGTCTTCTCCATTTAGGTCATAGTAAATTCTGTCTTCTCTTGCAGTCCTCCTTCATTCCTAATACTAATAAGAGGCAGAGGCAACGTGAACAGTACATTGAAATTCCTTACTTGTATTGTGTCATAATTGTTGTTTCTAAAATATCTAACATGGACCCAGACCAAGAAGGTTTCAAGGACTTGAATATTTCGGTTGTGGCCACCCACAAGTATCCCATGGATCGCAGCATAGATATCTTGGATGCCCAGTTGCTGTAAGTTCCTCTCAACTCTTTACAAAGACTTAACAATTGTCTGATATGCTACTAATAGTAACCTGACTTGCAGGGATCACTGCTCTTATACATCAAAGCAGAAGAAACCAAAGATTTCAGAAGATAATTCTGATGGTGAGTCTCTTCCTTTTAAGGAACAGGTGAGTCTCTACTCCACCATCTTATGCAGTGACAATGGTATATGGGTGTTAAACATCTCTATATAACAAGCAACCTATGTGAATACAGGAGTTTACATGACATCTCTTTGAATATGCTTGTTAACTCAGCTGTATGAGTTTATTTCATACAAAACAAGTTGACTCTAGCAAAGGTTTCATAGAAGTAGGTTGAAATGTGGTCCTTTTTTATGAGCATTTGTGTATCTCAGTCATTTTTGTTTGCCTCCCTCAAATTATGAAAATATAATTCTTACCTTTCTTGATTGAAACCTAGTTCTTTTTCAATTAAAATTGACTTGAATGTGAGTATGTGAACATGATGCTTTCACTTTGGCTTGACATTGTGCTCAGCTTAGCTGTTTCTAAACCTATTCTTTGTTTTTTGGTCTGTTCAATTAATCATTTTTGAATGAATATTTGCTTATAGTAAAACCTTTTTTAATCTCATATATATGCTCAACACTTTATTTAGATTTTATTCGAAGGCATGTGACATTTATTTATTTTTTAAATTCTTTTGTTCCTGGTTCATCTTTATCTCTCCCATCCTTGTTTTATCATTTGTTATTTTATAAGAGTCTTGAGCTATTGTGTCATGGGAAATTTCTTTGGCGGCAGTTTCAGCCAGTTGTTCCAACCCAGCAAGGACAGACATGTGTTCCATCGGCATCTCAGCAGTTTCAGCCTATGGTACAGGGGTTTCCCTCAAATGTTGCAATGCCTGCTAGTCCGAGTCAACCAAGGGTCCCTCCTGTAACAAATCATGTGCCTGGCCTGCCCCAAAATGATATTAGTGCGTTGTCCCAGTTCCAACCAACATCTCAAATGCTTGCACCTGTTGTACCTGGGCAACCTTGGTTATCCTTTAAACATCAGAGTGCAGCATTTGCGACACCAGTACTGCAGACTGGTCAACAACCTTCAGTCATCCCTCTTACAGATTCTGTAAGTGTTTTTTTGTTGTTACATTTTATTTCATTCTAATCTCTTTAGTTAAAAAGTTACGAGGGTCACATATTTTCTTCTTCCTTTTCTTTGTGTTTCACTATTTTTTTTTATGTGCTTTTCAAGTTTCTTGAAAAAAATTATTCTTGTTCATGAAGTACGAAATTTCTCAATAATATTTAATACATATTAATATCTTATTAATTTGGAGAAGGTGATGCTTCTTTGCTTTCGTTTTTTTCAATCTCATCATTGCATCCTCATGGTATAGAGAATTGTCAATGTGATCCCGAGTCTCTATTTTATTAATATAGAAAGTGGATTCAATCACCTAAAACTTCTTGGTTTAATTAATGTATAACTAAAAAGATGACAAGGTTGCAATTTTTTCTTTAGACTAGGTTTACTTGCTAACTTGTGTGGGTTACTGATCATTGCACCATATAACTTGTGACAAATAAAAGTACAAATTTTAAACACACAAAAACCCCATTTTAAACATTTGATTATGTATCCTTCTATGCGTACGATTTTACGATACGCATACTATATCGTATGATTCATGAGCACTTATGATGCGCCCTTACGATATGGAACTTTTTACATATGATACGTATCGCATATCATACAATACTGACAACTATGATTAGCGCAGTAATGGATTAATATAATTTAAACAAAATGTAATCCAAGTGTAGGGCAGATTACCTGAGAGGTGAGGTTCTTTATATTTCCAACAACCTGAAGGGAAATTCAGTAGTATGAATTAAAGGGTAGATAACCGGAGCGGGAGGTTAGTGATATTTTGCAGTAACCAACCCAAGTACACTGGAAATGTACTACAGTGGCTGAAATTAAGGAAATTGTGAGAAACTTTGAATTAGGATTCTGATTATTGCTTAGATATGATACTAATAAATTTTTGTATCTAGCTTTAGTCCTTGTGCATTGATTTATCTGTTTTTGTTTTGTGAAAACTGACTAGTTATAGTTTTGGAATCTCTAATTTGGATTTTCAGGCAGTAACTGTTCCTAGCCTTAATCAACACTCCTCATCTGATTGGCAAGAGATTAGGTAATTTTTTGCTATGGCTGCAGATCTTATCATTTCTGATTGTCTCCTGCAATGTTATTGACCTCATGCTTCATTGTAATAGTTTAACATTCCAATCTGGATTTTAGAAAATCTTGGAAGTGGTTGGTGGCATTCAGTGTTCTTTTCTCAGTAGCTTACTCTGATTGATTCTTGTTTTTTTCTAGATATTATTACAACAAGAGGACAGGTGAGTCTACCTGGGATAAGCCACCATAATTGATGGCCCCAATTGAGGTGAGTTAAATTACCGATTGGTTACTTTTGTTGTATTTTATTGTTATCTTCTTTTACTGGTTGAATGTGCCATTGAAATTTAATTTATCCATCTTTCATGTTCATATATACTGTGTCTTTTATTTTAATTGATTTTCCCCCTCCTTTGTATCATTATTTTTGCATGCTTTTGTTTGTTTTTTTACTTTTCTATGTCTATTTTGGTGTCTATGGTTTTCAAAGGTTGGTTCTGCAAGTACTATTAGGTGCTACTTATTTTGGAGCTATGATTTGCTGGATCATTGTCAATTGCAGTACCCAAGTTAAAAAATTGTTGGTGGATTCTATTATATTTCATATTTCTGAATATTTTTTTTTTCTTTAGGCTCTCTAGGTTAATTTGTAATAGAGATGATGGTGATTTATGTTCTGCACATACAAATCCATGCTCAGTTCTGTGTCTTTGTTGTGTTGGGCTGAGTCAATTGAGGGTGCTGTAACATTTCAGAACCTAATGGTTTCTGTGGAATTAATGCTCATTTATTTCCATGGAAGAGTATTTGGTGTGCCAAGGTACCCAAGAAGGTGTCATTCTTTTTGTGGACAGCTTCGTGGGGTAAGATTCTCACAATTGATAACCTCAACAAGAGGGGTTTACTACTAGTCAATTGGTGTTGTATGTGAAGATGCAGTAGGTAAACAGTGGATTATTTTTTGATCCATTGCAATATTGCTCATGCTTTATGTAGCAATGTGTTTATGATTTTTGGATTTATTGGGTGTTGTGGACAAAATAGCACCCATTCTTTTTGGTTGGTGTAATTGGTTTGGAAAATATTCCTGAATGTATGGAATTTGGTGCCGGCATGCGTGATGTGATTAGTGTGGAAGGAGCATGACGGTCACAATTTTGAGGAGGTTGATAGACCTATTGAATTAAAGACTATCTTGATTCATACCTTGTTTGATTTGTCTAGGACATAGGGTTTTACTAATTGTACCTCAATTTTTAATTTCCAACTTCCTTCTCGATTTTCTGATTGATTTGCTTGTGTTTTTCCAAGGTTCTTTATGTTCTTGATCATGAACATAGAGTAGTGTTTTCATTTTCGATAACATTATTTTACTTTTAAAAAAAAAAGGGCATAACAAAGACTAAAAAAGGACTAGTCTTATGATAGCTAACGGGCTCAATCTTTATGAGGATTTATGTCCTATTTGCATGTGTGTGTGAGTGTGAGAGTGAGAGAGATGCTTTTTTCCTTGATTGACAAAAACTACAATGGGCTCAACTTGGTACTAATATTTTGCTTTTGGAGACCTTTTAATGGGTAGGTAAGCACATGACAATATTCACATTGTAGTCATATAGGTTTTAATGCTTAGCTTAGTTGTAGACCTATCTGACTATGGTTGTAAATTTGGCATGATGATAAAAACTATTGATTTTTGCAAAATAGATGGGTATCCATGTTTAATTGGAAATGTGTAATTACTTTTGAAGTCTCCAGAATTCTCTATATCGAGTTCTAATAATGAAACTGACTCCTTGAGAGTATTTTGCTTGCCTAAGTTAGTGGTCGGTAAGGATGTAGCTTAAATGAAATATTTATTAATACAGAATTTTGACAAGATTATTACAGAGGCAT
Organism: Quercus ilex subsp. ballota; assembly: GCA_032727855.1. NCBI lineage: Eukaryota > Viridiplantae > Streptophyta > Magnoliopsida > Fagales > Fagaceae > Quercus > Quercus ilex. The sequence continues at coordinate 28,347,618 of CM064918.1, read as the reverse complement.
CCTCTTATGTTTCGTTTGCATGTTTGTATTTTTTTTTCCATAGAAATTGCACAAATGAAGATTGGATGAGATTGAGGAAGATGTTATGAATTTGGACATCAACAAGGAATCTATGGATGGTACTCCTGCACTCTCTTTTGGTTGCTCCAACTTGATCAAATGTGATGCTTAGCATTTGACAAGTTTTATGGAACTTATATTTTAGTTGAACTATGTTAGGTTGAATTATGAAACTTCATTTGGGATGTCATATTTATAGAGGACTTTCTAGATTGTATGTTATAAGCACTTTCATGTAATTATGAACTTTTGGATTGTATGCTTTAAGTTGAACTTCGTATTTTTCAATTTTTATGGTAGTTAAACACGAGCTAAGCCATGCTATGTGTTTATTATTGTCATATTTTTATGCGTTGGTTACACTCTTGAATATGCTTGTTAACTCACCTGTATGAGTTTATTTTCATATCAAACAAGTTTGACTCTGGCAAAGGTTTCATAGAAGTAGGTCGAAATGTGGTCGTTTTTGGGAACTTTTGTATTTTTTTTTTCCTTTTATGTACCATTTCTCCATTATAATGTAATTTTTTTTTAGGTGATGGTTTTGCAAGTACTATTAGGTGCTACTTATTTTGGAGCTATGATTTGCTAGATCATTGTCAATTGCAGTACCCAAGTTAAAAAATTGTTGGTGGATTCTATTATATTTCATGTTTCTTGAATATTTTTTTCTTTAGGCTCTCTAGGATAATTTGTATTGGAGATGATGGTGATTTATAAATATTTCTGAATTTTTTTTCTGAACATACAAATCTGTACTCAATTCTATGTCTCTCCTGTGGTGGGCTGACTCAGCTTGAGGGTGCTATAAAATTTCAAAATAAAGCAGGTGTATTTTGGGAATTAGTAAAAAATTCATTAAATCTAATTTCATTCCCTCCAATTCCTCCTAATTTTAGAGAGAATGAAAATTAAAGGTTTTGAGGAAATAGAGAATAATGAGTATTTCCCCCTAACCATTCCATCCCCTCCCATTTAAACTCCCAAACAAGGGAATTAACTTTTTATTCCCTCCATTAAAACTCCCAAACGAGGGCTAAATGATCATTTCATTTCCTCATGAACTCTCAAACGAAGCATAAGGTTGTAATTTTTATTTTTTTAAAATTATTTGGAATGTTATAATGTGTGTTTAGTTTGTCTAATAAAATGATGTTATATCATTTTTATTATGCCACATGGCATCATTTTATTGGAAGAACTAAACATTTGGCTAATTTATGTTGCAAACGGAATATGACTTCAAAGGGTAAAATCAAAATTCTGAAATTTCTGAGTGTAAAATTCAAAGACCCCTAAACTAGTGTGCTTTGGACTTTAACCTAAAATCAACAAATACAGATTCTTGTATATATATTTTGACTGAGATTCTTGTATATATATATTAAAAAAAAATGGTAAAGGAAAATTTATATAAACAAGGGGTAATGTCTAACAACTAACTAGAGAATGGGAAATATGTGATGAGGACGTTGTGTAAAGACTTTTAATTTCTAATAAAAAGGAAAAGGAGAAGTGTATTTTTTTTTTTTTTTTTTTTTTTTTTTTTGCCTTTGGAATCACATTTGACCAACCTAATTACAAGTTAGCGTTTTTATTGACTTCCAAATTCTCATCTATTTGTAGGCCCTAACTACAAGTTTTATATCTAAAGGTGATTACCAGACTATGAGAGACATTGCAAACTATGTATTAAAGGTAGGCCTACCTTGTATGCTTTTCCATTGTGTTCTGTGTCTAATGCAAACCTTTAGTTGAGTAGATTCTGTTCAAGGTTGATGTTTATATCTTTTTACAAATAGAATTGCTCACTGGAGTTTTCTTGTCTGCAATTCTGGGTGTATCTTGTTTGTCCTTATGTTACAAATGATTGCCTACAGATGATACTTTAAGAAAATTGTTACCAATTGCAAACCAAATATATTATGCATTTTGATTTAAAAAAAAATTTCCCCCTATTTTTAATATTTCAAGTTATGGAGAATTCTTGCATCCACCATTTTCATTAATATTACATTTCCACATGCAAACATGGATGGTTGTTTATAAAATCAAGCTGGAGGTTGAAATATAAAAGAGTTCTAAGTCACCTGTTTAGTTACTGAGCTGATAACCTCAAATAACAAATAGATAGATAAGAAAAAATGTGTCCTTCCAAATTCTAAATAATACTAATGTATGAAAACAATGAGGTCAGGTAAATTAGATTTTTCCATAAAAGATGTGTCTTTTTTCTTCATATTTTTTTTGGATATATGGACCAGTTGGTCTAGTCCAATTTCATACACCCTGGCAGGAATTTCATGTTGAAGATCCTTATCATACTGCACTTATGCCATATCTGCGAATATTAGTATTCATGGCTTCTGAAGGCACCTTTTTATAATATCAAATGGTTTCCTTGCGATAGAGCTTATTTGAAGTCATAATCTACATTTGTGCATGTTAAAATCCCAAATGCCAATAATGTTGGCTCTGGATTTGATGATTCATTTGGCTGGACTCATTTTGACTTGAACATAATTCATGATGAGCATAAAGATGATCCAGTAGCAGTCTTAAAAGCTGATTTTGTGAGTTTCGCATTCTTCTTTACTTATCCAAATTAATCGAGCATTAAAACTTTGATGGCCCTACCATTGCTTACTTGGCTTCCGCAACCATCTACCCAGCCTTCCGCCACCGGAAGCGACCATTATTTGAACCTCGGCTTAAAAAAAAAATTTATATATATCTATATATAAAATATCTTTTTTAATAGTTTAATTTACTTTTAAAATTATTTTGGGATACCCTAGCTTAAATCTTGCATACCTTGATCATAGATCAACCTAGTCCAAAACCAAATAACAACACAAATCAGCCCATCCCAAAATCAAACAACATCACAAATCTCTCTCTCTCTCTCTCTCTCTCTCTCTCTCTCTCTCTGACATGAGTCCTTGTAGCACATGACTCACTTGAAATAGTTATACACTCACTATTGCACGTGTCCTTGTTGCGCATGATGGAGACAAATTTATATCTATTGGTGGTTGTGGTCTCCACGTTTGTAACCAAACTTTATTTTGGTGAATTGATATTGTGTAAAGTAAGAAAAGTGGTTTTGTTTTTTATTGGGAAAATTTTATTATACACTTGTTATTGCACACTCCATTTTGAAATCGTGTTTTCAAAACATATTTTCAGAATTTTAATTGCAAACACGATTTCAATCCATATAGTAGTGTGTATTGTATGGTAGGACTGTAATCACGGGTGGCACTATATGTTGTTCACCTTGATTATTTGAACCCCAACTTGAAATATATATATATATATATAAAATATAATATATTTAATAGTTTAATTTACCTTTAAAATTATTTCTGTATATCCTGGCTTAAATTTTGCACGCCCGGTCCAAAACTAAACAACAACACAGATCGGCTCATTCCAAAACCAAACAACATCACAACTCACAGGTCACAGATCTCTCTCTCTCTCTCTCTCTCTCTCTCTCTCTCTCTCTCTCTCGTATTGTTTTCAACTCTAAGAGTAAAGAGTGAGTGTTTTTGAGTTGTGAGTGCTTCTCTCTTTATTATAAATTTATATTATATGTGTGTGAGTGTATGTCTGATACTGATTGTGTGCATTATTATTATTATTATTATTATTATTATTATTATCATTATTATTTGTGTGAATTGTGATGTGTGTGAACATGTGCATGCATAATATAAATATAATATAACTTTATATAAATTAATAATTAGGAAATATAATTGGTTTGTTACATATGTGTGTATTCTTATCATATTATGATAACTTTTTGTTATAAAGTTAGCGATTCAAGTAAAAAAATAGTAAAGTTATTGAATGTTTTGATTGGTTAAGTAGACACTTATTGTATTATTTATATATGGATAAGTGTGGTTGTGTGTGTTAATAATTAATATAGTGCTAGTGTTGTAGGTTGAGTTTTGTCATTAAGTTTAAAATATTTTAGGCTAAATTATATATTTGGTCCCTAACCTTAACACCTAAGTTCAATTTGGTCATTGACATTTTAAATGTGTCAACTTGGTTTTTAACATTTTGGTGTTGTATCAAAATGGTCCTTGTTACGAATGATGAATGAAAAATGTTGACTTGGCTAACAGTCAAAATAATATATTATTTAACTTCCACGTGGACTGACACCAGTATTGCCACATCAGATTACATTAATTTTTATGCCAATTAACGAACAATTTGAAGACACGAGTTAGCATATATACTAAAAACCAATACTTGTGCACCTATACATCTCTCTTCTTTTATGAATTAGAAATTTCATTAATTAAGAACAACACTTCCTACAAATACAGCTTGAAAAGAAAATAAAAGAAAATGATAATATGATAATAATGATAGACTTGAGCCTTGTATGATTCTTTAACAAACTAAATAATTATCTCCCATCATCAAGTACCGATATTTTAACCTGGCTATTTATGCTGTCGTAACATGCAGAATCATAATTAGCACCACTGAGACAATCATCATCTGGTTTACTGAGTAAGTACTCAGTCTCTTCTGAACCCAAATTGCCTTTAACACGTGGAGCTTTCTCCATTGCTTTCAAGCCCTCAAGTTCCAACGCAACTTCTCTCATGGTAGGCCTCTCTTCTCCCTTCAAGCTTAAGCATCTCTTCACTAACACGGCAACCTCCATAACTTGCTCCGCATTTCCCTCATTCAACACTCTACGGTCAAGAATTTCAAACAAGCGGTTCTCTTTCATTGCTAAGACAAAATGCATGGCTAAGTTTCTCTCTGCTTCTGGCCTATCAAAAGAAAGTGCTTTCTTTCCAGTTAGTAACTCTGCAAGGGTAACTCCAAAACTATAAACATCACTCTTTTCGTTTAAGTGGCTTGATTGAAAGTATTCAGGATCCAAGTATCCAAGTGTCCCTTGCACCAATGTGGTTAACTGAGTTTGATCCAGAGGAACCAGCCTCGAAGCTCCAAAATCAGATACCTTAGCTATGTAATTATCATCTAAGAGTACATTAGTGCTCTTGATATCTCTATGAATGATCGAAGTGGAAGCAGCAAAATGCAAATAAGAAAGTGCCCCTGCAGTCTCTGTAGCTATTTGCAATCGTAATTGCCATTGAAGCTTGGAAGAATGGTCCGTGTGGTGCATATGGTTGAAAAGGGCACCAATGGTAACAAATTCATATACCAACATACGAACTTGAGTCCCACATCGCTTAAGTGAGCTTCTAGAGCCTAGTTCATAAGGGGTGCCCTCCCTTGATGTGTATGAGGCATTTTCCCATGAGGCTTGGTGTCACGTGGGAAGAACAAAACCTTGAGGGACAAAGAGAGCCTTCGGGCTGCCCAAAGACGACAATATCATGCACATGGGGGCTAGGCGTGACATTTGTAGAGAAAGAAAAATGAAATAGACACAACCCTCTCATGATCGTGTGCATCATGAAGGGGACGATTCTAGTGACATGGATATGGTCCAGGGGTGTTCGCGGTGCGGTGCAGTTTAGCTAAAACCATAATTGCACCGCACCTTATTTTTGCGGTCACATGTGCGGTGCGGTATGGTTCAGTTTAGAGTTTAGCCAAAACCATAACTGTACCGCACCTCATTTTTGTAGTCACATGTGCGACACTATGTATAAAATGCGGTTTGAAGTCGGTATATTTTTCAAATTTTGGGTTTTTCCTACTCAGCCCAAAACTAATTTTTCTCTTTTTTGGGCCAAGTTTTAAATTATTGAGCTAGTTTTTCTTTATTTTGGGTTGGCTTTTCTAGTCAACACTTGCTAGGGTTATTAAACTTTTTTTTTTTTTTTTTGGACAACTAGGGTTATTAAACTATTAATAATATATTTAATATTAAAAATAAATAAATATATTAATATATAGAGAGAGTGTGGTGCGGTTTGTGTGGTTTTCTTATTATAAAACTGCAAACCGCACTGCACCATGCAGTGTGGTGCGGTACAGTGCACTATTACTTGCAGTGTGATTATGTCATTTTACGGGCGGTTTTGGTGCGGTTTTTGCGGTTTGTGCGATTTTTGCGGTTTGGTGAACAATCATAGATATGGATGAGAAATCAAGGCGTGGTTCTTTTAAAGTGTACTCTGCATTAGGAACTTCTAATAGCAGTTAAGGAAATGGGCGTGAAGAGTATTTGAAAACTGTGAAATCACAGAAAGTTGAGAATTTAGTTTAAGTTTTCTCAGGTTCTTCAAGAGGTGACATCATTGCCTTATCAAGTTTTGAAGAAAAGGATTCAATAGAAAAAGATGTTCCCAATTCCCAATTCCCAATCTCTAAATGGAGCAACTGAAGGGACTAGTGGAGGAAGTGATTATGAGGAGAAAATAATATCAAGTTCAGGGAGAAGGGAAATTCATGAAGTCAAGAAAAACAATGACGAGGAAAATGCCGTGATGATACAGAAAATGACAGTGAATTCTTAGATAATGATGGAAAGAAAAATGCTTTTGGCATCAGATGTTAACAGGTATTGAACTTGTGCATTCACAATTTCTTGTTACCATGATGGTCTTATTTCCTTGCAGATAATATATCAATGATGTTTGTGTTAAATGACTAGTGTGCAGAATCAGAATAATGGGCACCGTGAAAGAGTAACTTTGGGGAAGCATGATACTTCAAAGTATCACAAAACGTTGCATCTCTGCTAGAACATCATTTTTTTTTTTTTTTGGGTCAAATCTGCTTCTGTACAAACTGTTCATCCTAGTCTCATTTCCCAACTTGCAAAAATGATGCAGGTTAATTAAGTAACAGGTTAATTAAGTAACAGGTAAGACTTTTTTGACAGTTCCATCTCAACTACCCTGCCACTAGTGCTCTTAGTGTGAAGTAGGAAACCAAAGCCCACAAATCCCAAGCCTTTTAGGCTAAGAACTGATGTATGTGAACTTATTCTGCCCAGTCTGTTTAAAGAGAAAGTTAAAAGTTTTTCCTTCATATCTAATGTCAATTAAGTTGTTTTAGGAAAAAGGGATTCTTAAGGAAGCAAACTTGGAGAAAAAACTTGCCCCTCTGAAAGAAATTACTGTTAAGAATAAACCCATAACCATTGAACCAACAAATGGTTTTGATCAAATGATGCCCAACGGCTAGTTCCTCAACGACTAGTTCCAGCACTGCAGCAAACGATGTCGTTCTATTTCATGTTGTAATGTAAATGTATTTAAATAAAACGCTGCGTTTAAGACTTGTACTATTAGTTGGAACGCTGCGTTTTTAGTTCTTATGAGTTAGTTCCATTACACTGTGTGCTTTGTACAATCATGAGATCAGTTGGGCAGTTAAGGGTTAGTTAGTTGGTTCCTAATTTTCCTCTGCATTATACAGATCCATCCCGAAAATTTAGGGATTAGATCAATTAGTTACTAGATCCTGTAATCTATATATATACTGTACATGACATGTAATACAAGTGTGAAGAAAATCATTTTTTCCAGAAATCTCTTCTCTCTTCGTCTCTCTCTAAACTCTCTCTGATCTTTCTCTTTGAGCTCTCTGTTCTTCACCACTTCACACAGAGTGTTTCATAGTGTGAACACCATTGTAGAATCTTCTCAACCTTAGTTAGATTCTTTTCATGGTATCAGAGCATCAATCGATCCCAACAACAATGGCAGAGAATTCTTCAGCTCCATCTTCAACCACAGTGCCTTCAACCTTCACAACCTTACCTTCAATTCCAACGCCTACCTCCATCAATCTTACAAATCAACCTCTGCTTCTACTCTCAAATATGTCAAACATGATGATAGTTAAGTTCGATTCTTCCAACTATATCGTTTGGAAATACCAAATCTCCATGGTGTTAGAGACCTACTCCATGTTTGAGCTTCTTGATGAAGTACCACTTGTTCCTGAGAAATTTCTCAAGGACTTATCTGGTACAATTACTTCAGTGATTAATCCAGAATATCTCATCTGGAAATCCAAGGAAAAGGCACTTCTTACCTTCATTTGCTCAACCCTCACTCCTTCAGTTCTGGCTATAACTATTGGATGTTCTTCAGCACAAGAAGTCTGGAAGGTGCTTGAAAACAGGTTCTCCTCAATCTCAAGATCACACGTGATGAACCTAAAGGGTGAGCTGCATAATGTGAGGAAAGGTTCAAATTCTATGGATGCATATCTGCAGAAGATTAAGGTGATAAGAGATAAACTTATGGCAGTAGGTGTGCTACTGGATGATGAAGAGCTACTCCATGTAGCAATCAAAGGTCTCCTAAAAGAATTCAGTGCATTCAGGTCTGCAATCAGAACCAGAAGCACCAAATTGAGCTTTGATGAATTGGCTACCCTGTTAAATGCAGAGGAAGAATCGTTGAATGAAGGAATGGAGATCAAAGACTCCACCTTTGCAATGGTAGTTAACACAGCACCAAGATTTAACAATACTGGTGGCTATAACACTCACAACCAGTCTCACAATAGAGGGAGAGGAAGAAATAACAATGGAAGAGGTAGAGGCAGAAGTCCATCACCAAATCATTTCAATCATCAATTTTCTTCATATCAATTCTCACAACCTCAAAGGTCTAATACTAGATCAGAAAGACCTATCTGCCAGATTTGTGGTAAGGTAGGACGTCTTGCTTTAGATTGCTACCACAGGATGGACTGTGCCTATCAAGGCAAGCATCCACCCACTAAGCTAGCTGCAATGGCCACTTCATCCAATTCAATGATCACTCAGGAGCAACCTTGGTTGGCAGATAGTGCAGCTACAGATCATGTCACCTCAAGCCTGAGTCATTTGAGCTTTCCTAAGCCTTATACTGGTCAGGAGCATCTCACAGTGGGCAATGGTCAGGATTTGCCTATCACTCATATAGGTAACTCTCTCATTCCTGCTTCTAATAATCCAATTCAACTTAGAAACGTTCTTAGAGTTCCATCTATTGCTTTACTTTGATGCAAACACCTTACTCATTCAGGCCTTAGCCACGGGGAAAACTCTTTACAAGGGCAACAGTGAAGGGGGTGTGTACCCTATCTATCCTCGCAAGGCTACTGACCTTTTGCTTCCTAATAAACTGTGTAATTCTGTTCAACTCTCTACCTCTAGTTGGCATCTGTGGCACAGCAGACTTGGCCATCCCAACTCTCAAACTCTTAAGCTTTTGTTGCAAAATAATGGGTTGTCTTGTGTTAAGGGTCATTTTTTTTTGAAATAGACAAAGGAAGCCCAACCCAGCAATGCGGGCAGCAGAGAAGCGGCAGACCAAGTAAGAGAAAACCATTAGGCCCAAGCGGCAGGAACAATGGGTCACAGGCCCCTCAATACGAATGAATGGGTCTTGAGGAAGTAAGTGGGCCTAAAAGGCTCGGAAAGAGAGAAAATAGCACCCATGGGCAGTATGTGTTGTGGAAAAGAGAGAATGGGCCGTGGTAGGCCCAAAGTAAAGTAAACAAAGAAAGTAGGGGATAATGGCAAGCCCATGAACCCTAAGGATGAGAATGAGGAAATTGGGCCGGAGAAGCCCAATTAAGTTAGTAAAAGCCCATGGGATGCGGAGTTAGTAAACAGACCAAGGATGTCCAAAGAAATGGGCCGGAGAGGCCCAAGGGAAAAGAAAGGGACATGAGAGCCCATGAGCAAGAACACCAGTGGCCACCATTGAGCCACTGGGGGAAAGAATGGAACGGCAGGCCTGAGAAAAGGCCCAGCAGGAAGGAGTCACCACGGCAGGAAATGCTAAATAACGCGGAAGGAAGCAAAGGCAATTAACGAATTGGGCTGAAAGGAACACAAAGCCCAATACTAAGTAAAAGCACAGATCCTGAAGGAGCGGGAAATCAGAATAGCAACTCGTGAAAAGCCAGAAACGGACGGCAGGCAAACAAAGTCTCCAGTCCACGGCAAATGCATGAACAGCAGGCAGAATTCAGACATAAACACGCGCAAGGCCCAGGCACCACCAGCCTGTACCCAGCCAATACAGGACATGGTGGGGTCGTGGGTCAGAGGTAAGAGGGCACGGTTTGGAGGTGGGGAGAGGGGAAGGCCTGTTTTAAGGTTCTTGCTCAAACTCTTTTGGGGATACGTCCTGCTGGGATGACATACCACCCAAAAGAGGCAAGCCTGAGTTGGAACCAATAGGTGCATGCCATGAGGGATAGAGAGAGAGAAACATCACCGCGGCAGGCAGAAAATGCCGCGGCAGACTAACGGACAAAATGTGTCTGTGTCTGTAACAGGAGAACCCACAGACGGAACAGTAATGTCGGCAAGTACTCCCAGACCAGACAAAAACGGTTGGAGGGTAGAATAGTAAAATCCGTTCACGGCAGGCACTATAAGAAGGGAGCCTCAGCCGTGTACAAAGGGGGGAGAACAACGAGAGAGCAAGGCAATACAATACTAGAAAAATACTCTGTAACACACTTAGTAAAACAGGGGAAGCACAACACTAAAAACCACAAAGGTGGAAATTACAAAGGAAAAACGAAAAGGAAAAAAGGGAGGAAAGATAGAAAGAAAGAAAGTGAGAGTTAGTGTGGCATGCACCGATAGGTCTCTTCCCTTCTCTCCCTCTCAAATCCTTGCTCTCTTCCATACTTATTTCGGGTATTGTCCATTCGGGTCCACCTCCCTCAAACCCATTAACTTCACGGCAGGATTTCTTTTCCTCGGAGGTTAATCGCGTTAAGAAGAGGTGTTCTTCCTCTTTGGCTTTACTCCTGCGGATGGAACCAAACTTATTCCATGTCTATTGATTAATTTTTATTACCATTCTCCTTTACTATTTATTTGTCAAAGATTGTTAAGTGTTATTATAGTTGTGGATTATTTGGTCATTTCCCATTAAAAGAACTATCTGGTCATTCCAGAATGTATGGTTCTGTTTATCAATTATATCTGCCTGCTGTAAGCATTTTTCTGAAACAGCTCTGCCTGCCGCAAGCATTTTTCTGAAATAAGCTCTGCCTGCCGCAAGCATCTTTTCCGAAATAGCCCAGCCTACGGTAAGCACTCCCCTGGGTGACGAGGCATAGTTCGCGCACAAGCCAGGCCGAGTTGAGTTCCAGTTGGCCCGGTCTCGACTCCTGCAACCCAAAATACTTGGGCCTACGATCACGAAAGGGCAGCCCAGCCCAACATAGCAAAAAAGGCCCCCACATCTTGTAATAACAATGCTAATTTTGTCAATTCTTGTATTCACTGTCTTCATGGCAAAATGCATAGACTTCCCTTTCCTAGTTCAAGATTTGTAGCTACTTCTCCTTTTGAACTTGTACACACTGACCTGTGGGGTCCTGCACCTCTTAATTCAATAAATGGTTACAAATACTATGTCATTTTTGTTGACCATTTCACTCGTTTTACATGGCTTTACTTTCTTTCTGCAAAATCTGAAATTTACTCCAAATTTGTCATGTTTCATGCTATGGTTAAAACACAATTTTCAACTATTGTTAAGACTCTTAGATCAGATGTGGGGGGGGGGGGGGGGGGTGAGTACACTTCAAAATCCTTTGAATCCTTCCTCACTTCTAATGGCATTAATCATCAAATCTCTTGTCCCTATACTCCTCAACAAAATGGTTTGGTTGAAAGGAAACATAGACACCTAATTGAAACCACTATTACCCTTTTATCACAAGCTTCCTTACCTTCTTCCTACTGGTCATTTGATGTTCAATCAGCTGTGACTCTCATCAATTTACTTCCTACTGCTACATTAGGATTTAATTCTCCTTGGTATAAACTCTGTGGTCAACCACCTGATATCTCTTCACTCAAAGTCTTTGGTTGTGCTTGCTACCCATTTCTCAGACCATACACCAAACACAAGTTAAATCACAGAACCACTGAATGTCTCTTTTTAGGCTATTCTATTAATTCCAAAGGTTACTTGTGCCTTGATCTGCTCACTCATACTCTATACACTTGCAAACATGTGTTGTTCAATGAAGTCAAATTTCCCTTTTCCCTACAACCATCATTTGCTTCGAATTCTTCTACTCCTTCTTCTGATGTCTGGCTGTCTAATCTTCTATATTTACACTCTTCTAACCAACCATCCATTCTAGGACCATATCCTACTTCTGCATCTCATTTCACAAACCCTCCTCATAATACTTCTTGTCAAGCCTGTCCTCCCTCTACTACTCCACTCTCCACACCCTCATCTCCTTCATTATCCTCTATACCTCCTCCTTCCCCACCTACTACAACTGCTTCCTCACTTCCTGCAGTCACTGCTTCCTCACTTCCTGCAATCATTACTTCTTCTCTTCCTACAGCCACTGATTCTGTCATTGCTCCTGTGAACTTGCATCCTATGACCACCAGATCAAAGAATGGGATCTCCAAGCCTAAGCTGTGTTACAAGGCTGTGGTTGACTATACTCACACTGAGCCTCCATCCTACAAAATTGCTTGTAAATTTCCTCAGTGGGTTCAAGCCATGGATGAGGAATTTTCTGCCTTACAGAGACAGAAAACTTGGTCCCTTGTCCCTGCTGCTCCTGGTGTTAATCTAGTGGGTGTATAAGCTAAAGTTGCACAGTGATGGCACCATTGCTCGTTACAAAGCAAGGTTGGTTGCAAAGGGGTTCCATCAACAGGTAGGTGTGGAAACTCCACCCTACATATTGGGAGAAGGAGCAAGTATTATTTTCAGTCAAAGAAAATCCTCTTTATGCTTTACAATGGACTGAAAAGTACTAAGCCTGTGCGAGAGCCCAACTTACTAGAATAAAACCCTTTGCTGTTTTTGTCCACAAGGGTTAGTCATGAATTAGAACACAAAAGAAGAGTTTATTGACAAGGTGGCTAAGTTGTCAAAGAGTTGGTTGTGGTTGTGGTAGGTCTTAGGTTTAAATCTTACTATCAGAAAACAGGAGGCTAAATTTGTGGGGTGTGGGTGCGTAGGTGTAGGTAAATAACTTATTATACTTTATTGTAAATGTTTTGATAACAATAACTAAATAACTTATTTTTATTATACAAGTTTACATGGATTTTTTTTTTTTTTTTTTGGATAGATTTTAGCTAAATTTTATGTGAGTTTCTATTGCTTTTAGTTAACATAGACTAATGTAAATAGTGAATTGAAGCAATTTAAAAAGGTAATGGTTTTAATTAAAAAAGTAAATAAAATTTATGGTTTAATTTGAAACAACCCCAAACTATTGAAGAATTATGTAATTTACCCAATTTTTAAAATAAGGAGAACCACTTGGCATGAGGAGCTTTTTGCTACTTATCGTATTGAGCGAATAGTCACTTGACATAATCACGGCTTCTAATATATAGTATATGATGTCACAACATACAAATCTTTATAGTTGACCCAATTAGTTGGGTTTAGACTTTAGAGATTTGTTAAGTTGATGTCCTCGGTTATAACTTTTTGTCCTTGATGTCAAAGAGAGGTGCAATGTCCCCAATTCACAAACATTCTTATAAAATTCATTAGTTTATAGAAGTCAACATACTGATCTACTTAGATCAACCTAATTTTCAGAAATTCTTAAACATATACTTATAAACATTGTTCCTACATGTGCCCTTGTATAAAATAAGTTGTTACCTAGATCATGACATACATGTGTTCTTGTAAAAGTTTAGATATGAAATACAACCTTAAACAAACAAAATTCATATACAGGAAAAGAACAATCATGAAATAATGAAAAAAAAAATTATAAATCCTTAGAAAATTAAAAATAACAAAAAATTACTACACAGATTATGATAAGAATTAACAACATACTTATACAATAGTAAAAGCCATATTTTAATTGAATAAACTTTCTAAACGTTAGGACAACTCAGGGATTCACCTTGTATATATTCTAACATCACACCAGCTACCAATCACGAATTAGCTCGCATGGAATGGATGATCTTCTGTTTTACTATCAATCTAGAAGCCACTAAAAAATAATTTTTGCTTAAGTTAAATAGTAAAGCTAGTTGTTCCTACTACAATATAGTTGTTTCACCACTCCCTCAGTTAAATAGTAAATCCTGGGGCTAGAGCCACATATTCTCAAACTTGAACAGGGTTTTTCCTTTTCTCAAACTTCTGCAAGGATTGGATGATCTAATACTATATTGGGATAATTATAATCCCATACCACTGAGCTTAATTAACTATTTATTTGTTCTCAAAAATAAATATATAAAAAAAAATTTTAAAAAAAAACTATTTATTCATGCTACAGGAAGCCAGGTAATCGGTGCCAAAAAAAAAAAAGGAAGTCACGTAATCCCATGTCACATAATTCCATTTGTTTATTTTGCTGAAACATAAATTTTTTTGTTGAAAATACTGGTAAAAATTAGCTAAAATAGTAGAATAAGATCAATAAATAGTACCAAAAAGTGCAATGTGACCCATAAATAATGGCAAAAATAAGTTAAATAGTAAAATAAGTTAACTTTTTTAAAATAAAATAAAATAAGTTGACAAAAATAACTTTTACAAACGGACCATTAGTTGCTTTTGATCATTTCTCCAAGTGTAGAAGCCAGTCTGTCCGACTTGAATCTGTGAAGCATGTAGCCAGTGTTCGTATTGAACCATAAAAAATAAAATGCAAAATTTTAAACAGTTAACCCAAAAGTCCAAGGAGAGGTGGAGACGGACTTCAGGTCTAAGAAGGTTATAATTTATAGGCAAAGGATGAAGTGGACCTAAAGAGTTTAGGCCTGAAGTGGGTCTAATATACCGAAACAAGCTAGAGTAGGCCCTAAGGCCCATAACAAAAAAAGTTTACATCAATAGATGACACAGAAATGGGCCTAATGTCCCAAAGGAACAACAACTAGGCCCAAAGAATAGACGAGAGAAGGATGGCCCAATAAAGGAAACTGCACACAGGCGAAACCAAAAAGTATATAACCCCTATTTCCTCTCATCCCGCTCACAATTCCCAAACTCTCTTCTATCCTATTCTATGGCCGTCGAAAGTTCATCGACAACGTCAAGGCCAAATGACGATAGATCCGCCATCGTTTTCGGCGGTTTCACCCGGGACAAGTAACCATCGGTAAGGGATGATGGAGCCACCGTATCACAGATAGAATGGTTTTCCATTGATGTCCCAGACGCAGACTCACACTGTCAAAAGCAAAAGCTGAATCCGCTTTCGGTGATGGAGATTGAGAAAGAGTGTTACTTTGCAGCATTAGACTCCTCTATCTATTGTATTGGCAGTCATCACTGTCGTGATCGGGTTCAGATTTTCGACCTTACCGGTGGTGATATTGATGGTTGGCAGCCTGGTCCTCCATCGATTGTTAGTAGAGTCGGGCCACACAAGTTCGTCGTTGACGGAAAGTTGTACATTTTAGGTGGTTTACGGAAAGTTGACTCTCCCTGGATGGAAGTTTTAGATCCTAAAATAGGAGTGTGGAAACCGTTACCCAATCCTCCAGTGGAGATTGGCCATCATAGTCGGAATGTTGTCGCTCTTCTTCTTAAGCCCAAGAAGCAGATTCTTGTCAGTTCATTCCTTAGTCAACATACTCCTGACTATCGTCCTCTTGAATGTCGTTTCCTCACATACAACATCGATGATCAGTCTTGGGAACCACTCGAAACTCCCGTGTCCGTCTGCAAGCTACCTCCTCGTTGTGGTTCCAGGCAGAGGACTAATACTGCTTTAGCAGATGGTGATACTCTCTATTGGGCTTCCTTCGATCATTTAGCTAGACATGAATTGGTTATACACGCTTACAATCTGATTAGTGATGAGTGGTTTGAGGGCTATCTCGACACTTGCGATGAAATTTTTGGGAAGAACGAATTACTAGCTGAGCCTCGTCCTCACGGTCTTCTCCATTTAGGTCATAGTAAATTCTGTCTTCTCTTGCAGTCCTCCTTCATTCCTAAGAGGCAGAGGCGACGTGAAAAGTGCATTGAAATTCCTTACTTGTATTGTGTCACAATTGTTGTTTCTAAAATATCTAACATGGACCCAGACCAAGAAGGTTTCAAGGACCTGAATATTTCGGTTGTGGCCACCCACAAGTATCCCATGGATCGCAGCATAGATATCTTGGATGCCCAGTTGCTGTAAGTTTCTCTCACCTCTTTACAAAGACTTAACAATTGTCTCATATGCTACTAATAGTAACTTGACTTGCAGGGATCACTGCTCTTATACATCAAAGCAGAAGAAACCAAAGATTTCAGAAGATAATTCTGATGGTGAGTCTCTTCCTTTTAAGGAACAGGTGAGTCTCTACTCCACCATCTTATGCAGTGACTATGGTATATGGGTGTTAACATCTCTATATAACAAGCAACCTATGTGAATACAGGAGTTTACATGACATCATGGTAGTTAAAGGCGAGCCGAGCCATGCTATGTATTTATTATTGCCATATTTTTATGGGGTGGTTACACACTTTGAATATGCTTGTTAACTCAGCTGTATGAGTTTATTTCATATAAAACAAGTTGACTCTGGCAAAGGTTTCATAGAAGTAGGTTGAAATGTGGTACTTTTTAATGAGCATTTGTGTATCTCAGTAATTTTTGTTTGCGTCCCTCAAATTATGAAAATATAATTCTTACCTTTCTTGATTGAAACCTAGTTCTTTTTCAATTAAAATTGACTTGAATGTGAGTATGAACATGATGCTTTCACTTTGGCTTGACATTGTGCTCAGCTTAGCTGTTTCTAAACCTATTCTTTGTTTTTTGGTCTGTTCAATTAATCATTTTTGAATGAATATTTGCTTATAGTAAAACCTTTTTAATCTCATATATATGCTCACACTTTATTTAGATTTTATACAAAGGCATGTGACATTTATTTATTTTCTTAATTCTTTTGTTCCTGGTTCATCTTTATCTATGCAAGTAATTTCCTCTTCCATCCATGTTTTATCATTTGTTATTTTATAAGAGTCTTGAGCTATTGTGTCATGGGAAATTTCTTTGGCGGTAGTTTCAGCCAGTTGTTCCAACCCTGCAAGGACAGACATGTGTTCCATCGGCATCTCAGCAGTTTCAGCCTACGGTACAGGGGTCTCCCTCAAATGTTGCAATGCCTGCTAATCTGAGTCAACCAAGGGTCCCTCCTGTAACAAATCATGTGCGTGGCCTGCCCAATGATATTAGTGCATTGTCCCAGTTCCAACCAACATCTCAAATGCTTGCACCTGTTGTACCTGGGCAACCTTGTTTATCCTTTAAACGTCAGAGTGTAGCATTTGCGACACCAGTACTGCAGACTGGTCAACAACCTTTAGTCATCCCTTCTACAGATTCTGTAAGTGCTTTTTTGTTGTTACATTTTATTTCATTCTAATCTCTTCAGTTAAAAAGTTACGAGGGTCACATATTTCCTTCTTCCTTTTCTTTGTGTTTCACTATTTTTTTTTTATGTGCTTTTCAAGTTTCTTGAAAAAAATTATTCTTGTTCATGAAGTATGAAATTTCTCAATAATATTTAATACATATTAATATCTCATTAATTTGGAGAAGGTGATGCTTCTTTGTTTTCGTTTTTTTCAATCTCATCATTGCATCCTCATGGTATAGAGAATTGTCAATGTGATCCCGAGTCTCTATTTTATTAATATAGAAAGTGGATTCAATCACCTAAAACCTCCTGGTTTAATTAATGCATAACTAAAAAGATGACAAGGTTGCAATTTTTTCTTTAGACTAGGTTTACTTGCTAACTTTTGTGGGTTACTGATCATTGCACCATATAACTTGTGACAAATAAAAGTACAAATTTTAAACACATAAAAACCCCATTTTAAAGCATTTGATTATGTATTGTACTATGCATACGATTTTACGATACACATACTGTTTCATATGATTCATAAGCACTTATAATGCGCTCTTACAATATGGAACTTTTACATATGATACGTATCGCGTATTGTACGATACTGACAACTATGGTTAGCGTAGTAATGGATTTTTGTAATTTAAACAAAATGTAATCCAAGTGAAGGGCAGATTACCTCAGAGGTGAGGTGAGGTGAGTATGAAATGAAGGGTAGATAACCGGAGCGGGAGGATAGTGATATTTTGCAGTAACCAACCCAAGTACACTGGAAATGTACTACAATGGCTGAAATTAAGGAAATCGTGAGAAACTTTGAATTAGGATTCTGATTATTGCTTAGATATGATACTAATAAATTTTTGTATCTAGCTTTAGTCCTTGTGCATTGATTTATCTGTTTTTGTGAAAACTGACTAGTTATAGTTTTGGAATCTCTAATTTGGATTTTCAGGCAGTAACTGTTCCTAGCCTTAATCAACACTCCTCATCTGATTGGCAAGAGATTAGCTAATTTTTTGCTATGGCTGTAGGTCCTATCATTTCTGCTTGTGTCCTGCAATGTTATTGACCTCATAATAGTTTAACATTCCGATTTGAATTTTAGAAAATGGCCAAATCGGGAAATTAACCCTAATTTTCAAACATTATAATTAGTAGGCCACGTTTCAAACTTTATTTTTTACTAGCATCTCGAGTCTAAGAGGCTCGATTTTGGACTATAAATCGAGTCTCAAAGACTCGATTTTCATGGGTTGATCACGTCTGATGTGGCATTTTTTTCACGTGGCGACCACCTGAAAATCGAGTCTCTAACACTCAATTTATATAATATTTTCTCTTTTCCAATTCCCAGCACGTGTTTGATGGGTTCCGTTCCTTATTATTATCTTCATCATCTCACATTTTCTTACCCAGCAAAACATTTCTTGGTGCTACTATCAGAGCAGGAGTCGCCTTCCAAGAACATCAAGACTTAGACGACATGGACTAGCTTGAACATCAAGCCTTCCAAGAGCAGGACTGGCCTGGGTCGCACGGGTCGCAGCAGCGCGACCCAGGTCGCAGCGTGCGACCCAGGTCGCAGCGCGCGACCCAGGTCGCAGCGCGCGACCCAGGTCTTTCTCTCTCTGATCTAATGGGTTCTTTCTCTCTCTGATCTGAATCTGATCTGATGGGTTCTTTCTCTGATCTGTGTTTGTGTTTTGTACTTGCTGAAATTTCATCTTTTCAGTCTGATTATTTAAAGAACAAATCAAGTCTTTGAGCGTCGATATATAAATCGAGTTTCTAAGACTCGATTTCCAGGTGGACAAACTGCCACCTCGGACCCGATCAGAACATGAACTTTTTACATATGATACATATCGCGTATCATACGATACTAACAACTATGGTTAGCGTAGTAATGGATTTTTGTAATTTAAACAAAATGTAATCCAAGTGAAGGGCAGATTACCTGAGAGGTGATGTGAGTATGAAATGAAGGGTAGATAACCGGAGCGGGAGGATAGTGATATTTTGCAGTAACCAATCCAAGTACACTGGAAATGTACTACAGTGGCTAAAATTAAGGAAATCATGAGAAACTTTGAATTAGGGAATTAGGATTCTGATTATTGCTTAGATATGATACTAATAAATTTTTGTATCTAGCTTTAGTCCTTGTGCATTGATTTATCTGTTTTTGTTTTGTGAAATTTGACTAGTTATAGTTTTGGAATCTCTAATTTGGATTTTCAGGCAGTAACTATTCCTAGCCTTAATCAACACTCCTCATCTGATTGGCAAGAGATTAGGTAATTTTTTTGCTGTGGTTGCAGGTCCTATCATTTCTGCTTGTGTCCTGCAATGTTATTGACCTCGTGCTTCATTGTAATAGTTTAACATTCCGATTTGAATTTTAGAAAATCTTGGAAGTGGTTGGTGGCATTCAGTGTTCTTTTCTTAGTAGCTTACTCTGATTGATTCTTGTTTTTTTCTAGATATTATTACAATAAGAGGACAGGTGAGTCTACCTGGGATAAGCCACCAGAATTGATGGCCCCAATTGAGGTGAGTTAAATTACCGATTGGTTACTTTTGTCGTACTTTATTGTTATCTTCTTTTACCAGTTGAACGTGCCATTGAAATTTAATTTATCCATCTTTCATGTTCATATATACTGTGTCTTTTATTTTAATTGATTTTCCCCCTCCTTTGTATCGTTATTTTTGCATGCTTTTGTTTGTTTTTTAACTTTTCTATGTCTATTTTGGTGTCTATGGTTTTCAAAGGTTGGTTCTGCAAGTACTATTAGGTGCTACTTATTTTGGAGCTATGATTTGCTAGATCATTGTCAATTGCAGTACCCAAGTTAAAAATTTGTTGGTGGATTCTATTATATTTCATATTTCTGATTTTGTTTTTTTTTTAGGCTCTCTAGGTTAATTTGTAATAGAGATGAGGGTGATTTATGTTCTGCACATAAAAATCCATGCTTAGTTTTGTGTCTTTCCTGTGTTGGGCTTACTCGGTTGAGGGTGCTGTAACATTTCAGAACCTAATGGTTTCTGTGGAATTAATGCTCATTTATTTCCATGGAAGAGTATTTGGTGTGCCAAGGTACCCAAGAAGGTGTCATTCTTTTTGTGGACAGCTTCGTGGGGTAGGATTCTTACAATTGATAACCTCAACAAGAGGGGTTTACTGCTAGTCAATTGGTGTTGTATGTGTAGATGCAGTAGGTAAACAGTGGATTATCTTTTGATCCATTGCGATATTGCTCATGCTTTATGTAGCAATGTGTTTATGATTTTTGGATTTATTGGGTGTTGTGGACAAAATAGCACCCATTCTTTTTGGTTGGCGTAATTGGTTTGAAAAATATTCCCGAATGTATGGAATTTGGTGTTGGCATGCGTGATGTGATTAGTGTGGAAGGAGCATGACGGTCACAATTTTGAGGAGGTTGATAGACCTATTGAATTAAAGACTATCCTGCTTCATATCTTGTTTGATTTGTCTAGGACATGGGGTTTTACTAATTGTACCACAATTTTTAATTTCCAACTTCCTTGTCGATTTTCTAATTGATTTGCTTGTGCTTTTCCAAGGTTCTTTGTGTTCTTGATCATGAACATAGAGTAGTGTTTTCATTTTTGATAACATTAAAAAAAAAAAAAAATAGAGCATAACAAAGACTAAATAGGGACTAGTCTTATGATAGCTAACAGGCTTAATCTTTATGAGGATTTATGTCCTATTTGCATGTGTGTGTGTGTGAGTGTGAGAGTGAGAGAGATGCTTTTTTCCTTGATTGACAAAAACTACAATGGGCTCAACTTCGTACAAATATTTTGCTTTTGGAGACCTTTTAATGGGTAGGTAAGCATATGACAATATTCACATTGTAGTCATATAGGTTTTAATGCTTAACTTAGTTGTAGACCTATCTAACTATGGTTGTAAATCTGGCATGATGATAAAAACTATTGATTTTTGCAAAATAGATGGGTATCCATGTTTAAATGGAAATGTGTAATTCCTTTTGAAGGCTTCAGAATTCTCTATATCAAGTTCTAAGAATGTAGCTTAAATGAAATATGTCATTTACTAATACAGAATTTTGACAAGATTATTACATAGGTATCCTCTTATGTTTCGTTTGCTTTATCTGCAGCTTTGTTAGTTGGTCTAAGTTGTTCACAATCAGAAGTTACACTTTTAATGATTATATGTTGTAACTATTAATGTTTGTATTTTTTGCCATAGAAACTGCACAAATGAAGATTGGATGAGATTGAGGAAGATGTTATGATTTGGACATCAACAAGGAATCTATGGATGGTACTCTTGCACTCTCTTTTGGTTGCTCCAACTTGATCAAATGTTATGCTTAGCATTTGATGAGTTTTATGGAACTTATATTTTAGTTGAACTGTGTTAGGTTGAATTATGAAACTTCATTTGGGATGTCACATTTATAAAGGACTTTCTAGATTGTATGTTATAAGCACTTTCATGTAATTGTGAACTTTTGGATTGTATGCTTTAAGTTGAACTTCGTATTTTTCAATTTTTATGGTAGTTAAACACGAGCTAAGCCATGCTATGTGTTTATTATTGTCATATTTTTATGCGTTGGTTACACTCTTGAATATGCTTGTTAACTCACTTGTAAGAGTTTATTTTCATATCAAACAAGTTTGACTCTGGCAAAGGTTTCATAGAAGTAGGTCGAAATGTGGTCGTTTTTGGGAACTTATATATTTTTTTCCTTTTATGTACCATTTCTCCATTATAATGTAATTTTTTTTAGGTGATGGTTCTGCAAGTATTATTAGGTGCTACTTATTTTGGAGCTATGATTTGCTGGATCATTGTCAATTGCAATACCCAAGTTAAAAAATTGTTGATGGATTCTATTATATTTCATGTTTCTTGAATATTTTTTTTCTTTAGGCTCTCTAGGATAATTTGTACTGGAGATGATGGTGATTTATGAATATTTCTGAATATTTTTTTCTGCACATACAAATCTGTGCTCAATTCTGTGTCTTTCCTGTGGTGGGCTGACTCAGCTTGAGGGTGTTATAAAATTTCAAAATAAAGTAGGTGTATTTTGGGAGTTAGTAAAAAATTCATTAAATCTAATTTCATTCTTTCCAATTCCTCCCAATTTTGAAGAGAATGAAAATTTAAGGTTTTGAGGAAATAGAAAAGAATGAGTATTTCCCCCTAACCATTCCATTCCCTCCTATTTAAACTCCCAAACAAAGGAATTGAATTTTTATTCCCTCTATTAAAACTCTCAAATGAGGGCTTAATGATCATTTCATTTCCTTATGAATCTCAAACGAAGCATAAGGATGTAATTTTTTTTTTTAAAGTATTTGGAATGTTATAATGTGTGTTTAGTTTGTCTAATAAAATGATGTTACGTCATTTTTATTATGCCACATGGCATCATTTTATTGGACAAACTAAACATTTGGCAAATTTATGTTACAAACAGAATTTGACTTCAAATGGTAAAATCAAAATTTTGAAAATCCTGGGTGTAAAATTCAAACACCCCCAAACTAGTGTGCTATGAACTTTAGCCTAAAATCAACAAATATAGATTCTTGTATATATTTTTTGACTAAGATTCTTGTATATATATAAACAATGGTAAAGGAAAATTTATATAAACAAGGGGTAATGTCTAACAACTAACTGGAGAATGGGAAATATGTGATGATGACGTCGTGGACAGACTTTTAGTTTCTAATAAAAAGGAAAAGGAGAAGTGTATTTTTTCCCCCCCTTTGGAATCACATTTGACTAACCTAATTACAAGTTAGTGTTTTTTATAGACTTCCAAATTCTTATCTATTTGTAGGCCCTAACTGCAAGTTCTATATCTAAAGGTGATTACAGGACTGTGAGAGACATTGCAAACTATGTATTAAAGGTAGGCCTACCTTGTATGCTTTTCCATTGTGTTCTGTGTCTAATGCAGACCTTTAGTTGAGTAGATTCTGTTCAAGGTTGATGTTTATATTTTTTTTACAGATAAAATTGCTCGCTGGAGTTTTCTTGTCTGCAATTCTGGGTGTATCTTGTTTGTCCTTATGTTACAAATGATTGCCTACAGATGATACTTTAAGAAAATTGTTACCTATTGCAAACCAAATATATTATGCATTTCGATTTTAAAAAATTTCCCCCTATGTTTAATATTTCGAGCTATGGAGAATTCTTGCATCCACCATTTTCATTAATATTACATTTCCACATGCAAACATGGATGGTTGTTTATAAAATCAAGCTAGAGGTTGAAATGTAAAAGAGTTCTAAGTCACCTGTTTGGTTACTGAGCTGATAACCTCAAAAAGCAAATAGATAGATAAGAAAAAATGTGTCCTTCCAAATTCTAAATAATACTAATGTATGAAAACAATGAGGTCAGGTAAATTAGATTTTACCAGAAAAGATGTGTCTTTTTTCTTCATTTTTTTTTGGATATATGGACCAGTTGGTCTAGTCCAATTTCATACACCCTGGCAGGAATTTCATGGTGAAGATCCTTATCATACTGCACTTATGCCATATCTGCGAATATTAGTATTCATGGCTTCTACAGGCACCTTTTTATAATATGAAATGTTTTCCTTGCAATAGAGCTTATTTGAAGTGATAATCTACATTTGTGCATGTTAAAATCCCAAATGCCAGTAATGTTGGCTTTGGATTTGATGATTCATTTGGCTGGACTCTTTTTGACTTGAACATAATTCATGATGAGCATAAAGACGATCCAGTAGCAATCTTAAAAGCTGATTTTGTGAGTTTCACATTCTTCCTTTCTTATCCAAATTAATTGAGCATTAAAACTTTGATGGCTTTGCCATTGTCTACTTGGCTTCCACAACCGTCTACCCAGCCTTCTGCCACTAGTCGCAACTATTATTTGAACCTCGACTTGAAAAAAAATTTATATATATATATATATATAATATCTTTTTTAAAAGTTTAATTTACTTTCAAAATTATTTTGGGATACCCTAGCTTAAATCTTGCATACCTTGATCATAGATCAACCTCGTCCAAAACCAAACAATAACACAAATCAACCCATCCCAAAATCAAACAACATCACAAATCACAAATCTCTCTCTCTCTCTCTCTCTCTCTCTCTCTCTCTCTCTCTCTCTGTGACATGAGTCCTTGTAGCACATGACTCACTTGAAATAATTATACACTCACTATTGCACGTGTCCTTGTCGCACATGATGGAGACAAATATATAACTATTGTTGGTTGCGGTCTCCATGTTTGTAAATTTTGGTGAATTGATATTGTTTAAAGTAAGAAAAGTGGTTTTGTTTTCTATTGGGAAAATTTTATTATACACTTGTTATTGCACACTCCATTTTGAAATCATGTTTTCAAAACATATTTTCAGAATTTTTGGATAAAGTAGCAATTTGTGTATTTCTATTTGATTTTTACATAAACTTCTTTTACAACATATCAGCAATTTCATCTTCTATAATTGATGTAATTTTTTAACGTTAATTAATTAGGAGTTGTGAGAGATTTTAGAATTGGAAAAGCTATAAATAAAAGATAAGATTTTTAAGATAAAAGTAACTTCATTTAGATTATAAAAAATAAAAATAAAAGTATCTTCATTTAAATCAAAACTAATATAGTTCTATATATATATATATATATATATGCATGTAGTGCTCGGTTTGTGATGAATGAGTTATAGTCAAATTGCAATTCTTATTTAGCTTAGATAATTTATATTTATATATCAATTAATAGAAAGTACAATGGATAATGAACATATCCTTAAAGTAATTGAATGAAACATATCCTCAATAAAAATCTATGGTTTATTTGGATTATTTTAGCTAAGTTTCGTTTGAGATGCTAACATCCAATGCTAAGTAATATATAAACTAGAGAAAGAACAACATATGGAGCGCCACCAATTTTTCTCAACCATTCATAAAATCCACCTCCTTGGCATTTTGAGTCTTTCAATAAAATGCTTATTTCTTGATTTATTAGTCTCACTTTGAAATAAAATTTGTTGTTCTTTGTGATTCATGGTTTTTTTTTTTTTTTTTTTAAATAATGCATGATTCTTATCCATATATCTATATATTTATGAATTTGATGCTGATGGGCCATTATTCTCACTGCATTCTATGTGGTAGGTAAAATTTGATTTTGAGTCCTTGCTAGGTATTTGCAGGTTTCCTATGCAACAAGATTGATTAGATATGTGAAGAGAACAAAAAACTCTTTATGAGATAAATAATTATAGTATTGTTTATCAATTTGACATGGAAAACAAAGGACAATACTTATCTAGACATTTTAAAAAAAATTATTTAACTCTACTTTTGTTTTTTTTATTTTTTTTATTTGGGGGGGGGGGGGGGGGGGGGGACAAAATTGTTGTATGTTAGTTAGTAGTTATCCATATATGATTAGTCACTCTATTCTAACCTTTTGTATTTCTTAAAATACTAATTGTTATTCTCATATTATCACCAACTCAATTTACTAAATTTGCTTTTACAACATAAGATTTATATCTAATTCTTGATTTCATTTATTTGCTTTTACTTAAACTTTTTTCTTTTAAAATCAAATATAGAATTTATAAATTATAAATTATGACTGTGGTCGTTAAATTGTTTTATATATATATATATATATATGTATGTATGTGTGTGTATGCATGTATGAATATTTTGTACGACTTATTTTGTTTTGTTAATAATAGAGAGATAGATGTTGAGATCAAATAATACAGATTGTTGCTCACAAGGGATGTTACTCGGTATTACTTCTCAATTCTCATCATATCTCAAGGTTTTTCCATTTAAGTATGCGTTGGTGGTTACTTAAACCTAAAAGCTCAATGTATTATTCAAAATCCTTTTATTTTAGTTATATAGTTATCTACCATCTTCTATTCAATTATTTTATATATATGTGTGTGTGTGTGTGATACCTTAGTCTCACACACAATATGCATTCATTATGTAATTTAAAAGTAAAATATTCATTTATTTTTATTATTTATTTTATCATTTAATTGTAATTAATAATAATAAAAATTGTTTACATATGAATTTTGATAAAACTATGCATCGCACGGTGTTAGGAGCATTATGTGTTGCTGCTGATGGCATGAGGAATAAGGGTGCTTGGGCAGCATTAGGCCAATCGCTTGGCTTCATGTTTTCTCAACACACTCATAGCTTCTCATGCCTAACTAGTGATGCTCCTAAGGTCTCTTTAAAGGGGACTTTTCTAGTCTCCCTACTTGAGTTAGATCGATGAGCAGTGATGAGGGGCAGCATGTGGAGGCACCTTGCTCCACACGATGCCCCAAGGCCATGGCAGAGGAGGGCCATGGTGGGCAGAGATGGTTATGATGATGGGTAGCAGCAGGTGGTGCTGACCCTATGTAGTGGTGCATGGCATTGGTGGCTTAGTTGTGGGTTCCTTGTGTGTGGGCTTGGTGGTAGGAGTGCAAGGCAGGGCTAGGCTACTGTGATGATTAAATGCTGTGTGCAAGGCATTGGGCTAGTGGGGGCTGGCTGAATGCATGGACAAATGCTAGTGGGCTGATGGCAGTTACTTTGTGCGCTGCATATAGGCATGTTGTGTGGGCTGTAGTGCTGATGGGAGGCCTTGAGCATGGGCCAAGCCTCTCCAAAATGTGTGGGAACATGTTGTGTGGGTTGCTGGAGGATGGACAGAGGCCCCATGGTCTGCTGAGACATGGGTTGTGCATGTGCAGCATGTGCAATGGCAGTTACCAAGCAGTTATTAAGCAGTTCCTAGCTTTCCTGATGATCAAACCTGCTATGTAGGGGCTGGAAACGTGGAGAGAAAGCCAAGACAGCATCAGTTGAAGGTGTCCTAAGTCAGAACATAAGTGGCAGATTGTCCAAGACCCAGGCAGTTACTAGGCAGTAACTGCCATAGCAGTTAATTTTGTATATTTAACTCTAAAGCTGTTGGGGGTATCAACAGTAGAGTGTATTTGGCCTTGGGAAAATTCTGTGTAATTCTCTAGGCTTGTAAAAAGGTTTCCTTTATACTTGAGATTAAGTAATAAAGGTTGGGGATGGGTTCCCTGTAAATATTGTGTGTGTTGTGTGTTTAAATGTCCCTATATAATTTGTTCCAAGTGTTATTGCAGTGTGTGGTGTTGGCTGAGACTAAGTCAGGGACTTAGGGCCATCACCGGCTGCGACTTGATGCATTTGGGAGCCTAAGGCGAAAATTGATTATCTTGAATTAGATGCAAAATTACTACTAATTAATATGAACTACGTAGAATTTTTCTTTTTTTTAGAAATTTTATAGACAGAAAAAGTTTGACAAAATTTTTCATACTTGTTGATGTGGCAAATTGATAGTGGTAAATAAAAAAGCGGTGTTAGTGGTAGACTTAGATGAGAACTAGTAAAAGTTTGTTAACTCAACTCTTATTATTATTATTTTTTTTTTATAGAAGTGCAAAATTCACAATATTTTTTACAACAAATCCTAGGTTTTAAGTTGCCTTTTGTTTTCTATTTGAAAATATCACTATAATTATTTTTTTTGTCATCAATAACAACTTACTAATTAACATTAGTTGTAAAAGTGTTGTAAAAAATATTGTGGGCGTTGCATTTTTCTCTCTTTTTTATTTGTTTTTCATCTGGTAAAAGAATATTATTTTATCTATTGATTATAAATAACCCTATTGGTTAAAATTTGGAGCCTTTTTTTTACTTGGGGCCTTAGGCGATTGTATTTCTTGCTCTAGCATTTAGCCGGCTCTAGCCATCGTAGGTAGAAAATTTGAGTGAAAAATTGACCATGTGACACACGGGCGTAATGCTAGTATGTGTGTGTATATGTGTATATATATATATATATATATTTTTTTTTTTAAATACTAAATATTTTTAATACATATAAGAAGAGAGGAGATAAGATTTTTTTAAAGAAACTTACCGTGTGTATCCACAATGGCCTAATATATACACACACATAAATATATATATATATATATATATATATATCTCTCTCTCTCTCTCTCTCTCTCTCTCTCTCTCTTTGAGGGCTGATGAGCAGCCACTGCCAATGATACAAAGCCTTCATTATCAGAATGGGAAATGAATCAGACGACGTTTGCTAGGTCTCACTCTAATCTTCCACGACAGTATTGGGACGTTTTACTGATGTGGGCTTCACCAGATTAGAAATTGCCCTTCTGGCCAGAACGTTTCATTCTTTTCCATGTACCAGTCTGGAGTGGAAATACACTAGAGATAGCAGAATTTGTTATATCTCCACTCCACGTACAGGAGCGTGGACCAGAGTTGGAGACTGGAGAGGAGGGGTGGGGGGTGGCACGTGACTTTGAGTGGGATATACTTAAAAAGGATTACTAGCTGGATTATGATGATCAAGGGTAGGCAAATCAGGTTCAGAGTTTGAATTAAGTCCACTCATATATAATTTCTCCATTACCAACCCGATCGAGATTCATTCCTTTCCTTTCCTGCTGCTGATAGTTTAAAAGGCCAGTTTCAAGAAAAATTCAAATGAGAAAAAATTGTTACTAAAATAAAAGATCCAAGGAGAAAAGATTGCGGTTCCAATTCACAACCAGAAAGTCTAAGGACGATTCATTGACTCTCTGGCCACCGTTCCTGGAGGAGCGAGATCCATTTTCGTTGTCGAAAGGCCAGCTTGGACTTGGCTGCGAAACTCGGAAGGCTACGGAAGAAGAGTAAGGTCCAGAAGATTTGCACGCCTCTCCTCCCGGTGAATTGCGTCTCCGCCCTTTGCAGACCGCTTTGGTAAGCAAAAGACAATCCAATTTTTTCAATATTCCTTTTTGATTTTATCATCTTAGTCTTACATTTTTTTTCAATCCAATTTTGCTATTTTATATTAACATGTTTGGGGCTGATCAAAACCCAATTAAGTATATATAAGAGAATCACGGTTTTTTTTTTTTTTTTTTTTTTTTAAATTTTTAATTTATTTATAATTTCACAAATACCCACTAGCACAAAATAACTGAGCATTCGTTAGATTTCATCTTGAGCATATATTAACTGAAACAAAAGGCTTCAATATGCTAAAAGATAAGCCAACCCCATCACCTGTTCGACAAAATGTCTTAGTGAAATTATAATCTTCTTGGTTAAATTTTTTATGTCTGTTTTGTGGAAGTCCTTCGTTTTTGTTTGGATAATTTATTGTTTCTTTTCATGCCAACCCAGAATGAGATTTGTTTTGCTGATAGTTTATTGGGTTTTTGTTGATTATGCCAACTTGGTTTAAATGAAGTAAGATGGCATCGGTTTCTTTTATTTGTCAGTATGCGTTTGATTATTTTAGGATACAAACAAGTTTAGGAAGTAAGCCAACTTTAATTTTGTAAATTTTTGCTTTCTAAAGTACAAATAGTGATTTATCATGTTAAATTTATAGTTTATTTGATTATTTATCATGTTTATTTGGTAGTTTGTTTCTATGTTTCTAATTTGTGGTTTGATTCAAATTTTTGGATTAATCTTCTTAAATTTAATTATAATCTTGAAATTAAATTTAATTACTTGGGCCATTTTAATTACTTATTCATGTGAAGATGTAAACAAACTGATTTCACTGTCAGTAATTTCTTCAACGTGAAGAGTTTCTTCATATTGCAAAAGCAATAGCAAATAACATGTGGACTTTGTATTAGGGACTCTATAAGGTTAAGCGGGACTTGCAAAGACTTTTGGCCTCATATTTTTTTTTGAGCAAAGACTTTCGGCCTCATTTAATATGCTTGTATTGTGAGCTTTAGATGCTATTAGTTTAGAAATAAATGTAAGAGCTCACTTTGAACCTCAAGCGGTATCTTAGATATGAAACTCCAAAGGCACACAAATGATTAGGGATAGCAGCATTCACTTATATTTGCCTCTTAATTTAAATCTCATCTTTCATAATTGCTAATTAGCATGTTACATTTTCATATTAAAAAAATAATCATTTTATTTTAAAAAATAAAAAATCGCCTTCAATTAAAATATAAAAATAACACAAGCATTTGTTAGATTTCATTTTCAATAATTTTCAGGTGCATAGCAGGGGTTAGCGACTAGTATCTCTAACACTGGTATCCCTTGTGAAATGTATCCTTTTCTTCCATAGTTTTAGGCTTTTAGCCCCTGTCTCTGTCTATGTCTCTCTTACGCACACACTGCTGTGTGAGCACTCATCACTATCGAGCTCCTTCGCAACCTGTATACAGTTCCAATCAAGCCATGGTAAGTCTGTTTCTCTTCATTCTTACTGGATTTCCATTTTTTTTCCTTTGGTTATAATTTCCTCACATAGAGAGCCTACCCTTTAGCCTTTTCAGCAAGACCCAGATCTTTGATTTGCTGGGTTTTCCTTATTTTCCTTGAATTTCATTCCAGTTGGGTCATTTAACTTTTGTGGTTTCGATTAAAATTTTATTTGGAATAATTATAAGCTCTGTTTGCTGATAATTTACTAGGAAAAGATAAGAAACTTGTCATTGCTGCTTAAAATTTAATTTGTTTCATTTTCATTTATCTTCTTTATGTGACCTATTGATATGTCCTAGTGATTTGGTGAGATGCATTGGGTTAGCTAATGTGGTGTTATATGTTTCAGCTGAAAATTTAAGTCCTTGAAATTTAAAGTGATCACTTTTACTCCTTGGATGACGTGACTAGACTAAAAAATGAGACGTCATCACTCCATAGGGATTAAAGGTGATCACTTTAAGTGTGTTTTTGGGACTAAAATCGATGACTTTAAGATTTTTAGGGACTAAAAGCAGTCACTTTAAACTTTTGAGACTAATATTGGTCATAGACTAAACTTTAGGGTCCAGTAGTGTATTTTGACGTATTTTTTTATTGGACAAATTTGTGATACAATTTTTTTTCTTTAGCTGTGTTCCCCAATCATTTTCAAAATTTTCAGTTGGGGGACCAGAAGAGTTAGCTGTATTTCAGTTGGGGAATTCTAAAAGATGAATTTAGGACGAAGGTGTCTTTCAATGGATAAGTATATTGTCTTTCCTCATAACAGTAATTATTTGTTGCGACTCCTTACACATATATAAAAATCTTGAAATTTTATTCCCATTGCATCATAATTGAAATCTCTATCCTGTGAAGTTCGCCTACGTCTACATTGCCTCTTTATTAATGCTAGGTGGTGTTTTAATTATGCCGACCATGAGGTTTTTTTTTTTTTATAAGTAAATTATGCTGACCATTTGTGATTTGTAATAAATTTCTTTCACATATTTCAAATTGCAGGATTCATTCCTTAGACCAGAACAGAAGAAGCTAGAGCCACCACTAACAACCAAGTAAAAGAAAGGTGTTGAACAGTTGGCATTCAAAGTGATTTGAGGCTGTACCAAGGTCTGTTTTGGTGAGTATGTTTGTTAAGAAAGCTAAACTCTTCGTTGCAGTTTTTTTATATGCATTTTTTCAAGTAATGAAATGGGCTTTAACATAAGTGTGAATTTTTTTTTGGATAAGTAGCATAATGGAGGCTGTGGATTGGGAAAATTCTTCGGGAGTATCAAGTGATACTGAGGAATATTTGCAAGATACAAAATATGAGGATGATGAGGAACTCCATTTTACATCTGGGTTTATATCCAAGTTGCAGTTTAGGTATAGGAATTTTTCATAAAATTGACTCTTTATGATATTATAAATATCCCCCACCCCCCCCCCCCCCCCCTCTCCCCACGGTGGTATAACTTTGGGTTATGGCTACAATTTTCAGGAAAGATAAATCCAGGGCTCATTGGATTAACGAAATGGGAATGGCTGAGGTTGTAGAAAACAAGGGTAAACTGTGGAGGACGATGGGAGTAGTTCGTAGCGGCAAGATTTATTACTCAATTGAGGAAACTTTGTATGTGAAATGACATTTTTTTTTAATTTTTTTTTTAATTTTATTTATTTTTTATCTCTTATCGTTTCTTGGTTTTTCTTTCAAAGGAATTAATGAATAAGTTAATTATTTGTTTTTGGTGGTATTATGAAACCCAGTATTTACAAATCTAGAGCTAAATATATCTTGCTGTTCTTTATTCATAGTGTCTTTTATTGTCACTTATTTATCTTGGTATCTTTATTTGAGGGACACTTAATTTTCTGAAGAATCCTTTGCTAATTAAACATTCTATATTGAAAGCAGAGCTGGACTAATATGGTTGTCCCCAAAAATTATGACTTTCGAATTTTTTTTGAGCAAATTAGTTTGAAATTTCATATTGTGGCTTCGGTAAGAGATTATGGATTACCCTGTATAAAAGGTGAAGGACAAAGAGGTATCAGAGAGATACTTCAAACAATGCTTTTCAATAACTGAAATTTCAACCTTATTCATAGTTTTAAGCGACACTTGCAAATTTATACATAGTGTTGTAAGTGAAAGGTAGTATTAGGTAAGTAACTGATAAAAGCAATTATTTTTTTTATAAATATATTTCTTTTTAATTTTTTGAAAAGAAGTAACTATTTATTTGTGTCCTTTTTCATTATATGTTGAGATGGAATCATTTGTGAAGTGTAACTTCTTATGTTTGTAGGTTTTTGATGGAAATAGGCGCATTGCTTCTTTTGGATGACAATGGTACAAGTCTTTCATTAAATGATATATATGCAAAGGTTAGTGGAGGTTCTTGGGAGCTATTTGAGGTTTACAGGCACTTGAAATCCCTTGGTTACATTGTTGGGCAGCATGGCATTGCTTGGTCTATTAAGGGTGCTAAGAGTAACTGTCAATCTGTTTCTCTTCAATGCTCTCCAGAAAGCAGTGAAGTGGTAAACTTAGAATCAGAAGATGAGAGTTCCATTGTTGGATCATTTAATAATATGCATATTAATGAAGCAAGGCCAGTTTTTGATGTCTATCTCCCAGATAGCAAGTTTAGAAAATCTTCTCCGGGTGATCCAAGCTTTGTGATCTGCTTAACTAGGTAATTGTATTTGGTAGCTCCTAAGAATGAGTAACCTTCTCTTATTGGTGGTTGATTGCAAATTGTTATTTATCTTATTATCATATGAAATGTGCTTTTATATCAAAGCACTTTATAGGATAAACCACTTTCTTTTGCAGATTATCTTTTGCTGAAAAAATTTAATTGCAACAATCCTATTGCTTCTAGTTTTTGATATCTTGAGGAATTTGTTGGGAAAGGATTTACACCATATGCATCCAGATTATTATTTTATGTTTTTCTTATGTATATACAAATATGTTATTTTATATAAACTCCGTCTGTGTCAGTGCTTAGTGTTGTATAGTTTGCTCATAACCGGTCATAAACCCAAAAAAATGAGCATGTTTGTGGTGAATTGACGGCCATCATAAAATGAAGTCACGTAATTAATCAGATTTCTGCCCCTAGACTTTGACTTAGGTGGGGGTTTCCTTTAGAATAGGTATTAAGTTCGTATTAACTTCATATTTTACCAATAGGAGAAAAGGAATTCTGTACTTTGTTTTTAATTTTAGAAATGTATTAACTTACTCATTTACTAAGCATGAAAGAATAGTTCTTTATTAGTTTCTATGGAAATTAAATGTTGTTCAATTTTTGGATGCTGTACTAGTTAGTATGATTTTTTTGTTTTATTACTTATTAGTATATTTTAAAATGTCATGTTTTCCAATTTTGTTTTTTGACAATCTTCTTAGAAATGTGGGTAGAAGGCGTTTTTGTCTTTTATAATCACATACATGTGTTAGTATAATGTGAAGCATGCATATAATTCCTGTTTGTAACATTTTTGAAATATGAGACACAAAAAATAACTATGTTATTGTAGGATTTTTCAACTCTTGACTATCAAACATTTGTTTTTGTTTTTCAATTAGTATGAAGATAATATCTATTAACGTCTAAAGAGGGTGAAATGGGAAAGGCTCCAACAGTTCTCCCAGAAAATATCTATATCTTCGTTTAAAATCATATTTTAATGATTTAATTACTCCCTTCTTGGTTATCAGCCACTTTATTACTTGGTTTAAAATCATATTTAAATTTTTAAGTGGAAATTGGCATTCTGCAAAGATAGACTTATAATCTCTGAAAAGTGTTAAGTAATAATCCCCAAAGTAAAAGTAATTTTTGCTTGAAGAAGATCAGTAAAATTTGGTATTATATTTCATTAATCCATCAAAACTTGTTCTCTTCAGTTGCTTTGAAAGAGATCTATGACTTATTTATTGATATGCATATCTGGTCAAAAAGTTTTTGAATCTTTTATGCTTGCCTTCTCTTGCAGGGGTGATCTACCATCCATAGCAGATATTGAAGTCCTTGAGAGGCAATGTGGGGCCATTCCTTTGCGGTTTTGTCATGTAGAGTATGGGCGAGTCAGTTTCTTTTCCTTTAATGAAGAGGAACTTCCTATCCTACCCTGACTCTTTGGAGTGGTAACAGTTCTGTACTCCATGTTTAAATGCTACTTTGCAAAGATATGAAGAGCTTTATGTACATACTAGGAGTCACAAATATTATAAGCAAGATGTGTAGTAGATCAACATTTGTTTTTATAGAAATTGATTTTGCAAAAAATTGTGCAATTTTTGGGCACAGTTTATCTATGTATAGGCTGGGTTTCAATTTTATATACATAACTATAACATTTGCTAATAATGGGTGAAGTTTCTTCATTTTTATGTTGTTTGATCTCTGTTAGGGAATTATATAGAAATGCAAGATAGTTTAAGCCACCAAGGAAAATTTATCAAACACCTTGCAAAATCTTATTTATTTTTTTGAATTTTAGCAAGAGATTTGCTTTCAATAATAGTTGATTATAGTTGGTATTAGATAGTTATTGACTATAGATTTTGACTTTGAAGTATCAAGTCATTGATACCTAGTTATTAAACAATGCTCTTATAATTGGTTTTAAATATTGCAACTCGGTAAATTATCAGATAGTTATTAAACAATGCACTTTTAGTCAATAAATCTCACTTTAAGGAACACTACCTTATTATAGTTGGTATTAGAGTTTATTCTCAGATATATTATTTGGTCAATTAGCTTTTAAAATTTATTTTCTTCTGAGATTTACGATTTTATGGCAGCTGTACTATTAAGCCCTAATTGTTCTCTTCGTTAAGAAAATATAACTCTGAGTTGATTCAGATTTGACAAGATCCGTGCACTTAGCAGGCTTAGAGCATTTCCTTTAATCTCTGAAACAGCTTAGAGACTAGCTGTAAAATGTTTTTTAATAGGCTTCATTGTTGAAAATCATTGAAGTTTCTTCATTTTTTAGGTGCAATTGTTATAGATGGTTGTAACTTGCACCTATTTTAGCATGGTCACTACAGAGTATCCAGGCAAGTAATGTTTGAGTCATTTGCTTAATTATAGACAATTTGAACTTCTACTCTTCCAACTGAATATCGCCATTTCTTCAATGAAAAACCTGTCCAATCATATGAGCAATGACCTGATACCTTATCCATTTTCCTCAACTCACCCCTTCAAATGTCATCAATATATACTCAGCTTTTCCAATTGTTGATGAGGTCATACTTCTTCCATACAAGCTTGTTTACTTAACAACTAGACAAACTTTGAGCAATTCAGACACCAGTAGAGCATTCCTTGGAGTCTAACTGCATTGGCCATTACTACAACTGGCATTTCTCTCCTACAACGCACTGCCAATTATTCCCACTCCTTACACTTTATTCTCAAATTGTTATATTTACGCTCTCCTGGCTTTTCCAATAATATCTTCATCTCCTAATACCTAGAGGAAATCTGTTTCCTTTTTGTTCTAATCCAGTTGCAACTTCTTTAATCTGTTGATCTTCAAATTTGTGGTTCCAAGGATGATATATGAAACAGAGTGAAGTGACCCAAAATTCTCAGAGATTATGGATAGACAAAAAAGGAATAAATCTAAGAATCAACATCTAGGGTTGCTTGGAGTCAGTATCAAGCATAAAAACATACCTAAAACTTGGGAGTCAGTTCTTAGGATTGCTTGAAATCAACACTAATCTATTGGGGGAAAATTTCAAAAAAAAATTATTACCCAAGCAAAACGAAACATTAATAAATCCTGGGGCTTTAAACAGGGTTCTCAAGTTACATTAAGAAAGGACAGAAAATAACTGCATAATAAAAATAAAAAAACTTCATAATCAAGTGACTATAGAAAATAAATCATAGTCAATGAAAATAGAAACAACTAAAATTTTAGCCTAAAAAGTGTCAATGTTCATTAGCACCAATCAAAATTAATTACAATTAATTAGGTTGAACTTTTGTGTTGTTTTGTCTAATCTCTTTAAGTTTTCATCTTGGCCATTTGATCTTGCTTGATTGCAAATATTTGTTAGGTGTATTGGTCCTGATTTCCCTTGCTTATTTCAATGATCCATTCTTTCTATTTCAAGGTCAATTTTTTTATAAAAAAAAAAAGTTTGAAGGTCAAACTAGGTTGTCTTTTTTCATTTTTGGAAGAATAACTAGGTCTTCTTCAATTGTATTTAGTGTAGAGATTTAGCTTTAAATTTTATGAATTATATTGAATTATGAATTTCATGTTCTAGATGGTGAGGATGTCTGAATCATCCTTAAGAAGATTAAATTCCCTTTGGTATTTCAGCTTTATATCGAAAAGGTTTTCTCAGCCTTTTGTCATTGAAATAGTAAGCAAAGATGGAGATTCTTTT
This sequence comes from Quercus ilex subsp. ballota, assembly GCA_032727855.1. Taxonomy (NCBI): domain Eukaryota; kingdom Viridiplantae; phylum Streptophyta; class Magnoliopsida; order Fagales; family Fagaceae; genus Quercus; species Quercus ilex. Next base: position 28,310,467 of record CM064918.1, on the reverse strand, counting down.
GAAATTAGCTATATAAATAACTTACGCTGATATCATAATAATAATCATTTTTTTTTTTTGGCTGCAGAGGATATGGCATATAAGAATTCAATGATGAGTTGGCAAAAAATATAAAAAGGCTTCAAACGGCGGTTGCAGATGTGTGGTGTGGCACTATGGTTGGGACAAGAGAGGGTCATGGAACTAGATAATTTTGGTGGTATCAAGAAGGCTCAGGCCATGTACATGAAGCTTGATGTGGTGATTGTCAATGGCCGAGCAAATGAGGAAATGATGCAGTAGAATCGTTATGGCTTGTTGAGAAAGCCCTTGCGTCAGAGAGGGTACCATGATCAAAATATTGGAAATAGTTTTTGGTCCACATTATGGTTGGGATGGTAGTGTTTTAGTGGCTAGTCACTGATGAAACCTAATAAGGCTTTTTTTTTTTTTCCTTTTTTCTTTTTTCCTTTTTTGGGTTCTTTTCTCGGCCGGATGATATGAAAATTATGTGCCTTGATTTTAGGTGCTTCTACACATGATCATCGCAAAGCCACCGCATGGCATCAGGGTACTGTCACGTTAGCCCTAGCCATGTTAGTGTACCACTTTGTGTCACGTGTGCCCGGGGGTTGTTAGAGATATCATGGCCCTAGAGGACCAAACCCCAATGGCCCAACCTATTATAGATCCATGTACTTGTAAAAAAGAAAAACTAATCATAGGATTAGCCTAGGGTCTTCTAGTAAATAAACCCTATATTGAGATCGTTATAAATGAGTTCAATAGTATTGACGTAGTCGTCAAGGGTTTTCGCCTATGGGTGTAGTATGTTAAGCCAAACAACTTTTAAGCTTGCTTGAGTTGCTTCTACTTTTCTTTTTTCTCTTTTCAACTCATTTCCTCTCAACTTTAACATGCAAGATAAAAAAAGGTGCTTCTATTTTGGTTAGTGCTTCTTTCATAGCTGGAAAACTTGTTATGAGAACCTATTCATGTTCGACCTTGTCAAATTAGAAATTTTATTTGCTACTTTCTCCTTCTAGTCTTACTATATGACCTTCTATACGTTCAACTTGTTCATGGTCTACATTGATTTTTACATGATATTAAATGGCTAATTGTTTCATACACATCAATTTAAGGTTGTCTTCGATGTTTATAACTTTATATATTGGTGAAAATAATGAGAAAGAATGTTGCCATTGGTGCCATCCTTGAAAACACAAAAACATGGCGTGGTTTATAGTTTTTGTTTTGGAACCCGAGTTTTTTCATTGTCCACAAGTGGACTTTTATAAAGGGTTTATTTATGATCACAGCTTGTTATGATAAGACAATTTCTATGGGCCGAATTTAACCATGCGGTTAGCTTATCACTTTCCAATTATTACATTGAACTTGTAAAGTTTGGAATAAAATAAAATCGTTATGATTTTATTCAAAATAAACGTTTTTCTCACGTGAAAAAGACAATTTCAAAGGGTTGAAATGACCTATGTGATTGGCCTTGTCACATTTCAATTCACAAGTGAAATTATTCAATAGTGATTACTCATTTCTCTCTCACATAAATGATTGGTCCTACCATGCATAATAAAATTAGAAAAATTATTTAATACTCCAAAGGTAGTGGCCAATCCTCTCACATGAATGATGTGTCCTGCGTAGGACCCATGACGTATCATTCATGCAAGAGGAATGAGCAATAAGTATTGTGGGCATTAAATTTTTTTATGTTTATCATCAAATATAAACGCATTAATTTCTTGATGATAGGGTAAAACTTATGTGCATTATATTTGGTTCTCTAAATAAATTTAAACACACAATTAAATTAAGGAAAAAGTTAATTGATGCTCTAAGAGCATTGAATTAGGAAATATTTTTATAATTTTTTTATGAGAAAAGAAAAAAAGTAATTAATTTTTTTGACAATTTTTTATATTTCTCATAAAAGTGATATTAAAAATTTTCTAAAATTGTTTTTTAACAAATGCCCTAAGAGCACTTCGGATTACCCTTGAATTAAATATGGTTGTCATTAAAAAAATATACATTATTTATGCTTCATTGGTAAATGTCATCATGTATTTGAATTTAATTAGGAAACTTAATATACAATATCTAACCAACTACCGTTATTCCTAATTGTGATAGGTTTAATATCAATAGCATTGAATTTGTGTCACATGTTTATGATAACAGCTACAGGAATAGTAGCTAAGAAAGGAATAGTTAGGAAATTGATTGGAGAAATTAAAAATTAATGCTAATAAATAAGAATTTAAACTTGAACATAAATGTGATGCTAAATAAATGCATTTATTTCCTTCCATTGAAGCTCCTTTAACACAGGATACAAGGGGATGTAAAGATTTATTAAATTATTAAGTGCTGATTTAAAGTCGATGACACAATTCTTTGAGTGCACTGTAGTCCAGTTTGGGAGAAAGCATATTGTATTTTGGTAATACCAATTCAGCCTCTATTTTAATATTTTCTATTTAATAAATGAGTAACGTCTATTTCAAAAAATCACTTTAAATTATTTCAATAAATAATTAATTTATCTTCCAATAGTATAAAAAATTGTGATTAATTTATTAAAATAATTTGATGAAATTTTTTGAAATAGGTGTTATTCATTTATTAAATAGAAAATATTTAAATAGATGCTAAGTTAGGATTACCGAAACATTGTACAATTTCATCCAGTTTGGTAAATTAAGAGTTGTGTATCTGTTTTAGTAATATCAATTTAGTATCTGTTTGTTAGGTAGCCTTCAACCCTAGGAGAGCCCATATAAATAGATCTCTTTCTCCCATTCACAAAAACAAACAAATAATCTGCTCCCCTGGGAGGCAGCATCAATCAGCAGCCTTGGGAGGTAATTCTTTTTCAACACGAGGCACAAGCAGCAACAACAACAACAAAGATCAGTATCAAAGAAAAGTGAAGAGAAGAAGAAGAAAAAGCAGAGCAGAGACATCCCAATAATATCTTTCTTACTTTGTTCTCACTCTCTCATCTTTCTTTTCAATTTTTAGTTCCAAATCTAACTCTCTCTCATCTTTCTTTTCAATTTTTAGCTCCAAATCTAACTCAAAGCTTGTTCCTTTTTCAGCTATCAAAAAAGCGCACAGACAAAACCAGGAGTAAAAGCAGAATATACACAAAGGAAAGTCAAGAATAGCACTAAGAAGGTAATATCCATTCTTTTCTTAAGTGTTTGCTAGTTTTGCCTAAGCTTTAGGTACCTAGTGTATTTTTATTTCTACATGTTCACAAGACGCAGAGCACACAAGCTACCATTTTTACATACAACTCGTGTTCACAAGCATTACATAAAACAAAAATACACATCCATAGCAAAACCATCACATGAACACAGCACACACACACACATCCAGCCATAGAAAACCCGAAGCCTCAAAATCCCGACGCAAAAACATAGCCACACCCAAGCCAAAAATCCAACCTTTTGAACACCCAAAACTCGAAACAAAAATCCTTTCTCTCTTAACACCCCCAAACCCAAATCAAAATCCCTTCTTTTTCCAAATCATGAAACCCCAAAAAATAAAACCAAATCCCCAAACCCACAAACAGGCAGGCAATAAAAAGAGAAACTTTCGGCCATAAATCAAAGAACAACAGCAGAAAGGGAGAGAGCCACGGTGTTGGTGGCTTGCGTTGAGCTTTGAAGCTCCGGCCGTGGAGGTCGTGGGTTTGATTCAGAGATGGAGAGAAGAGAGAGAGAGGGAGAGGCTTAAGGCTTAATCTGATTTGGGTTTACCGTTTAAGTTTAAGAGAAAAGATAAGATGGTGAGGTGGCGTTCTGCCATTGGTCCATAGATATTTCTTTTAATAGTTTGAGTGAAGTTTGGGTTTGGACCGGATTGGACCCATTTGGATCAGCTACCATCTAAAACTAAAAATCACATAAGCCCACTCCACTAAAAATCCCAAGCGAATTCTCTCCTTTAGGCTCAATCCGAATTCCTCTAAGCTCCAGCCCACATTAAAATTTCTCTTCACCCAGACCCAATCTAAAAAATCAAACGCACAAGCCCACCAGCCTTTTTAAAGTCATAGTCAAGCCAAGCCCAAAAATCAAGCTCCACTCCACCACAAGGGCCCAATCCGGATCCACAAGTCAAGCATGTTTCGAAAATTACAAACCAACCCAAACCTTTTTCAAATTACATTTTGACTTTTTAACTTTCACAAAATTAAACTTTTTAACCCCAAAACTTTCCAAAATTAAACTTTCAACCCCAAACCTTTCATAAAATTAAACTTGTCACATGAAGCTTTTCCAAAATACAGTTCAAACCCAAATCTTTTCTGAATTGCAATTTGGCCCCAAATTTTTTTCCAAATTCATTGTGACCTGAAACTTTCCAAAATTACAATCTGACCCAAAACTTTTCCAAATTATATTTCAACCTTGAAACTTTTTGAAATCACAAATTGACCTCAAAAATTCCAAAAATTCATCTTTAACCATTGTTTTTCCAAAATATAAAGATTTCTTCAAGATTAATAATTTGTCAATGACGTTGCTTTAGCATCTCTTAGAAATCTAATATTTTTTTTCTTGTCATTTCTTTGTGTCTCTTGCATGAGATAAGATACTTTGGGAAAAGGATTTGCAAAATTGCAATTAGTATGCTATGCTTTGGAACGAGGTTAGCTATAATTAATTCCTTATGTAATTTACATTACTAGCATATGTCATGCTATCATATACTTAGTAAATATTTTTATAAAATAAACTGTTCACATGCCCTTGCATTTAGGTATTGTCATGCATCCATATGTCATCCTAGGATAAATACATGCCATTTTTCCCATGCCATCTTAGGATTGATACATGTCATTACCCACATGTCATTCTAGGATACATTACATGTCATTCTTATACATGCCATCTTAGGATAGATACATGTCATACATTCACATGTCATACTAGAATGGAATGTAAATTTCATTCATTCACATCCAATCCTAGGATAAGTTTGATCATTGTTTCATTTTAATATCATTTTAAAACCAAATGCCAAGTATTTTAGTTGTTATTTAAATGGTGAGTTTTAAAATTAAATTTGAAATGAGGTACTATCCTTTTGGATATGGATAGGTGTTGTGGGGTGCCTAACACCTTTTTCACATGTAACCAAGCTTCTGAATCCATGTCTTCTGGATCGAGACATCCTTTTCATGGTTTTGAAAACCAGACCGAACTGGTAGGTTCTGCCCGTTCAATCGACAATTGGGCACTAGTCCGGTCCCAAAAAAAACCTCTAAAATTGGTAAAAAATCGGGAACCGGATGCAGAAACAATTTTGCCCCGATTCAGTTTTTAAAACCATGATCCTTTTATTTTCTAGTTTAGCTTAAGCGCCCTAGGGTTTTCTTAGTTAAAATAAGGAAATAAATTTAATTAGATTTAGGTGACCAATTGCACCTAAGAATCACAATGGTTGGTGGCGATTCCTAAAAATGAATATAACTAAGGAAGTTCACTCGTACACACTTCACCCTAGTTTTGTACACATGTACACACGCATTTTTGTACCAAACACGTGTCGCCAAGCAAAAAACCTGCAACAATTGGGGGATAATGTCGAGTGCAAGCCGAAATCTAGGTACAACACCATTATAGAAAGATTTGTTCATGCTCTGTGATCCCTCCCCATAATTCATCTTTATAATTTTAAATATGAACCCTGCGGCTTACATGTTTTATAAATTCAAGTATGTTTCTTTGTTTATGAAATTTTTATGCACTGTTATCCCTCCTCATAATTATCAGATTTTTGAGTGTTCTATTTTTTTCTTTCTTTTCAAATCTTCTCTTTTCTTAGATTCTACCATGTCTTGCAATTTGTGATGGAAAAATAGCTAAAAAAAATCCTTATTTTTTGCTTCTAGTCTCTCTCTATTCTTGCTCTCTCGTTTCTTTATTTTTCTCTACGTGTTTGAGTAGATAGCAATCTCTCAATTTTGCTGGTAGTCCCTAGATTTTTGTTGGCAATTTCCTTGTATTATTCTTTCTTCCTTTCTTTCTTTCTTTCTTTCTTTCTAGACTTTCTCTGTCTGTGTTCTATGTATCTATGGTGAAAAAGTGTGAATAGAAAGATAAAATAGTCCCCCACTCTCTTTTAAGTGTAAATACATTTCTAAACAGAAACATCTTACCCTTCGAGCGTAAAATCAATATCATCTCCCATGTAGTATATAATAGGAGATTTATTACCTTCCTCATCTAATATCCACTCTCTTCCTCCTTTTGGTGCTTTTATGCTCTGCTCTTCTCTTCTTTCTTACGGTTTGTGCTCTCTCCCAAGTGTAACCCTCTGAATTGATTCCATGTATCTCAAAATCTAGGATGGAGTAGTCGTTAGGAGTTTTTGGAGCTTAAAGTCAGTTTGTTTGTTTCGTTTTGCTGTTCTCTTTTCTATCCATTCCCAATTAGTTGCTATGGCCAACAAGGATTTGGCGAAATCTAAGCGGTTGAGGGAGGGGGAGAGAGAGAGAGAATACCAGTTTAACGTGAAAGTGAGAGAGGCAAAGAAAGAAGAAGGAAAAATAGGGTTTAGGTTAAGTGAGTTAGAAATGATGTCGTTTCATTTAAGTTTCTTTTCTCTCTCTCTCTCTCTCTCTTTTTTTTTTTTTTTTAATTATTTAATTTGATACAAAACGAAGTCATTTTGGACCCATTAAAATTTTTTAATATAAGGTTCAAAGCGGCATCATTTGGTATCTAAATTTAAAAAAAAAAAAAAAAAAAAGTGGAACGACATCGTTTTAGTTAAAATTGAGAAATCGTTTTAGTATCTCCTTTCTCTCTCGTCCGCCTCTCCTCTATCTAGGGTGGAGTAGTCATTAGGAGTTTTTGGAGTTCAAATTCAGTTTGTTTGTTTCATTCCGCTGTTCTCTTTTCTGTCCATTCCCGATTAGTTGCTATGGCCAACAAAAATTCGGCGAAATCTAAGCGGTTGAGGGAGGAAGAGGAAGATGGTGATAGAGAAATATTGTTTTTTTGAAGCTGTGCGAACTATCATTCATTGAATGATAGAGATTAAAAGTCTTTAATTAGACTTTTAATATGCCACCGAATAGTGTTTGTGTGCCAACCATATCAATGTAAATTTCATATTATCCTTGATTCAAATATGTATGTCTTTGGAGGTATTAATTCGCTTCCTTTACCTCCATATTGGGTAACAACCCTAACTTCACCTCTAAATCCAGTAACAACAACAATCAACTTTTATGGTAGAGAAGTTTTTAGGCTTGATCTTTACAATTCTCTTACTAGTATAAAACGTATGGTAGGTATTGGAGACATGAATATTCCTAAACTCAACCCTCACACAGCCCTGTTGAACGGTAAAATATATGTGTGGGGTGGTGTCCATCCAGATTATTATCTAGAAACTTCTGGCTAGATGGAGGTTTTCAGGTCACTCACTACAACATGGTACCATTTGAAAAATCTTCATAATAAAATTGACACCTGCTCAATTAGATCTACTATACTCCTTGCCAAAATGAAAATTCTCATTGTCGCTACCAGTGTGGATCGCATTTCATATAAATTCCATTACTTTGACTTGACCAAACATAAGTAGAAGATAGGAGGACCGAGGCTAGGATGTGTCAACAGAAGTTACAAGAGTACTAACTGTTGGTAGCACTCTATATTGGCTGTATACTTTTTCTCTTCCTCATTGATGTTGTCAGTGTCATATTTGCGTCGAAGGAATAGACTTGGAAACTCATGTACAACTCTATGGTGGCTTGATACTTATAGGGTTCATGATCAAAACACTGATAACAGTGAGCAATTTTATCATTTAAATCCACAATGTTTTCTTAATCTAAGTGATTAGAAATTTTGCCTTGTCTTTTACACTTTCATCCCAAAAATTGGCACTGCTAAGCTATACAGATTTTACCATCTAATCCTCAACATTTCCCATAACGGGAATGAAAATTTGAAATTTTCAGTTGTGTCCTACCCATGGTATGAATTCAGTATACTTTTACCTATTTAGGATTGTTTGTTGAGGTAAGTTATTTTCATGTTTCAGTCTAGACCCCTTTTCTTATCTGGTGTTTTGGCTAAGCACTAACAAGTAACAACAAACATGAATGTGTATCTAGTCTTTGCATAACTTGATCTTACAAAAGCTTATAAGTGGACATTATTAGGCATGTTCAAGACCGGTGCCAACAAAACGTTTCATTTAAGTTTTTTTTTTTTTTTTTTAAATTTGATGCAAACCGATGTCATTTTGGACTCATTAAATTTTTTTAATATCAGGTTCAAAATGGTATCATTTTGGTATCTAAATTTTTTTTAAAAGGGAAAAAAAAAAAAAAAGTGGATCAACGTCCTTTTAATTAAAATTGAGAAATCGTTTTAGTACCTCCTTTCTCTCTTGTCCGCCTCTCCTCTTTCTTTCTCTAAGCTTTCGTAAGATCAAATTATGCAAAGACTAGATTACTTGTTAGTGCTTAGCCTAAGCACTTAATAAGGAAAGAAGTATACATAGAAACATGGAGAAAACTCACTACAACAAACAATCTCGAATAGGCAGAAACATACTGAATTCGTACCATTGGTAGGACACAATTGAAATTTTCAAATCTTCATTTCCGTTATGGAAGATGTCAAGGATGAGGAAGTGAAGTATGTATGGCTTAGCAGTGCCCTTTTTGAGGATGAAAATGTAAAAGAAAATGCACAAGTTTTGATCAAATAGATTAAGAAAATATTGTGAGTTTTCAAGTTTTGATAAACCCTATGAGTATTGAGCTGTCCATAAAGCTATAAATGAGTTTTCAAGTCTATTCCTTTGATGTGAATATGATGCCGACAACATCGGTGAGGAAGAGGAGAAGCATTCAGCCAATACAGAGTATTACCAACTGCTAGTACTCTCATAACTTCTGTTGGCACAACCCAACCCCAGTCTTCCATCTTCCACTTATATTTGGTCAAGTCAAATTAATAGATTTTATATGAAACGCAATCCACAGAAGTAGTGATAATGAGAATTTGCTTTTTGGCAAGGAGTACAGTAGTCGGTAAATCTAATTGAGTGGGGGGTCAATCTTATTAGGAGGATTTTTCAAATGTTTCCATGTTCCAATGAGTGGCCTGAAAACCTAAATCCATCCAAAAGTTTCTGGATAATAATCAGGATGGAAACCATCTTACACATATATTTTACCATCCAACACGGTTGTGTGAGGATTGCGTCTAGGAATATTTATGTTTCCGATACCAACCCTACTCTTTAGACCAGTAAGAGGATGGTTAAGATTAAGACTGAGAACTTCTCTACTATAAAAGTTGATTATTGTTGTTACCGGATTTGGAGGTGAAGTAAGGGCTATTACCCGATGTGGAGGTAAAGAAAGCAGATTAACGCTGCCAAAGACGTACAAATTTGAATCAATGATGACATGAAACTTACATTGATATACATAACACCCAATTCGGTGGCATATTAAGAGTTTGATTAAAGAGTTTTAATCTCTATCATTCAAAGAATGATAATTCTAGCAGCTTCTAGCAAAACAATATTTCTCTTTCACCATCTTCCTCTTCCTCCCTCAACCTTCTTCACGGAATCCATCTCGGCCATAGCAACTAATCGGGAATGAATAGACAAATAGAATAGTGGCATGCAACAAACAAACTGAATTTGAGCTCCAAAAACTCCTAACTATTACTCCACCTAGATTTTGAGATAAGTGGAATCGAATCAAATGGTTACATTTGATTGAGTACAAACCGTAGGAGAGGAGAATAGCAGAACATAAAAGCACCGAAAGGAAAACCCTAGCGACAAAGAGTGGAGATTAGATGAGGAAGGTAATAAATCTCTAATTATATGAGAGATAAGGTTGATTTTAAGCTTAAATGGTAAGATGTTTGTGTCTAGAAATGTATTTACACTTAAAGGGAGTGGGGGATTGTTTTGTCTTTTCGTTCACACTTTTTTGCCAACAGATATAGAGAACACTGAAAGAGAGTCTAGAAAGTAAGAAAGATTAGTATGAGGAGATTTCCAACGAAAATATAGGGACTGCTAGCAAAATCAACGGATTGCTATCTAGTCTACTCAAGCACATTGAGAAAAGAAAGAAATGGGAGAGGAAGTATAGAGAGAGACTAGGAGTAGAAAATCAAGGATTTTTTAGCTGTTCTTCCCTCACAACTCGCACGACGTAATAGAATCTAAGAAAGAAGGGGACCATTCTATAGCATTCTAAGCATAAACTCAGAAACTAGATCAATAAGTTTTTGGCTCTTCAGTCATTAGAGCTCTTGCAAGTATTTCAAACCCCTTTCTTTTCGTTCTTTTTTTATTAAATTTATTAGATTTTTCATGTTTTCCCGTTATTGCAATATATGACTTTTCGTTTACTTGATTGATAAATGACAATATTCCTTTGATGCCTAGGTCGTTGGAGGAAAGAAGGGGAAAGGGAAAGTCAAAAGCAATTGCTTTTTAAAGGAAGAGGTGTAAATCTGGTTGCCACTAGCTAAGAATTGAAATTTCAAGTGCATTAACAAGTGTTTGTGAAAATGTGAGAGTGGGCTTTTTTTTTTTTTTTTGGTGCTTTCTCATGTTTTCAAACATGCATATTTGAACTTGGTTGCTTTAAATTTTGCTTACTTTGTCCTCTCTGTGGGAGATTACGGTGTATAGACATGGAATTTAGACTAAAAAGTTCAGTTTCAACCATTGAAAATGCTCTCAACTACTATTTCAATTTGTTTTGCAATACCAATGTTGATCATGTCAATTTTAAAATCATTCAAGAAGCCTGCACTTTCGCAATACCTGTAAGCTATAATTTCTTTCAAGTTGCCATTGTCTAGACAAAAATTTCATGACAAATTTCGATTTCTTGTCATGGCTTGAAATTTAATCAATATGAACATTTGTTAAAGTTAACATTTTTCCGACGGAAAAAATGAAAAGATAAAAGTTGAGTCTTTCTTTTCTCCTCCGCATCCTTTTCTGAGCCAGATTAGATATTGATGCCTGGGTAGCTCTACTTGTGGTTTGATCCCAAAAACAATGATGTGAACAAAGAAGCAAGATATCTGAATCATCTGATAAATTTTGCAGGGCACAGAGATTCAACGGCTTGTCTGGACTCATTTAGTGAGTTCAGAGCAGAAGCACACCCAGAAATTTGACCAGGAAAGAAGGATGCAGTGGCAATCTGAGATCAGGACTCCATGCACTACTGCTTACCTGGTGTCCCTGACACACGGGTTGATATCTTTTAGGAACTGATCCGTCATCACCTGGAGATAAAGGGATGAACATTTAAAAGGATGCATCAATTAAAAAAAATGAAAAAACTGCAACTTTTCCGTGCACAACAGTAGACTAAGATCTAAGGAGTGAGTACTGAGGGTAAATGTGCTGCCGGACGCAACCTGAATAGAGTTTTGAATGACATTAGGGCTTTTTGATGGGAAAAAGCCTGCTTCTTGTTTTATTGTGGCAGGAAGTGACAAGATCCAGATGTCCAATTATAACAACAAAGTAATGTTTGAGTTCTTACTTTAAATTGTCTTGTGATTTGTCTTTTAATCTTTTTGCATTCATTTTCTTTTGAGGATGCTTTATTTTTATTTCTTTCTTGGGGGTAATATTGAAGGCTCGATATATTAGACATTCATTATGGTTTTTTTACTTATTTAATCACTTTTTTTTCACTTATCGTATGATTGGACACAAAAAGGCTAACCGCTATCAAACCCACTTAAAAGTGGGAATTTTGTGCACTGCGTGCGACATTTTTATGATATATTGAACTTTATGTATTGGACCAGAACAAAAAGCAAGTATTCAATGCACCTAATCTTTGGATCCAGGATTTCATGATTGATCACTTTGGCATTCTCTTCTGTAGTTTATTAACGCCTGTAGTTTCCCTTTTGGGGTTGATTTTAAATTTTGTAGTTCTAATTATTAGCTCTTGTAAAGCCAGTGTTTCCAAACGTGTCCATAGAATATTAGAATGCACAGAATCATTCCATGCGCCCATCACATAGTATGGCCAAAATTGTAGAGAACAAAGAGAAAATCCTACAGCGGAATGAGGGATATTTTTCCCCACTCGAATAAGGGCTAGTACTCATTAACAAGAATCAAGATACATCAAATGTTTATTGCGCACATTCACACACACACATTTTAACGCTAAACATGATTTCTATGTTTATTAAACCATTTGCTGAGGCCTTCAGTAGTAACATACATTCTCTGCATCAAAGTTGTCCTTAATGTTAATAAATTCAGCAGCCCTTCTTCCAACATCATTGAGCAATGGAGTTAATGCCATTGACAAGACAACGATAACTAGAGCAGCTTGTTAAGCTCAAGTGGTGCTGGTAGCACACCAAGCCTGCTTCCAAGAAGGAGAAAATTCTATAAGAAAAAGGAAATATGGAATGCTTAGTCTGAGAAGAGTTGTAAATCAAACTAAATTATGACTCATCTGTTTGCAAGAGAAAATACTACAATCCAGACTTGCCTCCTTAATAGTCAGTCCAACACAAGGAACTATTGTTGTTATGATCAGTTTCTTAAAGACGATCAAACCTGCCAAGAGTGAAAGTTTATTGGGCCACTCTTGGACATGAAGCTGCAGAAACAGGAAAAAAATGATGGCTAAACTGCAAAATTTTCATATGCATGTGGGATCCACATGTTAGTGAGAGAGTGGTTGTATAAGCTCGGCGCAGGAGATACCTTCTCTAGCTAGTCTTAATAGTGATTAGTGAGTTAAAAGAACCAATGCAATTAGGGATGACAATCAGGGGCGGCTTAATGTATTTGGGGGCCTAAGGCGAAAATTGAAACTAAGGCCGATTTAAAAAAAATTAAATATTACTTAAATTCTATTATCTTGTTTTAGATGCAAAATTACTACTAATTAACATGAACAATGTAGATTTTTTTTTTTTTGAAAGTCTATAGACAAAAAATTTGACAAAACTTTTCAAACCTGTTAATATGGTAGATTGATAGCGGTAAGTAAAAAAAATGATGTTAGTGATAGACTTAGATAAAAACTAGTAAAAGTTTGTTAATTCAACTTGTGAAAAATGTTGTGAATTTTTTTTTGTATTGCTCTTTTTTTTTTTTAGAAGTTCTACATTCATAATATTTTCATAACAAATCTTAGATGTTAATTTGTTACTGATTCTATTTTGAACTCATCACTGACATTAATTTTTTGTCATCAATAATACACAATAACAACCTACCAATTAAGATTTATTCTGAAAGTGTTGTGAAAAATGTTGGAGATGTAATATTTTTTTTTTTCATTTTTTTCATTTGATAAAAAAAAATACTATTTTATTTATTGGCTAATATTTGGATTTAATTAATACTATTATAATATTTAAAAAAATCCTATTAGTTAAAATTTGGGGGTCTTTTTTCTACTTAGAGCCTTAGGTGGCTGCATCATTTACTTCACATGTAGAGCCAGCATCGATGACAATGAGGAAGGGTGGGCCCAAAGGATGGAATCTTCACTCTTGTTTTGCATAATTTTGTCTTACCTCATCCTCAATTCCTCATCCCGTATGACGTGGAAAACTTCCTTACTCCATCCCTTTCGCTTGGGGCTCCACCTTGTAAAATTTTACTTCATGATAATTTGCCACACAACTATTACAATTTTTTTAATAAAACTTGTTTCATTATTATAAATATAATTGAAAATTGAAATTACAACTAAATTTATCCCATCAAATCAAACAAGTTTTTAGCAATAACTAAATAATATTATTAACTATTTAACAAGATAGTATCTCAACAAGAACAAAAATCTAATTGAGAGAAAGAGAGAGAGAGAGAGAGATTTAAAGTTTGTTATCCAAAATATTATATTTTCTCTTTATAAGATAAAATTTAATGAATAATAATCATATATATAACCAAAGGTGAGAGAGAATCAAATTAAATCTAAAACTGGAGTCTAATTTTATGTCAAATGTCCTATATAATTTCTTAAATTTTCTGCAACTATTTTCTTACATTACGAAAATCAAGGAGATCAATTTGATTTTGATAATTTTTTGTACTAAATGAGTTATTAAGTGATAAAATCATAGAATCAAAACTAATAAACCTCCTTAAAAAAATTGAACCTTAAAAAAATCACCATCATTTATTAATTTTTCTTTTTATTATTATACAAACTAGTATATAACCAGTGTATATGCACAATACAATTATAAACAATCATAATTATATACATATATGAGTTCAAATTATACTTGGTGTATGAGTTTCACATTTTTTAAGTCATAAATAAATTTTACTCTCTTTATTCTTTTCTTTTTTGAATATACACATGAGTTTACTCTTTTTACTTTTTCTTTTTTTGGTTTATTGGGTTTTTGATGGTTTATTTATATTAGACTCTTTATCTTTTGCACAATATTAACTCACTTAAAACAAAAATTTTAAAAACTTAGATAGAACACGTAACACAAAATTGGACAATAATTATAATCCAAATTAGAATCTAATTGGATTTTCTCTCAACTTTGGTTTTAATTACTATATACTAGTGTATAACTCGTGCATATGCACGGTACAATAAAAAACAATTATAATTACACATATATATGAGTTCAAATTATAGATATACATTTTATAAGTCATAGATATATACATGAATGTAACTCCTTTTTTTTTTGTGGATATACACGAATTTACTTTTTTTTAATTGAGTTTTAATGGTTTATTTATATTAAACTCTTCATCTTTTGCACAACATTAATTCACTTAGAACAAAATTTTAAAAACTTAGATAAGGCACATAACACAAAATTAGACTACAATTGGAATTCAAATTACAATCTTTTTATTTTTTTTTTAAAAAATTACAATCGATTTGGATTTTCTCCTGGTTTTTAATTATTTATATATAGACAAAATAGTAATTGAATTAAAAATAAATAATAAACAAAATTAATATTTGAATTGAAAAAATGAAAAGATAAAAGGAATGTCAGGAAGACAGAGGGCAAGTATTAGAAATAAAAGTAAAAAAGAGGGGTAAATGGGGAAGAAAAGGAAGAAAAAGAAAATTGTTTTCAGTTAGAAAACTCAATGAGAACTAAAGAAACCGAGTTTAATAGGCCGAGAGTAGTGAGAAGCCCTTCCCAAATACCAACTAATCGTTAGTTTTTAGGGTTTGGATTTTTGAATTTATAAATAAAACTCCCTCTGTTTTGCTCTGTTATGTTTTCTCAGACTCAGAGTGGAGAAACTGAGATGGACTTGAACCCAACGCAACCCTTTTCATTCAAACTCAACTAGCCGTTAACTCTAACAGAGTGCCACCGGCCTCAGCCCCCACAATCATATATATACTGATAAGGGGAATTTTTAATTGGAAAAATAAAAGAAGTTGTTGATCTCCAAAGACCTGTCAGCTTTATTATGCATATTGAAGACATCATGCAAGATGAAGCCGTCAGTCTCTAAGTTGAAGACTTCACGCAAGATGAATCTCAGTCTCTAAGCTGAAGACTTCACACAAGATGCAGCCGTTAAGCTGACGACTTCATCTTACGACCTGATGGCATCTACACTCAGACGGAATGAAAAGCTAACGGGGAGAAAGCTAAAGAGTAAGCTGAAGACAGTAAGCTGAAGGCAGTAAGCTAAAAAGTAAGCTGAAAATAGTAAGCTGAAGAGTAAGCCGAAGACAATAAGCTAAAGAGTAAATTGAAGATAGTAAGCATAAGAGGAAGCTGATGAGAACAAGCTAAAAAGGATAAGCAAACCTCTGTCGGGATTTATTAGTAAGTGACAATGTTAGAGAGTCCACGAAGCTCACCGTATAGCTGACGCTAATAAAGCTGAAGAGAGTAGGCGAAGCTGTCGACCCTGAAGTGGTTTGTCTTGATCACCACGCATGAGTATAGAAGGAAATGTCTTGTATCCCACGCTTAGTGTTAGTCTCCTACAAGGAAAGGATTCCACAATATACGTTCTTGAGGATTCCTATAAGGAAAAGACTTCTAGTACAAGGAAGAAAGGTCAACCTTCTACTACTATAAAAGCCTCAATACCCTCACAAACCAAGGTACGCATAATTCACCACAGCTCTGGTACTCTAGAGTTGTGAACAAGAGAATTCTCTAACTTGACCGTCAGAGGGTATTTGGCCGGTACCACACTCCTCTTAAGGTCTTTAGCTTTTGTGTTGTGCAGGTTCTTGTCAGGAGCACGTGAGGACCGTGTGGCTTACTGATGATTTTTTGGCATCATTAGTTGGCGCCGTCTGTGGGAAACGTTTTGTTGCGATCCGCAAGTCATGGTGCTCACTCGCTCGATGGCAACCACTAATGACGTTCGAGAAGTGGAACCACCCACGACCGCTCTCGAAAGACAAGTTCAAACTCTTGCCGCTGCAATGGAACGCCTCACCAAACAAAACCACGACCGGGAAGAACAGCTGGGCCAGAAGAATGCAACACCGAATAACCAAAGAAATGATCAAGAAGGAACCAGCGCTGAAAGAAGGAACCAGGAGGGACCTGAAGGCAGCAACACCCCAGGCCGACAAGAACGACAGGATACCAGCCGTCCTTTCGGCTTAGATACAACACCCCCTTACATGGTCGCAAAGATGCAGATAATGAAGGAAAGGATGGACCTTATGATAAATGCCTTCAAAGGACGGGTGTCTAGCGACCTCGACGATTTGGTCCACCGAACCGATTCGCCTTTCACCACCTCCGTCAACTCCTTCCCCCTTCCACCAAAGTTTCATATGCCGCAGGTGGAAAACTACGATGGAAACAAAGACCCTCTAGATCATTTAGAGTCCTTCAAGGCCCTGATGCACCTTCAGGGGGTACCCGACGAGATCATGTACAGAGCTTTCCCCACTACGCTAAAGGGTCCCGCAAAGATATGGTTTAGCAAGCTGACGCCTAACTCCATCAGTACTTTCAAGGAGCTAAGCGCCCAGTTGCTTCGCACTTCATCGGGAGACATAGGTATAAGAAGTCTACAGCATGCTTGATAAGCATCAAGCAGCGGGAAGATGAGATGCTAAGGTCTTACATAGCATGCTTTAACAAAGAGGCACTTTCAATTGATGAAGTTGACGACAAGATACTTGTAGTTGCTTTCACAAATGGGCTGCGAAAGGGTAAGTTCCTATTTTCACTATACAAGAATGACCCGAAGACTATGTCGGACGTGCTTTATAGGGCAACCAAGTATATGAATGCTGAAGACGCGCTTCTGACTCGAGAGAAGAGAGAAAGGCAGAAGGATACGAGACAGGACAGAGTGCGGAAGATGGCAAGAACTAGGGACGCTGGACGAACAGAAGCGACACCACCCGTGGAACACCAAGCACCTACGGAAGTACTACTAGTAAAAAGGATGGCATAAAAAACAGCCCCTCTTTATTTCTAATTTACCTTAGTGAATTTTAGCTATACTATTCAGTTTTTCTATTTTAGTTTTTGCTACAATAACACTTTTAAAGCCCAAAAGGCAGGTCTTTGTTTTCTTTTTAAGAACTACTTTTTCTATAAATGCATGGTTTATTATAATAAGAGAAGTTTATTTAGACATGGCCAAAGTCGCCTACGGGTGAACAGTCATTACGCTAAGTCACCTATGGGTAGACGTATGGCCAAAGTCGCCTATGGGTAAACGCATGGCTAAAGTCGCCTACGGGTGAACAGTCACTACGTTAAGTCACTTACAGGTAGACGCATGACCGAAGTCGACTATGGGTGGATGATCACCATACTAAGTCGCTTACAAGTAGACGATCAAAAAGGTGACGAGGCACCAAAATTTAGTCACCTCAATTAGTCCACGACCCCAAGTGGACGACTCACAAGGTGACGAGGTACCAACACTTAGTCACCTCAATAAGTCCACAAAGTGGACTACCCTATTAAATCCACAAAGTGAACGACGTTGATGAGTCCAAAGTGGACGACCTCACCCTAAGAGAATGAAAAATTATTAAGTCCACAAAGTGGACGAGTTTATCATTGAGTTTACTGCTAAGTCCACAAAGTGGACAAATTTATTACCAAGTCTACAAAGTAGACAAGCGTAAGTCCACAAAGTGGACGGGCCTATTGCCAAGTCTACAAAGTAGACAAGTTTAATATAAATCCACAAACTTGACCAAAGTCTACAAAGCAAATTAGCCTAAGTTCACAAAGTGGACGGGTATATTACCAAGTCTATGAAGTAGACGAGCCTAAGTCCACAAAGCGGACAACCCCTAAAAAATGAATGAACTTATCCACAAAGTGGATGAATGTATGACTTGTTCCGCAAGTGGACGAGTCCATCAAGTAAGAGCAAGCTGACGCCATTATCCACAAATGGACGGATTCATGAACCAATCCACTAGTCCACAAAAAGGATACGTTCAAAGAAGAAGATGGTTTGAAACGTTAAAGAAAACGTGTCTAAAAGACACCTTAAGTGGATGGATTCGCCTTATATTACCAAGTACGAACGTATCCTAACATACATACAAATGCCAAGGATAGACACACATGCCAAATAAAAAGTAACAGGCGTAAAATACTATAAATAAAGTGATGTTTTTACAAGTAAAAGCCCAAAAACAAGTGAGTGTCAAATATTGTTTGAAATTAGCTTACGTTTACAATAAAGAAAGAAAAAAGCTTAAATTCATGAAGCTAGGGGGGTCTTGAGGCTTTTCATCACCCTTTGGAAGAAGGGCCTGGACGCTTGGAGCGGAAGGGTCTTCAGCATGAGGGTTTGCTTACTTAGTCAAAGGGACGACAGTCTGGTCCACAACAGGCTGGGTAAGGACGACACTATCATCTTTTAGGTCCGCCACAGACTTGTTAAGATCGTCACCTTCCTCAAAAATAGCATTGCCCATGGGTGTTGACTGTAGAGGCTCATCCAGAAACGGAACTGATCAGTTTACACCACGTGCTCAAGCATTTAATAAAGGTGGCTTGAGGCGTCACACATGAGTGACCAATCTGATGATGTTAACTCCATAACCCGTCAGCTAAAGTTGATGAGATTATGGAGTGGGGGGCAACTAATAAGGGGAAATTTTAATTGGAAAAATAAAAGAAGTTGTTGATCTCCAAAGACCCGTCAGCTTTATTGTGCATACTGAAGACATCATGCAAGATGAAGCCGTCAGTCTCTAAGCTGAAGACTTCACGCAAGATGAATCTTAGTCTCTAAGCTGAAGACTTCACACAAGATGCAGCCATTAAGCTGACGACTTCACCTTACGACCTGATGGCATCTACACCCGGACGGAATGAAAAGCTGACGGGGAGAAAGCTGAAGAGTAAGCTGAAGAGAGTAAGCTGAAGAGTAAGCTGAAGATAGTAAGCTGAAAAGTAAGTCGAAGACAGTAAGCTGAAGACAGTAAGTTGAAGGCAGTAAGCTGAAGAGTAAGTTGAAAATAGTAAGCTGAAGACAGTAAGCTAAAAATAGTAAGCTGAAAACAGTAAGCATAAGAGGAAGCTGATGAGAACAAGCTGAAAAGGATAAGCAAACCTTCGTCGGGATCCATTAGTAAGTGACAATGTTAGGGAGTCCACGAAGCTCACCGCATAGCCGACGCTAATAAAGCTGAAGGGAGTAGGCAAAGCTGAAGGGAGTAGGCGAAACTGACGACCCTGAAGTTGTTTGTCTTGATCACCACGCATAAGTATAGAAGGAAATGTCTTGTATCCCACGCTTAGTGTTAGTCTCCTACAAGGAAAGGATTCCGCAATATACGCTCATGAGGATTCCTATAAGGAAAAGACTTCTAGCACAAGGAAGAGAGGTCAACCTTCTACTACTATAAAAGTCCCAATACCCTCACAAACCAAGGTACACATAATTCACCCCAGTTCTGGTACTCTAGAGTTATGAACAAGAGAATTCTCTAACTTGACTGTCGGAGGGTATTTGGCCGGTACTACACTGGTACTCCTCTTAAGATCTTCAGCTTTTGTGTTGTGCAAGTTCTTGTCAAGAGCACGTGAGCACTGTGTGACTTACTGACGATTTTTCGGCATCATCATATACGATGATCCCCTGTTTTACATTTTCTTGCTTCTCACTGACACTCATAATTCATTCAACAAACCCTTTCTCCCTTTATGTGTCTGCTTTCTTTCTCTCTGTCAATCAAATTTACTTTTTTTTTCTCTCTCTGGAGATGGAGAAAAAAGAAATTTTGGTGTCTAAAATTTTGCTCAGAATTCCGTTCATCGACTCCCAAACCAGGTTCAGATCTGGGTATCATTTCAAACCCATTTGGGGTGCCTATAGAAGAAGATCAAACTTTGCATCTAATTCTAAACCCCAATCTCAATCCCATTTTGATCCCTGCATTCCAATTTTGAATCTCAAGAGGAAGAGGGATTATGGGTTTCTGCCAGAACTTCCTGCTAACGCTAAACCCCATTTGGACGTGGGTCCTGACCTTGATGAAAATCCAAAGCCCCACAAGATCAAACGACTGAAAATAATCCCACCCAAAAAGCCACCTAACTCCTGCTCTGTTACTCCCATTGGTTCTCTTTTGACGCCTTGGTTGAGGTTGCATCTCTAGAAATAGAAAAATTTGACAAGTTTGCAAGATTGATATAAGAGAAGGCTCTCAAGAAGCCAATCTTTATACAAGAAAAGGTCAAGAGCGCTGCTGTTCAAAAGAGACCAAGAGTTGGCCATGATGATGATCAAGATTGGGGTTTGGAATTGGAAACCAAGAAACAGAGGGCAATGGTTGTGCAAGAAAAGGTCATGGGCTCCTCTGCCTTTTCTATTCAAGATTGGGGTTTGGAGGCCAAGAAAAAGAAGCAATGCTCGATGCCAATCAAGAAAGCGATTGCGGGTCCACACCCACCACCCATCCTGCCTCCAGAGTTCAAGGATGTGATCAATACATTGAATGGGCGTGATGAATTGCCGGTGATACAGAAAAAGTTGTTCAAGACTGACATAACAAAGGGTAACAACCTGTTTTCAATACCTTTGAGACAAATAGTGAGGGAGGATTTCTTGTCTGAGCAAGAGAAAGAGGAACTTAGAGCACGGCAAGAAATCCCAGCGAGACTCATCGATCCCAAGCTTCAGATTTTTATGATATAGTTTTGATTCAGTGGGACATGCCTAAGATTACGGGGAATACAAGTTCAACAGATGCATTGAGGACCGGTTGGAACAATGTTCGGAAGTCGAATAATCTCAAGGAAGGTGATTTAGTGCAACTTTGGTCATTACGGGTTGGCCAACAAGCTTGTGAAGATGCCTCTTCTTCTTCTGCTATAAACAGAGGACAGCTCTGTTTTGCCCCCTTGTGTTGCTTTAGAGAACATAAAACAAATTCATGAAGTTGTGAATTGTGGTAGTTTTTTATTATTCTTTTTTTTTTTTTTGTTCAATTTTTTTAGTGTTTAGATTTCAGTTATGGATATTTGTGCATGTGTATGTGGTCAAACTCCCGTTGATAATCAGTATATATACAAGTAGATCTCAGTTATGATATTAGACTTTCAATGGATATATATATATATATATATATATTTTTTTTTTTTTTTTTTTGAGAAACTCAATGGATATATTAATTATGGGTAATTGTGTATTAATTATCCATTTTAAAGGAATTTTTATTATTAAGTTGCTTTAACAACATTTATCAAGAAAGCCATCAAAAATGAAATATTGTGAAATTCACTAAAATGAATCTTAACAATTTAGATTTCTTAATATATATATATATACATATATATGTATATCACTTTAAATAATGTTACACGGGTGTAACCTTAAATAATATTATACCGATTAATCATTACTCTTATTAGATTGAAATTTCCAAAAAAAACCTACAATTGAATTACATATTCTCTATGTTCTTAACATGTATGCCAAATTAATATTTCTCGGCAAGAAATCCCAGCGGGACTCATCAATCCCAAGCTTCAGATTTTTAATGATATAATTTTGATTCAGTGGGACATGCCTAAATATACGAGAAATACCAGTTCAACCTATGCACTGAGGACTCGTTGGAACATTTTTCAGAAGTCGAATGATCTCAAGGAAGGTGATTTAGTGCAACTTTGGTCATTCCGGGTTGGCCAACAAGCTTGTGAAGATGCCTCTTCTTCTTCTGCTTCAAACAAAGGACATCTATGTTTTGCCCTTTCGTTGCTTCAAGGAGATCAAATAAATTCATGAAGCTGTGATTGTTTTTTTTTTTTTTTTTTTTTTTGGTTCAAATTTTATAGTCTACTTTCTCGTAGGTTTCAATTATGTATATTAGTGCATGTATGTCGTAAAACTCCAATTGATAAACTATATATATATATATATATATATATCCCATCAAAAGATAGGCCCTTTTGATGGGATAAGTATTGTAAGCTCTAGTCTTACTTCCCCCTCCCCTGTGTGTAAACTTCGAATCTAACTAAATTTTCTCAAAAGATAGAATATATATATATATATATATATTAGTTCTCTTTGTTTGTATTTATATCAACATATTAGTTCATTTAGTTAAGCAATAAAGTAAATGTATATATTAATTATTAATAATTGTGTCTTAATTATTTAAGATAAAGAGAGAGGCATTAAAGGGATGCCCGTGAAAAGACAAAGAAATGGTGAAGTTATGACATAGAGAGTTGTTTCATGAGCATTGTGTGATTAACACAAAAATGAAACAAAGAAACACACATTTATGAGCTGAGAATGCAACGTAAGACATTGATTAAGCAGTCAAGAAACAACTTTTTCAAGAATGAGTAGGTCAAAATGAGATTTTTGAGAGAGAGTTCAACTTTGATGAGGAAGCGCTTTGAACATCAGAAATAGGATTCTCTCCATAATTCTTCTCCAAACCAAAGTAGCTTCATTTTTTTTTTTTTTTTTTTTTTTTGCAAGCATCTCTGCAGAACATCTTACAAAGTGACATTGTCAGGTTTACTATCAACTGTCCTCTAGTGTTTGCTTAGGATAACCTTGTTGAGATGTGCACCAGCCTTCAATTGGTGAACTACAGAAGCTGTCTAATGCTTTTCTGCTAGGCACGTTCGTTGATTGTTGCTTTTGGTAGCAGTTGAGCTGATTGAGTCTAAAACATGGCAAGCAATTGTGTAGGATTTTAAAACAGAGATACTAGCAGGTGGAGGCTCTTAAGAAAACTGTTCATATGTTTTTTAGTAACCTAACATACCATAATTTGAGAAAGAATTTTACGAGGTTGAGGCTTTTCAGTTGAAAGATGGGTTAGTTCTTCATCATTAAATGAAACAGAATGGTTGTCGTGGGGGTATTTAAGCTTCTCAACTTTCAGTGTCAGCCCTATCAAAACTAGAATTTTTTCTTGAAACAGTTTAAATGGAGAGTTTTTTTTTTTTTTTTTTATATAATTATTTTTTCCTTTAGAGGAAAAGATCGTTTGGTTAATGCTTGTCTGCATAATCCAGGCCATGTATTTGGACATTTTTCTGGTTGTATTCTCCTAGGACAATGCCTAACAGCATACATGGTGTATAATCAATAATGCCTTGCTATTAGACACCAGAATGGAAACCGCAAGCGAGAAACAATTTACTATAGACAATTACAAGTGATAATTTATAAAATCTTGTATCCAAAATAAAGTGAATTTTATCCTCGCATTCCAGTGCCAGTCCAATAGAGTTCAAAATGCAAAGCTTGGTTTAGCCATAGATTTAGTGTCTCACGTAAAATACTAAATCTGCTGGAACGTTTCTTCGTTTTAAATTTAAATAGCACAGATTGATGATTCGGATTCATCAATCCAAGAGTGACTATGATAAACTATTTATACTTTATACAAGAGATTTATAGATAAAATTTAGATTACAGACAAGCAATACAGACTGCAATAAAAAATGATAAATAAAAAATTAAACCACTCAAAATGTCTGACATGTCAAGCCTTCACTATCACCCCGTGAAAAAATAAGGCCCCCTTATGAAAAAATGACAGATCAAAAGGCAATTTGAAGTAAGAGCTCAGATTTTACTTTCTTGTTACAATTCGGCATTGGGATCTTGTCACTTCCTGCCACAAATAAAAGAAGTAGGCTTTTACCCATCAGAGAGCCCTAACATCATTCAGATCTCTGTTCACATTGCCTCCAGCTTCTCATTTAGAACTTGATACTCACTTCTTAGATCTTGGTCAACTGTCGTGCGTGGAAATGTTGGCGGTTTCAAATTTTAAATTGATGCATCCTTTTCAATGTTCATCGCATCTCCAAGCTATAATGGATCAGTTCTGACAAGATATCAACCCATGTGTCAGGGACACCAGGTAAGCACCAGTGCATGCAGTCCTGACCCCATATTGCCACTGCATCCTTCTTTCCCAACCAAATTGCCGGGTGTGCATCTGCTCTGAACTCACTCAAATGTGTCAGGTCAAGCCGTTGAATCTCCGTGCCTCGCAAAACTTCTTCAATCAGATGATTCAGATACCTTGCTTCTTTGTTCACACCATTGTTGCTGGGATCAAACCACAAGTCAAGCTGCCCAGGTATCAATATCTGATCTGATCTGCTCAGAAAAGGAAAGGGGGAGTGGGGAAAAGAAAAACCATATGTGGTGTGTGTGTGTGTATGTATACTTTTTTCACCATTTTAACAAATTTTAACTTTAAAATGTACATCTTGATTTTTCTTTTCAATCCAAGGCAAGAAATTGAAATCTTCGTCTAGAACCCCAATATAAGTTAATGAAAACTTGGAAGACATACAAGGAATTGAATATGATTTTAATATGAAACCATGATAATATTGTTATTGTTAGATAAAATCTTGGTAAGAAGGCACAAAAGTGTGGAGAACCATCATCAATTCATACCTGGGATTCCTTCAGTGGCTCATTGAACAAGCAGCTACCATTTTGATTCCACTCACCACCATAAAAATGCCTAGGTGATTGCAAACGCCAGAACTTGAGTGTCTTGCTTGGAACTTTTTTCTGTATATAGGAGACCATATTCTCAAGAACAAGTTTAAGTCCATCCAACATCTCGAGGGGAGGAGATATCGGTTGCCCAGCATGATAAAATACAAGAGGTCTCTCTTTAGGGAATTTATCATAGCCCCACCTATTCAAGAACAAATCAAAAGGTATATTTAGAAAGCTACCAATTTATAAGAGGCCACACTGCCATAGCTGCAGATCATCTCATAAGGGTGCCAATTAAAGGCTTAAGTGTCTTGAATTAAAAAGAAATGAAAGCATTGGAGCTTACAATACCAGCTTGAGAAATTTCTGAAATTTCTAGCCACTTTTTACTTCTTTTTTTCCCCTCATTAAAATTAAACTATTTTACTCCTATTCTAGTAGCAATGCTTCTTTACCACCTGCCTTCCAGCTTTATTCTTTTTCTTCCTTTCTTTTCAAGTAATCCCCAATTCCCAATGGGTTTGGCTTACCTCCAGTACTTTTTTAATTTGAATCTCATTTTGTTTTAATGAGAGACTGTCACGTCACCCATTAACTAAATAAAATGTGGAAATTAAAATCCACTACCACTTGCCATTGTATATTTAAAATAAAAGGACATGTTCGGTTAAAAAAGTACTGAAGGTAAGCTAAACCCATTCCCAATACCAGGACCAAATCATTTCATTTTGATTCATATGATTATTTCTACCAGTTACATTTGACAAACCAAGATCTTCCTTTTACAGACTTTAATCATCTTATTTCATTTCTAGTGTAGACTCCTCAAGTAAATATGGTAGAAGAATTAAATTATTAAAGATGGAGAAAAAATACTTATTCCTGATGATAAATGAATTAAATTATTTCAAACTTGATGTCATGCCTTCATTTTGATTGCTATATGAAATAAATGGTTTTGACTACACCAACATTAAATGTCAAGCTTTGAGCTTACCACAAAGTTAGACTACACCTGCTTAACAAGGATACAACAATGCATATC
The DNA here is from genome assembly GCA_032727855.1 of Quercus ilex subsp. ballota. NCBI lineage: Eukaryota > Viridiplantae > Streptophyta > Magnoliopsida > Fagales > Fagaceae > Quercus > Quercus ilex. Next base: position 28,284,432 of record CM064918.1, on the reverse strand, counting down.
AAGGCTCAAAAGGGTCCAAGAAGTTTGACTCAAAATATATCAAAAACATATACATGAAAAGAACGATCAGTAAGGACAACAATACTGGTGCACAATGCAGCTAAACAAGACAAAATTAGGAATTTCATTACTTGCTCATGTACTATGACAAAACATGATACTGTAAAGGTTTTATTTTTTTTCTTTTGGCTAGGTAATAAAGTAGATTCCAGTTGTGACCTTGCCAAGAATATAAGTACTAGAGACCAAAAGACCCTCTTCATTATAAATCAAACATTCTATTTTATATCAATGCACATGATACGTCAAATCAATTATAATACAGATATAAAACAAAATAGTCCAGTGAACTACATCTTCTATGAATTAACAAAAATAAAAGGACATTACCAATGGCCAGTATTGAAAACAAGGACATCATAGAAGTCAGTGATGTTGACCCAATCATCTGCAGGAATATCCACGTCAACTCGATGTATTCCTTTCAGCCCACCTTGATCACCAACTGTTGACTGTTTTGGCTGCCACCTTTGTTTAATCAGTTATGAGCATGTAAGGTTTCCATTTTTCAAAAATCATAAAAAGATTTAATGCATCTTTATCTAAGATTTTAAACAAGGACACCATGGGAACCCCCTAAAAAGGTTTTTTTTTTTTCCTCTCCCACTTTCTATATGACTGACTTCATGCTTTTGGAATTTGCATTGTGATTCTTTGCTGGACTGCATTGCTCTTATGAATTTTTTTAGTGTAAATTGATGAGAGGATGTTTTATAATCATCCTGTTTATTAATTCTTTTTTTTTTTAACACAATTTTTCACTTATTAAAACAAGGTCTCATATTTATATTGTAATCATCTCAACAATTTTAATTGAATCATAAACAACCGGGAAAAAAAAAGGTGGGGTTGGGGTGGGGGGGGGGGGTACTAAGCAACAAACTCATCTAATCCACACTCAACACAGCACCTAACCACACATGCAAGCAATGAAGCTAGAAGTTGGATAAAGTAAGCCACACATGCAACAAATGAAGCTCAAATTTGAAAATTTTTTAATTCAAGCATTATCTTGAACAAGCAAAAAAGAGATCAACAAAATCAGTGCTCTATCTCAATTGCACCTTCTTGTCCCAAGATGATGGTGGGATCAAGGCTACACCCTTGACAAGGGCAAGGGTGTAGCCTTGATTTCATCCATGTCACCATTAGATTACACGTTATTGAGAGTAAAAAGAAAAGATCAACCAAGATGCAATTGTAACTTTGATTTCATCAATATCACCCGGATATTATATGTTAAAATCTTTAGTAGTAAGTAAGGAACATACATATAACTTATCATGGATTTCTTGTTACAGCCAGCACCTGATTCAGAAAGTCCACAAAAAATTTACCACATTATTATCATATAATATAGTATGTAGAAAGTTCTTTTTCAGTACACATCATCAATCACACAGCAGGCCATTTGGAAACAAATGGAAGACAGGAAAGCACGTTACTAACATTGTTATCTAGAGAATTTTAACATACCTATCCATTTTTAAAACCCAAGTCATCAACAAAAACAGTAAACTTTGCATTCATGAAATCCTAATATAAGTGACATTGGCAAATTGAATCTTTTTTAATCATTATAAAAGCCCACATATATGCTATATCTCATCATGTCCTCTAGTATTAATCTCACTACAATATCAATAGCAATAGCACAACAATATGATTCAGCTATTTTAGTGATCCATTAGCCATCACATTAAACCAAAAATGAAAGCACTGCACAATGCAAGCTCAAAAGTGCTCCAAAAAATAAATCTTCTTCTATATTAGTATTATTTAACATTGTTATCTAGAGAATTTTAACATACCTATCCATTTTTAAAACCCAAGTCATCAATAAAAACAGTGACCTGTGCATTCATGAAATCCTAACACGTGACACTGGAATGAACCATTTTTTATCATTATAAAAACCCGCATTTAAACAATCTATGTCAATCAAAGTGATGTTTGCTACATCTATAAACATGTCCATGAGCATTAGTTTCACAACAATATCAATATCATTAGCACAACAATGTATTTCTCCTACTAATCTGAGTGAAGTTCTCCTATGTCATAAAAAAAAATAAAAAAATGTATTTCTCCTACTATAGTGATCCATTATAGCCATCATATTAATGCAAATTCACTTCATTAAATAAATCGATAAACAAAACAAACAAACTCTCTAAAAGCACTCCAAAGGCAAAATCTTTTTTACTTTTTATAAAAAAGCGCATATATATGCTGCACAAAGTTCATCATGTCCATCAGTATTAATCTCACTATTTATCAATAGCAATACAACAATATGTTTCAACTATTAGTGATCCATTATAGCCATCGCATTAAAACAAAATTTCAAAGCACTGAACGATGCAATATCAATAGCAATACAAGTATACAACAATATGTTTCAACTATTAGTGATCCATTATAGCCATCACATTAAACCAAAATTTGAATGCACTAACAATGCAATAATAATAGCAATACAACAATATGTTTTAACTACTAGTGATCCATTATAGCTATCACATTAATCCAAATCTGAAAGCACTGAACAATGCAAGGCTCAAAAGCACTCCAAAAATGAAATCTTACTCGTATTTGGCGAGCAAAACAGCACGGTGATAGGCCACAGTGACATTAAACTTGGGAAAATAAGCACCTTTCCAAGCACCTTTCCTCTTCCACTTCTTGGCACCCACGTCAGCCACTCTAAGCACACACAAGAAAGACACCAAAAAGTTCTCATTCAGTGAGTCCCCAACAAACCCAATATTCCTGTTCCTCATCCGACCCAGGAACCGGGTCGGGTCAACCCGGGGCAAAGTGCATGATTCGGGTACCCATTTCCAAGAATTGATGAGACCCATGTTTTCTCTTTGGTTCTTGAGACAGTTCCATGCGTTTCTGTGAAAAGGGCATGTGTGGTTGTAGAGAGGTTGACGAGTCGGGTCGAGGACCCATTTGCCTTTGAAGAGGTTACAAGGTGGTGAGGGTGATGAGGGTTGGGTGTGAGAGAGGAGATTGAAGTAGAGGGTGAGGAGGAGGAGAGTGAGGAAGATGAGACATGGGAAGAGGTGGGAGATGAGCTTAGGAGGCATCGTTAATCAGTCTATGGCCCCAAAGAAACAGAGTCTGAGAATTGAAAATGATGACTGGGCTTTGGTTTGATCTGGATTCTGGACTATAATGTGCACAAAATGCTGTAAAGAAGATTTGTGCATCATGTTATGTTATTATATAGTTATGCTTTTGTTGTTAAAGATAAATTATAAATTAGATTTTCATCCTATTATTTTAAAATTTAAAAAAAAAAAATTCATCCCTGAAATTTTACTCTTTTTCTTTTTTAATCAATCTCGTCCCTCAAGGCCTCTAACTTTTTTTTTTTTTTTTAAATCATAAAGCCCAAACTTTGATTTGGGTTCAATGTGGACCAAAAGCTTTTAATTTTTAGTATTTTGTCTAAACTTTAAAAAAAAAAAAAATAGATTTTAACTTTTTATTACATTTTTAACATAAATAATTTTCAAAAATTATATTTTATAATAAATACCACATAAATAAGCTATGACAACTAGATATTAAATTCCCAATCAAACATGGTTTTTTCTTTTCTTTTCTTTTAATTGGATGGTTGGGCAAGTCAACTCTAAACCTAGGCCACCACTTAGGTTATGGCCTAGAGCATCCCAACTAGAGAAAGACCCTTAAATAATTAAATATAAGAAAATTAGGTCTAAAAAATTATGGCTTAATAGAAATCCAATTCAATCACAATTAAATGAATTACTTATATTAAAAAGTAAGAATAAGGGCTTTTAAATTAAAAAAAAAAAAGTATAAAATCAAATATTAATTAGATATTATACATTTTATTTCTCCACTTCTAAGAAGGTCCAGAAAATTTAAGGATTAAAACAAATTCAACCAATCAGTGAATTAGTCATATTAGTTTGTAAAAATAATAGTTTTTTATTGATAAATGTATAATATAAAATATTGATTAAATATTCATATTTAAGTTGATTACAAATATAGAAAGGCACATTTAAAATGGCCACCTTAGGCCTCTAATAGTATTGGGTTGGCCTGAATTATTAGAGGAGGTATTTAAAACCAGCAAATCTCTATTAAAAATATTAGAAGATATAAGTTGAGTTAAAAAGGCTCTTGATAAGTGATTGTTGCATAGTTTTGAAAAAAAAATCACTTTAAAAAAAAATCAACTAATATATAATTATAAGAAAATTACTAATTAAAAAAAAAACAAATTCTTTGGTAAATTAAAACTACTCTTAAGTTTTTAGGACAACTCTATTATAAGTTCTTGAAATCAAGTAAAACTTAAGTTCACTATCTTTTGGATATATGTTATCATCTTGGTAGGTCTAGTACAATTAGACACTAGACCCAAATTCCTTAAAATCCCTTAAAATCTCACTGTTTTAAAAAAAAAATGTACTGAATTGGCAGATTCAATTGAGAATCGGACTCAAAATGGGTCCAGTTAAAACTAGGAAAAAAAAAAAAAAAGTAAAAATCTAGAAAAGGTCTCTTTTTCAGTTCTTTGACTATTCTAGTTTTTAAAGGGTATTTGGTCATTTGGTTATTATATGAGGGTACTTCTAGCAAAGTAAATGTTTGTAATGATTTGAGTATAATTTTGGTAAAAGCAAATTGCATTTAGAAACATCGTTATCACATATTCACAATCAAAGTACACCACCGTAAACACTTAAAAGGGGGGAAAAAAGAACAAGTATAAACTATTATTCTTTCTTTTAAGGTTGAGTTTGGATAGCGTTTCCTAATTTGCCGTTTGCTTGCGTTGGTTTTTTTTAGGTTTTGTGTACTATTTACAGAATTTGTAAGTATTTTTTTTAGCAAAAATAACTTTAAAATTGAGTTCTATGACACTATTCACACATTTAAAAATTATTTTATTACAATGTTTTCAGTTTTCAGCAATAAGCGGTATCCAAACAGACCTTAAAAAAAACCATTTTTTAAAGGAAAAACCTAACTACTAAAATGGTTAAAATTACAATCTCTTTTCCCATATAGATAGATAGTAGAGAGATGGAGGTGGTCTTTGAATCACATATATTAGACAATACAAAAAATTACTAGGCTATTACTTGAACCCCACATCAATTTTACTTAAAAAAAACACTTACAAGCAATTACTTTTTTTAAAATCAACTTATAAATTAATTTGATAATGGATATTTTTGTTAGATTCATTTGATAATGATTTTTTTTTTTTTGAGAATCCTCCAAATTTCTATAAAAAATTAAGAAAAAAGCTCGTTAGCCAAAACAAAAGTATTGATGTATGGAGAAACAGACTCCATCTAGACAGTTAAAGAACAAAATCTAGCTCTCATTTGATAATGAATATGATGGATGCAATTTCAACACATAATAAATGAAATATTTTGTTTATAAAAAAAATAAACGAAATATTTTAATTATTATTTTGTGATTGGTAAGATGTTAGTTTATATTTATAAAACTTATATAGTATACAATTAATAGCCCCATTGCTTAAAAGAGTATGTTGTGTATAGTATAACTTACTTTACCCTCCCTTAAGAGTTACCATGATTTTTTAGTGGAGTTATGGCGTGCCTTTGTGTTAGAACCCTTTTTCCTTTCCCTTATATGTGTTTGTTTCTCAAAAAAAAAAAAAAAAAAAAAATCGAAATACTCCAATTAAGAGTCTTATGAGTTATGACTCAATAGAGGTTAGAGATATCTTCAAGTTCAAACTCTTTTCTCACAACTATCAAATAATAATAATAATAATTAAGGATGGTAATGAGGCGGGGAGGGGCCGAAGGATGAGGTCTTTGTCCCCGTCCTTCGGCCCTTTGTCCCCATCCTTCGGCCCTTTGTCCCTGCCCTGCATGATTTTGTCTTACCCCATCCCCATCCCGCCCCGTATGACGGTAAAAACTTTCTCACTTCATCCCTGCCCCTTGAGGCCCTGCGAAGCCCCGCCCTACCTCGTAAAACTCTACTTTTTGTTAATTTACTCCACAACTAGTACAATTTTTTTAATGAAACCTATTTCATTAATAAAAATATACTTGAAATTACAACTAAATTTATCCCAGCAAATCAAATAAAATTTTAGAAAAAATTGAATAATATATCTAAGTGTTTAACAAGACAATCATAAAAAATAAAAAATAGAATCTCATAATATAACACATAATAAAATAAAGGCAGAGAATCATATTTGGTAGAATAAAATAAGCTAATATTGATATGTTTGTTTAAATAGTAGGGTTTTAGGATATGAAAAATTTACAATTATAACCCTTAATAACGCGAGGCGGGGACGGGGAGAGGTGGGGAAGGGGACGAGGAGGGGCGGGGCGGGGCGGGGTTGGTCTAAAAAATTTAAATGGGCGGGGCGAGGTGGGTCTAAAAAATTTAAATCCATCCCTGCCTCCGCGTGATGCAGGGTTAAAATCTTTCCCCATCTCCGCCCCACCACTTTTGTGGAGTGAAAGAAAATCTACGCGGGACGAAGCGAGAAGGGACAAGTTAAGCGGAGTGGGAAAAAATTGCCATCCCTAATAATAATAATAATAATAATAATAATAATAATAATAAAAGCCTCTAGAAACTAAAAGTGAGATGCAAGTTTGTAATTGTAACATCCAATTAAGCTATGCCACATATGTAAATAGGGTGTCGTGTGGTCCACTCCAGATTCAAAGACTCAAGGCACAGCTTCTAAAAATAAAATCAGTAAATCACAAAGACAAGTTTCAGCAAAACTAGCATAGAACAGCGAAGTGGCAACATGACCAATATTATTAAAAATACCGTTAATCCTTATTATTCAGAAATATATGATACACTTAATCCTATCACAACTGGTCCTGTCACACTCAGACATTATCATAGGAAAAACAAGCAAGGCACTTGCATTTCTCTAACGTATCTCTCTTCCTCCACTTGCATTTCTAACAGGTCTCAATCTCACTCATCCCCACCCCTTCGATATCGTTTCTCTGCTCTCTGTTTCTCCTCTAACCCTGGTAAGATACCCTTTTCCCTAATACTCAAATAACGCACACATATATAACTGTGTGGGTTTTAATTTTGAGTTATTTCATATGGGTTTTTATTTGTTTTTAAGATTGTTTTGTATATATCTTGGATTTATGCTGCTAAAGCTGGTGTCTTGGGAGGAGGGTCATTGTGGAAATTTTCATGTAGCTGAGACGAGGTTTTGGTTTTCTTGATCTGTGAACCTTACAGGAAAATAGTACTGGCTTGATCTTTAAAGGTTTGATATTGTGCAAGGGAAATTGTATTGTGGATTGAAATTTGTGATTTTTGTACATTTTCATTTGGGATTTCTTATCTGACCATAAAATTCTTGACCATTCCCATTATATATGTGCCCTTTAATGCTCATTTATTCAATAGCAGTAAATCTTGCTTATTAAATTATGCTTGTTATGTGCTTCTGGTCTCGTTGTTCATGCTTAAGAAAGCTTGGCTTTTAATTATATGGAATTTAAATTAACCCCATTAAAAGAAAAGAAGGTATTGTTGGTGGGGATTTATTGGAAATGATGCAAAGAGAACACCTTTGAGGCGTTATTTTAAGATTTTATCAATTCATTCAAAAAAATTGTGGACCTATAGATTCCATGAACTTTGGAATTTATCAAGAAAAAATAAAAACATTTTAACCTGGAATGATTATCAAACGTGTGAAATTTTTACAGCTATATAAGTGTGCGTTTGAATTGAAATGAAAAATTAAAATTATTTCACTATTCAGTTTATTTTTGCTACTATTTCTGGACCCCATTGCACTTTTTGGTACTATTCATAGGCTCCACTATATTTTTTCAACTCATTTTTACCTTTATCTACAGTACTTTCAGCAATAATTTTCCAGTTTCAGCAAAATAAATGGTATTCAAACACACCTTAAGTGTTTCCTAAAAGCCAACAATGTAGGAATTTGTAGCACGTTGGTCCAGCCTGATACATCGTCACAATGTTGCTAATTGAGTTTGTTTCTAAAATTTTAACCCTATAACTGTTAACATTAATTTGACATCCAATCCTGCATTTCTGGTGGATTTTTTTTGTTCTTAGAGTTGATGCTCATGGACATAGCTCTGAATATTATACACGTTTGATCACTTGCTTTAATTATACTTTCAGCTTTCTTCAGTGGACGAAATCTTCAGGTCCATGCTTTTAAAAGAAACCAAATTCTTGTAGCTCCTCTATTCTTTGTATATTTATCTTTAATCCCTTTAGTTTAGTGATGGAACTTATTGACTGTGATCAGTTGAGGACATTATTTCTCCACAGTGTTGCATGGTTTTATATTAACCATGATTGCAGACCAGAAATAACAAATATATTTCCTACTTAAGACCATTTAGTTCTACGAATACATCTCTCCAAAGCTTTGCTTACAAAATTTTCATCTTATGATGGTTCTCAAGAGTTTGGTTAATAATTCACTGTCAGTATCCAATGACTAGCTGTAATCTATTGATGATTTACAAGATAGTCTGTTAGATCAATGAGCTGGATTTACCTCTGAAACTTCCTAGAAGAACATAGCATTTTAATGAAGTTTTCTCAGCTTCAATCCTCATTCTCCATGATAAGTCTGCTGGGTTGTCATGAAGACTAAAAACCTGCATATCGTTATTTATTAGAGATTTGCTTGAGACCCTTTTGCAATAGTGGAGCATTGGGAGCAATAATGTTTCTTTGTTATATAGTGGTTGTTTTCATATAGTCCAAAGACTCCAAACAGCTCTAGCGGTGGATCCTATCACTGGTCATGGCCATACACTAAGCAAGTGATTGCTGAGTTATTTGTTTCTCTTCTTAAACACACATGTTTTTGTTATATCTAGTCTATAAATACTAAAATGCATACATACATGTATTATATTTATGATTTTGACCCGATGCTATCTTGAAATCCTTATTTTACTTGAAATGTTACAAGCAAATTGTTTTGTGCTCATGTATTTCCATTTTCTTACTTAAAAGCGATTGTCTTCAGTTGCAGATATGGATGGTGGTGCAGGCCCAAGTTTGTTTCCATTGCACAGATGCAAAACTCTTCACCTGGTTGGTATCCAAATTTGTTTTCAAATTAGTTTCCAAGTCCATCATGGATTTGAAGCTTCTATACATTTTGTCTGAAGGACATTCAAGATTGCCTTCTTTCTTGGCTTTTGCTCGCAACTCAAGGCATTGTGGTCTTTTAAAACCATACATCCAGGTGAGGCATGCACAAGGGATCCACAATGTAGAGGGAGATAAGAACTACAAGGCATACTTGTCTCCAGAATACTTTGATGCACACCTTACACCACTAGGCTGGCAACAGGTATAAAGCAAGTCATTAAACGTTTATCCAAATTTTATAAAAATAGCTGTACCAAAATTTTTGTCTTGTTTGAAATAATGTAATACCCCCATGAGAATAATATTGCATTAGTACTCTGGCTAATATTACAGGTTGATAATCTGCGAAAGCATGTTCATGCCAGTGGGCTTTCCAAGCGGGTTGATTTAGTTATTACATCCCCATTGATAAGGTATTGACATCAGCATTTTGTACACATATTGGATCTTGATACGCTTTTGTTGCTATATTTTCTACGTCTGTGTACTGTATCAATTAAAATATTTTTTTTGCCTCTTCTATGATATTAGAGTCATGCTTTTCTGATTAGTGTGGACAGAATTATTTTATTTGAAATGATGTCTAGTGGTTTTACCTGAAGTGAAAAAGAAGATTTGTTTTTTACTTGGATTGAAGTGAAAAAGGTTCTTGAGATACTCTTTTCTCTTTTCCTGATTGGTTTTGAAAGCTGCACTATAATGTGCTCTTCCAAATTTTAAAGTTCTGGTGGTGTTACATAATGCTGATACAGCTGGAAGGAATTGTTCCATTTATGTTTTTTGAACATTAACTTTGTTGTTGATAAACTTGATTTTCACGGTCAAAAAGACCACTTATTGGCTTTTATTGTTCAATAAGAGTGATAGACTATGGTCATGTTTGCAACAGATACAAGGCAATACACTGTTGGAAAGAGAATGTGCAGTTACTACACAGGATCTTTGATTCTTATATGAATTCCACTTGGTGCACTCAAAGTTTTGTACTACTTGTGTATGTGCAAACTTACAAACATAGTTGTCAGCATCCTATGAAAGGCGATACGTATCGTATCGTGCACAAAAAGTTCCGTATCATAATGGTGTATTGGAAGTGCTCATAAATAGTACAATACATTGGTGCATATTGTATCATAAAATCGTAGTACCATACAATACAGACATATGCTTTAAAATGAGTTGTTTTGTTAAAATTTGTGCTTTTGTTTGAATCCAACAGGTTGTTAAACTTGATTTTAACAAAAAATTATTAGGTTAATTTAGCCCAATAAAATAACATATCCATAAGTTTTTTTCCCCTCTTTCTTCTTCAAAATTTGGACTACACGCTTACACTTCACTTTCATATTTGCAAATTCTTTTCTGTACTATGAATCTGGCAATATAATTATTTTTTAATTTTGTCATTGTTGTTAAAAATCTAAGAAGCTAGAATGCCATGAAGAAATATTTAAAAAAAAAAAAAAAAAAAAGAACAAGAAGAGATAGTCAATGAAGAAAATTTCAATGAAGAAATAAATTTGCAAAATGATGAACATGATGATAACATTGACTTAGATAGAGTTGATTAGGCAAGATGATGAATATAATGAAAATAAATTATTATTTTGGGTCATTTGTCATGTGTTATCACTTTTGAGTTTAATCAATTTGAATGTGTATGTTATAATCACATGTTAATTTGATTTATTTAGTTAACTTGTTAAATATTATAAAATAAGTTTGGAATATATTCCAAATTTATAATTTGAAAAAATCAATGTACAATACGATTCACATTTGACAACAATGCTTGCAAATTTGCATTTGCACGTGCTAATATTGTTTAATCCTGGTCTAAAAGTGGATGTGCCCAGAAACTCTTATCAATGTGATGGGGTGGAAGTCTGTGTGTACATTGTCAGGCTTCAATGATATTTTTATTTTTCCTCAAGCTCATGAATAGGTTCACAAGAAAATCTCAAGGGTAGATTTCTTGAGGAGATGGGTTTTTCAGAACATCTCAGAATATCTCTACTTAATTCAGCATTCAGAGTTTCCTTGGAAATGCAGAAACTGTTATTCATAAAATCAGTCCATAAGTGATTCGTTAGTTACTTACATTTACAATCTCCATCCTGGCATGATCTAAATTTGTTGTAGTTAAAGTGTTTGATGTAAATACTTTGAAATTTCAAAGCCTATAAAAGTCCTTTTTTTTTTTTTTTTTCTTTTTTCTTTTTTTGCTTCAGCGGTGATGGTTCTCATGTGTTAGAATCCTGGGAATTGAAATATACTGTCTTGATGTACATGCAAATCTAGCATGAAATCATATAAATATATCACTTAAACAAATTCCATTATGAGTAATTCCACTTCTGTTGTTTAGATTTGAATACTCCTTGTTCAGCATATTTTTTATATTGAAGCGTAATTCTTGTAAACAACAATCAAATTGGTCTTTAATGCTCCATTTTAGTTTGGTTTTCAGAAAATGACCATAGTGGCCTTGACATTGACTGCTCACCTTCTTTGTTTAGACTAGCATCAGTACATGACAGACCAATTAGAACTTTTTTCATTTCGTTTTTTTTTTTTTTTTTGTGGGGGTGGGGCAGTAAAAACAATTACTTTAATATATCACTAACAAGTCTTGTGAGGTTGATAGAGTTGGGGATTTGCAATTTTTTTTTGCTGTCCTGAAGAGTAGTGGTTCTTGCAATGTTGTCATCAAACAACTAAATATGTAATGATTTCTGATAAATTACAAATCAACAGGCCAATGAATTCTAGTTAAGATGGCACCTCCTCCCATTGTAAGAGCAAGGTGAGGGTCAAGTTGTTTCAAGATGTACTTGGTGTGTGTAACTTACCAATAAAAGAAAGTGCAATTTAATCCATAGGACCAGAGAGGAAAACCTAAGGATATTGTGTTGCACCTCCTTGTCTAATGGATAATGTTAATTTGTGAGTTCTGATTGAGCTTGAAACTTATATACCCTTGGCTATACAATTGAACATAGCCTGATACATGAAAATTATGCTATACAATTTAACATAGCAAAATAAATGAAAATTATGCTATTCAATTGAACATAACATGCTCTTTTAGAAGCTTTTTGATTTTGGGATTGCATTTTATTCTTGTGAGATGCTTACATTTTATTGATTATTGTTCCCATTCAAAAGCTGGAGGCCAATTAGCAGATTGCCAAAAAATTCCCGTTTCTATGTTAAAATCAAAGGCAATTGAGAGAAGTATAATTTCATATAAATCTTGCTGGATTTATGTAGCATATATAGTTTATGGAAGTTCAATAAGCTTGTGGGTACCGTTTGAGTAGTTTGAGATTTAGTCTGTTTAAAAGTCATTTATCTCTACAGTAGCATTCAAGTGGAGTTGGTTCATCTGTAGTTGCAGAGCTCATTAACTCCATGGGTAGCATAATTGGCTAGGACTACGTCTCATGAAGCAGAGCTCCCTTGTTCAAATCTACCCTTCCCTCTTCCTTTGGGGCCAAACCTATAAAAAAAAAAGGAAAGTTGGAGAGGGCATTATTTGGTCATAAATTATTTCCAGCAAACATAGAAGCTACTGGGGTAATTTATTATAATTTGAGTTGCAAAGATGTAATATCAGATAATTTTCAAGTTAAGTTGAAACAAACTTCATTGGATGTATAAAAATATGGTGGCATTTTGTCTGTTCTCCTTTTGGAAGATGAATTTGTTTCATGTAGTTGTTATTTTCCCTGGAAGGACATGCTTCAATTATTAATGTTGCAAAATTTTGCTTATGGTTACTTGATTATAGGACTATACAAACTGCTGTTGGAGTATTTGGTGGTGAGGGCTATACAGATAGGATGGATGTATTGCCTCTAATGGTGGCAAATGCAGGAAACAGTAGTCGTGCTGCAATCTCAAGTCTTAACTGCCCGCCAGTCATAGCAGTAGAACTTTGTCGAGAACATTTGGTATGTCTTGTGAAAATAAGATATTTTTCTTTCTTGCATTTACACGTGCATCCCATTGGAGGAAAGTGTATTATATTGTTGAGAGCTAATGAGCATAAAATCAAGCTCAAGCCTACAAGATTTCTGTTAAACCTAGTGAGTATAAATTCTTCAAGCTATCTTATGGAAGAAATTCAATGCTTTCATAGGGAAAGAGAGTCAGCCATTCCATTTGCACATTGATGGTTTCAGAATTGGTCTGTTCACTCTGTTGTAATTTTTTGTTTTAGTTGGCTTGGTTTTTTCTAATTTTAATTGCACAAATTTTAGAATTCTCTAATTCAAATTGACGCAGAGACCATTGATGGAAAATGTTCCATTTATTTCTATTAGACCAGAAATTTTTAATAATTGTGATGAGTTTGGAACATATTAATTGTTGCTGCATTCCTTTTTCCTTCAAGTGTTATCCAGTAACTTAGTTTATTGACATCTAAAGGTATTTTTGGTTTGTATATATCTGGTTGCAGGGAGTTCACCCTTGTGATAAAAGGAGGAATGTCAGTGAATATCAGTTCCTTTTTCCTGCAATTGATTTCTCACTGGTAAGAACTTAGATATCTAAATAGATCTAGAAACAGCTAGCAGTTATAGTTTCATTGAGGATGCTTTTATCTTTTGCTGGCAGTACAATTTCAGGTGAAAATTAGTTGTTTCCTTTGGTTCTATAGTGAATAAAATTTATTATACTATTATTTTGCAGATAGAAAGTGATGAGGATATATTATGGAAGGCTGATATTAGAGAGACAACGGAGGAAGTTGCAGCTAGGGGGTTGAAGTTCATGAACTGGTGACAAGCTTGTTTACTTATAGTTAGGCCCTAACATTCATTCAAACAGTAACTTATTGAAACTGCAACCACTTGTTACATGGAAGTTGGACTTCCTATTGTTCTATTGTGGTATCTTACATTTCCCTACTCCCTGGAAAGGACACATGATGCATCAATTAATATCCTGTGACTAACATGGTGTTCAATGTGCTGTCTTCAAATCTAACTTATAACCTTTTGAAGCACAAGGTTCATTTTAATTCATCACATGCTCATTGGTATTGCTATCTTTGATCCTTTATTTCTCAACATGCTATGAACTTTCCAGCTTATCAATCCTTTCAAGATCCTGTCTTTGACAAGGACAAAATAAATTTTGAGTGCTCTTCATGTTTCTCATAATTTGTATAGAACATGAATCTAAAGAGCCAATAGGTCCCAAGAAGTATGTGAAGTTATAAAGCTTTGATTGATTTCCTCAATATTTTCTCTTAGTTGTTTTTATTATTTAGGTATTGTAAGCATATGTGGTTATTCATTTTGACTGATCATAAGTGGAACCTCTGATTTTCTGTAAAATTGTTTCTCAGGTTGTGGACACGGCCAGAGAAGGAGATTGCAATTGTTACCCACAGTGGATTCTTGTTTCACACGCTTAGTTCATTTGGAAATGACTGTCACCCCTTGGTGAAGAAAGAGATCTGCAAACAGTAATTATCCATTATGCCTTTTATTTATTTGAAGAATATATTGACTCAATCTTTAAACATGAATCATCAGCTTAGTAGATAAGGATGCTCCTTTCAGGGTATTACCCTGTTTTCTCCTAGGTACATAGGATATAATATTCACCACATAAGGGTTTTTGCCTTTCATTTCCCCAATAGGACTGATTGTCTTCTATCTTTGCCCCTCAAGGTTTGAACTTTTAGAATAAAAAATAATGAAAAGAAAATATTTGAAATATATTTTTCATTTTGCTTTTTATATCATGCTTCATGATCTCTTCTCACTGCATGTCCTTACATACTGTAACATTTCTATTTTTGCGTCCTTGAGCTGTAATGAAATCATTAATGCATCTTTTCTTAAATCAATCTCTTATAATTTGTTTTTTTTGTATTCATAAATATAGGATTATTATAAGCAAATTACTTCAAATAGAAATTAAATAGGGGCTTGATGTAGAGTTTAATTGATGCATCACTGTCTCCTTTTATCAACTTATTCATGAATAAAAAATAACTATTGCAACATGTACTTGCAGCTTTGCAAATTGTGAGCTTCGTTCTATGGTCATTGTTGATAGAAGGTGAATTTATGAACTCTTCTAAACTGTTGGTGAATTTTCCTGTTCAGGATTCTTATGACTTCTCTTGTTTGGCCAGTATGACAGGTTCAGATGCCTCAACAACTAATTATCCAGGAAAGATTCCTGCTGGGCTGGACCGCCCTAGTGATGTTGTGGACGAGAATAAACTAGAGAAAGAAGGGCCAGATTCTTGATTTACATAGAAAAAAATGTGCCTTGAGGTTCATGTAGCAAGAAAATTGGAACATTCAGTTCCATATACTAAATGCATTCTTTGAAGCGTGGGCTTCTCTTAAACTGCATACCTATTATCCTATGTGTTGTGGTAACATACATTTGAAATTGATTGTTAGATAAAGGAGGTTTTATTTAAGTTCGGCCAATCAAGAAGAGATGGACAAAAATTCAGTTTTGAGGGAAAATTATAATGAACTAGATCTTAGGAACAATTTAGCAGAGCTGCAATCTTCAAGGTTTAAGAAGGGGTTGTTTATAGAGCAGCTTAGGCCTGTTCATGTCCATTCCCTCACTATACCTCTCACCCGTTACAGCCATGAATGGCACAACTGTTTGCTATTATCATTATGGTTTTGTTGTGATGTATGTCCTTAACCATCATTTTACAGCACTTAAGGGGGTGTTTGGTATGTGCACTTAAAAACATGTATTTTGTTATTAAAAAACATGTGTAGAAATACGCGTGGGTGAAAAATTGTGTGGAAATACGTGTAATGTTGTTTAAAAATTGAAAACATGTGTTTGAATGGATATACTAAACGCGACCTAAACATTCCCAAATCTTTTATCCCCAAAGTGAAAGGGTCAAACTTTTGTGAGATGTGTTATGCTAGGGTAGAGGTTGGACCTTGGTGTTACAGCTTGCAGGTGTCTATGAATCAACCTTTCCAAAATTGGAAGATTTCTTACTGACAATTTATTCAACATCTTGTAAATATGGAAGTTTTGTGCATTGTATACGATGCTTTTATCTGTTATGCTAGTAAATTGATGTGCAGCAGCCGTAAAAGGGTGCTGGCAGATAGGAGCAGCTTTAAGGTGTTTAAGTTTTGAGATCAGAAGGTGGGCAGGGGTGAGAAGTGTCTTATAAACACACTATCACGCAGTTTTGATCTGACTAATGTGAACTTAAAAAAGCCAAAGCTGAGAGATGGGTGGGATTTTTCTGTTGTTTTTACTCTTTTCCAGGGCTTTATTTCAATCTTGGGGCGCAATGAGGTTATGGACAATGGCTACCAAAAGAATCTGAATGCCAACGCAATTCACTCTCGTCTATATATTGATAGTCACTAAAAGGAGTTAGATCTTGTTAGATCTTATGCCGAAACCTATAAAGTGCAAATTATCACACAAGGCAATTAAATACTCAATTTCTATATGTTCTAATCAACAAAAGCTTGCTTATATTATATTATATTATTAAAAGAAGGAAAAAAAAATCAACAATATGTTGCCAGCCGTTATTAATCCAATCGTGATTGTTCCATTTGGATTGATGTTGGATATAGACAAATTGGTGTAGCAAGGTAACATATGTCTTTTGATATTGACAACCACAGCAGGAAGAGCTGTTGCAATGCATAAACATTAAACAGCAACAGTAAGCCACAGCACTTTAATTAGTCTTCAGAACATCATAAAATGTTGCAGGCTTTTTCCTAGACTTTGCACACAGTTCCTGAAAAAATGACGAGTGCTTTAGGTCAGTGACAAGCACTTTTTTTTTTTTTTTTTTTTTTTTACTTTTTTAACAAGTTGCTCATAGCATGTAGCCATGTACTATCCATTTTCTTTCATCCAATAATATAATAAGAACTGATACCTCTATTGCAAATGCCACACGCAAAAGTGAAGCTTCACCCCATGGACGGCCTATCAGTTGCAAACCTATTGGAAGTCCTTGTTTATCATAACCGACCTGAACAAAGAAGAATGACCCAAAGGACAAAAAATTAACCAACAGAATAGCAAACATAAAAGAGGTTGCAAAACACACCCAGAATTCTTGATTGGTCAAAGAATCTATCTTTGGATAGTGACTGAATGTAATAGGTTATTAAGTTAGAGATGTTCAAAACTTAAATAGAGGAAAGGCTTTCTATGTAGAGATTTTTAAAAGTTTAATAACCTTTTGTGTGCTGGAGTAAGCTCCCAAATTCTTGAACTCAGTTCAATGGGTTGCATCTTGGATGAATTCAAGAACTAATTGTTTTAATTTTCACAGAAAAATTACATTTTTTTTTTTGACAAATAGGGAGAATAATTGGAAGTTACCACTAAAACAAACAGAACATGCTTTTAAACATGGGAGGGAAATCTTACAGAAATGGATGAGGGTAAGATTGAAGAGTGTGTTCTCATGGTCAAAATGTCTGGAAGAGGTTTCCACTTCCTAGGATTCGTATGGTACAATAAATTGCAGGCAGATTAGTATATGATATGGAAGGGGCAAAACTGGAAGGAGTTGTTGCATATTTTAACAACATCAAGCTTGGGAATTAGGGGTTCATTTTATTTTCATTAGAGATATGTACAGATGTTTTAAAGTACCATAACAAAATTGATATGTCCTTCTATGATTCGGCACTTATGTTCTACTCAAGACAAGCAACACAAAATATTAAGAAAGTTACCATAAGTTCTTCCTATCCTTTCCTCTTATCTTTTTCTCTTTATCCTTCAGATTCGAAGTTTATAGATTGTGTGAAAAATTATCAAGACTGGTTGGAGTTGTTGTGACATTGGTTGTAAGCAGCAAGCACAAATGGGAATTTCATAATTTGTTGTAAAGGTGGGAGTCCATTTCTGTTAATTGCATTTACAAAGAATGACAGCAGAGTACCTAACACGTATAAACCATAGAACACTTCTGATAGGTTTTTAAGAAAAAGAAACACATCACTCACAGGCACAGAAATGGCAGGAAGTCCAATATAATTTGCTGCAATGATAAACCGCATAAGATCACCTGAAAACAAGACGAGGGTATGCAAGAAAACTTTAAAAGATGGTGAAACGTGTAAAGCTAAAATATAGACAACAAAGAGAACTGAAACATATAATTTAGTACAAATTTAGCAAAAATAGATAGAAAATGGAAATAATTGAATACATAATAAGTTAATAACCAAAAAGACACCGAAAATTTGCCTATTGCACAATCTCATAATTTTGCAAAATGGACATAATTGAATCTATGATAACAAAAAAGATACCAGACATGTGCCTATTGTACAATCTAAAATTTTGGAAATTGGAGATCATTGAACCTATAACAAAATATATATATATATATATATATACACACACTGGAAACAAACCAATGTAAAACCTCAAACGGTCAGTTCTAGCTTCAGAATATGATGAATAACCTGAAATGTTGCAAGGTCTTTGACAGGGCCAGCCCAAGCATTTTGGAGGTCTAAGGCGAAATCTTCAAATGGGACTTTTATGTTATCACTTAAATAATATTTAACTAGCATTTTATATAATAATTTTTTTTAAATCCATTCTTTTACTTTTTAATATGATTTTTTTTTTAGAAAATGCTAAAGTTATAACAAATTTTACTACAAACTGGTATTGTAATGAATGTGATCAATGACATGAGGCTTACAAAAATACTAGAAATATTATAAAATTTACAACATGAGAATTACAAAAATATATCACCAATTACAAATATGCATTCAAAAATGCATTCAATAGTTTGTTGAAATCCACCTATTATATTCATTGTCACATTAAATTATAAAAGTTATAGAGACCACCACGCACCCTTGATGCAGTGATCACTCCACAAGAGAGTTTGTAGTAATGACCGAGATTTAAGTCTCTACAAGAGAGTTTTGAACACATATACACTTAGATTAAACTAGAGTAGAATTTTTATCTTGTATAAAAATAATTAAATAAATAAAAGTTATGTAGTAAAATTTATAGTATTTTTAAAATTTTCCTATTTGAATTACTTGTGATTAGTAACATGTCTATTTGTAAGACCTATTTATTTAAATTTGTCTTATCTCTATCTCTAGCATTACTTAATTCTTTGAGCCTTCTTAATAGTGGAAAAAGATGTAAACTAAAATGTTTTAATATCTCCCAAAATATTTATTTATAAAAAATAAAAAATAAATAAATAATTTGCCCCCAAATTTGGGGCTTTCTCTAGTAAGGGGGCCCTAGGCAATGGCCTAATTGGCCTAAGCCTAGGGCTGGCCCTGGTCTTCGAATCTCACGCAGACATACGCTACTTAACTTAGGTGCTATTTTCACATTAAGGACATTTAGAGTTATATACATCCATAAGTGGACTAACATGCTACGTGGAAAAGGGTAACTGGGTGTGATGGGATGGAACGCTGTGGGAGGAGTATGGCAAGTTAGCTTGGGGCCCCTAGCCATCAAATAAGGTCTCTTGGCCTTATGGCCCTTATGTGGAGTTTCTTATGAGGCCATCTAACTTCATGTCAAATTGTGGCTTACAAAGAACATTTTCCAGTTGCAGGGTTGGCATTCCTAATAACCAAGATTCTACAGAAACAAAGAGAACGTATGGATGCAACATAAATGTAAACGTTTACACCTTAGGATGGTGTCACATCATTTTCGAGTCAGGTTAAGCTCGAAGCTTGAAATTAAACATGTGGAATTAAAGGAAGTTGGAAAAAAGAAAGGCAATAGTGCAGTAGATGGATTGAAATCAGATGAGGCATGAATCAATATTGGCCTGGTCTATCCATTTTATGACAATGCAAAAGACCGAAAGGAAGTGTGGTTGGACACACATTTTTTAGTGAGAAAAGATTTTTTTTTTTTAATTACTTAACGTTTGTTATCAACTGAACCACCATTTCACTCACAAAACATGCATGTAAGGTTTTAAATTATCACATAGCAACATAAGACTTGTCCACCTTTCAAATTATAGAAACTGATGATAGATAGATGCAATTTATTATGCATGTGCAATTCTTTCATAAGCATAATTGAAAAATTATAACCAGCCCCATCATTAGTTCATAATTGAAAATGACAACAGTAATTATAATTACAGAAAGAAATTAGGAGAAACATAAAGGCCCAAGGCAATGTAATTTGATTAGAAACAAACAGTTTGACTGAAATTTCTCAAATTCATGTGTTTCAACGTGAAACATGGACAACAAACCTGTAACCTGCATATCTGTCTCCCCCAACTGAAGTGCACTAGGAGGTATTATGGGAGCTGTCATGCTGTTAGCATAAGAAAGCATGTTAATTCAGTTATAATTACTTTGGAAAAAATCATATGTTGGTTATGAATGACAATCAATTAGACATAAACAAGTGCAAAAATCAAATTTGTATAGTTATTTGAAAATCACATGGAGTAAAGTAAATGAAACTCTAAATACAGGCAAATAATTAATGTGTCTCCCAAAAACTGAGAAAAGCAGACCAAGTTCAGAATGCAATAAGCCTACTTATAAGATTTATCACAAATTGGCCTATAAAAAGATCACAGCAAGGCTGGATCAGATATTTATTACCTTTCTAATAAAAGTTCATGGCATTTATAAGCAAAATTTTTATAAAAAAAATTCAGGAAGAAAGGTACATAATAACTATTATATGTGATATATACAGATTCTATTTGGATCAACTTTTATTGTGTATCATCAATCATCATTTGCTCCACTTTAGTTGCACTTATTACCACTGTAATCAATTAGGCTTACGTACCCAGTTGTTGGGGTCACTATGACATCAACCTTCTTGAAGATCTCCATGTGATGGTACATAAGCCTTCGCCTGAAGCAAACCAAAAAATATTTAGAATTAAATACAAAGAACTATCATCGTTTAGACCAAGTAAAAATAATGAGGATCTCACTTACTACATGGCCTTAAATGAGGATGTGATATATGTATTAAGTACATCAGATGTTTCTGAAGGGTTGCTCATAGAAAAATGGAAAAAAGATCACAATTAACACTCCTGCGTTTTATGTGTCATGCCCTAGAATGCAGATAAAATCGTATCTTTCCAAAAATAGAAGACTAGTGAATCTAATCTAAAAACATCGCATAAACTACATGTGTTAAACATTTTTGGACATCCATGATTTTATGAGATTCATTAACTATAGCATGCTTGTAAGGATTACGCTCTTCCGCGGTAAATATGAAAAAAAAGTAACAATATGAACAATATGCATGTAATGTTCCAAAAGAACTGAATTCTTTTTTATCATAATCTTGCCTCACCTAAAACACTGGGCAGCCACATAGTCTGTTGCAGTAAATGATCGAAAAAGCGCCATGCTAGTACGAGTATCATAATTAAACCTCACCCCTTTCCTACAGAAAGAAAAAATGAAGGAGGCCATATTGAATTAAATATACCATCATCCTTATCTTTTTCTTCTTTCAACGAGTAAAACCATCCTTGATACTAATAAAAATCATTCTGAACAATTCCAGTAACTTGTGAAAAACTCAGTTCTAGTTTTGGTATACAACAATCTACTAATGTACCTTTGCAAAGAGGTAAAGAAACATACCCTTCTTCACAATAAGGATTAACAGAAGACAGCATTTCAGATCCAATTGAAATGAGATGAGCAGTACGCATTTCATTTAGCTCAGGTATAACAATCTCCACCATCTTGAAAGATAATATGAAATATGTTGTATCTCAGCATATTATGACTGTATGAGAATGTTATTTCTCAATTTGAAACATAGTACTTCAGCGAAATATAAGCACCATTTTATTTTGAAATAAATAATACGTAAAGAATGGACAATAAAAAAATATCAAGCACATGCTAGTTATGATGGACTTACTTCACAACCATGAGTTTTTGACAGCAGATCTAGAATATCTTCACACTTATCAGAGATATCAGTTGAATTTACGTCATTAAACCACTGCAGTAGGATAATCATATACTTATAAAATGAAATCTGAAATCTGATATCTAAAGCAGTTGAATTTAATCGACAGCAATGGAAACTAAAGTGAGATTACCGCTGTGTATTTTCCCAGCCGCAAAGATCCCAAAGCATTTAAACTGTCATTTGATGACAGTATTGGCAAACAAGGTTCAGACTACAAATCAGAAAAAATTAGACAATTAGTTTCATTTAAATGAAATACAAAAAATAAATAAATAAATAAATAAGGTTAATTGCAGCAGTCCACCCTTAAAAAAGGACCATGTAACTTGACTAAGCCTTAATCCCCACTAAATGGGAGAAATAATAAGGGCCAATGAGTGAATGAAAACTTGGTTCTAGATAAACTAAAGTAAATATATTTGAAGACCTGTCTCACAATCAAGCAAGGTAAAAATACTGAACAGACAGCCTGAGTGGTCAACACTATTTCATGACTATATTTGGACGCAAGAATTATTATTAACTCTTTAGCTATTATCAATTCCAAATCAAAATGTGATTTGTAATCAACGAGGCATGCATCTTTCTTCCAGTTCTACATATTCCTCTATTGGAAAAATAAAAATAAAAATGAGGCTTCTAGTGAATTGAATCAAGGCTTAAAAAGTAGAATGTACGTAAACTTGTACATTATTTTGACAAGTAAGAAGGATTATTAAAGTTATTATATATATATATATATATATATTTTAAAAAGGTTTAAAGTTACCGGTTTCAAACTGATTCTATCTGCAGGAGAGGAGCCCAAGATTGCTGCATACCTGATGAATTATCAGGCAATCAGAATTAATGAAGGAATACAAGGCAAGCAAATGTTTTCAACCATTTTTTTTCCCCCCCCTGTAACCAAGGCAATAGTTTGGAACTGCATCAAAGTCAGATGTAATAGTTTTTTTTTTTTTTTTAATAGGTAAATAGGAGAGGAAGGGAGAGGTGGGGTTTGAACCCCAAACACCAAGCACCACAGAGGCACAGAGGGTGTTGGTAACACTGGACTATAACTCGAACCCTAAATGTTGATGAATGTACAGGACTGGGACTTCAAGCAACACGTCCAAAAAAAGGAGACTGAACAAATGGATTATGCACTTCAAGCCATCTCAAAATTCTACAATGGCCCACACAATTGAATTATGATTTGGGAGAAGAATTAATGATTCATGAGTTATTCAATGTAGAGCAATGCAGAACTACTTATCCAAAAAAAAGTAGAGCAATGCAGAACTTAGACATGTTTTACTGGAACTGACAATAATATATACTGTAGCAATGAAATAAAATTGGAGGGCTCTTTATCACAAATCCATTAGAAGATAGAAACTAAACATAACACAAAGTAGTGATGAACATCTTCATAAGCAGAAGTGCTTACACTAGCATGACATCCTCCACTGTTGTCGCAATTGGTCCAATAATTTCCACAGTCCCTTTACCACATAATGATCTACAAAGAAAAGGTTCCAAATATGATTTTCAATCACTCATGCTTGAAAAACTCTTGCTATAGCATCAATAGTATCTTCAGTACATTAGCCAAATATTTAACATGTGAATAACGAGGACTCCCCCTATTTGCTATATTGAAATGATTACAATGATCAAAGCTGAAGCATGAGTCAGACATGTTGGATCCTAAAAATCAACGAGATTGTAGTGGTGAGCCTTTTGGTTTACCTTATACTTAAAACATACAGATTAAATTTTATCAAATTAATTTACCTTCTTGCTGGAAAATACAAAAGCACGAAATTCATTTAGCTCTTGTGTACAGTGATGCCAAATTTAATATGATGTAACAGATATCAAATTAATGAATTCTATAACCCATATTGTGCTAGACACATTGTGATTTGTAAGATATTTGTCAAAAAAAAAAAAATAAAAGAGGAAATTTTCAAAGATATTTCTTCATATAAAACAATTTTATATGCTTTATAGCTAAAATAAAGCATGTTACAAAACAAGGCCACAAAACAGGATAAACATTATGTTAAGGAAAGCTTTGGTCAGCCATTGGTGCAAGGCAGAACAATCAGAGAAAAAGTTTCATCTCCCAAAGAAAAAACATCCTTGAACTGCTAAGAAGACTAGATTGATGTCTGCTTGATCCTATCAAAAAGTAAGTGCAGAAAAGGAAGTATTCAATTCTTCATCCTAACATATCACATATGAAGATGTCTGAGGTCAGTGACCTGTTTCGTCTCCTATATCACAAAGAGGCCTGCAGCTATTCGGTTCCTGAGGCAGCATGTAAGATTTTGTGATACCTTAACTATTCTCCTGAGAAACTTTTTATTTATTTTTTAATTCCCAATTTACCCTAAGAAAGTTATTTTTACATCTGATAAGAGTCAATAATTGTACAGCCACAAAACAATGATATGAATGTCTGAACTGAGGCAAGTATTTGCCTGATATGAAGACACAGCAAACTCACTGATTGGCACAAATTATAAAAGGCTATGGTTTAAGATTTTCTGCAGTGCTTTTGGTTTACTGCATTACACCACCTTTGTTAATTTAGTACTTTAGTATCAATTTCAATGCTGCCCAACCGTTCATATACTTCAACACAGAATGGAAGGTTCTTTAATTGATATGCTGCCTCAGACTGGTCATACACAGAGGTTGTTTTCCAAAGGTCTATAGTAATAACATAATCTACCTTTGATAGGGACACCACAGCTTAATGTACACTAATTTCAAAACCAACTTATCTTCCCCGAAGGATATTAAGAAACCTATCGACCTTTTCACCTCCTTACATCTAGCATTATGTAAAAGTGGGAGTATAATATATGATGTTCCTTTTCAGGGAGTAGATTCAGCTAGAAATTAGATAATCATGATTCTCAACACAACATAAAGAACTCAAGGCCAAAAACATGGGGTTCATGTATGACAATCATTTTCTTATAGCCAAAAAAAGAGTATTCTTAAAATGTATCTGTATGTAGATCACTTCATTTTGGAAGATACTCATTTTATTCTATTTTTCTTCCTCTACCCTTGGGCTTTTACTTATCTTTAATCAAATTTTATTAATAAAAAATTTAAGTATGTTTATTCTACAAGGTTTAATATTTTTTCATCATGATCATAACACGAGTCTTATCTGAATGACCACAAATTTCCACCATTTCCATTTTTTATATCTACAACAGAAAATGGTTGCTGATGGTCCTGCAGCAATATGAGCTCCAAACTTCCCTCACTCCAAATGTTAAAAATTACAACTACCACCCCGGACTGACCTACTGAAGTAGTCAGAATATAATTGACTTTTAACTTTACATGACAATAAAAAATGTGCTGCTAAGTTCAAAGATTTACCATACTCTTGACTAGAATCTTGAAAATATAACTGTTATTTAAAATTTTTTAACATTATCTATATCAGAAATGCACAACTGCACAAGGTACAAAATACAAGCAATGTGTCACACCCTGGATCCAATGTTTAAAGTGCTTACCCTTCCATATCTGTCCGTCCATATGTTGACTTTAAGCCCACTACACCACAAAGGGACGAAGGAATACGAATGGAACCTGCCTTTTAACATTACATTAAGCTTAAAAATTAGAATAAAAAAAAAATAAAAATCACTGGGCAGCCAGCATATTATATTTGCACAACCTCCACCATCTGTTCCAAGTGCAGCAGAACATAGTCCAGAAGCTACAATTGCTGCTGGACCTGAGGAAGATCCACCAGTATACCTTTCAGGTGCATGAGGATTTCTTGTTGTTCTGCACTTCAAAATACATCAATCAGAAAATCTTTTATATATTAACTAGTGAGGGAGAAACAAGGAACTTGTACAACAAAGAAATTAAAATTATGGGCTAAAATTCTTATCAAGAAAGCCCTAGGTTAAATTCAATACATAAGTATACAAGAACATTTATTACTCATAAAATAAAAATTATTCAAGTACAAAAACAACGGTTAATAACTAAAATGAAACATATATATGCTTTAAATTATGGAAAAGAGTAAAACAAAACATAATAAGTGATGATATTCCAAATGAGCTATGCAAGTACACACGTATCAAAAAGAGTGGGGATCATCTTGTATATGTGTATTCTTCTATTCTCTTGTACTCATTTAAAACTCCTTGTTCAAAATCTGAAATGTTCTCTAGCTAGTATCTCTAAAAATTTTAATGAACAGTATATCAAGGAAGGCCACTATATCTTATACTACATTAAAAACAGATTTGACACTAAATGAAGTATTAAAGGTCTCTTTGACACCACATTTGCTTGCCTCAGCATTGTGATGACTAACAGCAACAATTGAAGAATTCTTCAAGCTACTAACATATGTTGGTTCATCCGTGTGGGAAACTTATAAGTAAACATTATTATTTTTTTTTTTAAGTAAAACATTACTTTTTTTTTAAAGTAAAATTATAAGTAAAAAATTACATGAAATAATTATATGGAAAACCTATATGTTGAGTGATATAGAAAGCTAGATCATGTTAGCTTGGCTAAAACTCTTTTCTCTATGCTAGCCTAGTCATAGAGCTGGCAACCCAAATTTGCTACTTTAATTGATAAAAACATAATTATAGAGCAGAGTTGGGATTATATGGACCCTATGCAAACAGGTTGATCCAAACTCAAACAGGTTGAACCCAAGCTATGCTCACCAGCCCACCAACCTGGATAATTAAAAATAATCCAAGCCATCTTGAAACACATCCCATTGAGGCATTTGATTTTCATACAGTGATCAAGGTAGAATTGCATACTTAAAAAGCATGCCACGTATTTTTTTGATAAGTAATAGATTTTATTGCAAGAAAAGGAATACCCTATGTTCCTTGAAAAAATACAAACAAATCAATTAGAAGCTAAGAGAGAGTTGGAAATCCAAAATGAAAATACAATTGGTAAAACCCTGCATCCAAGACCATTCAAACAAAATTTGAAGCAGCAAGGACTTCAATTGCTTGATAGATCCCACACTCTCTTCAAAAGTACGGCTGCTATGCTCTTTTTATACTAACCACATTATGCAAACTGGCGCCAAATTCCATACATTCAAGGAATATTTATCTAGCCAATAGTACCAATTTGAAAGGAAGGAGGCTACTGTGTCCAGAAACAGCCAATGAATCCCAAACATCATAAAGACTTCACTCCAAAGAGTATGTGCAATCTCATAATGGATCAATAGATGATCCACCGTTTCCCCATTGCAACAACACATACAACCTTATGAAAAAGATGAATCCTCCCCTATCTAAGTAAATTTTAAGTATAAAACTGAAAATTTCGACAATTATTGCAAACATCCATGAAACAAACTAAGGTGATTCAACTAAATAAAAGCCTTGTGTTCATAAATGAGAGACAAACAGAACAGGCAGTCACTCCAAGACCTGTTGATAGCGGTGTACCATATTCTACCATATAAGTGTTTTTAAACAAAAAATATATATTTGGATAAGTAATAAAAAATTTATTCAAACATTAAAAAGAGAGTCACCCGACTATACACAATGTATACAGCTGGGGACCAATACAATCAAGAACACAAGAAGGGACAGCCATCTAGGCAATATTGTTGTGATGCCGACCAAACTTCCCTTGCCAACATGCTAGAAGGTCAACCACAGACTTCAGCATTTCCCAGTAGAGACCAAACAACGTGAACACCATAGACCAAAGCTGGACTGCAATAGGACAAAAGATGATTTACTGATTTCCCACTGCGTTTATACATGTAACACCAATCTAGAATCCATAATTTTTGCTTGCCTTAAGTTATCAACTGTCAAAATTTTCCCCAAAGCAGTCATTCAAACAAAGACCGCTGCTTTGGAAGGAACCTTCGGCTTCCAAATGCTCCTCCAAGGGAAGGACTGATCACAAACACCCAGCAATGCCCAATAATAGCTACTCACCTCAAAACCCCAACTCTTGGCAGGAATCCAGCATAGCTAATTCTCACCAATACCCCTCAAAGAGACAACATATATAACATCCATAAAAGTAAACAAGGATTCCAATTCCCAATCTTGAACTGCACGCAAAAACTCTGTATCCCAATAAAGAACCCCATTGAGGAACTTCATGAGATCAACCAGTAAGCCCCCTTATCCCTACTAATGCTGAAAAACTCTGGGAAACTTGATTTCAAAGGACTATTGCCGCACCAAACACAATAAAAATTTTACTCTTGGCCCATCTCCAATTTCAAACTGAACATAATGAGAAAAATTAGGCCATTCACTTCTAATAGACTTCCATAAACTTACCCTATAAGGACCAGAATGGAGTTAGAGCACCAACCTCTTCCCCCCCCCCTCACTCTCTCACTTTCATATTTAACCCCTATTACCCTTCTCCAAAAAGCATCTCTCTCAATCCCAAATCTCCTTATTTAAACAATTGGCATGTACTAATATCAAAGACAACATTTTCAATATTTAGGAAAGCTATCAAGGAATAGCTTGGTTCATACATGTTCCAAAAAATTAATTTATTCCAATGAGCTAAAAAGCTCTAAGTGTTTTGATAATAATTAATGACTTAAATTCATAGATAAATTTACATTATAACTTACATTATTTTAGCTGTTAATAAATAAATTTACCCGTAATTTGGATTATTTCCTGTTGTACCCATGCCGAACTCATGCATATTTGCCTTCCCTAAAAAGATTACACCACAGCTACGCAATTTTGAAACAGAAACAGAATCCTTGTTAACAGAGCGAAACTCATGCATCCATGTACTTGCACCTGTCATCATAGAATGACATTTTAAAATTTTCTA
This sequence comes from Quercus ilex subsp. ballota, assembly GCA_032727855.1. Lineage (NCBI taxonomy): Eukaryota > Viridiplantae > Streptophyta > Magnoliopsida > Fagales > Fagaceae > Quercus > Quercus ilex. Next base: position 28,255,338 of record CM064918.1, on the reverse strand, counting down.
CTACCTTCAGAACTAGTTCAGAGACAGTCTCATGAAACCTTTTTACCATAAAAAAATATCTCAATGATTGCTTACCCTTAGATGGATGAGGGAAGCAATCTATGTCATCCTTGATTGCCATGAAAATCCCGTCCAATATAGATAATGGTTTTCCTGCACAACCAACATGAAAAGGTATCATAGTGATTAATTGGGCTATATATCCACCACAGTCAACACAATCATGCTTGACAAATTTTATATTAAAGTGGAATTATTTCTTATAGGTAAAAAAATTGTAAATACCATCATATGCATGAATGAAACTTTAAAATTCAGCATTACCTTCCTCATATCTTTGTGTAGAGGCTGCAGCCTGCTTCCTGACTTCCTCAGCATCAAAGGAAATCAATAATGGTGTTGGGGGTTTCTTGCTGCTGAACTCTTCAATAACTGGGATGATGTACTCTGCCACCTATAAATTGAAATCGGAATGTTCCTTTTGTAATCCAGTTGAAAATAAACACAACTCCTAGTTAGTAACAGCAACGTACCATAGATGGGGTCACAAGCCCAGACCGATAAGCATGGGCATAATCACGTATCTTCCAATACCGGAATGATGAAGCTGGTTCCACGTTCCCGCGGCTGGCAGGATCATAATGTGGAAGACACTTTAAGGCTGATTCAACTCGGTCCTCAGGTTTTCCATATTCTTTAAGGACAACAACCCCATGTTCTGGTTCTAAAATTCACATCACACTCATTAAATCATTTTTCATGTTCAAAGATTTGTAAATTAAGTGCACAAGTTTAAGCACTATGTTGTGTGTGACACCCAATTTTCCTGTTACTCTCTGTACTTGTATGAAATGAATATTTGCAAATTGCAACTAGCTTCTGTGGTTTTCCTGTTGGATGTTGGTTTTCCAACATAATGTAATATATAAAACTAGAGAT